>OZ012735.1:436874389-437474389 GCA_963859935.3 Lathyrus sativus
ACATTCTGGTTAGTCATCTTTTGTCATTCAAGTACGTCGAAGTGGATGGGGAGATCCATGAGACGCCATGCCAAGACTTCCAGGGGTTGCAGATCAAGGACAAGTCTCATGTTCCCGTCAAAGGGCCAGAGATGGCCATGTCTTCGTACAAAGACGCTTAGGCAGTGGTTCAGGCTGGAGCAACTAAAGGATGGGGCCAAGTCTTGGAAATTCCCGTCAAGATGGACAAGTTTGGGTTGGGGTATCTCCCGACATCGTCACCTTCCGCATCAGGCATGCCAAAGTTCAAAGGACCAGTGGTGATCACTCCAGGTGGGGTCTGTTATGAAACGATCAATGCTGTTTCTGACGCTGAAGACGGAGATAGTGACTGCGATATGGACTCGTGGATCAAGCCCGGCATGCCAGGACAAAATTTGTGCAACTTGTCTATCCAAGAACTTGTCCTAGTGACTACAAAACAATAATGATTTGTTTTCTCAATTATTGTATAATCCTGTGTCCTGCCCGGGGCATAGTGATTTTGTTTTTAGGGCTACCTGCTTATGTGTGTACTTTGGTTAATCATTAATAAAGGAGTTTTTCTCATGCAAATTTTGTGATCCTTATTTTTTCTATTTTTGCTTTAACAATAAAATGGCAACGTGGTTATGTGTTTTGTTTGCATTATTTGAAACATTTAACCATTCTCATTGCAGGATTCATATTTCAGACTACACCGATCACGAACTTCCTATGACTCGCTTCGACTTCGAGCACCCGATATTTCAAGCAGAAGAAGAGATTGTTGAGGATAATGGCTTATCAAAAGAGCTGACTCGACTTTTGAAACAAGAAGCGAGAATCATTCTGCCTCATCAGGAGGAAATTGAAATTATCAACGTGGGGTCCGAAGAGGTTGTCAGGAATATCCGGATAGGGGCTGCACTGCAAAGTGATATCAAGCAAAGGCTTATCGAGATGTTGCGGGAATACAGTGATATATTTGCTTGGTCTTACGAAGACATGCCTGGGTTGGATACTGATATGGTGGTTCACCGTCTGCCATTGCGCGACGAATGTCCGCCGGTTAAACAAAAACTCAGAAGAACTCGACCAGATATGGCTGTGAAAATTAAGGAGGAAGTTCAGAAACAATGGGATGCTGGTTTTCTGGCTGTCACAACTTATCCCTCATGGGTCGCCAATATAGTACCTATACCAAAGAATGATGGTAAGGTGCGGATGTGCGTGGACTATCGAGATTTGAATAAGGCGAGCCCAAAGCATGACTTTCCGCTTCCTCATATTGATGTGCTGGTCGAGAACACCGCTCAATTCTCCGTGTTTTCCTTCATGGACGGCTTTTCGGGCTATAATCAAATAAAGATGGCGCTGGAGGATATGGAGAAAACCACTTTTATTACCCCGTGGGGAACGTTCTGCTACAAAGTGATGCCCTTTGGTTTGAAGAACGCCGGGGCAACATATCAGCGAGCTATGACGACACTCTTTCATGACATGATGCATAAAGAGATTGAAGTCTATGTTGATGATATGATTGCCAAATCCCAGACGGAGGAAGAGCATCTGGTCAATCTTCTGAAATTGTTCAAGAGGCTTAGGAAATTCAGGCTGAGGCTAAACCCTAACAAGTGCACCTTCGGGGTGAGATCCAGTAAACTATTGGGGTTTATTGTGAGCGAAAAAGGAATTGAGGTTGATCCTGCTAAGATAAAAGCAATATAAGAAATGCTAACGCCGAAAACAGAAAAAGAAGTTCGTGGCTTTTTAGGGAGAATGAACTACATTGCTCGGTTCATATCTCATCTAACGGCCACGTGTGAGCCGTTATTCAAGTTATTGAAAAAAGATCAGGTTGTGACCTGGAATGAAGATTGTCAAAAGGCATTTGTGAAAATAAAAGAATATTTACAGGAACCTCCAATATTGATACCCCCAGTAGCCGGGAGACCATTGATTATGTATTTGACGGTTCTTGAGAAAAGTATGGGTTGTGTTCTCGGTCAACATGATGAGACTGGACATAAAGAGCATGCGATTTACTACTTGAGTAAAACGTTCACAGACTGTAAGTCCCGTTACTCAATGCTCGAAAAAACGTGTTCTGCACTAGCCTGGGCTGCCAAACGTTTGAGGCAATACATGCTAAACCATACGACCATGCTAGTTTCAAAGATGGATCCGATCAAATACGTGTTTGAAAAGCAAGCACTTTCCGGAAGGATTGCCCGTTGGCAGATGGTATTGACAGAATATGATATTCAGTACGTCTCTCAAAAGGCTATTAAAGGTAGTGTTCTGTCAGAATACCTAGCTGAGCAGCCAATTGATAATTACCAGTCGATGAGTTTTGACTTTCCTAACGAGGATATCATGTACTTAAAAATGAAGGACTGTGAGGAGCCGTTGCCGGATGAAGGTCCAGAGCTGGGTTCCAAATGGCAATTGATATTTGACGGTGCCATTAATTCATACGGAAGTGGAATAGGGGCAATCATTACTACTCCTCATGGGTCGTACATCCCATTCACTGCTAGATTGACCTTTCCAGTTACCAACAATGAGGCCGAATATGAAGCGTGCATTATGGGGCTCGAAGAAGCTATTGATCTGAGAATTAAAAATCTTGATGTGTACGGAGACTCTGCTCTAGTTGTGAACCAAATCAAGGGAGAGTGGGAGACTCGTCAGCCAATCTGATACCATATATGAATTATGCAAGGAGGTTGTTACCTTTATTTGACAAGGTGGAGTTACACCATGTACCACGAGCAGAAAATCAGACGGCAGACGCTCTCGCGACTTTGTCTTTGATGTATAAGGTTAATTTCTGGAATGAGGCTCCCAGGATAGTTATTTCTCGCCTTGATAGGCCCGCCTTCATATTCGCCATTGAGGAAGCTTCCGATGGTAAACCGTGGTATTGTGATATCCAGAATTTCCTGAAGAACCAAGAGTATCTGGCTGGGGCATCCAGTCGTGATCAGAAAACTCTTAGGAGATTGGCTGACAATTTCTATTTGAATCCGGATGGTGTTTTATACAAGAGAAACCACGACTTGGTGTTGTTGCAGTGTGTGGACGAGAAAGAGGCTAAGTTGCTCATGGAAGAAATCCACGAGGGTACATTTGGCACGCATGCCAGCGGACATGCAATGACGAGAAAGCTATTAAGAGCAGGGTACTACTGGCTAACAATGGAAACAAATTGTTTCAAATTTGCAAAGAAGTGTCATAAATGCCAGATTTATGCGGACAAGATTCACGTGCCTCCGAGCCCTCTGAACATTATGTCGTCACCTTGGCCTTTTTCCATGTGGGGAATTGATGTGATTGGAAATATTGAGCCCACGGCATCCAACGGACATCGTTTTATCTTGGTAGCTATTGATTACTTCACCAAATGGGTTAAAGCGGCATCGTACACTAATGTTACCAAGCAAGTGGTAGCCAGATTTATCAAGAAATATATTATCTGCAGATATGGAATCCCGGAGCGGATTATCACTGACAACGGTTCGAATTTGAATAACAAGATGATGAAGGAATTGTGCCAGAATTTCAAAATTGAACATCACAACTCTTCTCCTTATCGGCCTAAGATGAATGGCGCTGTTGAAGCGGCCAATAAAAACATAAAGAAGATCGTTCAGAAGATGGTTGTGACCTATAAGGACTGGCATGAGATGTTGCCTTTTGCTTTGCACTGTTATCGTACGACGGTACGCATATCAACCGTGGCAACTCCTTTTTCATTGGTATATGGTATGGAAGTTGTCCTACCATTGGAGGTTGAGATTCCTTCTCTGAGGGTTTTGCGTGATGTCCAACTTGATGAGGCAGAATGGGTGAAAGACAGATTGAATCAGCTCAGTTTAATGGATGAAAAGAGGCTGGCTTCTTTAGCATATGGTCGGCTGTATCAGAGCCGGATGAAGAAAGCTTATGACAAAAAGGTGTGTCCTCGAAGCTTTCAGACGGGCGATCTTGTGCTGAAAATGATTCTCCCACCACAATCAGATCATAGGGGCTAGTGGACTCCAAACTATGAAGGTCCATATGTCATTAGAAAGGTTTTCTCTGGAGGAGCCTTACTGTTATCCACCATGGATGGTGAGGATTTTACATCCCCTGTGAACTCGGACGCAGTTAAAAAATACTTTGCTTAAAGAGACCCGCTGGACAGGAAAAAGAGAGTCCAGGAAAAAATGGGGCATCCCGGCGAACCATAAAAAAGAAATAAAGGGTTCGAGCAAAAGTTAGGGATAAAATTGGAAAATGTACACCCGCGAAGTTGAAAACCTGAAAAGGGCGACTTCGGCAAAAAAGGGTATCCCGGTGAATTGAAAACCCGCAAAGGGCGGTTCACGCAAAAGTTAGGGATTTGAAAAAGCAAATAACTGCGGTCCGAGTTTGATACTGCGTTGCTTAGTGGTTTGGTAGAACCTGAGGGTCGTATATTCGAAACAATCTCTTCCGAAGATCGAGTATCGGGAAAGCGTCAGAGTCAGGCGAGTCATAGGAGGATCAACTCATGGTGTTCGTCTGTACCACGTTGCCGACAGGTATACAAATTTTTTCTCTGTGCTTCTGTATATTTGTATTTTGTTTGTGCGTGACTTCCTCTTTTCAGGAGTTGCATCCAGTGTACAAAATGTTGCCTATTTACAGGCCCGTTATCAATAAAGCATGTTATTCAGTACTTGATGCTTGTTCTTTACTGTTTTGTTTGTGAAAGACGCCAATGTTTTTGATAAACTTGCATGTGCATAAACTTGTTGGCCCTCGCCAATAATTGCTAAAACTTTGAATTGACTGAACGAACGTCATATATACTAACCGAAATATATCTTGTTGTATAGATTTGTTTTGTCTCGTTTGTGTTTTGCAGGGTTCTCACTGTTGCACCCTAAAATTTTCCCAACCTTATTCACTGGGTTTATGTTTTAATATCATTAGCATTTGCATATAGAGTCATGTACATAGCCTAACCATCTGCATAGCATAAGCATATCAAGTCATCCAGCAGGGGGACAATTATTATTATCATCTCTAGAGGCCTATCAAGAGGTTATTATCCTAATTCAATCTCATTCAAGTCATCAGAAAAGAATTTGAAAGCAGGGAGTTCAGTGGATCAATCATTGAGTATATCTCCTAACTGAGGGTGTCTGAGGGTCAACAAGGGAGTTATGAGTTGTGAATTGAGAGCATGGGGAGTATCTAGACATCTTGTAGGACTTAGAAAGTCATTTGGAGAAGAAAACAAGTTGTTGATGTGGTCACAAGAATTATAGTTGAAGACAGTCAACTAGGGTTTCATCTGGGTCAACCCTGGGTCAACTCTAGGTCAATTGACTGATTGAAAGGCATTAAGGTCTATTGGAGAGATGTGGGGTTCATCATTTGACATGGAGAATAAGGATATGTTGTTATGCTAAGAAGAAATCAAGAGAAATCAAGGAGAAGAGGAGGGTCTAAATTAGGGTTTCTATGAAAAATCCCCTAGTTTAGGTCAAATTTCCAAGCAAGATAAGTCAAAATACAAGCTTCAAATGGATCCTTGGCCAACATGAAACTTGTAGAGGATCTCAAGACCTTTAATTTGAGTGGTGGAAGACATCAAGTAGATTTATAGAACTCAAGTTATGGTCCTTGCAAGTTACAGGTCATCTGGGGTATCTGAAATTTTGTCTGTGAAAGTGACTTGACTTCCAAGCAATTTTTACCCCTCAAGGAGATTTCAAATGAATTTCTGGTCAACATAAGAGTTGTTCCTTATTGTCTTAGATTTCTAGAATGGTATAGTATGCCTTCATATGATTTGGGGAACTCTACTTATGGTCTTGGCAAGCAAAGGGTATTTTGGTCATTTGTGAATTACAGGTCATTTTAACCTATGCCCAAAACTCATACAAGGAGGCCTCAAATGAAAAAACTTACAACATCAAACTTGCTCCAAATGACATTTTGAGTCTATAAAAGTGACCATGAGAGATTGGAAATGTTCATAGCACAAGGTTTCAAAATTGTTGGATTTAATGAAGAAAAATGGACTTAAAAATGAGATTTTTCATATCTTGGCCAAATGAAGCAAAATTATAGGTCATTTTGAATGGAAAGATCATTTTAAAGACATTGGCTAAAGTATAATTTTGAGTTTGGTTCAAGATTTAGGAGTTATCCATAGTTGCTTACAATGAAAGAAACATAAACCAAATTGAAAGGGAAAAGTGCAAGGGAAGTTTCTCCAAGTTTCTAGGAGGTTCTAATGTCACCTATATATTGAATGGAGATGGTTCATGCCATGGTTGGTGATCCTATTTGCTCAAAACCCCAAGTTTTCCCCACTTTTCCATTTTTGCATAAGCTTCCCAAACTCTCTATAATCTCCATCAATCTTCATATCTTTGGATTGGATCTTCATCATCATCATTCAAACAGCCTAATTCACATCTAGATTGGTAGAATTGGAGGGAGAATTGTGCTATTCAAGAGAAACATCCAAATTGCAAGAACTTCTCAAGAACAAGATTCAAGGAGTTTGCACCAAGGATATTGCATACAGAATTTATCATCAAGGTTGCTGATCACTTTCCCATCCCTGCAAGCATCATATTCGAGGGTTTCCATAGTTGTTTCACCATTTTGCACCAGGTTTGTTTTCTTTTCGTATTGCATGATCTAGTTAGAATCTTAGGGTTTTGTTAGTGTAGAACGGTTAAGGTAGGGTAGAGGACTGTTTTGGATGAATTTGGGGAGGTTTCATGAAGGTTAAGTATGATGCATCAAAACTGTTGAGGCTTGTAGTTGCTAGGATAAGGCACGAAAATGTCATTGGATTGGCATGCTATGATCAGGATGAGTTGTAGATTAGTTTAGGATGAGTTTTGTGGAGAATTGAAGTAGTAGATCACAGGTGACAATGGCGGATCCCAACTGTTATCTTCATCGAATCGATTGATTGCTTGAGTTTTAGGAAGATTTATGGTTATGGCTGTGTAGAGGGATTGGAGTAGACCAAATTTGCTTTTTATATCGTGTGAATCCATGGCATCTGGAGAGAGAACAGAGGGAGGGAAGATCGTGCATGGTTAGGGTTTTCTGAAACCCTAGGGTGCTCAAGGTTGAAGATGATGGCTGAACCACACGATGAGGCTTTGACATTTGACTAAAATCTCCATCCAACGGTCCACGTTTAAAGTGAGAAATGGAGGGAGCTGGCTGAAACGAAACGCGACGTTTCATTTAATTGAAATTCTGGGCCCTGGATCCAAGTTGCTAATCACACCCCTCAACCAACAAGCCCAAACATTTCAACGTGAACTGATTACTATTTACACCGAGTTCGTGGTTATTTTTTCTGGCATTTTCCAATTTGTTTTTCTGAGCGCAAGGGCCTAATGCGATTACTACGCGCACCCCCACTTTTCCAGCCCACTTGGGATTTGAACTGCAGCGAGTTACTATTCTTTCCCCCTCTATCTACTTCTTTATATTTTCTTTTTATTTTCTTTACATTTTTCATGCATTTTGTAAAAATCATATAAAATGGAAAAAACATTATTTTTAATTCATTCTTTTTGCATTATTTTCTTTAAAGAGTCTAGAAAATTTTAAAAAATAAAAATTGCGTTTTATTTTTTTATTTGATATTTTCCCATATTTTCCAAATAAATAGCATTTTAAATAGTTTCATTTCATGCATGATTTTGTTAATTTTTGTTCTATTAGATGCTTTAATATTTTTTGTCCATTCTTTTTAGGTTGTCTAGTTTAGACATTAAACTTGTAGATGTAATTTAGTTCCCATTTTTAGAAATTAATTTTAGGTGTTTAGTTTAGGTGTGAATAACATGAACAAACTAGGGTTTTGGGTGATAACTTAGGAGAATAGAATCAGTTCCCTTAGGACTTAAAGATTGAACAGGTTAGCTATGGGACTATAGGGGCTATGGGTAGTTATTAGATCCCCTTAGAAAAAGTCAGGATTCCCCTACTGCTATTAATGTACTGTATATCTGATTGACTGGTGTGGTGTGCCCTCTGGGGATTATTGCTTGTCTGTGTGGGTATTGGGATTGTCTGGGGACTTGGGAGAGCTGAAGACTTGAGGAGATGAAGGCCATTGGAGATCCAGACTGAAGCCCAACTTCCAGAGTTGAAGAGAAGTTTCTTGCTAGCAGCTGTTGTGGAGATTAGGGTTTGGGAGCTAGGCAGAGCTCTAGGTTAGAAAGCTTGTTTCTCAAACATGGATTGCCTTGTCTGCATCCATTCTTCTCTGTGATACAGAGTCTCTCTAAGACACTCACCCCCTTCCTTTGGAAGGCTTGGTGATAGTGTCTAAGAGATAGAACTCTTGAGAGAAAATGTCATATGTGTCAGAAGCAGTCTGTTCACCACCCTTGGTAGTCAACTGATTGCTTAACACCCAATTCACTCTTGTGACTGATCCCTCATCCGGGAGGTTTGAACTTGAAGAAAAGCCATTGCAGAGAGAAGACTGATGATCAAAGCCCTTACCTGAAGGCCATGAAGATGGAGATTGATGCTTGTTGAAGCCTGTAGCTGATTGAAGATTACTTGGAGCCATGTTGATTCAAAGCTGCTGAAGCTGTTTGTTTTATTGCTGTATTGTTTGGTTTTCCTGACTGTATTGTTTGCTGTTAACCTGTTGGGTTGAAAGTGAAGCCTGTTCACTTTCGCCTATTATTTTCTAGGTTCGAGGTTGAGTGGGACTCCCTTGCCTCGCTTGTACTGTTGCATCCATGCATTTTACCGCTTTATTATATCTGTTATTGTTTCTGTTTCTGCCTATCCCGTAGGATCTCTGTTTCTCTCTATGCAAGGGGAGGAGCATGATAGACACTAGGTCTCAATCCATGCATGATAACATTAGGTTAGTTTGTTTCCCTTCGCAACCATAGGTTAGAGTTCTATCTCTTCTTCCTCAAAACAAATAGAAAAACACCATAAAGATTTCAAACACAATAAAAGACACTTCTTTCGTAAAAGAACGTGAACTCATCAAGCCGTCATTTTTGTCCGCTTGGACTGCTAATCAGAAAAACCTTTTTCAGAAGGAGTAAAATCAATCAAGACAAGCTTGTGTCGTGCGTAGCCCGAACTACGTTTGCTCTGATCCTTTATGCTGTATGAAAGTACGTAGGCATAGGATGCGATATCCTAGCGAGCAACCTTCCCCTCCTTTCCCGTAGGTAGGCGAATTACGTTGACTCTGATTTCTCGTTCCAGGCGGGAATACGTAGGCATAAAGTGCGATACTTTGCCGAGTCATTTCATTTTCTTTTCTTTTTAACCCTTGACCTATAGTTTAGATAGAATAAAAATCCATACCCGAAAACCAGCGTGGATCCCGTCGAGTACGACGGACGTGAGGGGTGCTAATACCTTCCCCTTGCGTAACCGACTCCCGAATCCAGGTTTTGGTTACGACGACCATACCTTTCCCATGTTGTGCGAGGTTTACTCTGAGCGTTTCCTTTCCCTCCCGTGGGATAAATAACGCACGGTGGCGACTCTTCTGTTCAGCCGGCGCCGATTTTCGTAGTAGCGACAGCTGGCGACTCTGTTGGGGATCCAACGTCCCCTGGCTGCTAAGAACTGCGATAGTTCTTATGCATTTGGGATCCAACGTCCCTTAAGAGAGTCAATCCTAACGCTTGTTTTCCCGTCGAGGATTTTGTATGGATTTATATTTCTGACCTTTATTTTCAGCTTTGTATATATGGATTATTATTGCTGTATCTTGGGGTGTGACGGGTGTTCTGATATTGAGTGAGAAGTCGGACCTGGGCTTGAGTGCACCTAGAATTAGAGTAGAGATTAGTTGGCGCCCGCTTGCTTTGCTTGCTTTGGTGTCCCGCGAAATCTACACTCAGACGAGGTTCCTCTGGTTGGCCTCCTGCCCCTTCCTTTGGTTGGCGTGGGTTGCTGGTTAGTTGAATTGTCGACTCTGGGGACCGATCATTTGGAAGTTGGCTAAGTGAGGCCTCTTCAGGATTTGATGATGTCACTCCTTCTGGGAATCGTATCATCAACCCTGAAAGTCTGTGACGCCGACGACCGCATAGGATGCCATACCTTTGTCAGTTACTAGGACATCCACCTGTGAGAGGGTTTGGGATTATGCAGGTAACTAGACCTTCTGATACCGGTTATTTCTTGATTAGAGATCCTGGGTATTTATGGAGGGTTTGAGGTCTGTCAGAGGCCAGTTGGAGATGTGTTACGAGGTCTGTCAGAGACCATTTGGATAGTTCTGAGGTCTGTCAGAGACCCTTTTGGAGATGTGTTATGAGGTCTGTCAAAGACCAGTTGAGGAGTCCTGAGGTCTGTCAGAGACCATTTTGGAGATATGATTTGAGGTCTATCAGAGACCAGCCAGGGTTATGCTGTGGGTTTGTCAGAGACCAGTTTTGATCTCTGCATTAGGTCTATCTGAGACCAGGGTTTGAGGACTTCTAGAGAATCTAGCTGAGACTTCTTGATATGGTTCAGGCTATTCAGCTACGGCAGTTGGTCCCCGTTGCATATTACTCGCATTGCATTTGCATACTCATCATCATTGCATCCCACTAATGTGTGTCTGTGCTGCATGTGCATTTGCATTTCCCGAGTTTTAGTGTCCGGACTTCCGAGTGTTTGATCATGGCCAGCTTAAGGAGGACAGTTGCTTACAAATTGCCTACTCCTGATATTGTTCCTTTACTGGGGTTGATCTCTCTTGCTGATGAGGGTGTTCGTAGGAGCTTCCGGATGAGCTATGGTAGATTACTGAGATTGGTGTGCAAACCTACCGAGGTAGAGTTAGATGGGTTGTATGCTCTGATGCAATTCTACGACCCTGCTTTGAGGTGTTTTACGTTCGCCGACTTTATTATGGGACCAACCCTGGAGGAATACGCTGAGTATGTTGAGCTGCCCGTGCAGAATCAGGTTCCATTCATTCATTATGACGCCAAGCCCAAGCCGGAGGATTTGGCAAAAGCCTTGCATATTGATGCTTCTGAACTTGTGACTACTGTTTCCCGTGGAGTGCCAGGCTTCTCACTTCAGTTTTTAGTTGGTAAAGCCCAGGAGTACGCCAAGAGCGGGTGCTGGGTCGCTTTCAATGATGTGTTGGCTTTGTGCATTTACAGCATAGTTTTGTTTCCCAATATACCGGATTTCGTGGACTTCGACGCCTTCTACTTGTTTGCCGCTGGTAACCCTGTACCTACCTTATTCGGAGATCTCTACCACTCATTGCATTACAAGAATGAGAAAGGGAGGGGAAAGAATGTTCATCTTTGTGTACCCTTGTTGAGTATGTGGTTTGAGAGTCACCTTCCCAAAAGAAGATCTGCTGCAGAGACTACAGTCCCCGTTGGATGGCCGGAGCGCCTGATGAAGTTATCTTCGGAAGATATGGAGTGGTTTGACCGTGATTTGTTGGGATCCGAGATCATCTTCAGTTGTTCTGGGTACCCTAATGTGCCGCTGATAGGAAGAAAAGGGTGTATCAACTACAACCCTTCTCTGTTCGTCCGTCAGTTCGGATACGCCCTGAAGAACCCGCCAAAAGAGGAAGAAGTACAGGAATCTCTGTACTTCACCGGAGACGTGAAGGGGGAGTTACTAGCCAAGCTGCAGCATGCCTGGACGCGTATTAACCGAAGAGGGAAGCCGTTGTTAGGAAAGAATGACTGTCAGGCCTATGCACCATATAGAGTTTGGGTCCAGGAGAGAGCAAGTCAGTTGCGGATGCCATTCCCAGATGTACCAATCCTTGTTCCTATTCCGGTAGCAGAGCCAACCACTGTTTCTCGGGAAGCCTACGAGCAAGTTGTGAAAGAAAAAGAAGCCTTGATGAAGATCAATGAAGGGTTAGAGCAAGAGTTAGCCCAGGTACGCAGTGAGAAAAACAAGGCCGTGTATGCTTTCCAACAGCAGATTGAGCTAATGAACAGATTAGGGGATGAGTTGACTGAGGAGAGGAAGAAGCGCGAACGTCTGGGGCAAGAGTTCAGAAGCTCCCATGACATGCTTGAATCCAAGAAGAGAGCGCTTGACATCGCTCACCGAGAGATCTCTTCTTGCAATAAGACTTGGAATGCTATGCTCACCAACAATAAGAAGAGGGAAGATAAGTTGAAGCAGCAAATTTCCGACCTCGAAGAGCAGTTGAAGTCCAGCATCAAGAAGTGCGAGGAAGAAGTGATGACCCGGTATAGTCTCTAGAACGCACTAAACAAGGCCATCAAAGGCAGAGATGAAGCTGTGTCTCAGAAGCGTAAACTAGAAGATCGCTTCGGAGAGGGGGCATGGGAAGAAACCGCTGAAGACGTGCGCCGTGTTCTTAAGAAAAGGAACCAACTTGTTGAAGGGCTGCTTGATCGACCCAGTCATCCGGAGACCAAGAAGTTGCTAGAAGAGTATCAGACTTATGGGAGGATTTGATCACTTCATGTAGTAACTTGTATGCTTTATTTGCATAGTGCTGACCATTACCAGGATTGTTGGTTGAGGTCATGCCTTCTTGTTGTACTCTCAGCGACATTGTATTCCAGGTTTATTGGTTTCTCAGCAATATATGAGGCTTTCTGTGATTCAGCTCCGATCTTTATATTATTAGCACTGTCACTGCACCGGCACCTTCACACTAGAATCGGGGAATGAATTTCCCTAATGCACAGACACACATTGCATTGCATTCATATTCATATTGCATTACAGGTAATCTCTGGATGGTGTCTTATTCCTTGCTCTGTACCAGGTACTTTCCAGGATTGCAGACCAACACCCGCACCGCTATTCTACCTGCACCAACTGTCGAAGAATCATGGATCAAATGCAGAACGAGATGCAAGATGTGCGCGAGAAGCTCGCTCTTTTCATGCAGACCATGGAAGCTATTGCAAAAGGTCAGGAGAATTTGCAGGCCATGGTCCAGCCTCTGTCGGCCCAAAATGCTGGTCACGGTAATGAGGAGCATCAGTCTGTGCGAGTCGATACTGTTCATGGGGATGGTACTCCCACGCCAGTGGCTCCACCTGTAGTCAATATACCTGCTGCTAATGTCAACAACGCTACCGCTGCTGTGAATGGTAACGTCGGAGTTGGGAATGAGACTGTTGTCCATAACGTTGAGCTTGGTGACGTCAACTTGGGAGATAATATGGGAGGCAACGACTTTGTCAATGCTGGATTCGGATTCAACGATCAGGGATTCGATAACACTGGGAAATATGGTTTCAATGCTCAAGGCTTTGGGCAAGATGGCTATGGTTTGACCAATCAGGGTTACGGAGGTTTTGGGAATGGAAACGGCGCTGGGTTTACGGCGTTTGGGCCTGCTGGAGGTGTTCAGGGATACGGCAACAGAGGCCGAGGTCCAGGGATGAACCAGATCAGGGCTGGACGTAATAATGGATATGATGGGTATGGAGCTGGAAATGGTATGTGGCAAGAAGATCAGCAGGAGGACGCTTTCTCCGGCGGAGGGTTCGAAGGGCCGATGGACGACTCCCAGAAGATCAGAATGCTAGAAGAGCAGATGAGGGGGGTCCTGAACCAAAGCGCTGTGGGCTTGGACATGGCAACAATGGGTCTGGTACCTGGCTTGAGGGTGCCAATCAAATTCAAAGCTCCTGCATTTGATAAGTATAAAGGGGACACATGTCCGAAAGTGCATGTGCGAGCCTATTACAGAAAGATGTCTGCATACTCAACTGATGAAAGAATTCTAATGTATTTCTTTCAAGATAGTCTGTCGGGCCCTTCCCTAGAGTGGTATATGGGGTTGGAACCAACCGATATCAAGACATGGAAGCAATTGGCAGAGGCATTTGTAGCTCACTACAAGTATAACAGCGACTTAGCACCCAATCGGGTCCAATTGGCAGGGCTGTCGCAGAAGAAGGGAGAGAGTTTTAAAGAGTACGCGCAAAGGTGGCGCGATATGGCTGCCAGGGTCCGTCCCCCTGTAGAAGATAAGGAAATGAATGACATGTTCGTCGGCACATTCACAGGCTTGTTTCATGACATGTTGTTTCACACGTCTCTGGCCAGTTTTTCAGACCTAATTCTGATGGGAGAAAAGATTGAGCGTAACATCAATCAAGGAAAATTCCAGGTTGAGGAATCAGCTGCATCTGGCAGTAATAAGAAGGCTTTTGGTGGGCGCCGTCAGGGCGAAGCAAGCGCAGTGTTTGGAGGCCGAGGCCGAGGCCGAGGCAGGGGACGAAAGCAATACCATCAGCCGCAGCAGGTGGCGAGTGTTACTATCCCGTACCAGCAACAACCACTTCAGCAACAACAACCGTCTCAGCAGCAGCCAATGCAGCAGCAGCAGCCTCAGCAGGGGGCACAGCAGGCTCAGCGAAGATTCCAGGGTAGTAAACCAAGAAGAGTGTTTGAGAAGCCTCCCACTACATATGCTGATTTACTACAGAAATTGTTGGGATTGAACCTGGTAGAGAAGAGAACTCTGGCACCGATAACGGGAGCTCCTCCGTTTGGTTATGATGCAAACAGGCACTGTGATTTTCATTCTGGGGCTCCGGGTCACGATATAGAGGGTTGCCATGCTTTTAAGCACGTTGTGCAGGATCTTCTGGACAATAAGACTATCAATTTCGGAACGGCCGGTCCGAATATAGTGCAGAAGCCTATGCCCAATCATGGGGCGAACGCCATTCTGACTGAGGAAGGGTTAAATCTGATTATGAGTGTCGACGATTTAAAGACGCCGCTGAGCGAGATAAAGAGCCGACTGTTGCAAGGGGGTGTTTATCCAGGGTGTGACGAGTATTGTGTAGAATGTTGGACCCTAGCTGGGGGGTGTGATGATTTGAAGAAAGGCATTCAGGCTTTAATTGATGAAGGCATATTGCAGTTTGACCAAGCAGCAACTGAAGAGCCCGCAGGGGCAGTAGCATATGATCAGACTGATGTGGCCACTGTAACGATTCCTCGAAAGACAATCACTATTGCAGCACCAGTCCAGCGACCACCGATCACCATAACTAAGGCCGGGCCGATCCCGTACGAGAACACGAAAGCAGTCCCATGGTCATATGGGTTGGAAGTGTATTGTGACGGGATAAAGATTGATGTTAATAAGCAGCCAGCCGAGACTGTGGATAATGTTGTTGGTCCGGGAGGTATGACAAGGAGTGGTAGGATCTTTATATCCCCTGAAGTGGAGGCCGAAAGACTAGCAAAAGGAAAAGGGAAAGTGGGTGAGAATGTCCCAGTGCAAGCAAGCGAAAAAGAATCGGCATCGAAAGATGTAGAAGAGTTCATGCGCTTGATTCGAAAAAGTGATTATAAGATTGTGGAGCATCTGCAACAGACGCCGTCCAAAATATCTATCTTGTCGTTGCTCCTGTGCTCGGAAGCTCACAAAAATGCTTTGCTGAAAGTCCTGGATACTTCTTTTGTAGCCCAAGACGTCTCAGTAAATCAGCTGGAGGGAGTATTGGCACATGTGAATGCAGGCCACAGCTTGGGCTTTACCGACTTCGATTTGACCCCGAAAGGGAGAGATCATAATATGGCGCTGCACATATCTGTCGAGTGTAGAGGATCAGTAATGTCGCATGTATTGGTCGGCACCGAATCATCTTTGAATGTGCTGCCCAAGAAGGCGATGATGAAGTTGGATGTTAGAGGAATCTTGTGCACGCCCAGCGACTTGGTAGTCAGAGCGTTTGATGGCACGTGGAGAACAGTCTTTGGATCGATAACATTGCCTCTACAGGTGGGGCCGGAGGTATTTGCAACTGAATTTTATATCATGGATATACAGCCCGCATATAGCTGCCTGCTCGGAAGACCCTGGATTCATGGGGCTGGGGCAGTCACGTCCACCCTACATCAGAAGTTGAAATATATGGTCGGAGACAGCGTAGTCACTGTATGCGGAGAAGAAGACATCCTGGTCAGCCATTTGTCGTCGTTTAAATATGTGGAAGTCGACGGAGAGCTCCACGAAACACCCTGCCAGGCATTTGAAGGGTTGCGCATCAAGGACAAAGGTCCCGGGCCGAGCAAAGTGCCAGAGATAGCCGTCTCATCGTATAAAGAAGCTCAAGCTCTAGTAGAAGCAGGAGAAGCAAAAGGCTGGGGCAAAGTGCTGGATATTCCTGTGAAGATGGACCGGTTCGGGCTGGGATACCAACCGTCGTCGTCAACTCCTTCCGTGGGGGCACCCCGCTTCGAAAGGCCAATCACCATCTCTGCCAGTGGAGTGTATCATGAAACCATCAACGCTGCTTCAGAGTCTGACGAAGGAGACAGCGACTGCGATATGGATGCCTGGATTCAGCCAAGCACGCCAGGACAGGGACTGTGCAACTGGTCTATTTAGGAGCTTGTTCCTGTGACTCTTAAACAGTAATGCTTTGCTTTATTAATTGTTGAACAATCTAACGTCTTGCCCGGGGCATCAGGATTTGCTTAGGGCTGTGTTGTTATGAACATTGCGTGTTAATCATTAAATAAATGGCGTTTTTCATGTGCAAATACTGTAATCTCTGTCTGTCTTGTTTCATATTTTTCAATAAAATGGCAACGTGGTTATTCGCTTTATACGCATTTTGAAGCACTTAACCATTCTTTTTGCAGGATAACATTTTCAGATGACATCCTTGAACCACCTATGACTCGTCCCGACTTTGAACACCCGGTATTTCAGGCCGAAGAAGAGGTTGTCGAAGATAGCGACGTTCCTGAAGAACTGTCTTGGTTGGTGAAGCAAGAGGAAAGATCCATTCTGCCTCACGACGAGGTCATCGAAATTATCAACTTGGGGTCGGAAGGGGTTGAGAAGAAGATTCGTAACGGAGCCGCGCTGCAGGGCGATATCAAACGAAGACTGGTTGAAATGCTTCGAGAGTATAGTGATGTATTCGCTTGGTCGTATGAAGATATGCCAGGGCTCGATACAGATATGGTTGTGCACCGCCTGCCACTGAAAGAAGATTGCCCTCCAGTCAAACAAAAACTTCGCAGAACTCGACCAGATATGGCAGTGAAGATCAAAGAGGAAGTCCAAAAACAGTGGGACGCTGGTTTGCTTGCTGTGACAAAGTATCCCTCATGGGTTGCTAACATCGTACCAGTGCCAAAGAAAGATGGCAAAGTTCGAATGTGCGTGGATTATAGAGATTTGAATAGAGCAAGCCCAAAAGACGATTTTCCACTTCCTCGCATTGACGTGTTAGTTGATAATACTGCTCAATATTCCGTATTCTCCTTCATGGATGGCTTTTCAGGCTATAACCAGATTAAAATGGCGCCAGAGGATATGGAGAAGACTACTTTCATAACGCCTTGGGGAACATTTTGCTACAAAGTGATGCCCTTTGGTTTGAAAAATGCTGGGGCAACATATCAGCGTGCGATGACGACTCTTTTCCATGATATGATGCATAAAGAGATCGAAGTTTATGTTGACGATATGATTGCCAAATCCCAGACGGAGGAAGAGCATCTGGTGAATCTGCTAAAGTTATTTAAAAGGCTTAGGAAGTTCAGGTTGAGACTGAACCCTAACAAATGCACCTTCGGGGTGAGATCGGGTAAACTGCTGGGGTTTATCGTAAGCGAAAGAGGAATAGAGGTCGATCCTGCTAAAATAAAAGCGATCCAAGAAATGCCGACGCCTAAAACAGAGAAAGAGGTGCGCGGGTTTTTAGGGAGGTTGAACTACATCGCCCGGTTCATATCTCACCTAACTGCTACGTGTGAACCGTTATTCAAGCTGTTGAAGAAAGATCAAGCTGTAACGTGGAACGAAAATTGTCAGAAGGCGTTTGATAAAATAAAGAAGTATTTGTAGGAACCTCCTATTCTGATACCCCCAGTGGCAGGGAGACCCTTGATCATGTATTTGACGGTTCTTGAGGGAAGCATGGGTTGTGTTCTCGGTCAACATGAAGAGACAGGAAGAAAAGAGCATGCGATCTATTACTTGAGTAAGAAATTTACAGATTGTGAATCTCGATATTCAATGCTTGAGAAAACTTGTTGCGCACTAGCTTGGGCCGCCAAGCGTTTGAGGCAATACATGCTGAATCATACAACCATGCTCATCTCGAAGATGGATCCTATCAAATATGTATTTGAAAAGCAGGCGTTGTCAGGAAGAATTGCCCGTTGGCAGATGGTCTTGACTGAATATGACATCCAATACGTCTCGCAAAAGGCTATAAAGGGGAGTGTGCTGTCTGAGTATCTGGCGGAGCAGCCTATTGAAGAGTACCAATCGATGAGGTTTGATTTTCCTGACGAGGATATCATGTACCTAAAGATGAAAGATTGTGAAGAGCCGTTGCCAGACGAAGGACCAGAGTTGGGTTCCAAATGGAAGATGATATTTGACGGAGCTGTGAATGCTTACGGTAGCGGAATAGGGGCAATCATCACTACGCCACACGGGTCGCACATCCCGTTTACTGCTCGACTGACCTTTGCCGTTACTAATAATGAGGCCGAATACGAAGCTTGTATAATGGGGCTTGAAGAAGCCATCGATTTGCGAATCAAGCATCTTGACGTATACGGAGACTCAGCTCTGGTGGTGAATCAGATCAAAGGGGAATGGGAGACGCGTCAGCCCAACTTGGTACATTACATGAATTACGCAAGGAGATTGTTGCCTTTCTTCGACAAAGTTGAATTGCATCACGTACCGCGGGCAGAGAATCAAATGGCTGACGCCCTTGCCACCTTGTCTTCCATGTACAAAGTCAACTTCTGGAACGAGGCTCCCCGAATCATTATCTCTCGGCTTGACAGGCCAGCTTATGTATTTGCCATTGACGAAGCATCCGACGACAAACCGTGTTATTTTGATATCCTTAACTTCCTGAAGAATAAAGAGTATCCGGCTGGGGCATCCAGTCAAGATCAGAAGACTCTCAGGAGATTAGCAGGCAATTTCTATTTGAACCCGGATGGTGTCTTATACAGAAGAAACCACGACTTGGTGCTGTTGCGTTGTGTAGACGAAAGAGAGGCAAAGCTACTCATGGAGGAAATACACGAAGGTACCTTTGGTACGCATGCTGGTGGACATGCTATGACAAGAAAGCTGCTGCGGGCAGGCTATTTTTGGCTGACCATGGAAACTGATTGTTTCAAGTTTGCAAGAAAGTGCCACAAGTGCCAAATCTATGCTGACAAGATCCATGTGCCTCCAAGTCCTCTGAACGTGATGTCATCGCCTTGGCCATTTTCAATGTGGGGAATCGATATGATTGGAAAGATCGAGCCGACAGCTTCTAACGGGCACCGGTTCATTCTAGTAGCAATCGATTATTTCACCAAATGGGTGGAAGCGGCGTCTTACGCAAATGTAACTAAGCAAGTGGTGGCCAGATTCATCAAGAGAGATATCATTTGCCGATACGGGATTCCCGAGCGGATAATCACGGACAACGGTTCGAACCTGAACAACAAAATGATGAGGGAGCTCTGTCAGAATTTCAAGATCAAACATCACAACTCCTCCCCTTACCGACCCAAGATGAATGGCGCTGTTGAGGCGGCCAATAAGAATATCAAGAAGATCGTTCAGAAAATGGTGGTGACCTACAAGGATTGGCACGAGATGCTACCTTTCGCTTTGCACGGTTATCGTACGACGGTACGCACATCAACCGGGGCAACCCCGTTCTCGTTAGTATACGGAACGGAAGCAGTGTTACCATTGGAAGTTGAGATCCCTTCTCTGAGGGTATTGCGAGACGTTCAGCTAGACGAGGCAGAATGGGTGAAAGACAGGTTGAACCAATTGAGTTTGATGGACGAGAAGAGGCTAGATTCTCTAGCATACGGTCGTTTGTACCAGAGCCGAATGAAGAAAGCATATGATAAGAAGATACATCCGTGGAGCTTTCAGACAGGCGACCTTGTGCTGAAAAGGATTCTCCCGCCGCAGGCAGATCACAGGGGAAAGTGGACCCCCAACTACGAAGGGCCATACGTTGTCAGGAAAGTCTTTTCAGGAGGAGCGTTGTTGTTGTCCACCATGGACGGTGAAGACTTTACGTCACCTGTGAATTCGGACGCAGTTAAAAAATACTTTGCTTAAAATAGACCCGCTGGACAGAAAAAAGAGAGTCCAAGCAAAAATGGGGCATCCTGGCGAACCAAAAACAGAATGAAAGGTTCGGGAAAAAGTTAGGGATAAAATTGAAAAATGTACACCCGCGAAGTTGAAATCCTACACTGGGCGGCTTCGGCAAAAAAGGGTATCCCGGTGAACTGAAAACCCGTAAAGGGAGGTTCACGCAAAAGTTAGGGATTTGAAAAGCAAATGACTGCGGTCCGAATTTGATATTGCAGTGAGCATCAGTGCGGGAGAATACCTGAGGGGTCGATTATCAGATACAACCGTTTCGGAGGTATGGATACCGGGAAAGTATTAGAGTCGGATGAGTCATAGGAGGATCAGTTCGTGGTGTTCGTCTGCATCCCGTTGCCGACATGTGTACAAATTTAATTTGTCAATATATTTATGCTTCTTGTGCATACTTGTATATTTGCTTTGCGTAGCTTCCTCTTTTCAGGAGTTACATTCCGTGTACAAAAACTCCGCCCGTTCAGGGGCCCAATCAATAAAATACGTTATTCAGTACCCGATACTGTTCTTTACTGTTTGTGCATGATAAAACGCCTAAGTTTATTGAAACTAGCATGTGTATAACATCACTGGCCCTTGCCAACAATTGCTAAAGCTTTGAATTAACTGAAAATAATGTCACTAACCTGAATTGATTCGGTTGTATAGACTTGTCTTGCCTTGTTTGTGTCGTTGCAGGGTTCATAGCCGTACGAGGAAGATGACCAAGAGACCACAGTGATAAAAGACTCGACCCTCACGCAGGTCATGCATGTTCTTCCTAAAGAAGGATCGAATTCCCCAGCTAGTCGTAGCCTATCTAAGAGGACATGCTCCAGCAAAGTCATTTATCCTCAGCAGAGAGGGGTTCAGCCTCAGAAGATTAATATTTCCAATTGGCGAGCTGAATTCAGACGGTTCACCTTTCCCCGCAGGGTCATTTACTCTCCCCCAGCGGATTCAATTGATTTTTCCAAGAGAATCATCCCATCCCCAGCGGAATTCTCTTCTCAGCAAGTATTCCTTCCAGTGGAACTCGAAAATTAAGACTCTCCCCAGCAGAGTTGGCGTGAGCCCTAGCATTTATTTTGTCAGAATACCGTGTGATATCAGTTCACCCTCCAGCAGAAGTTCGATTATACCAGGCGCCTCTGCCATTCTCCAGCAGAGTTATGTTCCCCAGCAGGGTGGTCTTTCAACAAGGTGCTGGTTTAAGTTCCTAATTTCCCAGCTGAGCTGACTTCACTCTCCCAGCATTTATTTTGCTGGGATAATCCTGTAGCACCTGGCTATCCCCAGCGGAGTTGGCATTGTTTTCAGCATTTATTTTGCTGAAGCTAGTTCCTGTATCACGACAGCTCAAGTCCACATTTGCATTGGCATATAGTGTCATACTTGCATCCACCAAATGAAAAAGCGTAGCATTTCCATGTCAAATAGAACATGGCATCATTGACAAACGCATGCATTGTGAAACATAAACCAGGTTGGCTAACCTTTTGCTTCAAGTACTGTTTCTCTTGCAGGTAGAGAGAGCCCTCGCTCAAATAAATTACCAAACATTCGAGATCTCGGCATGAGATATTCAATGATAATGTCAGCCTTGGCACTACTCCCCACAGAGTCAGCAGGATAAGTTCCTCTTTGTCCCCAAGCAGAGTTACTTATGTCCCCGCCAGAGTTTCTTGTTGAAGTTTCTCTAGTCCGACCAGCGGATTGTTTCCTTCAAAGTTGTTGATACGTCAACATTGAAAGGTTTCACGAACCAAAATTTCAGAGGTTACCGCCGGTTATCAGAACAGGCGTCCGGAAGTTTGGTTTCCCAAATATCCCCAGTAGAGTCAGCCTCAAAGCTGCTGTAACGTCAGTGGTAAAAAGTTTGCGGACCAAGGGAAGGATGAGTCCTAACGTGGACGGGTTTATTGACAGGTTTTTGCTAAGAGAAGTGGGAGTCCTGACGTGGACAAAGTCTTATTTCCCCAACAAGTCGAAAACGCGCAAGTCCTGACGTGGATAGGTTCTATTATTTCAGTAGGTTGAGGTATGAGTCCTAACGTGGATAAGTCTCACTTCCCTAATGGGTCGAAGGTGCACGAGTCCTGACGTGGACGAGGTTTTTATTTTCTCATTAAGTCAAGAGGCGAGTCCTGACGTGGACAAATCAAGACGAAACGTGAGTCCCGACGTGGACAGGTATATTCCTTACGGGGAAGCAAGTGTATTCCTAACGTGGAAAGTTTAGTCCTGACGCGGACAGATCTAGACGAAGTCTTATTCCTTACGTGGAAAAATGGTGATTCCTTACGTGGAAAAGAGATTGATTCCTTACGTGGAAAGTTTAGTCCTGATGAGGACAGATCAAGGTTTGATTCCTAACGTGGAAAGATCAGAGTCCTTACGTGGACATATCAAGACCATTCCTTACGTGGAAGAAAAATGGTTTCCTTACGTGGAAAGACGAGTTTATTCCTTACGTGGAAAGATTGAGTCCTCACGCGGACATATCAAGATTGATTCCTGACGTGGAAAGAAAGAGATTGTTCCTGACGTGGAAGAGTTTAGTCCTGACGTGGACGGAAAGAAGAAACGGTATTCCTTACGTGGAAAGAAGAAACATTCCTAACGTGGAAAGAAAGATTGATATAGTATTCCTTACGTGGAAAGATTGGGGTTCCTTACGTGGAAAGGTTAATCCTGACGCGGACGAATTCAAACAAAGATGCACCCCTTACATGGAAAAGTGGAGTCCTCACGTGGACAAACCAGGACAATAGAGGGTTTCCTCGCGTGGAAAAGTGGTATAGTCCTAACGTGGACAGTGTTATTCCTTACATGGACGATGTTATTCCTAATGTGGAAGAGTTTATTCCTAACATGGACGATTTATTTCTGACGAGAAGGCAGACGAGCCATCCCCAGCAAAGTTGTTGAAGTTTTTCCAAATTGACGAAGCAGGCGTCCTGACGTGGACAGTGTTCTATCTCTGCGATGATAAAATCTTCTTCAGGATGATGAGAAGAATCCCCAGCACGGTCGCACGAGATCAGTGGGTTACTGTGACAGTCAGATTCCGCTGATAAATGTCGTCCCCCAAGCAGGAGCATAGTTTATTTCTGCGGTTGGCAAATTTTTGGTTTCACGGGTATTCAAACGTCTCGTACCGCGAATGTCTGAAGACTCCGGGCCCTTCACCCAATCGGGTCCAAGTCGCTTGAATAGGGGCAGCTGTTGCACCCTAAAATTTGCCCAACCTTATTCACTGGGTTTATGTTTTAATATCATTAGCATTTGCATATAGAGTCATGTACATAGCCTAACCATCTGCATAGCATAAGCATAGCAAGTCATCCAGCAGGGGGGCAATTATTATTATCATCTCTAGAGGCCTATCAAGAGGTTATTATCCTAATTCAATCTCATTCAAGTCATCAGAAAAGAATTTGAAAGCAGGGAGTTCAGTGGATCAATCATTGAGTATATCTCCTAACTGAGGGTGTCTGAGGGTCAACAAGGGAGTTATGAGTTGTGAATTGAGAGCATGGGGAGTATCTAGACATCTTGGAGGACTTAGAAAGTCATTTGGAGAAGAAAACAAGTTGTTGATGTGGTCACAAGAATTACAGTTGAAGACAGTCAACTAGGGTTTCATCTGGGTCAACCCTGGGTCAACTCTAGGTCAATTGACTGATTGAAAGGCATTAAAGTCTATTAGAGAGATGTGGGGTTCATCATTTGACATGGAGAATAAGGATATGTTGTTATGCTAAGAAGAAATCAAGAGAAATCAAGGAGAAGAGGAGGGTCTAAATTAGGGTTTCTATGAAAAATCCCCTAGTTTAGGTCAAATTTCCAAGCAAGATAAGTCAAAATGCAAGCTTCAAATGGATCCTTGGCCAACATGAAACTTGTAGAGGATCTCAAGACCTTTAATTTGAGTGGTGGAAGACATCAAGGAGATTTATAGAACTCAAGTTATGGTCCTTGCAAGTTACAGGTCATCTGGGGTATCTGAAATTTTGTCTGTGAAAGTGACTTGACTTACAAGCAATATTTACCCCTCAAGGAGATTTCAAATGAATTTCTGGTAAACATAAGAGTTGTTCCTTATTGTCTTAGCTTTCTAGAATGGTATAGTATGCCTTCATATGATTTGGGTAACTCTACTTATGGTCTTGGCAAGCAAAGGGTATTTTGGTCATTTGTGAATTACAGGTCATTTTAACCTATGCCCAAAACTCATACAAGGAGGCCTCAAATGAAAAAACTTACAACATCAAACTTGCTCCAAATGACATTTTGAGTCTAGAAAAGTTACCATGAGAGATTGGAAATGTTCATAGCACAAGGTTTCAAAATTGTTGGATTTAATGAAGAAAAATGGACTTAAAAATGAGATTTTTCATATCTTGGCCAAATGAAGCAAAATTATAGGTCATTTTGAATGGAAAGATCATTTTCAAGACATTGGCTAAAGTAGAATTTTGAGTTTGGTTCAAGATTTAGGAGTTATCCATAGTTGCTTACAATGAAAGAAACATAAACCAAATTGAAAGGGAAAAGTGCAAGGGAAGTTTCTCCAAGTTTCTAGGAGGTTCTAATGTCACCTATATATTGAATGGAGATGGTTCATGCCATGGTTGGTGATCCTATTTGCTCAAAACCCCAAGTTTTCCCCACTTTTCCATTTTTGCATAAGCTTCCCAAACTCTCTATAATCTCCATCAATCTTCATATCTTTGGATTGGATCTTCATCATCATCATTCAAACAGCCTAATTCACATCTAGATTGGTAGAATTGGAGGGAGAATTGTGCTATTCAAGAGAAACATCCAAATTGCAAGAACTTCTCAAGAACAAGATTCAAGGAGTTTGCACCAAGGATATTGCATACAGAATTTATCATCAAGGTTGCTGATCACTTTCCCATCCCTGCAAGCATCATATTCGAGGGTTTCCATAGTTGTTTCACCATTTTGCACCAGGTTTGTTTTCTTTTCGTATTGCATGATCTAGTTATAATCTTAGGGTTTTGTTAGTGTAGAACGGTTAAGGTAGGGTAGAGGACTGTTTTGGATGAATTTGGGGAGGTTTCATGAAGGTTGAGTATGATGCATCAAAACTGTTGAGGTTTGTAGTTGCTAGGATAAGGCACGAAAATGTCATTGGATTGGCATGCTATGATCAGGATGAGTTGTAGATTAGTTTAGGATGAGTTTTGTGGAGAATTGAAGTAGTAGATCACAGGTGACAATGGCGGATCCCAACTGTTATCTTCATCGAATCGATTGATTGCTTGAGTTTTGGGAAGATTTATGGTTATGGCTGTGTAGAGGGATTGGAGTAGACCAAATTTGCTTTTTATATCGTGTGAATCCATGGCGTCTGGAGAGAGAACAGAGGGAGGGAAGATCGTGCATGGTTAGGGTTTTCTGAAACCCTAGGGTGCTCAAGGTTGAAGATGATGGCTGAACCACACGATGAGGCTTTGACATTTGACTCAAATCTCCATCCAACGGTCCACGTTTAAAGTGAGAAATGGAGGGAGCTGGCTGAAACGAAACGCGGCGTTTCATTTAATTGAAATTCTGGGCCCTGGATCCAAGTTGCTAATCACACCCCTCAACCAACAAGCCCAAACATTTCAACGTGAACTGATTGCTATTTACACCGAGTTCGTGGTTATTTTTTCTGGCATTTTCCAATTTGTTTTTCTGAGCACATGGGCCTAATGTGATTACTACGCGCACCCCCACTTTTCCAGCCCACTTGGGATTTGAACTGCAGCGAGTTACTATTCTTACCCCCTCTATCTACTTCTTTATATTTTCTTTTTATTTTCTTTACATTTTTCATGCATTTTCTAAAAATCATATAAAATGGAAAAAAAACATTATTTTTAATTCATTCTTTTTGCATTATTTTCTTTAAAGACTCTAGAAAATTTTAAAAAATAAAAATTGCATTTTATTTTTTTATTTGATATTTTCCCATATTTTCCAAATAAATAGCATTTTAAATAGTTTCATTTCATGCATAATTTTGTTAATTTTTTTTCTATTAGATGCTTTAATATTTTTTGTCCATTCTTTTTAGGTTGTCTAGTTTAGACATTAAACTTGTAGATGTAATTTAGTTCCCATTTTTAGAAATTAATTTTAGGTGTTTAGTTTAGGTGTGAATAACATGAACAAACTAGGGTTTTGGGTGATAACTTAGGAGAATAGAATCAGTTCCCTTAGGACTTAAAGATTGAACAAGTTAGCTATGGGACTATAGGGGCTATGGGTAGTTATTAGATCCCCTTAGAAAAAGTCAGGATTCCCCTACTGCTATTAATGTACTGTATATCTGATTGACTGGTGTGGTGTGCCCTCTGGGGATTATTGCTTGTCTGTGTGGGTATTGGGATTGTCTGGGGACTTGGGAGAGCTGAAGACTTGAGGAGATGAAGGACATTGGAGATCCAGACTGAAGTCCAACTTCCAGAGTTGAAGAGAAGTTTCTTGCTAGCAGCTGTTGTGGAGATTAGGGTTTGGGAGCTAGGCAGAGCTCTAGGTTAGAAAGCTTGTTTCTCAAACATGGATTGCCTTGTCTGCATCCATTCTTCTCTGTGATACAGAGTCTCTCTAAGACACTCACCCCCTTCCTTTGGAAGGCTTGGTGATAGTGTCTAAGAGATAGAACTCTTGAGAGAAAATGTCATATGTGTCAGAAGCAGTCTGTTCACCACCCTTGGTAGTCAACTGATTGCTTAACACCCAATTCACTCTTGTGACTGATCCCTCATCCGGGAGGTTTGAACTTGAAGAAAAGCCATTGCAGAGAGAAGACTGATGATCAAAGCCCTTACCTGAAGGCCATGAAGATGGAGATTGATGCTTGTTGAAGCCTGTAGCTGATTGAAGATTACTTGGAGCCATGTTGATTCAAAGCTGCTGAAGCTGTTTGTTTTATTGCTGTATTTCATTTCTGCTGTATTGTTTGGTTTTCCTGACTGTATTGTTTGCTGTTAACCTGTTGGGTTGAAAGTGAAGCCTGTTCACTTTCGCCTATTGTTTTCTAGGTTCGAGGTTGAGTGGGACTCCCTTGCCTCGCTTGTACTGTTGCATCCATGCATTTTACCGCTTTATTATATCTGTTATTGTTTCTGTTTCTGCCTATCCCGTAGGATCTCTGTTTCTCTCTGTGCAAGGGGAGGAGCATGATAGACACTAGGTCTCAATCCATGCATGATAACATTAGGTTAGTTTGTTTTCCTTCGCAACCATAGGTTAGAGTTCTATCTCTTCTTCCTCAAAACAAACAGAAAAACACCATAAAGATTTCAAACACAATAAAAGACACTTCTTTCGTAAAAGAACGTGAACTCATCAAGCCGTCATTTTTGTCCGCTTGGACTGCTAATCAGAAAAACCTTTTTCAGAAGGAGTAAAATCAATCAAGACAAGCTTGTGTCGTGCGTAGCCCGAACTACGTTTGCTCTGATCCTTCATGCTGTATGAAAGTACGTAGGCATAGGATGCGATATCCTAGCGAGCAACCTTCCCCTCCTTTCCCGTAGGTAGGCGAACTACGTTGACTCTGATTTCTCGTTCCAGGCGGGAATACGTAGGCATAAAGTGCGATACTTTGCCGAGTCATTTCATTTTCTTTTCTTTTTAACCCTTGACCTATAGTTTAGATAGAATAACAATCCATACCCGAAAACCAGCGTGGATCCCGTCGAGTACGACGGACGTGAGGGGTGCTAATACCTTCCCCTTGCGTAACCAACTCCCAAATCCAGGTTTTGGTTGCGACGACCATACCTTTCCCATGTTGTGCGAGGTTTACTCTGAGCGTTTCCTTTCCCTCCCGTGGGATAAATAACGCACGGTGGCGACTCTTCTGTTCAGCCGGCGCCGATTTTCGCAGTAGCGACACTCACCTTTGGAGCAAAGAGGCAGGGAAGTTGTGTTCTCCAGCCAGAATCCTGTGACATAGTGATGGTATCATTCCTCAGCAGACGGAAGTCACATCTTGTCTCAGAAGATTTGAGATGGCACTTATCCCTATTGGATGTGGGTGGTCCTCCCCAGAAGAGTATTCCCCAAGAAAGTTGCCAAGAGAGTATCCTCAGTGGATTTTGATGTCCCTAACAGAAGGTGCATTCCCAGCAGTGAGTATGTTAACATTCAATACCCAACAGGGGTAACTCCCACAGAGTATAACCAAGTCGTCTTTGGTTCAGAAGGATTATCCTCGTGCAGGACTGTTTCTTCTTCTCCCCAGCAGGTTGTTTTTTTTCCTCCGACAGGATGGACATCACCAACAGAGTTTGTAATTTCAAGCTTGTGAGATGTTCCCCCAACAGGATGATTATCCCCAGCGGAGTTGGTTGCACCTTTCCAGCATTTATTTTGTTGGAATATGTCTGTGATACCTAGTTATCCCCAGCGGATTGGGTCTTGTCTTCAACATTTATTTTGCTGAAGCGCCTCTTGGCATCTTTGCATTTTGCATATATCATCATATTTGCATCTACCCAAGCGCGTAACATTTCCATATCGTATAGAGCATTACGCCATTGTCAAACATACGCATTTTGAAACATAAGCCAGGTTGTTTACCTCTTTGTTTTCAGGTGTTACCCCTTGCAGAGGAGTGGGATTCTTGCTCAGAAGGATCTCTAGATATTCAAGATTCTTAGCGTGAGATAGGTGATGATAACGTTCATCCCCTAATAGAGTTGCTTGGTTAAGTTTCTCTCCTCAGGTTGCTGTTACGTCAGCATTAGAAGATTTCATGCCTTGAACTTCCGGAGTTGTTACTAGTGATTTCCCTACAGAGTTGTTTGATTAAGTTTCTCGTAGTCTCCAGCAAAGTATTCTTCAAATTGCACCTGTGATAGACGGAGCTTGTTAGCCGTGTTGACGAAATTGTTACCTGTGATGGACAAAGTTTGTTCTCCGTATTGACGGAATTGTACCTGTGTTGACAATGATGTTTCCCCGTGCTGACGGTGATTGTTATCCGTGTTGACGGAATCGTACCCTTGCTGACGGTGATTGTTATCCGTGTTGACGGAATCGTACCTGTGTTGACGGTGATTGTTGTCCGTGTTGACGGAATTCTTTCCTGTGTTGACAGTGATTGTTGCGCCTGTGTTGACAGAGATTGTTACCTGTAATGGACAGAGATTGCACCTGTGTTGACAAAGATGGTCAACGGTGGCTGACAGAGATCGTACCTGTGTTGACAGTGATTGTTATTCGTGTTGACAGAGTCGTTACTCGTGATTGATGGAGTTGTCCCAGTGAAATCGCCGATGATTGTTATCCGTGTTGACGGATTTGTTACCTGTGTTGACAGTGATTGTTGCGCGTGTTGACGGAAGTGTTACCTGTATTGACAGTGATTGTTACCCATGTGGACGGAGTTATTATCAGTGATCGACGAAATTGTCTCCAGTGGAGTCGTTACCTGTGATTGACAAAGATCGTTATTCCAGTTATGGACGGAATTGTACCCATGGTGATGGAGTATTTCCTCGTGTTGACGAAGTTTAGTCCGGTTGTGGACGGAGTTGTGTCTTGCAAAGTTAATTCAATGCCTGTGGCGTCGCACAGGAGGAGAATGTTGAACTCCAAAGTTTTATCAGATGATTGATTAGTTGTTGCCGTAACAACTGGGTTCAGTACAACGGATGTTGTTCCCCAAGCAGGTTTTGCGGTGTATTTCTGCGGTTGGCAAATTTTCGGGTTTCTTGGTATTCAACCGTCTTCTACCTCGATTGTTTGAAGGTCGTTCGCTCTTCACCCAGTTGGGTCCAAGCCGTTTGAATAGGGGCAGCTGTTGCACCCCAAAATTTGCTCAACCTTTGCTTACCTGGTTTATGTTTCATTGCATTATCATCTACATAGTTATATCATTTGCATATCATGTTATCATTCACATAGTAGGGGATCAAGTGTGATTATTCTCAAGAGGAGCCTAGCAAGAGGTCTCATTCAAGATTGAGAAGTTGGCAAAATCATCAGAAGGTGGTTTGAGTGCCTAAGAGTTTAGGTGTTTGAGTGTGAATTTTCTCCTAACTTGAGGATTAACTGAAGACCATCAGAGGGTTGTGAAGTTTGGAATGTGAGAAGAGGATGTGTATGGAGCTCATAGAATGCCTAGAGGGCCATGGGAGAGCTTAATCAAGTCATTGTGTCAATTGCAAGAGCCACAGTTGAGGTGCAAACAATTAGGGTTTCATCTGGGTTAATCCTAGGTCAACTGTGCAATTGAAGAGTATCAAAAGCCTACTTTTAGGTCATGGAGTTCATGAAATGATATGATGAGACATTTGTGGTGTTGTGCCAAGATCAAATCAAGAAGAGTCAAGAGTGTGGGAAGTTGCTAAATTAGGGTTTTAGTACAAAATCCCCTATTTAGTGCCTAACTTCAAAACCACATAAGTCAAGATACAAGTTTCAAATGGATTTTTGGCTAACATGAAACTTGTAAAGCATCTCAATGCCTTTAATTTGAGTACTATAAGTCCTCAAGGGGATTTATAGAACTCAGGTTATGACCTAGACAAGTTACAAGTCCTCAAATGTCTCTGAAATTTGTCTGTGAAAATCATATGACTTCAAAGCTATTTTTAACCTAGAAGGATGTTTCACCTGAACTTTTGGACAACATGAAAGTTGTTCCTCATGATCTTAGCTTTCTAAATGTTACTAGAAGTATTCCATCTGATTTGTAGAACTCAAGTTATAAGGTTTACAAGTCAGGGGTATTTTGGGAATGTGAGATTATAGGTCATTTTGAATCATAGGCCAAAATCTCCAACTTGCACTTGTCAAATGCAATTTTGTTCAACATGAAAGTTGTTCAAAATGGGGGTTTTAGGCTAGCCAAGAGTTCATGAGTGATTGATTGATCTCATAGCAGGACTTGGTTTGAATTGGTTTCAAAAAGGGAAAATTTCAAATGGATTAAGGAGGGAAATTGCCAATTTTGAGTTATAGGACCAAAACATGTCAAGTAACCACATTTTTTGAATGGAAATTGAATTTTGGACAAAATGACATTAGCAGAATTTTGAGTTTAGGCCAAGTTTCATGAGTTGTCATGTAGTTGCTTCAAATGCAAGTTACACAGCCAATTCATTCTACAATGCAATTCATGCTGTGCTATCACTCCAATTTCACTCTAAAATCAATTTGCAAGCTGATAGAACCTTCTAGAGCAAGTGACACAGCCTGAAATCGTGACTGTTACATTGGATTTCAAGGAAAAATCAGAAATTGCAATTGGCTGGATTGGGCTTCAAACACACTTCAAAAGCCCATAAAAACATTCTATATATTCATTGCAATGAATTCAAAGTGGTTTTGGCATTCATTTCATGAAGAACACTGAAGATGCAGTTGAAAAATTCCAAGAAGCAAGTGAAATCGTGTTTTGAGTTCTAGGCTGATTCAGAGCAAATTGAAGGTTGAAGCATCATCCTCTTGCATCCTTGAAAGATTCTGGAGAGTTTTGAAGCTTGATTCGAGTTCTAGCTACCTCTGTTAGTGGATCTACATCAGGTTAGTAAACTTCAAAATTCCTCTTGATCAAGGGAGATGTAGTTCATATTATGCATGTAGTTAGGATCTAATAGAGGAATAGATCGTTTCTGGATTGAAATTGGAGCAATTAGTGACAATTTAGGTTGAAGTGAATTTTCTGTTTGGACACGAGTCGATCTGATCTTAAGGATATAACATGATTTGGATAGATTAGGATGAACTATGAAGCATGAGGAACATTTCTGTGTCATTAGATTTGCAATTGGTGATGTTTGATTTGGATGACATTTCTGAACTTTGATTCGTGTTTTAAAATCTATGGAGAGTTAGAACATTTGAGTAAGAGATTTGAGATCCTGATGAAATTCTATAGAGATTGATGTAAGGATTGTTGATGTTTGATCACCTGCAACCACCTGCTCACTGGAGAAGACGACCGGAGTCTTCTCCGGCCACCGTTGTTGCACCCCAAAATTTGCCCAACTTTTCTTTACCTAGCTTATGTTTCATTTCATTCACATTAGCATTAGCATTTGTATTTCATTGACATGTATGTAGGAGATCAAGAGGTATGATCACCAATTAATAGAAATACAAGACTATGAAGCTAAGCTAAGAAGGTTATTCAAGTGTTCAAGGGTTGATATCCTTGTCAGAGAAGTTAAAAGATCCTCAGAGAGAGTGGTTGAAGCCAAGAGGGTGTGTCTCCTAACTTGAGAGTTGTGGGAAGTCATCAGATGATTCTGAAGGCATGAGGATGGACTGGAGGTCTTGAGAGAGCTCATTATAAGGTTTGAAAATCACTTTGAGGCCTAGACAGGTCATTGTGCGAGAATAAGAAGCCTCAGCCATGATTGATGCAGCTAGGGTTTGACTGGGACAACCCTAAGTCAACTAAGGATTTGAACAAGGTTGAGACCTAATCCAAGATCCATGTGATCATGGATTGATACTTTTATATGTTATAAGGATGATTCCAAGGTTAACTCATCATGATTGAGGAGTTTGAGAAGTTTCAGGCTAGGGTTTCTAAGACTTGACAGTGTAAAATCCCCTAGTTTGACCCCTATCTTCAAGGCAATTTAACTCAAGATATGATTATCATATCATCTTGAACCCAACATGATTGTTGTAGAGCATGAGCTTAGATTTAATTTTAGTATTAGAAGTCCTTGATAGGGTTTATGGAACTCAAGTTATGAGCCAGACAAGTTACAGGTCATCTGAGGCATGTGAATTTGGAGCTTGAAAGTTACCCAACTTGCATGGCACTTTTTTCCTAGAAGTATGATTCCTATGAACTTTTGGTCAACATGAATGTTGTTCCTTATTCTCTTAGCTTTCCATAGAGTACTAGAAGTCCTTGATAGGATTTGTATAACTCAAGTTATGGCTTTGACAAGTCAAGGGTATTTTGGGAAGTTATGGTTATAGGTCATTTTGGGTTATAGGTCATTTTCACCAACTTAGACACCTCAAATGAAATTTTGTTCAACTTGAAAGTTTCTCAAAATGGGGTTTTAATCTTGACCATGTATCAAGGAGACATTGAAATGGCTCAAGGAAGGACTTGGTTCAAGGAGTTGTGAAAAAGGAAGGATTAAAAGCATTTAATGACCAAAAATTTAAATAAATTGATTTGTGTCCAAACAAGGCAATGTTATAGGTCAAATTGATTGGAAAAATCATTTTAGAAACAATGGCAATATTACATTTTTGGTTTGAGGTCAAATTCATGCCATTCCATTTTGTTGCTTCATGATGAAGTAACATATCAAATTCACACCATTGGATTGCAAACAAGGAAATGGTCATAACCAATCAATTCAATATCTCATGAGATGAAGATTCCAAGTGTTTTCATGCCTAAACAGAGCTAGATTCGTGACTGTGCGTATGAGATTTTGAAAGAGAAATTGAAATTGAAAATCTCATTTGGGTGGTTACAGAAGTTTCTAGACATTTCCATTCACTTCTATATAACTAGTTGAGTGAGTTCAGAGCCTTTTTTAGAGAAGATTGAAGTGGAAACCAGAGCAAGGGATCGATTTTGCAGAGCTGCAACTCACAATCGGATTCTGAGATTGAGGAAGATTCAGAGCAAATCAAGGTGTGCAAAAGCTTCAGGAGTGAATTTGGAGTGATTCTGGACAAGCTTGGAGGAAGAATCGAGCAGAAGCTGTACCTGTTCTTCATCTGAAACCAGGTTTGTACCAATCAAATTCTTGCACAAATTATGGAGAGATAGCTAGAAATCTTTAGGTGGTTAGGTTCATAGCATGATGTAGATGGATTCTAGCATAAGAAATTGAGGAATAGAGACACTTTAGGTTATGGATCGTTTTCTGTTGAGACGGATTTCTTGTGATTCTTGGAGAGATATTCATGTTTGGATAGTGGAGATTAATCACTGATAAGTGTAGTTTACATTGGTACCATTGGATTTGAAAATAATGATGATCAAGAATTGGTCATGTTCTGAAACTTCTATCGTGTTTGAAGTTAGAGGTTGATTGAGGCAAGTTGGGGTTGAAATTCGTATTCAGTGAGAAAAACTGAGTGAGATGATGATTTTTTTTAGTGTTTTTGACGACCTGTGATGAGCACTCCACCGGAGAAGACGGTGGCGCTGCAGCTCAGGCCACCGTCTGAACTCCCTCCAAACCTCAGTTCAAATTGGGGACGAAAGACCATGGCCATTAGATTAGGGTTTGACCTTTGACTCAGGGCATGAATGGACGACAACGATTGCTTGAAAAAATCTGAAGACTTGGAATTGATACGCAACGCTGTGTTTCATTAATAGGTTTGGTTTGGGCTTAGTGTTAAAACTGATACCCACACCCCCATTTTGGCCCATGTCTGGAATTGAACTAGAATGGATTGCTAATTGCTACGCAGGTTTTATGATTTTCATTGTTTTCTTTTATTTTACTCATTTCATGTAGTTTAGGAATTAATTCATAGAAAATAGAAAAATTAGTCAATTAATTCCAGATTTTTTCCCACTGATTCATGATTGAATCTAGAATTTTGTTGAATTAAAAGATTAGGAATTCATGCATTTTTATTTTAATTACATTTTTTATATTTTTATTTGATAATAATTCATAATAGTTGATACCTTGACTTGTAAATTTTTGTGTGATCATTTGATGATGATTTTTGGACTGATTTTTTGTGTGTAGCTAGTTTAGACATGTATGCTCCTCTAGTAATTTTCTCACATTTTTGTGAAGAAGTTTAGGGTTGTTTTTGTATTGAAACTTTAGGTGCTCTAGTTTTAGGGTTTAACCTTGGTACCCCATAGTTTAGGATTTAATTCAGGACTTATTGGACGATTTGATCTCTGGAATTAACATTATAGAGTCATGATTGACTTAGGTTCCCATAGTTGTTTTTTGTAGGATTTTACAATTGGTTTTAGTATTTTAGTTAGGATTAACTTTAGTACTAGGTTTTAGGTGATCCTATCTTGCTAACTCAACTTGAATGACTTCATTAGTGCCCTTAGATTGGGGTGTGGCTTCCCTTGCTCTTGGATGATGATGAAGACATGTGTGGGTTGCTGTGGAAGGCATGATGGAGCTTGGACTTGAAGTTTTCTCTTCCTTTGGTATTTTGTTTAGGGTTAAGGATTAGGGTTTTTAGGGAGATCCTTTAGAATAGATTTTCTTCCTTCATGAAGCATGGAAGATGTTGATCACTTCCATTCCTCCCTATGATGTAAGGTCCCATTGTAAAGGCCTCATCCCTCCTTTGGTAGGATGTGTGGCTCTTCACAAGTTGGTAGAACCTTTGAGGGTTCCTTACTTTGATGGTGGAGTGCTTCGAGGTGACCTTTGGTCTTCATTTTGCTTTTCCCTGTCCCACCTTGCTTTTGTTAGATGAATCTTTCTCCCTTGCTAGGGGATGGATTTCCTTGCTAAAAGATTGAAGATGCTAGAGGTTGCCATTTCCCTGTGTTTGAAGACTACCCTTGGAGTTGAAGATTGAAGATCCAGAAGAACAAGTTGACACTTGTAAAGAAGATCAAATTGAGATTGAAGAAAGAGCTAAAGCTTGAAGTTGGAGAACAAGTTGATACTTGTGTTAGATGCATTGAAAGCCTAAAGAAGCAAGTTGATACTTGCTATTGAAGATTGAAGCTTGAAAATGGAGTACCTTTCATTCTCTTGAAGAGGATAGACTTGAAGAACAATTACAGACTGAGGACTAAACTGCTGTCAGAGGATTGCTTTGCTGTGAAGCTGTTGATTTGCTTTCTTTCCTGTCTGTTTACTTTTTGTGCAACTGTATTGATGTGACTTGTGTGATTTGCTTGATGCATTAGAATAAGTTCATGTTTAGATTATTTTAAACTAGGAGCATGATTGCACTAGAGGTTGAGTTGCTCCCTCTGCTTGTATTTTTACTGTATGGCTTTGCTTGCGGGTATTCGGTAGAGCCCAAGTCCCTTGCCTATGTGGTTTGTGTTTTGCTTGATGACATTTTATTCTCTTTTGTATGATTGCAGTTATTCATATCTGGCTTGAGGTTGAGACGAGCTTGTGGAGGCTAATGCCCCACACACATTTCCTCCCTCACTTGCATTGCATGCATTTTACAGTTGTTTACTGTTTACTGTTTAGCTGATGCTTTATCTGTTTCTGTTTACCCTGGCATGTTCCGCTAGGAATCTCACTTCCTTTGATAAGGAAGTGATGATTAGAACTTTAGGTTGAAACCTATGCATGATAACTTCTAGGAGTTCCCTGTTTCAAACTTCAACCATAGGATGAACCCTTGGCATGACAACATTAGGACTTGATAGTCTCCCCGTAGAAGTCATTCTATTCTCATCTTGAAACAACAGTAAAAGACGTAATAAAGGCAAGTTAGTATAAGCGTGTTACGAGCCTTAAGATACTTGGGAAATGATAATTGAGCGGCCTCCTCTCAATCGTCTAGAATGTTTAGTATACGTCCTTTGGACGATATGCGACGCATTCGTTCCCAAGTCATAGTCTCTAGTGCTGTACAAACTACGGACAAACATAAAAAATAGTTCTTTCGTAAAAGACAGAAAACAAACTTCAAACCTTTTTGCCCTGTGGGCCCATAATTCAAAGGAAGCTTTTTCTGAAGAAAAGAGTGTCATTAACTCCCAGTTCTACCGCAAACGGTAACGCATAAGTCTCCAAGGGTTAAGCTGCGTACGCCAAACTGCTGGAACTATTTGTTAACCCTACTCGATAAAACAGATGAATCTGAATTCCCGTAATCCGTATTATCCCGAACTACGTAAGCTCTGATTTGTCATACCTGTTGAGAGTACGTAGGCACAATACTGACGTATTGGCGAGCCACCTTCCCCGTAACCCGTAGTTAGGCGAACTACGTTGACTCTGATTTCTCATTCTCTGATGAGAATACGTAGGCATAAAGCGCGACGCTTTGCCGAGTCATTTTATTTTCTTTTTATATCGGCCTTGATAGGTAGATAGTAAATAAACCCGTCAGATAAACACAACAAGCATGGATCCCATCGAGTACGATGGACGTGAGGGGTGCTAATACCTTCCCCTTGTGTAACCGACTCCCGAACCCAGACAATGGTTGCGATGACCTTGTCTTATACCTTTTTCGTCAGGTTTTTCCAATCGTTTCCTTTCTCGTTCTGAGGGATAAATAACGAAAGGTAGTGACTCTTCTGTTTTGCCGACACCTTATTTTCGCGGTAGCGACAGCTGGCGACTCTGCTGGGGACTTGATAGTTTCCTGGGATCCAACGTCCCTTATGCGAGTCAATTTGGGGATCCAACGTCCCCCGCGAGAGTCAATCCTAGCGCTTGTATGATTACTTGTTGGGTTGTGTTTATTCATCGTATTTTATTTCTCGCATTTTATTTTCAGTATGATATAATTATCTGCACTATTGTGGGAGGGGCATTCCGATGAGTGAGAAGCCAGACACAGGCTTAAGAGCTATATAGTATTAGAGTGGGTTAGTGGAGGACGTGCTTGCTTTGCTTGCAGCTGTTCCCATGTAATCCACACTCAGACGAGGTCCTCTTTGATGGCTTCCTATCGGTCCTTTGGACTCGAGGGGTTGTTGGATCTGAGGATTGTCGACTCTGGGAAACGATCATTTGGAATTCAGCTAAGTGAGGCCGCTTCAAGAGATGATGATGCCACACCTTCTGGGTATCGTATCATCGTTTCTTGAAAGTCTGTAACGCTGATGACTGCATAGGATGTCGAACCTTTTCCGTGATTAGGTCCATACCTGTGAGCAGGGTCGGGTTATTGCTTGAAACCTTAACCTTCAGATTACCTGGTTTTCTTGATAGTGAATCAGTTTTGTTGGTATCAGAGGTTCTCATCATCAGAGATATGGTTGTTCTTGACAGAGCAGTATTGTGGTTTTTTTGATACAGGACCTTCATCTCCTCAACGGCACAGTTGTCCTGATCTCCTGCTGCATGATTGCATTTTGCATTGTTTGCATCCTCATTTGCATGGCATTAAGGTGTGTCTGTGTTGCAGGTGCATATTTCTCCCCTGGTTTTAGTGATCTTGATCCTTATGGCAGATATGGCATCTCTGAAGAAGACTGTGGCTTACAAGCTACCAACACCTGACATCCGAGAATTACAAGCTTTGATTTCTTTGGCTGATAAGACAGTGATGGAGAGTTTCAGACAGAGTTATGGGAGGCTGCTGAGTATTGTGTATAAGCTTCCTACGTACGAGTTGAATGGCCTCTATGCTCTGCTGCAGTTTTACGACCCATAGCTCAGATGCTTCGTGTTTCCAGACTATGTCCTCGCCCCGACCTTGGAAGAGTACTCTGACTTGTTAGGGGTGCCTTTGATGAATCAAATGCCTTACTACCCTGTTGAGGGTGAGCCCAGACTGAGTAAGCTGACTGACGCTCTTCATGTAGATGAGTCTGAATTGGAAGGGATGGTATCCAGGAAGATTGGAGTTCATGGTTTCCCTTTTCCTTTCCTGATGGAAAAAACCCGAAAGTTTGCCAAGAAGGGTCGCTGGGATGTATTCAATGCCTTCTTAGCCCTCTGTATCTATGGGATCGTGCTATTCCTAAGTCACCCGGACTTCATAAGCATGAATGCTTGCCACATATTTGCCTCCGGGAATCCAGTGCCCACTCTCCTCGGAGACGTCTACCATTCAGTTCACAGCAAGAACGAAAACAGAAAGGGAAAGAACGTGGCATGTTGTGCTCCTTTACTGTATAAGTGGTTTGCTAGCCATCTTCCTAAGTCAGGGCCGTTCATTGATTCTGCTGAGTCTTCGCCTTGGTCTGCGCGTTTGATGGGTTTGACCGCTTACAATATTATCTAGTTTGATAGAGATCTGCTGGGCAAAGATATTGTGTATAGCTGCTGTAACTTTCCTAACGTCCCCCTGGTCGGAAGGAATGGATGTATCAACTACAATCCATCTCTGCTGGTACGACAGTTTGGGTATGCACTACGAGGTCCTCCTGAAGAGGAAGAGATACGGGAATCTTTGTATCTCACGGGGTTGCTTGAAGGCGACACTTTGATCAAGGTACAGAATGCTTGGAGCAAAGTTCACCGAAAGGGGAAGGTCATGCTAGGAAAAAAGCAACAACAAGGCCTTTGATCCGTATGTGACTTGGATTTGAGAGAGAGCTGCCAAGTTTCTAATGTTATTTCCTGCTGTGAAACCATTGTATCCTCTTGTGACCAAATAGCCTACTACAGTTGATATTCAGAAATTCAACCAGGTACTCCAAGAGAAGGAAGAGCTACGAAAGGCCAACGAAGAGTTGGAGAAAGACACCGCTCAACTTCGGAAAGAGAAAAGTGAAGTCGTTTATACCTGCAAGAAGCAGACTGAGATGATCGACCGTCTAGGCTCCAACCTGACCAAAGAAACTGATGCTAGGGAACGTCTGGGGTTGGACCTGAAGTCAGTGCATGGCGTGTTGACAACCAAGAAATAGGATCTGGACAGAGTGTACCGGAAGCTAACCCAATACGAGAGGGTCTGGAGCAGCACCATAGCCAAGTACAAAGAGCGGGAAGAAAAGCTGAAGCAACGAGTAGCCGAGGTAGAAGCTCAGATTATGGTGAAAGACGAGAAGACAGAGGCTGAAGCCTCACTGGGACAAGACGTCCAGTATAGATTGGCTGAGGCCGGGGCGAATTTGCAAGATTCTCAAATCCGAGCTGATGCTAAAAGGAGAAGAGTCGAGAACCATACTGAAGAAGGTGTTTCTAGGAGCATTGCCGAGAACCTCCCAGAGTCCATCAGGCAGAGGGACCTGCTGCCCCGGGGTTTGCTTGCTCAGTCAGACCATCCTGCTACAAAGAAGTTGATAGAAGATTTTTGTGCCCGTGGCCGCACCTGATCTTTTGTATCTTTCTTTGTACATTTTACACGTTGATATGCTGATCACCACCAGGTGGGTTTGTTGGGGTTATGCCTTATTTCTTCAGTTGTATGTGATTACAGTTGTACGCTACCCGAGCGGGCTTTTCAGATGAATATATGAGGATTTCTTTTCCATGATTGGATCATAGACTTTATTTTTCTCGGAAACTAGGATCGGGGGGGGGGGGGGGGGGGGATCTCCCCAAGGCACAGACACACGTTTGCATTTGCATGAAGCATCGGCATAACGAACACCTTGTTGTTTTTTCTAACCCTTTGTGTATGCAGGTTGTTCCAAGATTGATCGAAGATCGATCCACCACTATCCGACCCGAGCGAATCAGGCTAGAGCAATGGAACAAGTGCAAACTGACATTTAGGAACTCCGAGAGAGGATGGACCGCTTCATGGAGCTCATGCAAGTGGTTGCCAACGGCCAAGACCAGCTCAGAACATTGGTCCAGCCTCTGATCTCAAGGGTTGACAACAACGGTGTACTTCATGGTGGGAGCATTCCAACCCCTCCACCCGTTGAAACTCCTCAGAATGGCATCCCCGTGACTGGGGGGAATAGAAGTGGTAACGGCAATGTGATCACTAACATCGGGCTCAATGGTAATACGACTGGCGTCGGTAATGGAAATTTTGAAGCTAATGGCAACACTGGACTAGGCAACGGCAACACAGGTGCTGGAAATCTGTATGGGCCTCAGCCATGGCTAGAAGATCGTAAAGAAGATTTGTTCTCACAGAGGAGTGCTGAAGGAGAACTGACTGCTGAAGCACGTCTGAGGTTTAAGGCACTCGAGGACAAAATAAGGAATTTCGAGAACCTGAACACTATGGGGTCGACATGACTAAATTGGGATTGATTTCTGATTTCAAGGTGCTGTTGCACCCCAAAATTTGACCAACCGGTTCCCATATCTGGTTTATGTTTCGATGCATTTTGCATTCTCCTTCGCATACTGCAGGCATTGCATTTTCTCAGTCAGATGGATTTTATCGGGATTACAGCCCATGGCGCTTCAGGCCTTTCAGGCCAATACAAGGATTTGTGTTGAGAATTGGTGCTCGTTCCCTGTATTTTCAGGCCATCTCGGTGCCAGGTTTTTACCGCTTATTTCGCTATGGTGGCGCAGTTGTTCTCTAATCGATTTAATCGGCCTCCTGGCATTTTTTAGAATTTTCTCTTTTATTTTTTAGATTTTTAATGGATTTTAATAGATTTTTAATAGGTTTACTTGTTTTTTTAGATATTAAATAGGTTAATATTTTTTTAATAGAATTAAATAGATTTTTCTAGATTTTTTAAATAGATATTCTCTTTTTTTTAAATAGTTTTAATAGATTTTTAGCATATTAGACATTAGTTCTTTTATTATTAAATAGAATAGTTTTTAATATAGATTTTAAATAGTCTTTTTAGATTTTTTTGAATAGTTTTTGATATAGTTTTAAAAAAAAAGGAGTATAATAATGTTAGATTTTAGTTTTAATAAATAGTGATAAAGATTTTTGATATAGAATTTTAATAGATTTATTATTTTTCTAGGTTTTAAATGGAATTTTAAATAGATTTAAATAGGTTTAATAGATTTTTTTCTTTATTTTTAATAGGTTTAGAATCTTATAGATTTAATTCATATTTTAGATAGTAAGTGTTTTTTTAACAATTAATAGATTTAATTCATTTTCTAGGTTTAATCAATTTTTTTTTGATACTAATTCATTTGTTTATAGAATATAATAGGGTTAATATAGGTTTTAATATTCTTTTTTACAGATTAATGAGTCTTTATTAGGATATTGGGGTTATTAGCATTTAATTTTCAGTTTAGCTAGCTTTAATTAGCAATTCTTGATTAACAGGCTTTAATTTTCGTTTAGGTTTTAATTAGGTATTAATCATTAGTCAGCTTTTATTAATTAGGTTGGTTAATAGTTTTAATTAGGGCTTTATTCTTTTTTGTTTTATTAGCAGTTTAATTAGTATTTTCGTTTTCTATTAATTGTTAGATTAATTACATTTTAATTCATTAGTCCAATTAATCAGAGTTATAGTGGGCCATTATCCAGTAATCAAGGCCCAGTCAAAGTCCACGTTCTGCCATGTGTCATATAAAGGGCCTGCCACGCGTTCCATTTCTGGCTCTTCCACCTCATCTCTGACTTCTCCCTCACACCACTCTCTCTCTCTGCCACCTCCCTCCCTCTCTCTCCCACGTGTCTCTCTCACCCCACCACTCAGTGCCACGCGTCTCAACCTCCTCCATCTCTGATCTCCCCACTGACACCTGGCTCCCACTAACACCACCCCACCGCCGGCCATGCAGCCGCCGCCAGAGACTCCCTAACCATCGCCGGAGACGCCTTCCACCGCCGCAACTGTCGCCGGAATCCTCAAACCCACCGGAAACTGCAAATCACTAAGAAGTTCATCCAAACTTCATCACCCTCAACGATCAGCCTCCATCAATCTTTGCCGGAAAACTCCTCCTCGCCGGAATCTTCATCAGCATTCATCACGTTCTCCAGATCTTCCTCAGATCTTCAACCGCTCATCATCAGATTTTTCATCAATCTTCAATAATCGTCATCGATCGTTCATCAGTAAGAAAGATTCACCCACGATCGTCAATAACTCGTTTTTTCCAGGAATTCTCCAAGAACATTCATCCGGATTTCTTCAAAGACATTCATCGCTCGTTCATCATTTTCCCAGATTCGCCTAGATCATTCATAGAACTTCAAGTGCTCGCCCAGAAATTCCTCAAGATTACTCCAATCTTCAGTTTTTGTTAAGATCTTCGCAGATCTTCAAATCTTCAACGAAGATCTTCAGCAACGTTCATCAAGTCGCAGATCTTCCTCGTCCATCTCCAAGATTCGCAGATCTTCATGCATCTGGAACCTCGACATCCTCATCGTTTTCCAGAACTCGTCCTCTTCATCACTTCTCCAGGTTCTCGCTATGAACTGTTTTAATTTGTTCTTTTGTTGTTGTTAGCTGAACACTAGGTTATGTGGATTGTTAGTTTGTTGAGCAAGATTAGGTTAGAGGAATTGATCTGAGTTGATAGGTTGATGATGTAGTTTGTGTGGAATATGGGTTGGCGAAGGGTTTGAGAGAATCAGAGAGGGGAGATGGAGAGGGTGGAGATGCGCCGTTAGGGTTTGGGGGAGGATGATGAACAGTAGGAGAGGAAAGGGAGATAGAGTTAGGTTTTGTGTACTGAAGTTTGGGTGATGTTGGATTTGGGCCTTAGGCCCGTTGTTCCCTTGCTAAGCATACCACCGTTTTCCCCATGACACCCCCCTCTCAGAGTGAATTGTGTTTTGGGCCATAGGCCAGTTTTGCTAACCACACCCCTAGGCTGAAGGCCCAGTGAAATAACAGGGCGAAGTCTTGCTATTTGCCACCGTGTTTTTTTCCTTTTTCCTTGATTTTTCCATTGATTTTCTGAATAAGTAATGGGCTTAGCGCATTTTGATAATTGCACCCCCCCTCCTGAGCCCAATTCTATTTTGAACTGCATGAAATTGCTATTCACCACGCCTGTTTCTTATTTTTAATTGATTTTCATGTTTACATAAGATTAGTAAATAATTCATATCAATTTGGAAAATAATCATTTTAGGATGGGATTTTTTTCCCTAGTTTCCTTAGAACCTCTAGAAAATTGTGAAATAATAAAAATATTAATTTCTTGCATTTTTTTTGGTATATTTTACAATTTTATTGATTTTATTTTGCATTTGTTTGATGCCTTAGTTTTCTGAATTTGGTATGACCAATTGGTGCATGATTTTTGATCGATTCTTGTGACGTTGATTAGATTAGGGAAGCATGTACCGTTACGAATTTTGTCATATTTTTGTGACTAAAACATATTTTGTCACAACACTTAGGTGTATTTTAGGGCATAGTTTTGGGGTTTTAAAATTGATTTAGGCCTTGGGGTTTATATGGGGTATAGGGTATATAGTTAGGTTCCGTTAGAAATTAATCTAGGATTTTATAATGAGTTTTACTATTTTAGTTGATTTTTGCAATTTGGTTGATATTGGTGTGTTTCCCACTTGGGATGTTGCTTTGTTTGTTGGGTTTTGGGCATTTCAATTGGGTTTGGGGCTTGAGTTTTGCTTGTTGGGGCTTATGAAGACATTGGAGATGATTGAAGACAAGGGATAGAGCTTGATGCGTGAAGATTCCTCTCCTGGAAGATGGTTTGTGAAGACTTTGGAGATAGGAGAAATAGGGAAAGCTTTAGATTAGAATGATTTCTTCTTGCAAACATAGAAAGCATCTTGTGCTTCTATTCCTCCCTATGACATAAAGTCCTTCAAAGATATTCACATCCCTCCTTTGGAGGGATAAGTGGCTTATTTTGGAAGTAGAACTTTGAGGGAACATTTCTCTTATAATGTTAAACACTTATAGGCTTCCTTTGGTTGTCAATAAGCTGTTTAGCATTTCAACTTAATCTGTTAAGTGATTCTCTCCTGTGAGTGCTTGCCTTGAAGATATAAGTCCATTAAAGATAAGAAGTTTATTGAAGATTGATGAAGATGAAGCATGTACCTGTCAAGGCTGGATATCTGTTGAAATTAGGGTTTTGGTGCTGTTTGGAGCTGTTTATCTGTTGGGGTTCAGTGCTTGCCAGAGCTTGGAGACTTTTGAAGACAGGAGCTTATCTAAAGCTTGGGGATCATCGAAGAGTGAAGATGGGATCTTGCTTGAAGTTGTTACTATCAACTGTTTGTTGTCAATCAACTGTAGCTGTCAGAGTTTGTGCTGTTTAAACTGCTTACTGTAGGAGCTGGTGTTGCTGTCAGAGCTGGTGTTGGATTTTATTTCTTTTTCTGTATTGTTTGTTGGCTTGTTCAGTTTTCTCCCTTAGGTTTGAAGTGAAGCTGTTTCACTTTGCCTATTGTTTTCCCAGGTTCGAGGTTGAGTGGGACTCGCTTACCTCGCTTGTATTGCTGCATCTCACGCATTTTACTGTTTACTGTATATATGTTGTTTCTTTTTCGTTTATCCCCTAGGATCTTTGTTTCCCTCTGTGCAAGAGAGAAATATGACAAACATTAGGTGTTAACCCATGCATGATAACATTAGGATAGTTTTATCCCCTTTTCAACCATAGTATTTTAGAGCGTCGTTTCTCTTCTTATCTCAAAACAACTCAAAAACACAGTAATAAGGTTAATCGATGTCGTACGCTACGAGCCTTAAGCTATTTGAGAAAGGGTTGCTGGAGAGTTTCTTTCCAGTAGTCTGGCTGCTTAGTGTGGTACCCTTTGGGTGACACGCGACGTAGTCACTCTCAAGTCATAGTCTCTAGTGCGTCAGAGATTGCAAACATCATAAAAAACAGTTCTTGCATAAAAGACTGAAAACCAATCAAACGTCATTTTTGTCCGCTTGGACCCGTAATCAGGAGAAAACCTTTTTCAGAAGGATAAAAGATAAACAGACAAATTTGTGTCTTATGTAGCCCGAACTACGTTCGCTCTGATCTTTCATGTTGTATGAAAGTACGTAGGCATAGGATGCCGTATCCTAGCGAGGAACCTTCCCCTCCTTTCCCGTAGGTAGGCGAACTACGTTGAATCTGATTTCTCGTTCCAGACGGGAATACGTAGGCATAAAGTGCGATACTTTGCCGAGTCATTTTATTCTCTTTTTAACCCTTGACCCTTTAGAGTAAATAGAATAACAATCCGTGCCTAGAAAACAAGCGTGGATCCCGTCGAGTACGGCGGACGTGAGGGGTGCTAATACCTTCCCCTTGCGTAATCGACTCCCGAATCCAGGATTTGGTTGCGACGACTATCCCTTTCCCGTTTTGCGTTAGGTTTACTCTGAGCATTTCCTTTCCCTCCTTTGGGATAAATAACGCACGGTGGCGACTCTTCTGTTTAGTCGGCGCCGATTTTCGCAGTAGCGACAGGTGCCTCCCAAGTTCAAGGTACCCGACTTTGAGAAATACAAGGGTACCACTTGCCCTCGTGTCCACTTAAAGTCATACTACCGAAAGATGTCCGCTCACTCTGAAGACGAGAAGCTGCTGATGCACTTCTTTCAAGATAGCTTGTTCGGACCATCCTTGGAATGGTACATGAGTTTGGAACCCACCAGTGTGCGCACGTGGAAGGAACTTGCTGAGGCCTTTGTACACCATTATCAGTATAAAAGTGACTTGGCTCCGAACCGGGTTCAGCTGCAGAACTTGTCACAGAGGAACAACGAAGGATTCAAAGAATATGCCCAGCGGTGGCGTGAATTAGCAGCTAGAGTTCAGCCGCCGATGGTTGAACGAGAGCTTGTTGAGATGTTTGTAGCCACTCTCCCGGGGGTCTATTATGAGAAATTGGTCAGCGGTATGTCAGGGAGTTTCTCAGATCTCATCATTACTGAGGAGCACGTGGGAAATGGGATCAAGTTGGGAAAAATTCAAGGTGGTGATCTATCCTCAGCTGGAGGAGGAAAGAAACCATATGGTAGCAAAAGGCGTGAAGGAGAGACGAGCGCCGTGTCCAACACTCGAAGGAAAGGTAAAAGCCAGAGCCAGCATGTGGCTAGCATAACCATCCCTGCTGTCCAACAACCCCAGCCACAACAGCAGCAACCAAATCAGCAAGGGTACAGAAAGTGTCAGAACAGGGCACCTCTATCAAGTCGTCACCTTGAGACATCGCCCATGTCTTATGCACAACTATTACAAACTCTGCTTCAGTTACTACTAGTCCAGAAGAGAACCCTGGCTCCCTTGACAGGGGCACCTCCGCAGGGTTATGATCTGAATGCAACATGTGATTTTCACTCAGGGGCACTCGGCCACACGATCGAAAACTGCAAAGCCTTCAAGCACAAGGTGCAAGATATGGTGGGTGCTAAGATCATCAATTTCTCAGATAATGTGTCGAATGTCACAAAGAACCCTATGACGAATCATAGGGGAGGTGGGGTGAATGCCATTATTGAAGAAGAGGATTTAGATGTGCTGACTGATGTCAAGGATTTGAAGACACCGCTTAGCTTCGTTAAAGCCATGTTGATGAAGAGAGGCTTCTTTCCGGGCTGTGCGACTCGTCCTGATTGATGTGAACAGTTGATAGAGGGGATTCAGAGTTTGATGACCGAAGGAATCTTGTAGTTTAGCCGAAGGGCCGAATATGGATCCGGAGAGGTAATGCTGAAGCAAGATGATGAGGTTGCCACCATCACCATCCCTCGCCAGACGATAACCATTTTTGCACTCAGGCCGCCCATAATTACCATCACCAAAGTTGGGCAAATAGCTTTTGAAAGCACCAATGTTGTCCCATGGCATTATGGGGAAGACGTCTACTGTAACGGACAGAAGTTGGAACTAGAACCATCTGGGCAGTCTGTGGATAACCTAGTAGGGATTGGCGGAATCACACGCAGTAAAAGAGTATTTGCTCCACCTGAGATTGTGGGGGATAAAGCAGACAAAGTTGAGGAAACTGATAAGGGAAAGAGTAAAGCCGTTGAGGAAACCCCTCGTGGGGTAGAGAAGGACTTACTTGTAAAGGACGCTGAAGAGTTCATGAGGTTGATCAAGAAGAGTGATTACAAGATCGTTGATCACCTCCATCAAACACCCTCGAAAATTTCCATCCTGAATTTGTTGTTGTGTTCGGAGTCACATCGCAACGCGCTGTTAAAGGTTTTGAATGCCACGTATGTACCGCAGGAAATCTCGGTCAACCAGTTGGAAGGGGTAGTAGCCCACGTGAGTGCTGGAAACGGGTTAGGGTTCACTGACCTGGAGCTGACGCTGAAGGGAAGAAACCACAACAGCGCCCTACACATCTCGATAGAGTGTAGGGGAACAATTATGGCTCATGTGTTGGTGGACACTGGGTCATCGCTCAATGTTCTTCCGAAGAAGGCATTGATGAAGTTAGATACTCGGGGATTGATTTGCACACCCAGTGATCTGTTTCTGAAGGCTTTCGATGGAACCAAACGTCATGTCTTTGGAGAGGTAACCCTGCCAATCCAAGTTGGGCCGGAAACTTTCGACGCAGTCTTCTACATCATGGACATCATGCCAGCCTACAGCTGTCTCTTAGGCCGGCCATGGATCCATTCTGCTGGTGTCGTGACCTCCACGTTGCACCAAAAACTCAAGTATGTTGTAGGGGGCAGCATTGTAACTGTGTGTGGCGAGGAAGACATAATGGTGAGCCATTTGTCGTCCTTCAAATATGTTGAGATGGATGGGGAAATCCACGAAACCCTATGTCAGGCGTTCGAAGCTGTTAAGGTCAAAGACGTGACTCCAATGATGATTGAGAAACCAGAGATGACTCTCTCTTCCTTCAAGGAAGCCCGGGCCGTTGTTCAAGCCAGATCTACCCTAGGCTGGGGGCAAGTTCTAGAAATACCTAACAAACAGGACAAGTTTGGGTTAGGATACTCTCCTGCGGCTGAAGCCTCCTCTTATCACAGTGTGTCGCGAGGTAAAGGGCCGACCCAGTTTACCAGTGGCGAGGTGATATTTGAAAGTGTGAACGCAGTGTCTGAAGACGGCGAAGACAGCGATTGCGATCTGGATTCCTAGATCCAGCCAAGCAAACCAGGCCAGAGCCTCACCAACTGGTCCATCAGGGATACCATCCAAGTGAAAGGCAAAGAGTTATGATTTACTTTCTCCAATCGTTGTGCAACCCTATGTCCTACCCGGGGCATAGTGGTTTTATTGTTAGGGCCTTGTTTGATTATGCACATGCATTTTACCAATAAATCAAAAGGCATTTTTCTTCGCATTCAAATGTTGTGATCTCTGTTATTCCTGTTTTATATTTGTTTTGAAAAACAATAAAATGACAATAGGGTTTGTGCTAACCAGCATATCCTTGTTTTAAGCTTAACCCTTGATTTTGCAGGATCCACATAGCAGATGACATCGACTCTGGACCTTCTACGACTCACTTCGACTTCGATTACCCGATCTATCAAGCCGAAGAAGAGATTGATGAAGACGAAGACCTTCCCAAAGAGTTGGCCCGCTTGTTGAGACAAGAAGAGAAAGTTATTCTGCCTCACGAAGAAGAGATTGAGATTGTGAATCTGGGTTCTGAAGAACTGGTCAGGAACGTCAGGATAAGGGCCGCATTGCAGAGTGATGTCAAGCAGAGATTAGTCGAGATGCTGAGAGAGTATAGTGACATCTTTGCTTGGTCTTACGAAGATATGCCCGGACTTGACACTGACATTGTGGTCCATCACTTGCCGCTGCGAGAAGATTGCCCTCCCGTTAAGCAGAAGCTTAGGAGGATGCGACCAGATATGGCCGTTAAGATCAAAGAAGAAGTGCAGAAATAGCTTGATGTTGGCTTCTTAGCGGTCACTACTTACCCTTCGTGGGTCGCCAACATAGTGCCTGTACCGAAGAAGGACGGTAAGGTACGAATGTGCGTCGATTATCGGGATTTGAATAGGGCGAGCCCTAAAGATGATTTCCTGCTCCCTTATATTGATGTGTTGGTCGATAATACAGCTCAGTTCTCCGTATTTTCGTTCATGGATGGTTTCTCCGGCTACAATCAGATCGAGATGGCGCCGGAGGACATGGAGAAAACTACGTTTATTACACCTTGGGGAACATTCTGCTACAAGGTAATGCCTTTCGGTCTGAAGAACGCAGGGGCCACTTACCAAAGAGCAATGGTCACTTTGTTTCATGACATGATTCATCATGAGATTGAAGTCTATGTTGATGACATGATTGCGAAGTCCCAAACGGAGGAGGGACATCTGGTCAATTTGCTGAAGCTTTTTGAGAGGCTTAGGAAGTTCAGGTTGAGGCTGAATCCTAACAAGTGTACTTTCGGAGTACGGTCTGGAAAACTAATGGGGTTTATCGTGAGTGAAAGAGGCATCGAGGTTGATCCTACAAAGATTAAAGCAATACAAGAAATGCCAGCGCCAAAAACCGAAAAAGATGTTCGAGGTTTCCTGGGCAGAATAAACTACATTGCAAGGTTTATTTCTCAGCTCACGGCCACGTGTGAACCGATGTTCAAATTGTTGAAAAAGGATCAGGCAATTATCTGGAACGAGGATTGCCAGAAGGCATTTGATAAGATTAAATAGTATCTACATGAACCTCCGATCTTGATACCCCCAGTGGCCGGACGACCCTTAATCATGTACTTGACAGTTCTAGAGAATAGTATGAGGTGTGTTCTTGGCAACACGACGAGACAGGCAGAAAGGAGCATGCCATTTACTATTTGAGTAAAAAGTTCACAGATTATGAATCTCGTTACTCGATGCTGGAGAAGACGTGTTGTGCACTAGCCTGGGCTGCGAAACGTTTATGACAGTACATGCTCAATCACACAACCATGCTAATTTCGAAGATGGATCCGATCAAGTACGTCTTCGAGAAGCAAGCGCTTTTGGGCAGGATTGCCAGATGGCAAATGGTGTTGACGGAATATGACATTCAGTACGTTTCCCAGAAGGCCATAAAGGGAAGTGTATTGTCTGAATACCTTGCCGAATAGCCGATCGAGGATTATCAGCCGATGAAATTTGAATTCCTTGATGAGGATATCATGTTACTCAAGGTGAAAGATTGTGATGAACCGTTGCCCGACGAGGGTCCAGACAGGAAATCCCAGTGGAAATTGATATTTGACGGGACGGTTAATTCTTACGGAAGTGGCATTGGGGCAATCATCACGACTCCCCACGGATCCCACATCCCGTTCACTACTAGACTGACGTTTCCGGTCACCAATAACGAGGCGGAGTACGAAGCATGCATCATGGGTCTAGAGGAAGCAATTGATTTGAGAATCAAGAACCTAGATGTGTATGGTGACTCGACACTTGTGATCAACCAGATTAAAGGGGAGTGGGAGACTCGTTAATCGAATTTGGTGCCTTACATGAATTATGCCAGAAGGCTGCTTCCGTTCTTTGATCGAGTGGAACTCCATCATGTGCCCAGAGCCGAAAACCAGATGGTTGATGCCTTAGCCACGTTGGCTTTGATGTACAAAGTCAATTTTTGGAACGAAGCTCCAAGGATTGTCCTTTCTCGTCTTGATAGACCGACATTCGTATTTGCGATCGAGGAAGCCTCCGATGGCAAGCCATGGTTCCATGACATCCAGACTTTCCTTATGACTAAGGAATATGCTGCGGGAGCGTCAACCCAGGATAAGAAGACTCTGAGGAGGCTGTCTGGAAATTTTTATCTCAATCCTGATGGAGTTTTGTATAAAAGAAACCACGATCTCGTGCTACTCAGATGTGTAGATGAGAAAGAGGCGAGTATGCTCATGAAGGAAGTCCATGAAGGCACATTTGGTACGCACGCCGGCGGGCATGCTATGGCAAGAAAGATCCTAAGAGCAGGATATTACTGGCTGACGATGGAGTCGAATTGCTTTAAATTCGCGAAGAGATGTCATAAATGCCAGATTTATGCTGATAAGATTCATGTGTCGCCGTGCCCGTTGAATGTCATGTCCTCCCCGTGGTCGTTCTCCATGTGGGGCATCGACATGATAGGCAAGATCGAGCCCACTGCATCTAACGGTCATCGCTTCATTCTAGTAGCTATCGACTACTTCACCAAGTGGGTGGAAGCAGCCTCGTATGCTAATGTGACCAAGCAGGTGGTGGCTAAATTCATAAAGAGGGACATCATCTGTCGATACGGAATTCCCGAGCGAATCATTACTAATATTGGCTCGAATATGAATAACAAGATGATGAAGGAGTTGTGCCAGAGTTTCAAGATTGAACACCACAACTCATCTCCTTACCGGCCGAAGATGAATGGCGCCGTTGAAGCGGCCAATAAGAACATCAAGAAGATTGTGCAGAAGATGGTTGTGACCTATAAGGATTGGCACGAGATGTTGCCATTTGCACTGCACGGTTATCGTACAACGGTACGTACGTCAACCGGGGCGACTCCTTTCTCACTGGTGTACGGTATGGAAGATGTCCTACTGTTAGAAGTTGAGATCCCTTCTTTACGAGTTTTGGTTGACGTGAAACTCGATGAGGCAGAATGGATTAAGAACCGGCTAAACCAACTCAGCCTGATGGACGAGAAAAGATTAGCATCGATTGCATATGGCCGTCTGTACCAGAGCCGAATGAAGAAAGCTTATGATAAGAAGGTGCGTCCGAGAAGCTTTCAGACGGGTGATCTCGTCCTGAAAAAGATTATTCCTCCACACTCTAATCACCGGGGCAAGTGGACTCCCAATTACGAAGGTCCGTACATTGTCAGCAAGGTCTTCTCGAGAGGAGCCTTGTTGTTATCCACGATGGATGGCGAAGATTTTGCATCCCCGGTGAACACGGAAGCAGTTAAAAAATACTTTGCTTAAAAAATGACCCGCTGGAAAGAAAACGAATATCAAGGCAAAAATGGGGCATCCCGGCGAACCATAAAAAAGGAAAAAGGTTCGGGCAAAAATTAAGGATATAAAAGAAAAGAATGTACACCCGCAAATTCGAAAACCTGGAAGGGCGACTTTGGCAAAATAGGGTATCCCGGTGAATCGAAAACCCGAAAGGGCAATTCAGGCAAAAGTTAGGGATTGGAAAAAGCAAATGACTGCGTGCCGCGTATGGACTGTCTTTGTTTAGTGGTTTGGAAGACCTGAGGGCCGTTTATTTGAATCAATTTCTTCTGAGGCTGAAGCGTCGGAGAAGTATCGAATTCGAGTGGGTCATAGGGGGGTCAACTCATGGTGTTCGTCTACGCCGCATTGCCGACATTTGTGCATATACTGATGTATATTTATGTTTTTATGTTTGCGCAGCTTCCTCATTCCAGGGGCTTGCATCTGTTGTAAAACATTTTCACCCATTCAGGGGTTCGTCATCAATAAAATATACACTATTCAGCAATTCTGTTTGTTTGTTTAGCATCTATCTGTTTGTTTGCGGAAAAGAACGCCGATGTTTTTGATAAAATGCGCATACATAAACTTACTGGCCTAGGCCGCTGATTGTTGAAACAATGAATTACTTGAACATTGTCATAAGATGATAACCTTGATAGGTCCCTTTGAGGAGGGTATCTTGTCTGTTTATTTGTGCTGTTGCAGGTATAGCATATTCCAAGCAGTACGCCGTATGCGTCCCCAAGCAGGATGGTTCCTTCTACTCCGACAAGTTCAGCAGCATCTCCCACGGAGCCCGAACATAGGACTAAGAGCATTGATATGTATCCCCCAAGCAGAGAAGATTCTCTCCCCAATCAGATGTATCCTGAAGGAACGTCATCTCCCCAACTGAGTCACACACTGAAGTGTGCGTTCATTCCCTAACACTGGATCAGTGTGCAGTGTCGCGTAGAAGACTGCTCGCAAGTGTGCAACCTAGATGGTTCAAGACTGGAGTCTTCAGCGGAATTGAAATTCCCCACAGAGTTGTACTCTCCCCAGCAAGTAGGATGATTCCTTCTTCCCCAACCGAGATGGCAGCTCCCCAAGAGAGCCGAGTCCTTGGAAGCGTTGAGGCCATGAGTGGTTTTCCCCAGTAGAGTGTTGAATAGTTGATGCTGTTTTTCCCCATTAGAGTCGTTATCTCCAGGAAAGTTTTATCTACGAAGGCCGTGCAGTTTATTTCTGCAATTGGCATCGTTTTCCTCAGCAGTTGTGGTTCGTACACCTAGATGAGCAGGTCCAAGTTCTCGGAGAGCTTTATTCCCCTGCAGCAGTCAACTGAAGATCATTTTCCCAGGCAGAGTCCAATTGAGATTGGTGTGACTTCTTCTCCTCGACAGGATGATTCCTCCTCTCCACTATAGTGGTTCCTTCTCCTTGACAGGAGGATTCTCCCTTCAGCATTTATTTTGCTGATGGGGTCGTAGCATCTTGCATGATTGCATAGCATTTACCCTAAAAATGCGTAGCATTTCCACCGTGTGGAGCATTACGCCATGGTGAAACATATGCATACGAAACATGAGCTAGGTCGTTATTGTTCTTGTTTTGCAGGTGTTCCTTCGCAGAATGGTTGGCTTAAGATGATTGTTGAATTCCCTAGTGAAGTCGCCAGAGTTGGTTGCTCAAGTTGATGCTTAGAATCTCTAGCAGAGTGTTTGCTCAGGATGATTCCTTAAATCTCCCGCAGAGCTATCGGTTCAGGATGATTCTTGAAGTCCCCAGCGGAGTTGATTGTTCAAAATGATTCTTGATTCCCTCAGCAGAGTTCATCCAGAATGATTTCTGAATCCCCAAAGCAGAATCACTTGATGATTGAAGTCCCCAGCGGAGATGTGTCATCCCCAGTAGGTTTTAAATAGAGAAGTTGAAATTTCCCTTGAAGACTTGATGATTGAAGTCCGGTAGCGGTGCCAAAACCCCAGACTTACTGATGAAGTCCAGCTGCGATGTCGAAGCAGTTTGCCTAGCTGACGCAGGGTGCCTGACGGCAAAAGATTGTATATCCTTAGTGGGTCCTGATTGATTAAGGATTTCATTTGAAGACTTATTGACGAAGTCCGACTACGAGACCGAAGCAGTTCTCCCAGCTGACGCGGAGTGCCTGACGGTGAAAGTTTGGATATCGCTATTTGGTTCATGATTGACCGAGGATTCTATTCCTGACTTACTGACGAAGTCTGGCTGACGTCCGAAAATTTATTTGAATTCCCGATAGCATGGTTAAATTGATTGTTAAAAAGTTCCTAATGACCTGATGAGTCCCGAGGAATTCTTCTGTTGCCGCACCGCAGAATGCCTGACGGCAATATCAGCTATGTATCGCCGGTTACCGAGTGACCAGTGATCCCTTGATGATTTAAGGAAGAAGCTGCAGCAAAATCTGATAATCATCCCGACGGAGATTTGAGAGTAGCCCATCACCAGTTACCGAATAACCGGTGATCCCTTATTGACTTACTGATGAAGTCCGACAAAGATGTTGTCGACGTTCCTAGCGTCATGATGAGTCCATAGGTGACGATAAGGAATTGTTTCTGCAGTGGCGCAGAATGCCCGATGGCATAATCAGCCAACATTCACCAGTTACCGAGCAACCGGTGACCCCTTATTGACTTACTGATGAAGCCAGACAAAGATATTGCCGACGTTCCTAGCGACATGATGAGTCCATAGGCGACGATAAGGAATTCTTCTGCTATGACGCAGAATGCCTAACGGCATGATCAACCATCCATTACTAGTTACCATGTAACCGGTGACCCCTAGATGACTTGAGGACGAAGATCTACAGCAAAATCAGATGATCATCCTGACGGAGATTTGAAATTACACCCTTCACCGACTACCGTGTGACCAATTCCCCCAGCAGAGTTGTCGTGCAACTGTCATGCTCAGTTTTGAAGATGTTCCTACCAATCAGGGTATCGTTTACCTGCGTGGTTGGCAAATCACCAGTTACCGCATAATCGGTGATCCCTTGATGATTTGAGGACGAAGATCTACATTGAAATTAGAGAATTATCCTGAAGTATGTTCAGATCAATATTTCTCCAGCTAGTTGTCGTGCAGCTATTATTTCAGTTTCCGAAGATTTCTCCCCATCAGAGTACCGTGTACTTGTGCAGTTGGAAAATTTCCGGGTTTATTGGTATTCAATCATATTTTACCTTGTTGTTTGAGAGCCGTTCGCTTCTCACCCAGTCAGGTCCAAGCCGTTTGAATAGGGGCAGTTGTTGCACCCCAAAATTTTCCCATCTTTTCTTTACCTAGCTTATGTTTCATTTCATTCACATTAGCATTATCATTTGCATTTCATTGACATGTATGCAGGAGATCAAGAGGTATGATCACCAATTAAGAGCTATACAAGACTATGATGCTAAGCTAAGAAGGTTATTCAAGTGTTCAAGGGTTGATATTCTTGTCAGAGAAGTTAAAAGATCCTCAGAGAGAGTGGTTGAAGCTAAGAGGGCGTGTCTCCTAACTTGAGAGTTGTGGGAAGTCATCAGATGAATCTGAAGGCATGAGGATGGACTGGAGGTCTTGAGAGAGCTGATGATAAGGTTTGAAAATCACTTTGAGGCCTAGACAGGTCATTGTGCAAGAATAAGAAGCCTCAGCCATGATTGATGCAGCTAGGGTTTGACTGGGTCAACCCTAAGTCAACTGAGGATTTGAACAAGGTTGAGACCTAATCCAAGAGCCATGTGATCATGGATTGATAAATTGAGATTTTATAAGGATGATTCCAATGTTAACTCATCCTGATTGAGGAGTTTGAGAAGTTTCAGGCTAGGGTTTCTAAGACTTGACAGTGTAAAATCCCCTAGTTTGACCCCTATCTTCAAGGCAATTTAACTCAAGATATGATTATCATATCATCTTTACCCCAACATGATTGTTGTAGAGCATAAGCTTAGATTTAATTTGAGTATTAGAAATTCTTGATAGGGTTTATGGAACTCAAGTTATGAGCCAGACAAGTTACAAGTCATTTGAGGCATGTGAATTTGGAGCTTGAAAGTTATCCAACTTGCATGGAACTTTTGCCCTAAAAGAATGACTCCTATGAACTTTTGGTCAACATGAATGTTGTTCCTTATTCTCTTAGCTTTCCATAGAGTACTATAAGTCCTTGATAGGATTTGTAGAACTCAAGTTATGGCTTTGACAAGTCAAGGGTATTTTGGGAAGTTATGGTTATAGGTCCTTTTTGGTTATAGGTCATTTTCACCAACTTAGACACCTCAAATGAAATTTTGTTCAACTTAAAAGTTGCTCAAATGGGGTTTTAACCTTGACCATGTATAAAGGAGACATTGAAATGGCTCAAGGAAGGACTTGGTTCAAGGAGTTGTGAAAAAGGAAGGATTAAAGGCATTTAGTGACCAAAAATTGAAATAAATTGATTTGTGTCCAAACAAGGCAATGTTATAGGTCAAATTGATTGGAAAAGTCATTTTAGAAACAATGGAAATATTACATTTTTGGTTTGAGGTCAAATTCATGTCATTCCATTTTGTTGCTTCATGATGAAGTAACATATCAAATTCACACCATTGGATTGCAAACAAGGAAATGATCATAACCAATCAATTCAATATCTCATGAGATGAAGATTCCAAGTGTTTTCATGCCCAAACAGAGCTGGATTCGTGACTGTGCATATGAGATTTTGAAAGAGAAATTGAAATTGAAAATCTCATTTGGGTGGTTACATAAGTTTCTAGACATTTCCATTCACTTCTATATAACTAGTTGAGTGAGTTCAGAGCCTTTTTTGGAGAAGATTGAAGTGGAAACGAGAGCAAGGGATCGATTTTGCAGAACTGCAACTCACAATCGGATTCTAAGATTGAGGAAGATTCAGAGCAAATCAAGGTGTGCCAAAGCTTCAGGAGTGAATTTGGAGTGATTCTGGACAAGCTTGGAGGAAGAATCGAGCAGAAGCTGTACCTGTTCTTCATCTGAAACTAGGTTTGTACCAATCAAATTCTTGCATAAATTATGGAGAGATAGCTAGAAATCTTTAGGTGGTTAGGTTCATAGCATGATGTAGATGGATTCTAGCATAAGAAATTGAGGAATAGAGACACTTTAGGTTATGGATCATTTTCTGTTGAGACAGATTTCTTGTGATTCTTGGAGAGATATTCATGTTTGGATAGTGTAGATTAATCACTGTTAAGTGTAGTTTACATTGGTACCATTGGATTTGAAAATAATGATGATCAAGAATTGGTCATGTTCTGAAACTTCTATCATGTTTGGAGTTAGAGGTTGATTGAGGCAAGTTGGGGTTGAAATTCGTATTCAGTGAGAAAAACTGAGTGAGATGATGATTTATTTTAGTGTTTTTGACGACTTGTGATGAGCACTCCACCGGAGAAGATGGTGACGCTGCAGCCCAGGCCACCGTCTGAACTCCCTCCAAACCTCAGTTCAAATTGGGGACGAAAGACCATGGCCATTAGATTAGGGTTTGACCTTTGACTCAGGGCATGAATGGACGGCTACGATTGCTTGAAAAAATATGAAGACTTGGAATTGATATGCAACGCTGCGTTTCATTAATAGGTTTGGTTTGGGCTTAGTGTTAAAAGTGATACCCACACCCCCGTTTTGGCCCATGTCTGGAATTGAACTAGAATGGATTGCTAATTGCCACGCAGGTTTTATGATTTTCATTTGTTTTCTTTTATTTTACTCATTTCATGTAGTTTAGGAATTAATTCATAGAAAATAGAAAAATTAGTCAATTAATTCCATATTTTTTCCCAGTGATTCATGATTGAATTTAGAATTTTGTTGAATTAAAAGATTAGGAATTCATGCATTTTTTATTTTAATTACATGTTTTGTATTTTTGTTTGATAATAATTCATAATAGTTGATACCTTGACTTGTAAATTTTTGTGTGATCATTTGATGATGATTTTTGGACTGATTTTTTAGGTGTAGCTAGTTTAGACATGTATGCTCCTCTAGTAATTTTATCACATTTTTGTGATGAAGTTTAGGGCTGTTTTTGTATTGAAACTTTAGGTGTTCTAGTTTTAGGGTTTAACCTTGGTACCCCATAGTTTAGGATTTAATTCTAGGACTTATTGGATGATTTGATCTCTGGAATTAACATGATAGAGTCATGATTGACTTAGGTTCCCATAGTTGTTTTTGTAGGATTTTACAATTGGTTTTAGTATTTTAGTTAGGATTAACTTTAGTACTAGGTTTTAGGTGATCCTATCTTGCTAACTCAACTAGAATGACTTCATTAGTTCCCTTAGATTGGGGTGTGGCTTCCCTTGCTCTTGGATGATGATGAAGACATGTGTGGGCTGCTATGGAAGGCATGATGGAGCTTGGACTTGAAGTTTGCTCTTCCTTTGGTATTTTGTTTAGGGTTAAGGATTAGGGTTTTTAGGGAGATCCTTTAGAATAGATTTTCTTCCATCATGAAGCATAGAAGATGTTGATCACTTCCCTTCCTCCCTATGATGTAAGGTCCCATTGTGAAGGACTCATCCCTCTTTTGGTAGGATGTGTGGCTCTTCACAAGTTGGTAGAACCTTTGAGGGTTCCTTTCTTTGATGGTGGAGTGCTTAGAGGTGACCTTTGGTCTTCACTTTGCTTTTCCCTGTCCCACCTTGCTCTTGTTAGATGAATCTTTCTCCCTTGCTAGAGGATGGATTTCCTTGCTAGAAGATTGAAGATGCTAGAGGTTGCCACTTCCCTGTGTTTGAAGACTGCCCTTGGAGCTGAAGCTTGAAGATCCAGAAGAACAAGTTGACACTTGTGAAGAAGATCAAATTGAGATTGAAGAAAGAGCTGAAGCTTGAAGTTGGAGAACAAGTTGATACTTGTGTTAGATGCATTGAAAGCCTGAAGAAGCAAGTTGATACTTGCTATTGAAGATTGAAGCTTGAAAATGGAGTACCTTTCATTCTCTTGAAGAGGATAGACTTGAAGAACTGTTACAGACTGAGGACTGAACTGCTGTCAGAGGATTCCTTTGCTATGAAGCTGTGGAAGCTGTTGATTTGCTTTCTTTCCTGTCTGTTTACTTTTTGTGCAATTGTATTGATGTTGCTTGTGTGATTTGCTTGATGCATTAGAATAAGTTCATGTTTAGATTCTTTTAATCTAGGAGCATGATTACACTAGAGGTTGAGTTGCTCCCTCTGCTTGTATTTTTAATGTATGGCTTTGCTTGCGGGTATTGGGTAGAGCCCAACTCCCTTGCCTATGTGGTTTGTGTTTTGCTTGATGACTTTTTATTCTCTTCTGTGTGATTGCAGTTATTCATATCTGGCTTGAGGTTGAGACAGAAAACAAACTTCAAACCTTTTTTCCCCGTGGGCCCATAATTCGTAAAAGACAGAAAACAAACTTCAAACCTTTTTGCCCCGTGGGCCCATAATTCAAAGGAAGCTTTTTCTGAAGAAAAGAGTGTCGTTAACTCCCAGTTCTACCACAAACGGTAACGCATAAGTCTCCAAGGGTCGAGCTGCGTACGCCAAACTGCTGGAACTGTTTGTTAACCCTACTCGATAAAACAGATGAATCTGAATTCCCGTAATCCGTATTATCCCGAACTACGTAAGCTCTGGTTTGTCATACCTGTTGAGAGTACGTAGGCACAATACTGACGTATTGGCGAGCCACCTTCCCCGTAACCCGTAGTTAGGCGAACTAAGTTGACTCTGATTTCTCATTCTTTGATGAGAATACGTAGGCATAAAGCGCGACGCTTTGCCGAGTCATTTTATTTTCTTTTTATACCGGCCTTGATAGGTAGATAGTAAATAAACCCGTCAGATAAACACAACAAGAATGGATCCCATCAAGTATGATGGACGTGAGGGGTGCTAATACCTTCTCCTTGCGTAACCGATTCCCGAACCCAGACAATGGTTGCGATGACCTTGTCTTATACCTTTTTTGTTAGGTTTTTCCGATCGTTTCCTTTCCCGTTCTGAGGGATAAATAACGAAAGGTGGCGACTCTTCTGTTGTGTCGGCACCTTATTTTCGCGGTAGCGACAGCCGTCTCTGATCTCCACCTTGGCAGCCTTAATTTTGGAGAAGATGAGTCCATAGCCATCAGATCTTGCCTTTGACCTTGACTAGACCATAAATCCAACAGCCACGACTTAAAATTTTATTTGACATTCTGAGGATCAAAACGATGCAGTTTCATTAAATGAGTTGGCATGCCCTCAGGGCTTGGATCAGTGGACCAGTCTCCTCATCTTGTGGCTCATGTTTTATTCTGAGTTTTGATTTTCTTTTATTCATTTTTGTTTATTTTAAATGCTCTATTGATTCAAAAAATCACAATAAATTCAATTTGGATCCAAAAATTATTTTAAAAATATCTCCATGATCTTGAGAGAATTTGTGATTTTCTGAAATCAATAAAATGCATTTTCATGCATTTTTCAATTTAATTTGATTTTTCTTATTTTTGTTAATTCTTTTAATTTTGCATATTTGACCATCTGTTTTGTTGAATTTTTTTCTTCCAATTGGTGATGAGTTTGACTTTGATTTTTTAGTATGTTTTAGGGTAGATATTCATGTTCCCTTAGGAGTTTTTTTTGGAGTTTTAGAACAACTTTAGGTTCTGTTTTAGGTGTTGAGACTAGAGCCTTCCCAAACTTGTGGATTACCTTAATACCCTTCAATCTAAAAATTATTAGGTGACTTAGAAGTTGAATTAGGCTCTAATATTTTAAACTAGGTTGTTCAAACATGTATGTTCCCCTAGGAATTTTATTAGATTTTTCCAACTTTGTTTTCTATTTTAGTTGTATTTTGCAAGTTGCTTGTGCTTGTGGTGTTCTATTTTGTGTGCCTTTGCTTGTTTGGTCTTGTTGGTGACTTTGGAGCTGGATTGGCTCGGATTCCATTTTGAGAGGTCTTTTGGACTTGGTATAGCTGCTATGGTTTGAAGATTGGAGCTTGGAGTTGAGGTTTCCTTTTCTTTTAGGAGTTGTTTTAGTAGCTTAGGAAATTAGGGTTTTAGGAAGAGCCATTAGAGCTAGTTTTGATTCTTTCATCAAACATAGAATGCATTGTGTGCTTCTATTCTATCCAATGATGTAAAGTCCTCCTAGGGAAACTCCATCTCTCCTTTGGAGGGATGTGTGGTATGCCCATAGTTGAGTAGAACTTTGAGGATGCCCTTCCATTTCAATGTTGGTACTTGATGATTTCCTTTGGTTTTCATCTGATTCTCAACATTGCAACCTTGATCTTAGTGATTATTCTCTGCTTGAAGTGTGTTTGCTAGAGCTTGAAGTTGAAGTTTGATGAAGCTTGAAGATAGAAGCTAGATTGAAGAAGAAGTGTTGCTGTCAACTTTGCTGTCAGGAGGATTTGCTGTTTAGAGCTGCTGTTAAGTACTGAAGTTGCTGTCTGCTGAAGACTGTTACTGCTGCTTGGGCTGCTTCCTCTGTTTCTTTTCTTTTGTTGTATTGTTTGTTTTGCTTGTGTTGATTACCCTTAGGTTTGAGGTGGAGCTTGTCTCCTCTTGCCTGTTGTTTTCTCCCTTGCCTCACTGGTACTGTTGCATAGCATGCATTTTTACTGTTTACTATTTACTGTTTATTGCTTGCTTTCTTTTGCTGTTTCCCCTAGGATCTCTGATTTCCTCTGTGCAAGAGAGAATTATGACAGACATTAGGTTTTGACCCATGCATGATAACTGTAGGTAGATTCCCTGTCAACAATAGTTTTAGGGTGTCTTTCTCTTCTCATCTCAAATCAATTCAAAAACACAGTAATAAGGTTAATTGAAGTCGTGCGTTACGAGCCTTAAGCTATCTGGGAAAAGGTTGGTGGAGGGCCTCTCTCCAGTAATCTGGATGTTAGTGTGGTACCCTTTGGGTGACATACAAAGCATTCACTCCTGGGTCATAGTCTCTAGTGCGACTGAGATTGCAAACATCCTAAAAAATAGTTCTTTCGTAAAAAAACTCAAACAAACATTCAAACTCTATTTTTGTCCTCTTGAACCTTTAATCAGGAAAACCTTTTTCAGAAGGAGATATAAAAAACTGTCAGACAAACCTGTGTCTTCCGTAGCCCGAACTATGTTTGCTCTGATCTTTCATGCCGTATGAATGTACGTAGGCACAAGATGTGATATCTTGGCGAGCAACCTTCCCCCCTTAACCCGTAGTTAGGCGAACTACGTTGACTCTGATTTCTCGTTCCAGACAGGAATACGTAGGCATAAAGTGCGATACTTTGCCGAGTCACTTTCTTTTCCATTTAGACCAGACCTTCAGAGTAGATAGATAAATATACCCTTAGATAGAAAACAAGCGTGGATCCCATCGAGTACGACGGACGTGAGGGGTGCTAATACCTTCCCCTTGGTAAACCGACTCCCGAATCCAGGATTTGGTTGCGTTGACCGTGCCTTTCCCTCTTTGCGTTAGGTTTACTCAGAGTGTTTCCTTTCCCTCTTGTGGGATAAATAACGCACATTGGCGACTCTTCCGGCGTCGATTTTCGCAGTAGTGACACTTAACAGTGAGGTCAGATGTTCTTCTCAACTTCGGCTTGAGCCGGCCTTCGGATTTGATGCCTGTTTGTTTAACAGATGCTTGACAGTGAAGTCAAATGTTCCTCTCAACTTCGTGTTGATCCGACCTTCGGGTTTGATGCCTGTTTATTTAACAAATGCCTGACAGCGAGGCCAGATGTTCCTCTCAACTTTGTGTTGAGTCGGCCTTCAGGTTCGATGCCTGTTTTTTTAACAGATGCCTGGCGGCTAGGTCAGATGTTCTTCTCAACTTCGGGTTGAGCCGACCTTCGGATTTGATGCCTGTTTGTTTAACAGATGTTTGACAGCGAAGTCAGATGTTCTTCTCAATTAAGGATTGAGCCGGCCTTCGGGTTCGATGCCTGTTTGTTTAACAGATGCCTGACGGCGAGGTCCAATGTTCTTATCAACTTCGGGTTGAGCCTCCCTTTGGGTTTGATGCCTGTTTGTTTAATAGATGCCTGACGGTGAGGTCAGATGTTCTTCTCAACTTCGGGTTGAGACGGCCTTCGAATTTGATGCATGTTTGTTTAATAGATGCTTGACAGTGAATTCAAATGTTCCTCTAAACATCATGTTGAGCGACCTTCGGGTTCGATGCCTGTTTGTTTAACAGATGCCTGACAGCGAGGTCAGATGTTCCTCTCAACTTCGTGTTGAGCCACCCTTCGGGTTCGATAACTTCTTGTTTAACAGATGCCTGACGACAAGGTCAAATGTTCTTCTCAACATCGGGTTGAGTCGGCCTTCGGGTTCGATGCCTGTTTCATTAACAGATGCTTGACGGTGAGGTCCAATGTTCTTCTCAACTTCGGGTTGAACCGACATTCGGATTTGATGCTTGTTTGTTTAACAGATGTTTGACAGTGAGGTCATATGTTCTTCTCAATTAAGGATTGAGGCGGCCTTCGGGTTCGATGCCTGTTTGTTTAACAGATGCCTGACGGAGAGATCAAATGTTCTTCTCAACTTCGGGTTGAGTCGGCCTTCGGGTTCGATGCCAGTTTGTTTAACAGATGCTTGACGGTGAGGTCAGATGTTCTTCACAACCTCGGGTTGAGCCGACCTTCGGATTTGATGCCTGTTTGCTTAACAGATGTTTGATAGCGAGGTCAGATGTTCTTCTCAATTAAGGATTGAGCCGGCCTTCGGGTTCGATGCCTGTTTGTTTAACAAATGCCTGACGGAGAGGTCCAATGTTCTTATCAACTTCGGGTTGAGCCGCCCTTTGGGTTTGATGCCTGTTTGTTTAACAGATACCTGACGGTGAGGTCAGATGTCCTTCTCAACTTTGGGTTGAGTCGGCCTTCGAATTTGATGCCTATTTGTTTAACAGATGTTTGACAGTGAATTCAAATGTTCCTCTCAACTTCATGTTGAGCGACCTTCAGGTTCGATGCTAGTTTGTTTAACAGATGCCTGACGGCGTGGTTAGATGTTCCTCTCAACTTCGTGTTGAGCCACCCTTCGGGTTTGATGCGTTCTTGTTTAACAGATGCCTGACGGCTAGGTCAAATGTTCTTCTCAACTTCAGGTTGAGTCGACCTTCACGTTTGATGCCTGTTTGTTTAACAGATGCTTGACGGTGAGGTCCGATGTTCTTCTCAACTTCGGGTTGAGCCGACCTTCGTATTTGATGCTTGTTTGTTTAACAGATGTTTGACAGCGAGGTCATATGTTCTTCTCAATTAAGGATTGAGACGGCCTTCGGGTTCGATGCCTGTTTGTTTAACAGATGCCAGACGGCGAGGTCAAATGTTCTTCTCAACTTCAGGTTGAGCCGGCCTTCGGGTTCGATGCCTGTTTGTTTAACAGAAGCCTGACGGCGACGTACAATGTTCTTATCAACTTCGGGTTGAGCCGCCCTTCGGGTTCGATGCCTCTTTGTTTAACAGATGCCTGACGGTGAGGTCAGATGTTCTTCTCAACTTCGAGTTGAGCCGGCCTTCGGATTTGATGCCTGTTTGTTTAGCAGATGCTTGATAGTGAATTCAAATGTTCCTCTCAACTTCATGTTGAGCGACCTTCGGGTTTGATGTCTGTTTGTTTAACAGATGTCTGACGGCGAGTTCAGATGTTCCTCTCAACTTCGTGTTGAGCCAGCCTTCGGGTTCGATGCCTGTTTGTTTTACAGATGCCTGACGGCGAGGTCAGATGTTCTTCTCAACTTCGTATTGTGCCGGCCTTCGGGTTCGATGCATGTTTGTTTAAATAATGCCTGATGGGGAGGTCATATGTTCCTCTCAACTTCAAGGTGAGCCGGCCTTCGGGTTCGATACCTATTTGTTTAACAGATGTTTGACGGCGAGGTCAGATGTTCTTCTCAACTAAGGGTTGAGACGGCGTTCGGGTTTGATGTCTGTTTGTATAGCAGATGCCTGACGGCGAGGTCAGATGTTCTTCTCAAGTTCGGGTTGAGCCGGCCTTCGGGTTCGGTGCCTGTTTGTTTAACAGATGCCTGATGGAGAGGTCAAATGTTCTTATCAACTTCGGGTTGAGCCGCCCTTCGGGTTCGATGCCTGTTTGTTTAACAAATGCCTGACGGTGAGGTCAGATGTTCTTCTTAACTTCGAGTTGAGTCGGCCTTCGGATTTGATGCCTGTTTGTTTAACAGATGCTTGACAGTGAAGTCAAATGTTCCTCTCAACTTCATTTTGAGCCAACCTTCGGGTTTGATGCCTGTTTGTGTAACAGATGCCTGACCACGAGGTCAGATGTTGCTCTCAACTTCGTGTTGAGCCGGCCTTCGGGTTCGATGCCTGTTTGTTTAACAGATGCCTGACGGCGAGGTTAGGTGTTCTTCTTAACTTCGTGTTGTGTCGGCCTTCGGGTTCGATGCCTGTTTGTTTAACTAATGCCTGATGGGGAGGTCAGATGTTCCTTTCAACTTCAAGGTGAGCTGGCCTTTGGGTTCAATACCTGTTTGTTTAACAGATGTTTGACAGAGAGGTCAGATGTTCTTTTCAACTAAGGGTTGAGACGACCTTCGGGTTTGATGCCTAATTATTTAACAGATGCCTGACGGCGAGTTCAGATGTTCTTCTCAACTTTGGGTTGAATCGGCCTTCTGGTTTCACACCTTTTTGTTTAACAGATGCCTGATGGCGATGTCAGATGTTCTTCTCAACTTCGGGTTGAGCCGACCTTTGGGTTCGATTCCTGCTTGTTTAACTAATGCCTGGCAGCGAGGTCAGATGTTCTTCTCAACTTCGGGTTGAGTCGGCCATTAAATTCGATGTCTGTTTGTTTAACATATGCCTAACAGCAAGGTCAGGTGTTCTTCTCAACTTTGTGTTGTGCCGGCCTTCGGGTTCGATGCCTGTTTGTTTAACTAATTCCTGATGGGGAGGTCCGATGTTCCTCTCACCTTCAAGTTGAGCCGGCCTTCGGGTTCGATGCTTGTTTGTTTAACAGATGCCTGGCGGAGAGTTCTAATGTTCTTATCAACTTCAGGTTGAGCCACCCTTCGGGTTCGATGCCTGTTTGTTTAACAGATGCCTGACTGCTAGGTCAAATGTTCTTCTCAACTTCGGGTTGAGCCGGCCTTCGGGTTCGATTCCTTCTTGTTTAACTAATGCCTGGCAGCGAGTTCGGATGTTCTTCTCAACTTCATGTTAAGCCGACCTTCGGGTTCGATGCCTGTTTGTTTAACAGAGGCCTGACAGCGAGGTCAGATGTTCCTCTCAACTTCGTGTTGTTCCGACCTTCGGGTTCGATGCCTGTTTGTTTAACTAATGCCTCATGGGGAGGTCATATGTTCCTCTCAACTTCAAGGTGAGCCGGCCTTCGGGTTCGATACCTATTTGTTTCACAGATGCTTGACGGCGAGGTCAGATGTTCTTCTCAAGTTCGGGTTGAGCCGGCATTCGGGTTTGATGCCTGTTTGTTTAACATATGCCTGATGGAGAGGTCAAATGTTCTTATCAACTTCTAGTTGAGCAGCCCTTCGGGTTCGATGCCTGTTTGTTTAACAGATGCCTGACGGTGAGGTCAGATGTTCTTCTTAACTTCGAGTTGAGCCGGCCTTCGGATTTGATGCCTGTTTGTTTAACAGATGCTTGACAGTGAAGTCAAATGTTCCTCTCAACTTCATTTTGAGCCAACCTTCGGGTTCGATGCCTGTTTGTGTATCAGATGCCTGACTGCGAGGTCAGATGTTCCTCTCAACTTCGTGTTGATCCGGCCTTCGAGTTCGATGCCTGTTTGTTTAACAGATGCCTGACGGCGAGGTCAGATGTTCTTCTCAACTTCGTGTTGTGTCGGCCTTCAGGTTCGATGCCTGTTTGTTTAACTAATGCCTGATGGTGAGGTCAGATGTTCCTTTCAACTTCAAGGTGAGCCGGCCTTTGGGTTCAATACCTGTTTGTTTAACAGATGTTTGATAGTGAGGTCAGATGTTCTTTTCAACTAAGGGTTGACACGGCCTTCGGGTTTGATGCCTAATTATTTAACAGATGCCTGACGGGGAGTTCAGATGTTCTTCGCAACTTCGAGTTGAATCGGCCTTCTGGTTTCACACCTTTTTGTTTAACAGATGCCTGATGGCGAGGTCGGATGTTCTTCTCAACTTCGGGTTGAGCCGGCCTTTGGGTTCGATTCCTGCTTGTTTGACTAATGCCTGGCAGCGAGGTCAGATGTTCTTCTCAACTTCGGGTTGAGTTGGCCATTAAATTCGATGTCTGCTTGTTTAACATATGCCTAACATCAAGGTCAGATGTTCTTCTCAACTTCGTGTTGTGCCGGCCTTCGGGTTCGATGCCTGTTTGTTTAACTAATTCCTGATGGGGAGGTCAGATGTTCCTCTCACCTTCAAGTTGAGCCGGCCTTCGGATTCGATGCTTGTTTGTTTAACAGATGCCTGGCGGAGAGGTCTAATGTTCTTATCAACTTCGGGTTGAGCCGCCCTTCGGGTTCGATGCCTGTTTGTTTAACAGATGCCTGACAGCGAGGTCAGATGTTCCTCTCAACTTCGTGTTGAGCCACCCTTCGGGTTCGATAACTTCTTGTTTAACAGATGCCTGACGACAAGGTCAAATGTTCTTCTCAACATCGGGTTGAGTCGGCCTTCGGGTTCGATGCCTGTTTCATTAACAGATGCTTGACGGTGAGGTCCAATGTTCTTCTCAACTTCGGGTTGAGCCGACATTCGGATTTGATGCTTGTTTGTTTAACAGATGTTTGAAAGTGAGGTCATATGTTCTTCTCAATTAAGGATTGAGGCGGCCTTCGGGTTCGATGCCTGTTTGTTTAACAGATGCCTGACGGAGAGATCAAATGTTCTTCTCAACTTCGGGTTGAGTCGGCCTTCGGGTTCGATGCCAGTTTGTTTAACAGATGCTTGACGGTGAGGTCAGATGTTCTTCACAACCTCGGGTTGAGCCGACCTTCGGATTTGATGCCTGTTTGCTTAACAGATGTTTGATAGCGAGGTCAGATGTTCTTCTCAATTAAGGATTGAGCCGGCCTTCGGGTTCGATGCCTGTTTGTTTAACAAATGCCTGACGGAGAGGTCCAATGTTCTTATCAACTTCGGGTTGAGCCGCCCTTTGGGTTTGATGCCTGTTTGTTTAACAGATGCCTGACGGTGAGGTCAGATGTCCTTCTCAACTTTGGGTTGAGTCGGCCTTCGAATTTGATGCCTATTTGTTTAACAGATGTTTGACAGTGAATTCAAATGTTCCTCTCAACTTCATGTTGAGCGACCTTCAGGTTCGATGCTAGTTTGTTTAACAGATGCCTGACGGCGTGGTTAGATGTTCCTCTCAACTTCGTGTTGAGCCACCCTTCGGGTTTGATGCGTTCTTGTTTAACAGATGCCTGACGGCTAGGTCAAATGTTCTTCTCAACTTCAGGTTGAGTCGACCTTCACGTTTGATGCCTGTTTGTTTAACAGATGCTTGACGGTGAGGTCCGATGTTCTTCTCAACTTCGGGTTGAGCCGACCTTCGTATTTGATGCTTGTTTGTTTAACAGATGTTTGACAGCGAGGTCATATGTTCTTCTCAATTAAGGATTGAGACGGCCTTCGGGTTCGATGCCTGTTTGTTTAACAGATGCCAGACGGCGAGGTCAAATGTTCTTCTCAACTTCAGGTTGAGCCGGCCTTCGGGTTCGATGCCTGTTTGTTTAACAGAAGCCTGACGGCGACGTACAATGTTCTTATCAACTTCGGGTTGAGCCGCCCTTCGGGTTCGATGCCTCTTTGTTTAACAGATGCCTGACGGTGAGGTCAGATGTTCTTCTCAACTTCGAGTTGAGCCGGCCTTCGGATTTGATGCCTGTTTGTTTAGCAGATGCTTGATAGTGAATTCAAATGTTCCTCTCAACTTCATGTTGAGCGACCTTCGGGTTTGATGTCTGTTTGTTTAACAGATGTCTGACGGCGAGTTCAGATGTTCCTCTCAACTTCGTGTTGAGCCAGCCTTCGGGTTCGATGCCTGTTTGTTTTACAGATGCCTGACGGCGAGGTCAGATGTTCTTCTCAACTTCGTATTGTGCCGGCCTTCGGGTTCGATGCATGTTTGTTTAAATAATGCCTGATGGGGAGGTCATATGTTCCTCTCAACTTCAAGGTGAGCCGGCCTTCGGGTTCGATACCTATTTGTTTAACAGATGTTTGACGGCGAGGTCAGATGTTCTTCTCAACTAAGGGTTGAGACGGCGTTCGGGTTTGATGTCTGTTTGTATAGCAGATGCCTGACGGCGAGGTCAGATGTTCTTCTCAAGTTCGGGTTGAGCCGGCCTTCGGGTTCGGTGCCTGTTTGTTTAACAGATGCCTGATGGAGAGGTCAAATGTTCTTATCAACTTCGGGTTGAGCCGCCCTTCGGGTTCGATGCCTGTTTGTTTAACAGATGCCTGACGGTGAGGTCAGATGTTCTTCTTAACTTCGAGTTGAGTCGGCCTTCGGATTTGATGCCTGTTTGTTTAACAGATGCTTGACAGTGAAGTCAAATGTTCCTCTCAACTTCATTTTGAGCCAACCTTCGGGTTCGATGCCTGTTTGTGTAACAGATGCCTGACCACGAGGTCAGATGTTGCTCTCAACTTCGTGTTGAGCCGGCCTTCGGGTTCGATGCCTGTTTGTTTAACAGATGCCTGACGGCGAGGTTAGGTGTTCTTCTTAACTTCGTGTTGTGTCGGCCTTCGGGTTCGATGCCTGTTTGTTTAACTAATGCCTGATGGGGAGGTCAGATGTTCCTTTCAACTTCAAGGTGAGCTGGCCTTTGGGTTCAATACCTGTTTGTTTAACAGATGTTTGACAGAGAGGTCAGATGTTCTTTTCAACTAAGGGTTGAGACGACCTTCGGGTTTGATGCCTAATTATTTAACAGATGCCTGACGGCGAGTTCAGATGTTCTTCTCAACTTTGGGTTGAATCGGCCTTCTGGTTTCACACCTTTTTGTTTAACAGATGCCTGATGGCGATGTCAGATGTTCTTCTCAACTTCGGGTTGAGCCGACCTTTGGGTTCGATTCCTGCTTGTTTAACTAATGCCTGGCAGCGAGGTCAGATGTTCTTCTCAACTTCGGGTTGAGTCGGCCATTAAATTCGATGTCTGTTTGTTTAACATATGCCTAACAGCAAGGTCAGGTGTTCTTCTCAACTTCGTGTTGTGCCGGCCTTCGGGTTCGATGCCTGTTTGTTTAACTAATTCCTGATGGGGAGGTCCGATGTTCCTCTCACCTTCAAGTTGAGCCGGCCTTCGGGTTCGATGCTTGTTTGTTTAACAGATGCCTGGCGGAGAGGTCTAATGTTCTTATCAACTTCAGGTTGAGCCACCCTTCGGGTTCGATGCCTGTTTGTTTAACAGATGCCTGACTGCTAGGTCAAATGTTCTTCTCAACTTCGGGTTGAGCCGACCTTTGGGTTCGATTCCTGCTTGTTTAACTAATGCCTGGCAGCGAGGTCAGATGTTCTTCTCAACTTCGGGTTGAGTCGGCCATTAAATTCGATGTCTGTTTGTTTAACATATGCCTAACAGCAAGGTCAGGTGTTCTTCTCAACTTCGTGTTGTGCCGGCCTTCGGGTTCGATGCCTGTTTGTTTAACTAATTCCTGATGGGGAGGTCCGATGTTCCTCTCACCTTCAAGTTGAGCCGGCCTTCGGGTTCGATGCTTGTTTGTTTAACAGATGCCTGGCGGAGAGGTCTAATGTTCTTATCAACTTCAGGTTGAGCCACCCTTCGGGTTCGATGCCTGTTTGTTTAACAGATGCCTGACTGCTAGGTCAAATGTTCTTCTCAACTTCGGGTTGAGCCGGCCTTCGGGTTCGATTCCTTCTTGTTTAACTAATGCCTGGCAGCGAGTTCGGATGTTCTTCTCAACTTCATGTTAAGCCGACCTTCGGGTTCGATGCCTGTTTGTTTAACAGAGGCCTGACAGCGAGGTCAGATGTTCCTCTCAACTTCGTGTTGTTCCGGCCTTCGGGTTCGATGCCTGTTTGTTTAACTAATGCCTCATGGGGAGGTCATATGTTCCTCTCAACTTCAAGGTGAGCCGGCCTTCGGGTTCGATACCTATTTGTTTCACAGATGCTTGACGGCGAGGTCAGATGTTCTTCTCAAGTTCGGGTTGAGCCGGCATTCGGGTTTGATGCCTGTTTGTTTAACATATGCCTGATGGAGAGGTCAAATGTTCTTATCAACTTCTAGTTGAGCAGCCCTTCGGGTTCGATGCCTGTTTGTTTAACAGATGCCTGACGGTGAGGTCAGATGTTCTTCTTAACTTCGAGTTGAGCCGGCCTTCGGATTTGATGCCTGTTTGTTTAACAGATGCTTGACAGTGAAGTCAAATGTTCCTCTCAACTTCATTTTGAGCCAACCTTCGGGTTCGATGCCTGTTTGTGTAACAGATGCCTGACCGCGAGGTCAGATGTTCCTCTCAACTTCGTGTTGATCCGGCCTTCGAGTTCGATGCCTGTTTGTTTAACAGATGCCTGACGGCGAGGTCAGATGTTCTTCTCAACTTCGTGTTGTGTCGGCCTTCAGGTTCGATGCCTGTTTGTTTAACTAATGCCTGATGGTGAGGTCAGATGTTCCTTTCAACTTCAAGGTGAGCCGGCCTTTGGGTTCAATACCTGTTTGTTTAACAGATGTTTGATAGTGAGGTCAGATGTTCTTTTCAACTAAGGGTTGAGACGGCCTTCGGGTTTGATGCCTAATTATTTAACAGATGCCTGACGGGGAGTTCAGATGTTCTTCGCAACTTCGAGTTGAATCGGCCTTCTGGTTTCACACCTTTTTGTTTAACAGATGCCTGATGGCGAGGTCGGATGTTCTTCTCAACTTCGGGTTGAGCCGGCCTTTGGGTTCGATTCCTGCTTGTTTGACTAATGCCTGGCAGCGAGGTCAGATGTTCTTCTCAACTTCGGGTTGAGTTGGCCATTAAATTCGATGTCTGCTTGTTTAACATATGCCTAACATCAAGGTCAGATGTTCTTCTCAACTTCGTGTTGTGCCGGCCTTCGGGTTCGATGCCTGTTTGTTTAACTAATTCCTGATGGGGAGGTCAGATGTTCCTCTCACCTTCAAGTTGAGCCGGCCTTCGGGTTCGATGCTTGTTTGTTTAACAGATGCCTGGCGGAGAGGTCTAATGTTCTTATCAACTTCGGGTTGAGCCGCCCTTCGGGTTCGATGCCTGTTTGTTTAACAGATGCCTGACTGCTAGGTCAAATGTTCTTCTCAACTTCGGGTTGAGCCGGCCTTCGGGTTCGATTCCTTCTTGTTTAACTAATGCCTGGCAGCGAGTTCGGATGTTCTTCTCAACTTCATGTTAAGCCGACCTTCGGGTTCGATGCCTGTTTGTTTAACAGAGGCCTGACAGCGAGGTCAGATGTTCCTCTCAACTTCGTGTTGTTCCGGCCTTCGGGTTCGATGCCTGTTTGTTTAACTAATGCCTCATGGGGAGGTCATATGTTCCTCTCAACTTCAAGGTGAGCCGGCCTTCGGGTTCGATACCTATTTGTTTCACAGATGCTTGACGGCGAGGTCAGATGTTCTTCTCAAGTTCGGGTTGAGCCGGCATTCGGGTTTGATGCCTGTTTGTTTAACATATGCCTGATGGAGAGGTCAAATGTTCTTATCAACTTCTAGTTGAGCAGCCCTTCGGGTTCGATGCCTGTTTGTTTAATAGATGCCTGACGGTGAGGTCAGATGTTCTTCTTAACTTCGAGTTGAGCCGGCCTTCGAATTTGATGCCTGTTTGTTTAACAGATGCTTGACAGTGAAGTCAAATGTTCCTCTCAACTTCATTTTGAGCCAACCTTCGGGTTCGATGCCTGTTTGTGTAACAGATGCCTGACCGCGAGGTCAGATGTTCCTCTCAACTTCGTGTTGATCCGGCCTTCGAGTTCGATGCCTGTTTGTTTAACAGATGCCTGACGGCGAGGTCAGATGTTCTTCTCAACTTCGTGTTGTGTCGGCCTTCAGGTTCGATGCCTGTTTGTTTAACTAATGCCTGATGGTGAGGTCAGATGTTCCTTTCAACTTCAAGGTGAGCCGGCCTTTGGGTTCAATACCTGTTTGTTTAACAGATGTTTGATAGTGAGGTCAGATGTTCTTTTCAACTAAGGGTTGAGACGGCCTTCGGGTTTGATGCCTAATTATTTAACAGATGCCTGACGGGGAGTTCAGATGTTCTTCGCAACTTCGAGTTGAATCGGCCTTCTGGTTTCACACCTTTTTGTTTAACAGATGCCTGATGGCGAGGTCGGATGTTCTTCTCAACTTCGGGTTGAGCCGGCCTTTGGGTTCGATTCCTGCTTGTTTGACTAATGCCTGGCAGCGAGGTCAGATGTTCTTCTCAACTTCGGGTTGAGTTGGCCATTAAATTCGATGTCTGCTTGTTTAACATATGCCTAACATCAAGGTCAGATGTTCTTCTCAACTTCGTGTTGTGCCGGCCTTCGGGTTCGATGCCTGTTTGTTTAACTAATTCCTGATGGGGAGGTCAGATGTTCCTCTCACCTTCAAGTTGAGCCGGCCTTCGGGTTCGATGCTTGTTTGTTTAACAGATGCCTGGCGGAGAGGTCTAATGTTCTTATCAACTTCGGGTTGAGCCGCCCTTCGGGTTCGATGCCTGTTTGTTTAACAGATGCCTGACTGCTAGGTCAAATGTTCTTCTCAACTTCGGGTTGAGCCGGCCTTCGGGTTCGATTCCTGCTTGTTTAACTAATGCCTGGCAGCGAGTTCGGATGTTCTTCTCAACTTCATGTTGAGCCAACCTTTGGGTTCAATGCCTGTTTGTTTAACAGAGGCCTGACGGCGAGGTCAGATGTTCCTCTCAACTTCGTGTTGTTCTGGCCTTCGGGTTCGATGCCTGTTTGTTTAACTAATGCCTGATGGGGAGGTCATATGTTCCTCTCAACTTCAAGGTGAGCCGGACTTTGGGTTCGATACCTATTTGTTTCACAGATGTTTGACGACGAGGTCAGATGTTCTTCTCAACTAAGGGTTGAGACGGCCTTCGTGTTTGATGCTTGTTTGTATAACAGATGCCTGACGGCGAGGTCAGATGTTCTTCTCAAGTTCGGGTTGAGCCGGCCTTCAGGTTTGATGCCTGTTTGTTTAACATATGCCTGATGGAGAGGTCAAATGTTCTTATCAACTTCTGGTTGAGCCGCCCTTCGGGTTCGATGCCTGTTTGTTTAACAGATGCCTGACGGTGAGGTCAGATGTTCTTCTTAACTTCGAGTTGAGTCGGCCTTCGGATTTGATGCCTGTTTGTTTAACAGATGCTTGACAGTGAAGTCAAATGTTCCTCTCAACTTCATTTTGAGCCAACCTTCGGGTTCGATGCTTGTTTGTGTAACAGATGCCTAACCGCGAGGTCAGATGTTCCTCTCAACTTCGTGTTGAGTCGGCCTTCGGGTTCGATGCCTGTTTGTTTAACAGATGCCTGACGGCGAGGTCAGATGTTCTTCTCAACTTCGTGTTGTGTCGGCCTTCGGGTTCGATGCCTGTTTGTTTAACTAATGCCTGATGGGGAGGTCAGATGTTCCTTTCAACTTCAAGGTGAGCCGGCCTTTGGGTTCAATACCTGTTTGTTTAACAGATGTTTGACAGTGAGGTCAGATGTTCTTTTCAACTAAGGGTTGAGACGGCCTTCGGGTTTGATGCCTAATTATTTAACAGATGCCTGACGGCGAGTTCAGATGTTCTTCTCAACTTCGGGTTAAATCGTCCTTCTGGTTTCACACCTTTTTGTTTAACAGATGCCTGATGGCGAGGTCAAATGTTCTTCTTAACTTTGGGTTGAGCCGGCCTTTGGGTTCGATTCCTGCTTCTTTAACTAATGCATGGCAGCGAGGTCAGATGTTCTTCTCAACTTCGGGTTGAGTCGGCCATTAAATTCGATGTCTGTTTGTTTAACATATGCCTAACAGCAAGGTCAGGTGTTCTTCTCAACTTCGTGTTGTGCCGGCCTTCGGGTTCGATGCCTATTTGTTTAACTAATTCCTGATGGGGAGGTCAGATGTTCCTCTCACCTTCAAGTTGAGCCGGCCTTTAGGTTCGATGCCTGTTTGTTTAACTGAGGCCTGACGGCGAGGTCAGATGTTCCTCTCAACTTCGTGTTGTTCCGGCCTTCGGGTTCGATGCCTGTTTGTTTAACTAATGCCTGATGGGGAGGTCATATGTTCCTCTCAACTTCAAGGTGAGCCGGCCTTCGGGTTCGATACCTATTTGTTTCACAGATGTTTGACGACGAGTTCAGATGTTCTACTCAACTAAGGGTTGAGACGGCCTTCGTGTTTGATGCCTGTTTGAATAACAGATGTCTGACGGCGAGGTCAGATGTTCTTCTCAAGTTCGGGTTGAGCCGGCGTTCGGGTTTAATGCCTGTTTGTTTAACATATTCCTGATGGAGAGGTCAAATGTTCTTATCAACTTCTAGTTGAGCCGCCCTTTGAGTTCGATGCCTATTTGTTTAACAGATGCCTGACGGTGAGGTCAGATGTTCTTCTTAACTTCGAGTTGAGCCGGCCTTCGGATTTGATGCCTGTTTGTTTAACAGATGATTGACAGTGAAGTCAAATGTTCCTCTCAACTTCATTTTGAGCCAACCTTCGGGTTCGATGCCTGTTTGTGTAACAGATGCCTGACCGCGAGGTCAGATGTTCCTCTCAACTTCGTGTTGAGCCGACCTTCGAGTTCGATGCCTGTTTGTTTAACAGATGCCTGACGGCAAGGTCAGATGTTCTTCTCAACTTCGTGTTGTGTCGGCCTTCGGGTTCGATGCCTGTTTGTTTAACTAATGCCTGATGGGGAGGTCAGATGTTCCTTTCAACTTCAAGGTGAGCCGGCCTTTGGGTTCAATACCTGTTTGTTTAACAGATGTTTGACAGTGAGGTCAGATGTTCTTTTCAACTAAGGGTTGAGACGGCCTTCGAGTTTGATGCCTAATTATTTAACAGATGCCTGACGGGGAGTTCAGATGTTCTTCTCAACTTCGGGTTGAATCGGCCTTCTGGTTTCACACCTTTTTGTTTAACAGATGCCTGATGGCGAGGTCAGATGTTCTTCTCAACTTCGGGTTGAGCCGGCCTTTGGGTTCGATTCCTGCTTTTTTAACTAATGTCTGGCAGCGAGGTCAGATGTTCTTCTCAACTTCGGGTTGAGTCGGCCATTAAATTCGATGTCTGTTTGTTTAACATATGCCTAACATCAAGGTCAGATGTTCTTCTCAACTTCGTGTTGTGCCGGCCTTCGGGTTCGATGCCTGTTTGTTTAACTAATTCCTGATGGGGAGGTCAGATGTTCCTCTCACCTTCAAGTTGAGCCGGCCTTCGGGTTCGATGCTTGTTTGTTTAACAGATGCCTGGCGGAGAGGTCTAATGTTCTTATCAACTTCGGGTTGAGCCGCCCTTTGGGTTCGATGCCTGTTTGTTTAACAGATGCCTGACTGCTAATTCAAATGTTCTTCTCAACTTCGGGTTGAGCCGGCCTTCGGGTTCGATTCCTTCTTGTTTAACTAATGCCTGGCAGCGAGTTCGGATGTTCTTCTCAACTTCATGTTGAGCCAACCTTCGGGTTCGATGCCTGTTTGTTTAACAGAGGCCTGACGGCAAGGTCAGATGTTCCTCTCAACTTCGTGTTGTTCCGGCCTTCGGGTTCGATGCCTGTTTGTTTAACTAATGCCTGATGGGGAGGTCATATGTTCCTCTCAACTTCAAGGCGGGCCGGCCTTCGGGTTCGATACCTATTTGTTTCACAGATGTTTGACGACGAGTTCAGATGTTCTTCTCAACTAAGGGTTGAGACGGCCTTCGTGTTTGATGCCTGTTTGTATAACAGATGCCTGACGACGAGGTCAGATGTTCTTCTCAAGGTCGGGTTGAGTCGGCCTTTAGGTTTGATGCCTGTTTGTTTAACATATGCCTGATGGAGAGGTCAAATGTTCTTATCAACTTCTAGTTGAGCCGCCCTTTGGGTTCGATGCCTGTTTGTTTAACAGATGCCTGACGGTGAGGTCAGATGTTCTTCTTAACTTCGAGTTGAGCCGGCCTTCGAATTTGATGCCTGTTTGTTTAACAGATGCTTGACAGTGAAGTCAAATGTTCCTCTCAACTTCATTTTGAGCCAACCTTCGGGTTCGATGCCTGTTTGTGTAACAAATGCCTGTCCACGCGAGGTCAGATGTTCCTCTCAACTTCGTGTTGAGCCGGCCTTCGGGTTCGATGCCTGTTTGTTTAACAGATGCCTGACGGCGAGGTCAGATGTTCTTCTTAACTTCGTGTTGTGTCGGCCTTCGGGATCGATGCCTGTTTGTTTAACTAATGCCTGATGGGGAGGTCAGATGTTCCTTTCAACTTCAAGGTGAGCCGGCCTTTGGGTTCAATACCTGTTTGTTTAACACATGTTTGACAGTGAGGTCAGATGTTCGTTTCAACTAAGGGTTGAGACGGCCTTCGGGTTTGATGCCTAATTATTTAACAGATGCCTGACGGCGAGTTCAAATGTTCTTCTCAACTTCGGGTTGAATCGGCCTTCTGGTTTCACTCCTTTTTGTTTAACAGATGCCTGATGGTGAGGTCAGATGTTCTTCTCAACTTCGTGTTTTGCCGGCCTTTGGGTTCGATGCCTGTTTGTTTAAGTAATTCCTGATGGGGAGGTCAGATGTTCCTCTCACCTTCAAGTTGAGCCGGCCTTCGGGTTCGATGCTTGTTTGTTTAACAGATGCCTGGCGGAGAGGTCTAATGTTCTTATCAACTTCGGGTTGAGCCGCCCTACGGGTTCGATGCATGTTTGTTTAACAAATGCATGACTGCTAGGTCAAATGTTCTTCTCAACTTCCGGTTGAGCCGGCCTTCGGGTTCGATTCCTGCTTGTTTAACTAATGCCTGGCAGCGAGTTCGGATGTTCTTCTCAACTTCATGTTGAGCCAACCTTCGGGTTCGATGCCTGTTTGTTTAACAGAGGCCTGACGGCGAGGTCAGATGTTCCTCTCAACTTCGTGTTGTTCCGGCCTTCGGGTTCGATGCTTGTTTGTTTAACTAATGCCTAATGGGGAGGTCATATGTTCCTCTCAACTTCAAGGTGAGTCGGCCTTCGGGTTCGATACCTATTTGTTTCACAGATGTTTGACGACGAGGTCAGATGTTCTTCTCAACTAAGGGTTGAGACGACCTTCGTGTTTGATGCTTGTTTGTATAACAAATGCCTGGCAGCCAGGTCAGATGTTCTTCTCAAGTTCGGGTTGAGCCGGCCTTCAGGTTTGATGCCTGTTTGTTTAACATATACCTGATGGAGAGGTCAAATGTTCTTATCAACTTTTGGTTGAGCCGCCCTTCGGGTTCGATGCCTGTTTGTTTAACAGATGCCTGACGGTGAGGTCAGATGTTCTTCTTAACTTCGAGTTGAGCCGGCCTTCGGATTTGATGCCTGTTTGTTTAACAGATGCTTGACAGTGAAGTCAAATGTTCCTCTCAACTTCATTTTGAGCCAACCTTCGGGTTCGATGCCTGTTTGTGTAACAGATGCCTAACCGCGAGGTCAGATGTTCCTCTCAACTTCGTGTTGAGCCGGCCTTCGGGTTCGATGCCTGTTTGTTTAACAGATGCCTGACGGCGAGGTCAGATGTTCTTCTCAACTTCGTGTTGTGTCGGTCTTCGGGTTCGATGCCTGTTTGTTTAACTAATGCCTGATGGGGAGGTCAGATGCTCCTTTCAACTTCAAGGTGAGCCGGCCTTTGGGTTCAATACCTGTTTGTTTAACAGATGTTTGACAGTGAGGTCAGATGTTCTTTTCAACTAAGGGTTGAGACGGCCTTCGGGTTTGATGCCTAATTATTCAACAGATGCCTGACGGCGAGTTCAGATGTTCTTCTCAACTTCGGGTTAAATCGGCCTTCTGGTTTCACACCTTTTTGTTTAACAGATGCCTGATGGCGAGGTCAGATGTTCTTCTCAACTTCGGGTTGAGCCGACCTTTGGGTTCGATTCCTGCTTGTTTAACTAATGCCTGGCAGCGAGGTCAGATGTTCTTCTCAACTTCGAGGTGAGTCGGCCATTAAATTCGATGTCTATTTCTTTAACATATGCCTAACAGCAAGGTCAGGTGTTCTTCTCAACTTCGTGTTATGCCGGCCTTCGGGTTCGATGCCTGTTTGTTTAACTAATTCCTGATGGGGAGGTCAGATGTTCCTCTCACGTTCAAGTTGAGCCGGCCTTCGGGTTTGATGCTTGTTTGTTTAACAGATGCCTGGCGGAGAGGTCTAATGTTCTTATCAACTTCGGGTTGAGCCGCCCTTCGGTTTCGATGACTGTTTGTTTAACAGATGCTTGACTGCTACGTCAAATGTTCTTCTCAACTTCGGGTTGAGCCGGCCTTCGGGTTCGATTCCTGCTTGTTTAACTAATGCCTGGCAGCGAGTTCGGATGTTCTTCTCAACTTCATGTTGAGCCGACCTTCGGGTTCGATGCCTGTTTGTTTAACAGAGGCCTGACGGCGAGGTTAGATGTTCCTCTCAACTTCGTGTTTTTCCGGCCTTCGGGTTCGATGCCTGTTTGTTTAACTAATGCCTGATGGGGAGGTCATATGTTCCTCTCAACTTCAAGGTGAGCCGGCCTTCGGGTTCGATACCTATTTGTTTAATAGATGTTTGACAGCGAGGTCAGATGTTCTTCTCAACTAAGGGTTGAGACAGCCTTCGAGTTTGATGCCTGTTTGTATAACAGATGCCTGACGGCGAGGTCAGATGTTCTGCTCAAGTTCGGGTTGAGCCGGCCTTCGGGTTCGATGCCTGTTTGTTTAACAGATACCTGATGGAGAGGTCAAATGTTCTTATCAACTTTGGGTTGAGCCGCCCTTCGGGTTCGATGCCTGTTTGTTTAAAAGATGCTTGACGGTGAGGTCAGATGTTCTTCTTAACTTCGGGTTGAGCTGGTCTTCGGATTTGATGCCTGTTTGTTTAACAGATGCTTGACAGTGAAGTAAAATGTTCCTCTCAACTTCATGTTGAGCCAACCTTCGGGTTCGATGCCTGTTTGTGTAACAGATGCCTTACCGCGAGGTCAGATGTTCCTCTCAACTTCGTGTTGAGCCGGCCTTCAGGTTCGATGCCTGTTTGTTTAACAGATGTCTGACGGCGAGGTCAGATGTTCTTCTCAACTTCGTGTTGTGTCGGCCTTCGGGTTCGATGCCTGTTTGTTTAACTAATGCCTGATGGGGAGGTCAGATGTTCCTTTCAACTTCAAGGTGATCCGGCCTTTGGGTTCAATACCTGTTTGTTTAAATGATGTTTGACAGTGAGGTCAGATGTTCTTTTCAACTAACGGTTGAGACGGCCTTCGGGTTTGATGCCTAATTATTTAACAGATGCCTGACGGCGAGTTCAGATGTTCTTCTCAACTTCTGGTTGAATCGGCCTTCTGGTTTCACACCTTTTTGTTTAACAGATGCCTGATGGCGAGGTCAGATGTTCTTCTCAACTTCGGGTTGAGCCGGCCTTTGGGTTCGATTCCTGCTTGTTTAACTAATGCCTGGCAGCGAGGTCAGATGTTCTTCTCAACTTCAGGGTTGAGTCAGCCATTAAATTCGATGTCTGTTTGTTTAACATATGCCTAACAGCAAGGTCAGATGTTCTCTCAACTTCGTGTTGTGCCGGCCTTCGGGTTCGATGCCTGTTTGTTTAACTAATTCCTGATGGGGAGGTCAGATGTTCCTCTCACCTTCAAGTTGAGCCGGCCTTCGGGTTCGATGCTTGTTGATTTAACAGATGCCTGGCGGAGAGGTCTAATGTTCTTATCAACTTCGGGTTGAGCCGCCCTTTGGGTTCGATGCATGTTTGTTTAACAGATGCCTTACTGTTAGGTCAAATGTTCTTCTCAACTTCGGGTTGAGCCGACCATCGGGTTCGATTCCTTCTTGTTTAACTAATGCCTGGCAGCGAGTTCGGATGTTCTTCTCAACTTCATGTTGAGCCGACCTTCGGGTTCGATCCCTGTTTGTTTAACAGAGGCCTGACGGCGAGGTCAGATGTTCCTCTCAACTTCGTGTTGTTCCGGCCTTCAGGTTCGATGCCTGTTTGTTTAACTAATGCCTGATGGGGAGGTCATATGTTCCTCTCAACTTCAAGGTGAGCCGGCCTTCGGGTTCGATACCTATTTGTTTCACAGATGTTTGACGACGAGGTCAGATGTTCTTCTCAACTAAGGGTTGACACGACCTTTCGTGTTTGATGCCTGTTTGTATAACAGATGCCTGACGGCGAGGTCAGATGTTCTTCTCAAGTTCGGGTTGAGCCGGCCTTCAGGTTTGATGCCTGTTTGTTTAACATATGCCTGATGGAGAGGTCAAATGTTCTTATCAACTTCTGGTTGAGCCGCCCTTCGGGTTCGATGCATGTTTGTTTAACAGATGCCTAACGGTGAGGTCAGATGTTCTTCTTAACTTCGAGTTAAGCCGGCCTTCGGATTTGATACCTGTTTGTTTAACAGATGCTTGACAGTGAAGTCAAATGTTCCTCTCAACTTCATTTTGAGCCAACCTTCGGGTTCGATGCCTGTTTGTGTAACAGATGCCTGACCGCGAGGTCAGATGTTCCTCTCAACTTCGTGTTGAGCCGGCCTTCGGGTTCGATGCCTGTTTGTTTAACAGATGCCTGACGGCGAGGTCAGATGTTCTTCTCAACTTCGTGTTGTGTCGGCCTTCGGCTTCGATGCCTGTTTGTTTAACTAATGTCTGATGGGGAGGTCAGATGTTCCTTTCAACTTCAAGGTGAGCCGGCCTTTGGGTTCAATACCTGTTTGTTTAACAGATGTTTGACAGTGAGGTCAGATGTTCGTTTCAACTAAGGGTTGAGACGGCCTTCGGGTTTGATGCCTAATTATTTAACAGATGCCTGACGGCGAGTTCAGATATTCTTCTCAACTTCGGGTTGAATCGGCCTTCTGGTTTCACACCTTTTTGTTTAACAGATGCCTGATGGCGAGGTCAGATGTTCTTCTCAACTTCGGGTTGAGCCGGCCTTTGGGTTCGATTCCTGCTTGTTTAACTAATGCCTGGTAGCGTGGTCAGATGTTCTTCTTAACTTCGGGTTAAGTGGGCCATTAAATTCGATGTCTGTTTGTTTAACATATGCCTAACAACAAGGTCAGGTGTTCTTCTCAATTTCGTGTTGTGCCGGCCTTCGGGTTCGTTGCCTGTTTGTTTAACTAATTCCTGATGGGGAGGTCAGATGTTCCTCTCACCTTAAAGTGAACCGGCCTTCGGGTTCGATGCTTGTTTGTTTAACAGATGCCTGGCAGAGAGGTCTAATGTTCTTATCAACTTCGGGTTGAGCCGCCCTTTGGGTTCGATGCCTGTTTGTTTAATAGATGCCTGACTGCTAGGTCAAATGTTCTTCTCAACTTCGGGTTGAGCCGGCCTTCGGGTTCGATTCCTTCTTGTTTAACTAATGCCTGGCAGCGAGTTCGGATGTTCTTCTCAACTTCATGTTGAGCCGACCTTCGGGTTCGATCCCTGTTTGTTTAACAGAGGCCTGACGGCGAGGTCAGATGTTCCTCTCAACTTCGTGTTGTTCCGGCCTTCGGGTTCGATGCCTGTTTGTTTAACTAAAGCCTGATGGGGAGGTCATATGTTCCTCTCAACTTCAAGGTGAGCCGGCCTTCGGGTTCGATACCTATTTGTTCACAGATGTTTGACGACGAGGTCAGATGTTCTTCTCAACTAAGGGTTGAGACGGCCTTTCGTGTTTGATGCCTGTTTGTATAACAGATGCCTGACGGCGAGGTCAGATGTTCTTCTCAAGTTCGGGTTGAGCCGGCCTTCAGGTTTGATGCCTGTTTGTTTAACATATGCCTGATGGAGAGGTCAAATGTTCTTATCAACTTCTGGTTGAACCGCCCTTCGGGTTCAATGCTTGTTTGTTTAACAGATGCCTAACGGTGAGGTCAGATGTTCTTCTTAACTTCGAGTTGAGTCGGCCTTCGGATTTGATGCCTGTTTGTTTAACAGATGCTTGACAGTGAAGTCAAATGTTCCTCTCAACTTCATTTTGAGCCAACCTTCGGGTTCGATGCCTGTTTGTATAACAGATGCCTGACCGCGAGGTCAGATGTTCCTCTCAACTTTGTGTTGAGCCGGCCGTCGGGTTCGATGCCTGTTTGTTTAACAGATGCCTGACGGCGAGGTCAGATGTTCTTCTCAACTTCGTGTTGTGTCGGCCTTCGGGTTCGATGCCTGTTTGTTTAACTAATGTCTAATGGGGAGGTCAGATGTTCCTTTCAACTTCAAGGTGAGCCGGCCTTTGGGTTCAATACCTGTTTGTTTAACATATGTTTGACAGTGAGGTCAGATGTTCTTTTCAACTAAGGGTTGATACGGCCTTCGGGTTTGATGCCTAATTATTTAACAGATGCCAGACGGCGAGTTCAGATGTTCTTCTCAACTTCGGGTTAAATCGGCCTTCTGGTTTCACACCTTTTTGTTTAACAGATGCCTGATGGCGAGGTCAGATGTTCTTCTCAACTTTGGGTTGAGCTGGCCTTTGGGTTCGATTCCTGCTTGTTTAACTAATGCCTGGCAGCGAGGTCAGATGTTCTTCTCAACTTCGGGTTAAATCGGCCATTAAATTCGATGTCTGTTTGTTTAACATATGCCTAACAACAAGGTCAGGTGTTCTTCTCAATTTCGTATTGTGCCGGCCTTCGGGTTCGATGCCTGTTTGTTTAACTAATTCCTGATGGGGAGGTCAGATGTTCCTCTCACCTTCAAGTTGAGCCGGCCTTCGGGTTCGATGCTTGTTTGTTTAACAGATGCCTGGCGGAGAGGTCTAATGTTCTTATCAACTTCGGGTTGAGCCGCCCTTCGGGTTCGATGCCTGTTTGTTTAACAAATGCCTGACTGCTAGGTCAAATGTTCTTCTCAACTTCAGGTTGAGCCGGCCTTCGGGTTCGATTCCTGCTTGTTTAACTAATGCCTAGCAGCGAGTTCAGATGTTCTTCTCAACTTCATGTTGAGCCGACCTTCGGGTTCGATGCCTGTTTGTTTAACAGAGGCCTGACGGCGAGGTCAGATGTTCCTCTCAACTTCGTGTTGTTCTGGCCTTCGGGTTCGATGCCTGTTTGTTTAACTAATGCCTGATGGGGAGGTCATATGTTCCTCTCAACTTCAAGGTGAGCCGGCCTTCGGGTTCGATACCTATTTGTTTAATAGATGTTTGACGGCGAGGTCAGATGTTCTTCTCAACTAAGGGTTGAGACGGCCTTCGGGTTTCTTGCCTGTTTGTATAACAGATGCCTGACGGCGAGGTCAGATGTTCTTCTAAAGTTCGGGTTGATCCGCCCTTCGGGTTCGATGCCTGTTTGTTTAAAAGATGCCTGACGGTGAGGTCAGATGTTCTTCTTAACTTCGAGTTGAGCCGGCCTTCGGATTTGATGCCTGTTTGTTTAACAGAGGCTTGACAGTGAAGTCAAATGTTCCTCTCAACTTCATGTTGAGCCAACCTTCGGGTTCGATGCTGGTTTGTGTAACATATGCCTGACCGCGAGGTCAGATGTTCCTCTCAACTTCATGTTGATCCGACCTTCGGGTTCGATGCCTGTTTGTTTAACAGATGCCTGACAGCGAGGTCAGATGTTCTTCTCAACTTTGTGTTGTGTCGGCCTTCGGGTTCGATGCCTGTTTATTTAACTAATGCCTGATGGGGAGGTCAGGTGTTCCTCTCAACTTCAAGGTGAGCCGGCCTTCGGGTTCGATACCTGTTTGTTTAACAGATGTTTGACAGCGAGGTCAGATGTTCTTTTTAACTAAGGTTTGAGACGGCCTTCGGGTTTGATGCCTAATTGTATAACATATGCCTGACGGCGAGGTCAGATGGTCTTCTCAACTTCGGGTTGAGTCGGCCTTCTGGTTTCACACCTTTTTGTTTAACAGATGCCTGATGGCGAGGTCAGATGTTATTCTCAACTTCGGGTTGAGCCGACCTTTGGGTTCGATGCCTGTTTGTTTAACAGATGCCTGGCGGCTAGGTTAGATGTTCTTCTAAACTTCGGGTTGAGCCGGCCTTCGGGTTCGATTTCTGCTTGTTTAACTAATGCCTGGCAGCAAGGTCGGATGTTCTTCTAAACTTCATGTTGAGCCGACCTTCGGGTTTGATGCCTGTTTGTTTAACAGATGCTTGACGGCTAGGTCAGATGTTCCTATGAACTTCGTGTTGAGTCGGCCTTCGGGTTCGATGCCTATTTGTTTAACAGATGTCTGATGGCGAAGCCAGATGTTTTATCAACTTTGGGTTAAGCCGCCCTTCGGGTTCGATGCCTGTTTGTTTTACAGATGCCTGACGGCGAGGTCAGATGTTCTTCTCAACTTCGTGTTGTGTCGGCCTTCGGGTTCGATGCCTGTTTGTTTAACTAATGTCTAATGGGGAGGTCAGATGTTCCTTTCAACTTCAAGGTGAGCCGGCCTTTGGGTTCAATACCTGTTTGTTTAACATATGTTTGACAGTGAGGTCAGATGTTCTTTTCAACTAAGGGTTGATACGGCCTTCGGGTTTGATGCCTAATTATTTAACAGATGCCAGACGGCGAGTTCAGATGTTCTTCTCATCTTCGGGTTAAATCGGCCTTCTGGTTTCACACCTTTTTGTTTAACAGATGCCTGATGGCGAGGTCAGATGTTCTTCTCAACTTTGGGTTGAGCTGGCCTTTGGGTTCGATTCCTGCTTGTTTAACTAATGCCTGGCAGCGAGGTCAGATGTTCTTCTCAACTTCGGGTTAAATCGGCCATTAAATTCGATGTCTGTTTGTTTAACATATGCCTAACAACAAGGTCAGGTGTTCTTCTCAATTTCGTATTGTGCCGGCCTTCGGGTTCGATGCCTGTTTGTTTAACTAATTCCTGATGGGGAGGTCAGATGTTCCTCTCACCTTCAAGTTGAGCCGGCCTTCGGGTTCGATGCTTGTTTGTTTAACAGATGCCTGGCGGAGAGGTCTAATGTTCTTATCAACTTCGGGTTGAGCCGCCCTTCGGGTTCGATGCCTGTTTGTTTAACAAATGCCTGACTGCTAGGTCAAATGTTCTTCTCAACTTCAGGTTGAGCCGGCCTTCGGGTTCGATTCCTGCTTGTTTAACTAATGCCTAGCAGCGAGTTCAGATGTTCTTCTCAACTTCATGTTGAGCCGACCTTCGGGTTCGATGCCTGTTTGTTTAACAGAGGCCTGACGGCGAGGTCAGATGTTCCTCTCAACTTCGTGTTGTTCTGGCCTTCGGGTTCGATGCCTGTTTGTTTAACTAATGCCTGATGGGGAGGTCATATGTTCCTCTCAACTTCAAGGTGAGCCGGCCTTCGGGTTCGATACCTATTTGTTTAATAGATGTTTGACGGCGAGGTCAGATGTTCTTCTCAACTAAGGGTTGAGACGGCCTTCGGGTTTCTTGCCTGTTTGTATAACAGATGCCTGACGGCGAGGTCAGATGTTCTTCTAAAGTTCGGGTTGATCCGCCCTTCGGGTTCGATGCCTGTTTGTTTAAAAGATGCCTGACGGTGAGGTCAGATGTTCTTCTTAACTTCGAGTTGAGCCGGCCTTCGGATTTGATGCCTGTTTGTTTAACAGAGGCTTGACAGTGAAGTCAAATGTTCCTCTCAACTTCATGTTGAGCCAACCTTCGGGTTCGATGCCGGTTTGTGTAACATATGCCTGACCGCGAGGTCAGATGTTCCTCTCAACTTCATGTTGATCCGACCTTCGGGTTCGATGCCTGTTTGTTTAACAGATGCCTGACAGCGAGGTCAGATGTTCTTCTCAACTTTGTGTTGTGTCGGCCTTCGGGTTCGATGCCTGTTTATTTAACTAATGCCTGATGGGGAGGTCAGGTGTTCCTCTCAACTTCAAGGTGAGCCGGCCTTCGGGTTCGATACCTGTTTGTTTAACAGATGTTTGACAGCGAGGTCAGATGTTCTTTTTAACTAAGGTTTGAGACGGCCTTCGGGTTTGATGCCTAATTGTATAACAGATGCCTGACGGCGAGGTCAGATGGTCTTCTCAACTTCGGGTTGAGTCGGCCTTCTGGTTTCACACCTTTTTGTTTAACAGATGCCTGATGGCGAGGTCAGATGTTATTCTCAACTTCGGGTTGAGCCGACCTTTGGGTTCGATGCCTGTTTGTTTAACAGATGCCTGGCGGCTAGGTTAGATGTTCTTCTAAACTTCGGGTTGAGCCGGCCTTCGGGTTCGATTTCTGCTTGTTTAACTAATGCCTGGCAGCAAGGTCGGATGTTCTTCTAAACTTCATGTTGAGCCGACCTTCGGGTTTGATGCCTGTTTGTTTAACAGATGCTTGACGGCTAGGTCAGATGTTCCTATGAACTTCGTGTTGAGTCGGCCTTCGGGTTCGATGCCTATTTGTTTAACAGATGTCTGATGGCGAAGCCAGATGTTTTATCAACTTTGGGTTAAGCCGCCCTTCGGGTTCGATGCCTGTTTGTTTTACAGATGCCTGACGGTGAGATCGGATGTTCTTCTCAACCTCAGGTTGAGCCGACCTTCAAATTTGATGCCTGTTTGTTTAACAGATGCTTGACAGTGAAGTCAAATGTTCCTCTCAACTTCGGATTGAGCCGACCTTCGGGTTCGACGCCTATTTGTTTAACAGATGCTTGTCAGCGAGGTCTAATGTTCTTATCAACTTCGGGTTGGGCCGCCCTTCGGGTTCAATGCCTGTTTGTTTAACAGATGCCTGACTGCGAGGTCAGATGTTCTTCTCAACTTCGTGTTGTGCTGGCCTTCGGGATCGATGCCTGTTTGTTTAACTAATGCCTGATGGGGAGGTAAGTTGTTCCTCTCAACTTCAAGGTGAGCCGGCCTTCGGGTTCGATACCTGTTTGTTTAACAGATATTTGACAGCGAGGTCAGATGTTCTTTTCAACTTCGGGTTTGTTGCATAATTGTTTAACAAATGCCTAACAGCGAGGTCAGATGTTCTTCTCAACTTCGGGTTGAGCCGACCTTCTAGTTTCACACCTTTTTGTTTAACCGATGCCTGATGGCGAGGTCAGATGTTCTTCTCAACTTCAGATTGAGCCGACCTTTGGGTTTGATGCCTGCTTGTTTAAATAATGCCTGGCAGCAAGATCGGATGTTCTTTTCAACTTCGGTATGAGTTGGCCATCAAATTCGATGTCTGTTTGTTAAGCATATGCCTGACAGCAAGGTCAGATGTTCTTCTCAACTTCGTGTTGTGCCGGATTTCGGGATCGAGGCTTGTTTGTTTAATTAAATCCTGATGGGGAGGTCAGATGTTCCTCCCAACATCAACTTGAGCCGGCCTTCGGGTTCGATGCCTGTTTGTTTAATAAATGTTTGACTGTGAGGTCAGATGTTCTTCTCAATTAAGGATTGAGACGGCCTTCGGGTTTGATGCCTGTTTGTTTAACAGATGCCTAACGGCGAGGTCAAATGTTCATCTAAACTTCAGGTTGAGCCGGTCTTCGGATTCGATGCCTGTTTGTTTAACAAATGCCTGGCGGAGAAGTCTAATGTTCTTATCAACTTCGGGTTGAGCCGCCCTTTGAGTTCAATGCCTATTTGTTTAACAGATGCCTGACGGAGAGGTAAGATGTTCTTCTGAACTTCGGTTTGAGCCTACCTTCAGATTTGATGCCTGTTTATTTAACAAATGCTTGATAGTGAACTCAAATGTTCCTCTCAACTTCATGTTAAGCCGACCTTCTGGTTCGATGCTTGTTTGTTTAACCGATGCCTGACGGCCAGGTCAGATGTTCCTCTTAACTTCGTGTTGAGTCGGCCTTCGGGTTCGATGCCTGTTTGTTTAAGAGATGCCTGACGGCAAAGTCTAATGTTCTTATCAACTTCGGGTTGAGCCGCCCTTCGGGTTCGATGCCTGTTTGTTTAACAGATGCTTGACGTTGAGGTCAGATGTTCTTTTCAACTTCAGGTTGAGCCGACATTCTTGTTCGATGCCTGTTTGTTTAACAGATGTTTGACGGCTAGGTCAGATGTTCTTCTCAACTAAGGGTTGAGACGGCCTTCGGGATTGATGCCTGTTTGTTTAACAGATGCCTGACGGCGAGGTCAGATGTTCTTCTCAACATCGGGTTGAGCCAGCCTTAGGGTTCCACACCTTTTTGTTTAACAAATGCCTGACGGTGAGGTCATGTTCTTCTCAACTTCGAGTTGAGCCGGCCTTTGGGTTCGATGCTAGTTTGTTTAACAGATGCCTGTCGGCTAGGTCAGATGTTCTTCTTAACTTCAGGTTGAGCTGGCCTTCGGGTTCGATTCCTGTTTGTTTAACTAATGCCTGGCAGCGAGGTCGGATGTTCTTCTCAACTTCGGGTTGATTCGGCCATCAAATTCGATGCTTGTTTGTTTAACATATGCGTGACAACGAGGTCAGATGTTCTTCTCAACTTCGTGTTGTGCCGGCCTTCGGGTTTGATGCCTGTTTGTTTAACTAATGCCTGACGGCGAAGTCAAATGTTCTTATCAACTTCGGGTTGAGCCGCCCTTCGGGTTCGATGCCAATTTGTTTAACAGATGCTTGACAGTGAGGTCAGATGTTCTTCTCAACTTCAGGTTGAGCCGACCCTCGGATTTGATGCCTATTTGTTTAACATATGCTTGACAGTGAAGTCAAATGTTCCTCTAAACTTTGTGTTTAGCCGCCCTTCGGGTTCGATGCCTGTTTGTTTAACAGATGCATGACGGTGAGGTCAGATGTACTTCTCAACTTCATGTTGAGCCGAACTTCAGGTTCGATGCCTGTTTGTTTAACAGATGCCTGACGGCGAGGTCATATGTTCCTCTCAACTTCGTGATGAGCCGGCCTTCGGGTTCGATGCCTGTTTGTTTAGCAGATGCCTGACGGTGAGGTCAGAGGTTCTTATCAACTTCGGGTTGAGCCGGCCTTCGGGTTCGATGCCTGTTTGTTTAACAGATGCCTGACGGTGAGGTCAGATGTTGTTCTCAACTTCGGGTTGAGCCGGCCTTTGGGTTCCATGCCTGTTTGTTTAGCAGATGCCTGACAGCTAGGTCAAATGTTCTTCTCAACTCCGGGTAGAGCCGGCCTTCGGGTTCGATTCCTGCATGTTTAACTAATGCCTGGCAGCGTGGTCGGAGGTTCTTCTCAACTTCATGTTGAGCCGACCTTCGGGTTCGATGCCTGTTTGTTGAAAAGATGCCTGACGGCGAGGTCAGATGTTCCTCTCAAATTCGTGTTGAGCCGGCCTTCGGGTTCGATTCCTGTTTGTTTAATAAATGCCTGACGGCGAAGTCAGATGTTCTTATCAACTTCGGGTTGAGCCGCCCTTCGGGTTCGATGTACGTTTGTTTAAAAGATGCCTGACGGTGAGGTCAAATGTTCTTCTCAACTTCGTGTTTACCCGGCCTTCGAGTTTGATGCCTGTTTGTTTAACATATGCTTGATAGTGAAGTCAAATGTTCCTTTCAATATCATGTTGAGCTGACCTTCAAGTTCGATGCCTGTTTATTTAACAGATGCCGGACGGCGAGGTCATATGTTCCTCTCAACTTCGTGTTGAGCCAGCCTTCGGGTTCGATGCCTGTTTGTTTAACAGATGCCTGACGGCGAGGTCAGATGTTCTTCTCAACTTCGTGTTGTGCCGGGCTTCGGGTTTGATGCCTGTTTGTTTAACTAATGCCTGATGGGGAGGTCAGTTGTTCCTCTCAACTTCATGGTGAGTCGACCTTCGGGTTCGATACCTCTTTGTTTAACAGATGTTTCACAGCGAGGTCAGATGTTCTTTTCAACTAAGGGTTGAGACGGCCTTCGGGTTTGATGCCTAATTGTTTAACAGATGCCTGACAGCGAGGTCAGATGTTCTTCTCAACTTCGGGTTGAGCGGGCCTTCTTGTTTCACAACTTTTTGTTTAACAGATGCCTGATGGCGAGTTAAGATGTTCTTCTCAACTTTGGGTTTAGCCGGCCTTTGGGTTCGATGCCTGTTTGTTTAACAGATGCCTGGCGTCTAGGTCAGATGTTCTTCTCAACTTCGGGTTCGATGCCTGTTTGTTTAACATATGCCTGGCAGCAAGGTCGGATGTTATTCTCAACTTCGGGTTGAGTCGGCCATCAAATTCGATGTTTTTTTGTTTAACATATGCCTAACAGCGATGTCCGATGTTCTTGTCAACTTTGTGTTGTGCCGGCCTTCGGGTTCGATGCCTGATTGTTTAACAAATTCCTGATGGGGAGGTCAGATGTTCCTCTCAACTTCAAGTTGAGCTGGCCTTCGGGTTCGATGCATGTTTGTTTAACAGATGTTTGACGGTAAGGTCAGATATTCTTCTCAATTAAGGATTGAGACGGCCTTCGGGTTCGATGCCTGTTTGTTTGACAGATGTCTAATGGCGAGGTCAAATGTTCTCAACTTCGGGTTGAGCCGGCCTTCGGGTTCGATACCTGTTTGTTTAACAGATGCGTAACGAAGAGGTCTAATGTTCTTATGAACTTCGGGTTGAGCCGCCCTTCGGGTTCGATGCCTGTTTGTTTAACAGATTCCTGACGTTGAGGTCAGATGTTCTTTTCAACTTCGGGTTGAGCCGGCCTACGAATTTGATGCCTGTTTGTTTAACAGATGCTTGACAGTGAAGTCAAATGTTCCTCTCAACTTCATCTTGAGCCGACCTTCGGGTTCGATGCCTATTTATTTAACAGATGCCTGACGGCGAGCTCAGATGTTCCTCTCAACTTCGTGTTGAGCCAGACTTCGGGTTCGATGCCTGTTTGTTTAAAAGATGCCTGACGGCGATGTCAAATGTTCTTCTCAACTTCGTGTTGTGCCGGCCTTCGGGTTCGATGCCTATTGGTTTAACTAATGCGTGATGGGGAGGTCAGATGTTCCTCTCAACTTCACGGTGAGCCGACCTTCGGGTTCGATACCTGTTTGTTTAGCAGATGTTTGACAGCGAGGTCAGATGTTCTTCTCAACTTCGTGTTTACCCGGCCTTCGAGTTTGATGCCTGTTTGTTTAACATATGCTTGATAGTGAAGTCAAATGTTCCTTTCAATATCATGTTGAGCTGACCTTCAAGTTCGATGCCTGTTTATTTAACAGATGCCGGACGGCGAGGTCATATGTTCCTCTCAACTTCGTGTTGAGCCAGCCTTCGGGTTCGATGCCTGTTTGTTTAACAGATGCCTGACGGCGAGGTCAGATGTTCTTCTCAACTTCGTGTTGTGCCGGGCTTCGGGTTTGATGCCTGTTTGTTTAACTAATGCCTGATGGGGAGGTCAGTTGTTCCTCTCAACTTCATGGTGAGTCGACCTTCGGGTTCGATACCTCTTTGTTTAACAGATGTTTCACAGCGAGGTCAGATGTTCTTTTCAACTAAGGGTTGAGACGGCCTTCGGGTTTGATGCCTAATTGTTTAACAGATGCCTGACAGCGAGGTCAGATGTTCTTCTCAACTTCGGGTTGAGCGGGCCTTCTTGTTTCACAACTTTTTGTTTAACAGATGCCTGATGGCGAGTTAAGATGTTCTTCTCAACTTTGGGTTTAGCCGGCCTTTGGGTTCGATGCCTGTTTGTTTAACAGATGCCTGGCGTCTAGGTCAGATGTTCTTCTCAACTTCGGGTTCGATGCCTGTTTGTTTAACATATGCCTGGCAGCAAGGTCGGATGTTATTCTCAACTTCGGGTTGAGTCGGCCATCAAATTCGATGTTTTTTTGTTTAACATATGCCTAACAGCGATGTCCGATGTTCTTGTCAACTTTGTGTTGTGCCGGCCTTCGGGTTCGATGCCTGATTGTTTAACAAATTCCTGATGGGGAGGTCAGATGTTCCTCTCAACTTCATGTTGAGCTGGCCTTCGGGTTCGATGCATGTTTGTTTAACAGATGTTTGACGGTAAGGTCAGATATTCTTCTCAATTAAGGATTGAGACGGCCTTCGGGTTCGATGCCTGTTTGTTTGACAGATGTCTAATGGCGAGGTCAAATGTTCTCAACTTCGGGTTGAGCCGGCCTTCGGGTTCGATACCTGTTTGTTTAACAGATGCGTAACGAAGAGGTCTAATGTTCTTATGAACTTCGGGTTGAGCCGCCCTTCGGGTTCGATGCCTGTTTGTTTAACAGATTCCTGACGTTGAGGTCAGATGTTCTTTTCAACTTCGGGTTGAGCCGGCCTACGAATTTGATGCCTGTTTGTTTAACAGATGCTTGACAGTGAAGTCAAATGTTCCTCTCAACTTCATCTTGAGCCGACCTTCGGGTTCGATGCCTATTTATTTAACAGATGCCTGACGGCGAGCTCAGATGTTCCTCTCAACTTCGTGTTGAGCCAGACTTCGGGTTCGATGCCTGTTTGTTTAAAAGATGCCTGACGGCGATGTCAAATGTTCTTCTCAACTTCGTGTTGTGCCGGCCTTCGGGTTCGATGCCTATTGGTTTAACTAATGCGTGATGGGGAGGTCAGATGTTCCTCTCAACTTCACGGTGAGCCGACCTTCGGGTTCGATACCTGTTTGTTTAGCAGATGTTTGACAGCGAGGTCAGATGTTCTTCTCAACTAAGGGTTGAGACGGCCTTCGGGTTTGATGCCTAATTGTATAACAGATGCTTGATGGCGAGGTCAGATGATCTTCTCAACTTCGGGTTGAGCCGGCCTTCTGGTTTCACACCTTTTTGTTTAACAGATGCCGGATGGCGATGTCAGATGTTCTTCTAAACTTCGGGTTGAGCCGGCCATCAAATTCGATGTCTGTTTCTTTAACATATGCCTGACAGCAAGGTCAGATGTTCCTATGAGCTTTGTGTTGAGCCGGCCTTCGGGTTCGATGCCTGTTTGTTTAACAGATGCCTGACGGCGAGGTCGGATGTTTTTATCAACTTCGGGTTGAGCCGCCCTTCGGGTTAGATGCCTGTTTGTTTAACAGATGCCTGACGGTGAGGTCAGATGTTCTTCTCAACTTTAGGTTGAGCCGACCTTCGAATTTGATGCCTGTTTGTTTAACAGATGCTTGACGGTGAAGTCAAATGTTCCTCTCAACATCATGTTGAACTGACCTTCGGGTTTGATGCCTGTTTATTTAACGGATGCCTGACGGCAAGGTAAGATGTTCCACTCAACTTCGTGTTGTGCCGGCCTTCGGGTTCGATACCTGTTTATTTAACAGATGTTTGACAGTGAGGTGAGATGTTTTTTTCAACTAAGGGTTGAGACGGCCTTTGGGTTTGATGCCTAATTGTTTAACAGATGCCTGACAGTTTAGTCAGATGTTCTTCTCAACTTCGGGTTGAGCCGACCTTCTGGTTTCACACGTTTTTGTTTAACAGATGCCTGATAGCAAGGTCAGATGTTCTTCTCAACTTCGGGTTGAGCCGACCTTTGGGTTCGATGCCTGTTTGTTTAACAGATGCCTGGCGGCTAGGTCAGATGTTCTTCTCAACTTCGGGTTGAGCCGGACTTCGGGTTCGATTCCTGCTTATTTAAATAATGCCTGGCAGCGAGGTCGGATGTTCTTCTCAACTTCGGGTTGAGTCGACCATCCAATTTGAGTTCTGTTTGTTTAACATATGCCTAACAGCGAGGTCAGATGTTCTTCTCAACTTCGTGTTGTGCCGGTTTCGGGTTCGATGCCTGTTTGTTTAACTAATTCCTGATCGGGAGGTCAGATGTTCCTCTCAACTTCAAGTTGAGCCGGCCTTCGGGTTTGATGCCAGTTTGTTTTGTAGATGTTTGACGACGAGGTCAGATGTTCTTCTCAATTAAGGATTGAGATGGCCTTCGGTTTCGATACCTGTTTGTTTAACAGATGCCTAACGGCGAGGTTAAATGTTCATCTAAACTTCGGGTTGAGTCGGCCTTCGGGTTCGATGCCTGTTTGTTTAACATATGCCTGACAGCGAGGTCAGATGGTCTTCTCAACTTCGTGTTGTGCCGGCCTTCGGGTTCGATGACTGTTTGTTTTACTAATGCCTGATGGGGAGGTCAGATGTTCCTCTCAACTTCAAGGTGAGTCGGCCTTCGGGTTTGATACCTGTTTGTTTAACAGATGTTTGACAGCGAGGTCAGATGTTCTTTTCAACTAAGGGTTGCGACGGCCTTCGGGTTTGATGCCTAATTGCTTAACAGATGCCTGACGGCGAGGTCAGATGTTCTTCTCAACTTCGGGTTGAGCCGGCCTTCTGGTTTCACACCTTTTTGTTTAACAGATGCCTGATGGCGAGGTCAGATGTTCTTCTCAACTTCGGGTTGAGCCGGCCTTTGGGTTCGACGCCTATTTATTTAACAGATGCCTGGCGGCTAGGTCAGACCTTCTTCTCAACTTCGGGTTGAGCCGAACTTTGGGTTCGATTCCTGCTTGTTTAACTAATGCCTGGAAGTGAGGTCGGATGTTCTTCTCAACTTCGGGTTGAGTCGGCCATCAAATTCGATGTCTGTTTGTTTAATATATGCCTGACAGCAAGGTCTGATGTTCTTGTCAACTTCGTGTTGTGCCGGCCTTTGGGTTCGGTGCCTGTTTGTTTAACAAATTCCTGATGGGGAGGTCAGATGTTCTTCTCAATTAAGGATTGAGACGGCCTTCGAGTTCGATGCTTGTTTGTTTAACAGATGCCAAACGGCAAGGTCAAATGTTCTCAACTTTGGGGTGAGCCGGCCTTCGGGTTCGATTCCTGTTTGTTTAATAGTTGCCTCGCGGAGAGGTCTAATGTTCTTATCAACTTCGGGTTGAGCCGCCCTTCGGGTTCGATGCCTGTTTGTTTAACAGATGCGTGACGGAAAGGTCAGATGTTCTTCTCAACTTTGGGTTAAGCTGGCCTTCGGGTTTGATGCCTGTTTGTTTAACAGATGCTTGACAGTGAAGTCAAATGTTCCTCTCAACTTCATGTTGAGCCGACCTTCTAGTTCGATGCTTGTTTGTTTAACAGATGCCTGACGGCGAGGTCAGATCTTCCTCTCAATTTCGTGTTGAGCCGGACTTCGGGTTCGATGCCTGTTTGTTTAAGAAATGCCTGACGGCGAGGCCTAATGTTCTTATCAACTTCGGGTTTAGCCGCCCTTCGGGTTTGATGCCTGTTTGTTTAACAGATGCCTGACATTGAGCTCAGATGTTCTTTTCAACTTTGGGTGGAGCCGGGCTTCGAATTTGATGCCTGTTTGTTTAACCGATGCTTGACAGTGAAGTCAAATGTTCCTCTAAACTTCATGTTGAGCCGACCTTCGGGTTCGATGCCTTTTTATTTAACAGATGCCTAACGGCGAGGTTAAATGTTCATCTAAACTTCGGGCTGAGTCGGCCTTCGGGTTCGATGCCTGTTTGTTTAACATATGCCTGACAGCGAGGTCAGATGGTCTTCTCAACTTCGTGTTGTGCCGGCCTTCGGGTTCGATGACTGTTTGTTTTACTAATGCCTGATGGGGAGGTCAGATGTTCCTCTCAACTTCAAGGTGAGTCGGCCTTCGGGTTTGATACCTGTTTCTTTAACAGATGTTTGACAGCGAGGTCAGATGTTCTTTTCAACTAAGGGTTGCGACGGCCTTCGGGTTTGATGCCTAATTGTATAACAGATGCCTGATAGCGAGGTCAGATGGTCTTCTCAACTTTGGGTTGAGCCGGCCTTCTGGTTTCCCACCTTTTTCTTTAACAGATGCCTGATGGCGATTTCAGATGTTCTTCTCAACTTCGGGTTGAGCTGGCCTTTGGGTTTGATGCCTGTTTGTTTAACAGATGCCTGGAGGCTAGGTCAGATGTTCTTCTCAACTTCGGGTTGAGCCGGCCTTCGGGTTCGATTCCTGCTTGTTTAACTAATGCCTGGCAGCAAGGTCGGATGTTCTTCTAAGCTTCATGTTGAGCCGATCTTCAGGTTCGATGCCTGTATATTTAACATATGCCTGACAGCGAGGTCAGATGTTCCTATGAACTTTGTGTTGAGTCGGCCTTCGGGTTCGATGCCTGTTTGTTTAATAGATGTCTGACGGCGAAGCCAGATGTTCTTATCAACTTCGATTTGAGCCGCCCTTCGGGTTCGATGTCTGTTTGTTTAAAAGATGCCTGACGGTGAGGTCAGATGTTCTTCTCAACTTCAGGTTGAGCCGACCTTCGAATTTGATGCCTGTTTATTTAACAGATGCTTGACAATGAAGTCAAATGTTCCTCTCAACTTCGGGTTGAGTCGGCCTTCGGGTTCGATGCCTGTTTGTTTATTAGATGCCTGACGGTGAGGTCTAATGTTCTAATCAACTTCGGGTTGGGCCGCCCTTCGGGTTCGATGCCTGTTTGTTTAACAGATGCCTGACAGCGAGGTCAGATGTTCTTCTCAACTTCGGGTTAAGCCGGCCTTCGGGTTTGATGCCTGTTTGTTTAACAGATGCTTGACAGTGAAGTCAAATGTTCCTCTCAACTTCATGTTGAGCCGACCTTCTAGTTCGATGCTTGTTTGTTTAACAGATGCCTGACGGCGAGGTCAGATCTTCCTCTCAACTTCGTGTTGAGCCGGACTTCGGGTTCGATGACTGTTTGTTTAAGAGATGCCTGACGGCGAGGTCTAATGTTCTTATCAACTTCGGGTTGAGCCGCCCTTCGGGTTTGATGCCTGTTTGTTTAACAAATGCCTGACATTGAGGTCAGATGTTCTTTTCAACTTCGGGTTGAGCCGGGCTTCGGATTTGATGCCTGTTTGTTTAACCGATGCTTGACTGTGAAGTCAAATGTTCCTCTAAACTTCATGTTGAGGCGACCTTCGGGTTCGATGCCTTTTTATTTAACAGATGCCTGACAGCGAGGTCAGATGTTCCTCTCAACTTCGTGTTGAGCCGGCCTTCGGGTTCGATGTCTGTTTGTTTAACAGATGCCTGACGGCGAGGTCAGATGTTCTTCTCAACTTCGTGTTGTGCCGGCCTTCGGGTTCGATGCCTGTTGGTTTAACTAATGCGTGATGGGGAGGTCAGATGTTCCTCTTAACTTCAAGGTGAGCCGACCTTCGGGTTCGATACCTGTTAGTTTAACAGATGTTTGACAGCGAGGTCAGATGTTCTTCTCAACTAAGGGTTGAGACAGCCTTCGGGTTTGATGCCTAATTGTATAACAGATGCCTGATAGCGAGGTCAGATGGTCTTCTCAACTTCGGGTTGAGTCGGCCTTCTGGTTTCCCACCTTTTTGTTTAACAGATGCCTGATGGCGATGTCAGATGTTCTTCTCAACTTCGGGTTGAGCTGGCCTTTGGGTTCGATCCCTGTTTGTTTAACAGATGCATAGAGGCTAGGTCAGATGTTCTTCTCAACTTCGGGTTGAGCCGGCCTTCGGGTTCGATTCCTGCTTGTTTAACTAATGCCTTGCAGCGAGGTCAGATGTTCTTCTAAACTTCATGTTGAGCCGACCTTCAGGTTCGATGCTTGACGGCGAGGTCAGATGTTCCTATGAACTTCGTGTTGAGCCGGCCTTCGGGTTCGGTGCCTGTTTGTTTAACAGATGTCTGACGGCGAAGCCAGATGTTCTTATCAACTTCGGGTTGAGCCGCCCTTCGGGTTTGATGCCTGTTTTTTTAACAGATGCCTGACGGTTAGGTCAGATGTCCTTCTCAACTTCAGGTTGAGCCGACCTTCGAATTTGATGCCTGTTTGTTTAACAGATGCTTAACAATGAAGTCAAATGTTCCTCTCAACCTCGGTTTGAGCCGACCTTCGGGTTCGATGCCTATTTGTTTAACAGATGCCTGAATGTGAGGTCTAATGTTCTTATCAACTTCGGGTTGAGCCGCCCTTCGGGTTCGATGCCTGTTTGTTTAACAGATGCATGACAGCGAGGTCAGATGTTCTTCTCAACTTCGTGTTGTGCCGGACTTCGGGTTCGATGCCTGTTTGTTTAACTAATGCCTGATGGGGAGCACAGTTGTTCCTCTCAACTTCAAGGTGATCCGGCCTTCGGGTTCGATACCTGTTTGTTTAACAGATGCTTGACAGCGAGGTCAAATGTTCTTTTCAACTAAGGGTTGAGACGGCCTTCGGGTTTGATGCCTAATTGTTTAACAGATGCCTAACAGCGAGGTCAGATGTTCTTCTCAACTTCGGGTTGAGCCGACCTTCTGGTTTCACACCTTTTTGTTTAACAGATGCCTGATGGCGAGGTCAGATGTTCTTCTCAACTTCGGGTTGAGCCGGCCTTCGGGTTCGATGCCTGTTTGTTTAACAGATGCCTAGTGGCTAGGTCAGATGCTCTTCTTTACTTCAGGTTGAGCCGGCCTTCGGGTTCGATTCCTGCTTGTTTAAATAATGCCTGGCAGCAAGGTCGGATGTTCTTCTCAACTTCGGGTGGACTCGACCATCAAATTCGATGTCTGTTTGTTTAACATATACCTGACAGCGAGGTCAGATGTTCTTCTCAACTAAGGGTTGAGACGGCCTTCGGGTTTGATGCCTAATTGTATAACAGATGCCTGACAGCGAGGTCAGATGGTCTTCTCAACTTCGGGTTGAGCTGGCCTTTGGGTTCGATGCCTGTTTTTTTAACAGATGCCTGAAGGCTAGGTCAGATGTTCTTCTCAACTTCGGGTTGAGCCGGCCTTAGGGTTCGATTCCTGCTTGTTTAACTAATGCCTGGCAGCGAGGTCGGATGTTCTTCTAAACTTTATGTTGAGCCGACCTTCATGTTTGATGCCTGTTTGTTTAACAGATGCCTGACGGCGAGGTCAGATGTTCCTATGAACTTCGTGTTGAGCCGGCCTTCGGGTTCGGTGCCTGTTTGTTTAACAGATGTCTGAAGGCGAAGCTAGATGTTCTTATCAACTTCGGGTTGAGCCGCCCTTCGGGTTCGATGCCTGATGTTTAACAGATGCCTGATGGTGAGGTCAGATGTTCTTCTCAACTTCAGGTTGAGCCGACCTTCGAATTTGATGCCTGTTTGTTTAACAGATGCTTGACAATGAAATCAAATGTTCCTCTCAACTTCGGGTTGAGCCGGCTTTCGGGTTCGATGCCTGTTTGTTTAACAGATGCCTGACGGCGAGGTCAGATGTTCTTCTCAACTTCTTGTTGTGCCGGCCTTCGGGTTCGATGCCTGTTTGTTTAACTAATGCTTGATGGGGAGCACAGTTGTTCCTCTCAACTTTAATGTGATCCGGCCTTCGGGTTCGATACCTGTTTGTTTAACAGATGTTTGACAGCGAGGTCAAATGTTCTTTTCAACTAAGGGTTGAGACGGCCTTCAGGTTTGATGCCTAATTGTTTAGCAGATGCCTAACGGCGAGGTCAGATGTTCTTCTCAACTTCGGGTTGAGCCGACCTTCTGGTTTCACACCTTTTTGTTTCACAGATGCCTGATGGCGAGGTCAGATGTTCTTCTCAACTTCGGGTTGAGCCGGCCTTTGGGTTCGATGCCTGTTTGTTTAACAGATGCCTAGTGGCTAGGTCAGATGTTCTTCTTTACTTCGGGTTGAGCCGGCCTTCGGGTTCGATTCCTGCTTGTTTAAATAATTCCTGGCAGCAAGGTCGGATGTTCTTCTCAAGTTCGGGTTGAGTCGACCATCAAATTTGATGTCTGTTTGTTTAACATATGCCTGACAGCGAGGTCAGATGTTCTTCTCAACTTCGTGTTGTGCCGGATTTCGCGTTCGATGCCTGTTTGTTTAACTAATTCCTGATGGGGAGGTTAGATGAACCTCTCAACTTCAAGTTGAGTCGGCCTTCGGGTTCCATGCCTGTTTGTTTAACAGATGTTTCACGGCGAGGTCAGATGTTCTTTTCAATAAAGGATTGAGACAGCCTTCGGGTTCGATGCCTGTTTGTTTAACAGATGCCTAACAGCGAGGTCAAATGTTCATCTAAACTTCGTGTTGAGCCGGCCTTCGGATTCGATGCCTGTTTGTTTAACAAATGCCTGACGGAGAGGACTAATGTTCTTATCAACTTCGGGTAGAGCCACCCTTCGAGTTCAATGCCTGTTTGTTTAACAGATGCCTGACGCAGAGGTAAGATGTTCTTCTCAACTTTGAGTTGAGTCGGCCTTCAAGTTTGATGCCTAATTATTTAACAGAGGCCTAACGGCGAGGTCAGATGTTCTTCTCAACCTCAGTTTGAGCCGACCTTCTGGTTTCACACCTTTTTGTTTAACAGATGCCTGATGGCGAGATCTGATGTTGTTCTCAACTTCGGGTTGAGCCGGCCTTTGGGTTCGATGCCTGTTTGTTTAACAGATGCCTGGTGGCTAGGTCAGATGTTCTTCTTTGCTTCGGGTTGAGCCGGCCTTCGAGTTCGATTCCTCCTTGTTTAAATAATGCTTGGCAGCAAGGTCAGATGTTCTTCTCAACTTCGGGTGGACTCGACCATCAAATTCGATGTCTGTTTGTTTAACATATACCTGACAGCGAGGTCAGATGTTCTTCTCAACTAAGGGCTGAGACGGCCTTCGGGTTTGATGCCTAATTGTATAACAGATGTCTGACAGCGAGGTCAGATGGTCTTCTCAACTTCGGGTTGAGCCGGCCTTCTGGTTTCCCACCTTTTTGTTTAACAGATGCCTGATGGCGATGTCAGATGTTCTTCTCAACTTCAGGTTGAGCTGGCCTTTGGGTTCGATGCCTGTTTTTTTAACAGATGCCTGGAGGCTAGGTCAGATGTTCTTCTCAACTTCAGGTTGAGCCGGCCTTCGGGTTCGATTCCTGCTTGTTTAACTAATGCCTGGCAGCGAGGTCGGATGTTCTTCTAAACTTTATGTTGAGCCGACCTTCAGGTTTGATGCCTATTTGTTTAACAGATGCCTGACGGCGAGGTCAGATGTTCCTATGAACTTCGTGTTGAGCCGGCCTTCGGGTTCGGTGCCTGTTTGTTTAACAGATGTCTGACGGCGAAGCTAGATGTTCTTATCAACTTCGGGTTGAGCCGCCCTTCGGGTTCGATGCCTGATGTTTAACAGATGCCTGACGGTGAGGTCAGATGTTCTTCTCAACTTCAGGTTGAGCCGACCTTCGAATTTGATGCCTGTTTGTTTAACAGATGCTTGACAATGAAATCAAATGTTCCTCTCAACTTCGGGTTGAGCCGGCTTTCGGGTTCGATGCCTGTTTGTTTAACAGATGCCTGACGGCGAGGTCAGATGTTCTTCTCAACTTCATGTTGTGCCGGCCTTCGGGTTCGATGCCTGTTTGTTTAACTAATGCCTGATGGGGAGCACAGTTGTTCCTCTCAACTTCAATGTGAGCCGGCCTTCGGGTTCGATACCTGTTTGTTTAACAGATGTTTGACAGCGAGGTCAAATGTTCTTTTCAACTAAGGGTTGAGACGGCCTTCATGTTTGATGCCTAATTGTTTAACAGATGCCTAACGGCGAGGTCAGATGTTCTTCTCAACTTCGGGTTGAGCCGACCTTCTGGTTTCACACCTTTTTGTTTCACAGATGCCTGATGGCGAGGTCAGATGTTCTTCTCAACTTCGGGTTGAGCCGGCCTTTTGGTTTGATGCCTGTTTGTTTAACAGATGCCTAGTGGCTAGGTCAGATGTTCTTCTTTACTTCGGGTTGAGCCAGCCTTCGGGTTCGATTCCTGCTTGTTTAAATAATGCCTGGCAGCAAGGTCGGATGTTCTTCTCAAGTTCGGGTTGAGTCGGCCGTGAAATTTGATGTCTATTTGTTTAACATATGCCTGACAGTGAGGTCAAATGTTCTTCTCAACTTCGTGTTGTGCCGGATTTCGGGTTCGATGCCTGTTTGTTTAACTAATTCCTGATGGGGAGGTCAGATGAACCTCTCAACTTCAAGTTGAGCCAGCCTTCGGGTTCGATGCCTGTTTGTTTAATAGATGTTTCACGGCGAGGTCAGATGTTCTTCTCAATAAAGGATTGAGACAGCCTTCGGGTTCGATGCCTGTTTGTTTAACAGATGCCTAACAGCGAGGTCAAATGTTCATCTAAACTTCGTGTTGAGCCGGCCTTCGGATTCGATGCCTGTTTGTTTAACAAATGTCTGGCGGAGAGGTCTAATGTTCTTATCAACTTCGGGTAGAGCCACCCTTCGAGTTCAATGCCTGTTTGTTTAACATATGCCTGACGGAGAGGTAAGATGTTCTTCTCAACTTTGAGTTGAGTCGGCCTTCGGATTTGATGCCTGTTTGTTTAATAGATGCTTGACAGTGAAGTCAAATGTTCCTCTCAACTTCATGTGGAGCCGACCTTCTAGTTCGATGCTTGTTTGTTTAACAGATGCCTGACGGCGAGGTCAGATGTTCCTCTTAACTTCGTGTTGATCCGGCCTTCGGGTTCGATGCTTGTTTGTTTAAGAGATGCCTGACAGCAAAGTCTAATGTTCTTATCAACTTCGGGTTTAACCGCCCTTCGGGTTCGATGCCTGTTTGTGTAACAGATGCCTGACGTTGAGGTCAGATGTTCTTTTCAACTTCGGGTTGAACCGGCCTTCATGTTCGATGCCTGTTTGTTTAACAGATGTTTGACGGCTAGGTCAGATGTTCTTCTCAACTAACGGTTGAGACGGCCTTCGGGTTTGATGCCTGTTTGTTTAACAGATGCCTGACGGCGAGGTCATATGTTCTTCTCAACATCGGGTTGAGCCGGCCTTCGGGTTCCACACCTTTTTTTTTAACAAATGCCTGACGGCGAAGTCAGATGTTCTTCTCAACTTCAGGTTGAGCCGGCCTTCGGGTTCGATTCCTGCTTGTTTAACTAATGCCTTGCAGCGAGGTCAGATGTTCTTCTAAACTTTATGTTGAGCCGACCTTCAGGTTCGATTCTTGGTTGTTTAACTAATGCCTGGCAGCGAGGTTGGATGTTCTTCTCAACTTCGGGTTGAGTCGGCCATCAAATTCAATGCCTGTTTGTGTAACATATGCCTGACAGCGATGTCAGATGTTCTTCTCAACTTCGTGTTGTACCTGCCTTCGGGTTTGATGCCTGTTTGTTTAACTATAGCCTGACGGTGAAGTCAAATGTTCTTATCAACTTCGAGTTGAGCCGCCTTTCGGGTTCGATGCCTGTTTGTTTAATAGATGCCTGACGGTGAGGTCAGATGTTCTTCTCAAATTCGGGGTTGAGTCGGCCTTCAAATTTGATGCCTGTTTGTTTAACAGATGCTTCCTCTCAACTTCCTATTGAGCCGACCTTCAGGTTAGATGCCTGTTTGTTTAAGAGATGCCTGACGGCGAGGTCAGATGTTCCTCTCAACTTCGTCTTGAGCCGACCTTCGGGTTCGATGCCTGTTTGTTTAAGAGATGCCTGACGGCGAGGTCTGATGTTCTTATCAACTTCGGGTTGAACCGGTCTTTGGGTTCGATGCCTGTTTGTTTAACAGATGCCTGACGGCGAAGTCAGATGTTCTTATCAACTTCGAGATGAGCCGCGCTTCGGGTTCGATGCCTGTTTGTTTAAGAGATGCCTGACGGAGAGGTCAGATGTTCTTATCAACTTCGGGTTGACCCGGCCTTCGGGTTCGATGCCTGTTTGTTTAACAGATGCCTGATGGCGAGGTCAGATGTTCTTCTCAACTTTGGGTTGAGCCGGCCTTTGGGTTCGATGCCTGTTTGTTTAACAGATGACTGGTGGCTAGGTCAGATGTTCTTCTCAACTTCGGGTTGAGCTGACGTTCGGGTTCGATTCCTGCTTGTTTAACTAATGCCTGCCAGCGAGGTTGGATGTTCATCTAAACTTCATGTTGAGCCGACCTTCGGGTTCGATGCCTGATGGCGAGGTCAGATGTTCCTCTCAACTTCGTGTTGCGTCGGCCTTCGGGTTCGATGCCTGTTTGTTTAAGAGATGCCTGACGACGAGGTCAGATGTTCTTATCAACTTCGTGTTGAGCCGGCCTTCGGGTTCGATGCCTGTTTGTTTAACAGATGCCTGACAGCGAAGTCAGATGTTCTTATCAATTTCGAGTTAAGCCGCCCTTCAGGTTCGATGCCTGTTTGTTTAAGATGCCTGACGGCAAGGTCAGATGTTCTTATCAACTTCGGGTTGACCTGGCCTTCGGGTTCGATGCCTGTTTGTTTAAGAGATGCCTGACGGAGAGATCAGATGTTCTTATCAACTTCGGGTTGAGCCGCCCTTCGGGTTCGATGCCTGTTTGTTTAAGAGATGCCTGACGGCGAGGTCAGATGTCCTTATCAACTTCGGGTTGAGCCGGCCTTCGGGTTCGCTGGCTGTTTATTTAACAGATGCCTGACGGTGAAGTCAGATGTTCTTATCAACTTCGGGATGAGCCGCCCTTCGGGTTCGATGACTGTTTGTTTAACAGATGCCTGACGGTGAGGTCATATGTTCTTCTCAACTTCAAGTTGAGCCGGCCTTCGGGTTCGATGCTTGTTTGTTTAACAGATTCTTGACGGCGAGGTCATATGTTCTTCTCAATTGAAGATTGAGACGGCCTTCGGGTTCGATGCCTGTTTGTTTAACAGATGCCGAACGGCAAGGTCAAATGTTCTTCTCAACTTCGGGTTGAGCCGGCCTTGGGGTTCGATGCATGTTTGTTTGACAGATGCCTGGTGGAAAGGTCTAATGATCTTATCAACTTCGGGTTGAGCCACCCTTCGGGTTCGATGCCTGTTTATTTAATAGATGCCTGACAGAGAGGTCAGATGTTCCTCTCAAATTCATGTTGAGCCGGCCTTTGGGTTCGATGCCTGTTTGTTTAACAGATCCATGATGGTGAGGTCAGATGTTCTTCTCAACTTCGTGTTGTACCGGCCTTCGGGTTCGATGCCTGTTTGTTTAACTAATGCGTGATGGGGATGTCAGATGTTCCTCTCAACTTCAAGGTGAGCTGGCCTTCAGGTTCGATAGCTTTTTGTTTAATAGATGTTTGACAGCGAGGTCACATGTTCTTCTCAACTTAGGGTTGAGACGACCTTCGGGTTTGATGCCTAATTGTATAACAGATGCCTGACAGCGAGGTCAGATGTTCTTCTCAACTTCGGGTTAAGCCAGCGTTCTGGTTTCACACCTTTTTGTTTAACAGATGCCTGATGGCGAGGTCAGATGTTCTTCTCAACTTCGGGTTGAGTCGGCCATTTGGTTCGATGCCTGTTTGTTTAACTAATTCCTGCCAGCGAGGTCGGATGTTCATCTAAACTTCATATTGAGCCGACCTTCGGGTTCGATGCCTGTTTGTTTAACAGATGCCTAATTGCGAGGTCAGGTGTTCCTCTGAACTTCGTGTTGAGCCCGCCTTCAGGTTCGATGCCTGTTTGTTTAACAGATGCCTGACGGCGAAGTCAGATGTTCTTATCAACTTAGGTTTGAGCCGCCCTTCGGGTTCGATGCCTGTTTGTTTAACAGCTGCTTGACAGTGAAGTCAAATGTTCCTCTGAACTTCCTGTTGAGCCGACCTTCAGGTTCGTTGCCTGTCTGTTTAACAGATGCCTGATGGAGAGGTCAGATGTTCCTCTCAACTTCGTGTTGAGCCGGCCTTCGGGTTCGATGCCTGTTTGTTTAAGAGATGCCTGGCGGCGAGGTCAGATGTTCTTATCAACATCGGGTTGAGCCGGCCTTCGGGTTTGATGCCTGTTAGTATAACAGATGCCTGGCGGCGAAGTCAGATGTTCTTATCAACTTCGAGTTGAGCCGCCCTTCGGGTTCAATGCCTGTTTGTTTAAGATATGCCTGACGGCGAGGTGAGATGTTCATATCAACTTCGGGTTGACCCGGCCTTCGGGTTCGATGCCTGTTTGTTTAACAGATGCCTGACGGCGAGATCAGATGTTCTTATCAACTTCGGGTTGAGCCGCCATTCGGGTTCGATGCCTGTTTGTTTAACGGATGCCTCACGGTGAGGTCAGATGTTCTTCTCATCTTCGGGTTGAGCCGGCCTTCGGATTTGATGCCTGTTTGTTTAACAGATGCTTGACATTGAAGTCAAATGTTCCTCTCAACCTCATGTTGAGTTGACCTTCAAGTTCGATGCCTGTTTGTTTAACAAATGCCAGACAGCGAGGTCAAATGTTCCTCTCAACTTCCTGTTGAGCCGGCCTTCGGGTTCGATGCCTGTTTGTTTAACAGAAGCCTAACGGCAAGGTCAAATGTTCTTATCAACATTCGGGTTGAGCCGGCCTTCGGGTTCGATGCCTGTTTGTTTAACAGATGCTTGACAGCAAAGTGAGATGTTCTTATTAACTTTAGGATGAGCCTCCATTAAGGTTCGATGCCTGTTTGTTTAAGAGATGCCTGACGGCGAGGTCAGATGTTCTTCTCAACTTCGTGTTGTGCCGGCCTTTGGGTTCGATGCCTGTTTGTTTAACTAATGCGTGATGGGGAGGTCAGATGTTCCTCTCAACTTCAAGGTGAGCCGGCCTTCGGGTTCGATACCTGTTTGTTTAACAAATGTTTGACAGCAAGGGCATATGTTCTTCTCAACAAAGGGTTGAGACAGCCTTCCGGTTTGATGCCTAATTGTATAACAGATGCCTGACGGCGAGGTCAGATGTTCTTCTCAACTTCGGGTTAAGCCGGCCTTTTGGTTTCACACCTTTTTGTTTAACAAATGCCTGATGGCGAGGTCAGATGTTCTTCTCAACTTCGGGTTGAGACGGCCTTTCAGTTCGATGCCTGTTTGTTTAACTAATGCCTGCCAGCGAGGTCAGATGTTCATCTAAACTTCATGTTGAGCCGACCTTCGGGTTCGATGCCTGTTTGTTTAACAGATGCCTGATTGCGAGGTCAGGTGTTCCTCTGAACTTCGTGTTGAGCCGGCCTTCGGGTTCGATGCCTGTTTGTTTAACAGATGCCTGACGGCGAAGTCAGATGTTCTTATCAACTTCGGTTTGAGCCGCCCATCGGGTTCGATGCCTGTTTGTTTAACAGATGCCTGACGGTGAGGTCAAATGTTCTTCTCGAATTCGGGGTTGAGCCAGCCTTCGGATTTGATGCCTGTTTGTTTAACAGCTGCTTGACAGTGAAGTCAAATATTCCTCTCAACTTCCTGTTGAGCCGACCTTCAAGTTCGATGCCTGTCTGTTTAACAGATGCCTGATGGAGAGGTCAGATGTTCCTCTCAACTTCGTGTTGAGCCGGCCTTCGGGTTCGATGCCTGTTTGTTTAAGAGATGCCTGACGGCGAGGTCAGATGTTCTTATCAACATCGGGTTGAGCCGGCCTTCGGGTTTGATGTCTGTTAGTATACCAGATGCCTGACGGTGAAGTCAGATGTTCTTATCAACTTCGAGTTGAGCCGCCCTTCGGGTTCGATGCCTGTTTGTTTAAGATATGCTTGACGGCGAGGTCAGATGTTCTTATCAACTTCGGGTTGACCCGGCCTTCGGTTCGATGCCTGTTTGTTTAACGGATGCCTCACGGTGAGGTCAGATGTTCTTCTCATCTTTGGGTTGAGCCGGCCTTCGGATTTGATGCCTGTTTGTTTAACAGATGCTTGACATTGAAGTCAAATGTTCCTCTCAACTTCATGTTGAGTTGACCTTCAAGTTCGATGCCTGTTTGTTTAACAGATGCCAGACAGCGAGGTCAGATGTTCCTCTCAACTTCCTGTTGAGCCGGCCTTCGGGTTCGATGCCTGTTTGTTTAACAGATGCTTGACAGCGAAGTGAGATGTTCTTATCAACTTCAGGTTGAGCCTCCATTCGGGTTTGATGCCTGTTTATTTAAGAGATGCCTGACGGCGAGGTAAGATGTTCTTCTCAACTTCGTGTTGTGCCGGCCTTCGGGTTCGATGCCTGTTTGTTTAACTAATGCATGATGGGGAGGTCAGATGTTCCTCTCAACTTCAAGGTGAGCCGGCCTTCGGGTTCGATACCTGTTTGTTTAACAGATGTTTGACAGCGAGGTCAGATGCTCTTCTCAACTAAGGGTTGAGACAGCCTTCTGGTTTGATGCCTAATTGTATAACAGATGCCTGACGGCGAGGTCAGATGTTCTTCTCAACTTCGGGTTAAGTCGGCCTTTTGGTTTCACACCTTTTTGTTTAACAAATGCCTGATGGCGAGGTCAGATGTTCTTCTCAACTTCAGGTTGAGCCGGCCTTTTGGTTCGATGCCTGTTTGTTTAACTAATGCCTGCCAGCGAGGTCGGATGTTCATCTAAACTTCATGTTGAGCCGACCTTCGGGTTCGATGCCTGTTTGTTTAACAGATGCCTGATTGCGAGGTCAGGTGTTCCTCTGAACTTCGTGTTGAGCCGGCCTTCGGGTTCGATGCCTGTTTGTTTAAGAGATGCCTGACGGCGAAGTCAGATGTTCTTATCAACTTCGGTTTGAGCCGCCCTTCGGGTTCGATGCCTGTTTGTTTAATAGATGCCTAACGGTGAGGTCAGATGTTCTTCTCGAATTTGGGGCTGAGCCGGCCTTCGGATTTGATGCCTGTTTATTTAACAGATGCTTGACAGTGAAGTCAAATGTTCCTCTCAACTTCCTGTTGAGCCGACCTTCAGGTTCGATGCCTGTTTGTTTAACAGATGACTGACGGCGAGGTTAGATGTTCCTCTCAACTTCGTGTTGAGCCGGCCTTCGGGTTCGATGCCTGTTTGTTTAAGAGATGCCTGACGGCGAGGTCAGATGTTCTTATCAACTTCGGGTTGAGCCGGCCTTCGGGTTTGATGCCTGTTAGTTTAACAGATGCCTGACAGCGAAGTCAGATGTTTTTATCAAATTCGAGTTGAGCCGCCCTTCGGGTTCGATGCCTGTTTGTTTAAGATATGCCTGACGGCGAGATCAGATGTTCTTATCAACTTCGGGTTAAGCCTCCCTTCGGGTTCGATGCCTGTTTGTTTAACGGATGCGTGACAGTGAGGTCAGATGTTCTTCTCATCTTCGGGTTGAGCCGACCTTCGGATTTGATGCCTGTTTGTTTAACAGATGCTTGACATTGAATTCAAATGTTCCTCTCAACTTCATGTTGAGCTGACCTTCAAGTTCGATGCCTGTTTGTTTAACAGATGCCAGACAGCGAGGTCAGATGTTCCTCTCAACTTCCTGTTGAGCCGGCCTTCGGGTTCGATGCCTGTTTTTTTAACATATGCCTGACGGCAAGGTCAAATGTTCTTATCAACTTCGGGTTGAGCCGACCTTCGGATTCGATGCCTGTTTGTTTAACAGATGCCTGACAGCGAACTGAGATGTTCTTATCAACTTCAGGTTGAGCCTCCATTCGGGTTCGATGCCTGTTTGTTTAAGAAATGCCTGACGGCGAGGTCAGATGTTCATCTCAACTTCGTGTTGTGCCGGCCTTCGGGTTCGATGCCTGTTTGTTTAACTAATGCGTGATGAGGAGGTCAGATGTTCCTCTCAACTTCAAGGTGAGCCGGCCTTCGGGTTCGATACCTGTTTGTTTAACAGATGTTTGACAGCGAGGTCAGATGTTCTTCTAAACTAAGGGTTGAGACGGCCTTCCGGTTTGATGCCTAATTGTATAACAGATGCCTGACGGCGAGGTCAGATGTTCTTCTCAACTTCGGGTTAAGCCGGCCTACTGGTTTCACACCTTTTTGTTTAACAGATGCCTGATGGCGAGGTCAGATGTTCTTCTCAACTTCGGGTTGAGCCGGCCTCTGGGTTCGATGCCTGTTTGTTTAACAGATGCCTGGCAGCTAGGTCAGATGTTCTTCTCAACTTCGGTTTGAGCCGCCCTTCGGGTTCGATGCCTGTTTGTTTAACAGATGCCTGATGGTGAGGTCAGATGTTCTTCTCGAATTCGGGGTTGAGCCAGCCTTCGGATTTGATGCCTGTTTGTTTAACAGCTGCTTGACAGTGAAGTCAAATATTCCTCTCAACTTCCTGTTGAGCCGGCCTTCGGGTTCGATGCCTGTTTTTTTAACATATGCCTGACGGCAAGGTCAAATGTTCTTATCAACTTCGGGTTGAGCCGACCTTCGGATTCGATGCCTGTTTGTTTAACAGATGCCTGACAGCGAAGTGAGATGTTCTTATCAACTTCAGGTTGAGCCTCCATTCGGGTTCGGTGCCTGTTTGTTTAAGAAATGCCTGACGGCGAGGTCAGATGTTCATCTCAACTTCGTGTTGTGCCGGCCTTCGGGTTCGATGCCTGTTTGTTTAACTAATGCGTGATGAGGAGGTCAGATGTTCCTCTCAACTTCGTGTTGAGCCGGCCTTCGGGTTCGATGCCTGTTTGTTTAAGAGATGCCTGACGGCGAGGTCAGATGTTCTTATCAACATCGGGTTGATCCGGCCTTCGGGTTTGATGCCTTTTAGTATAACAGATGCCTGACGGCGAAGTCAGATGTTCTTATCAACTTTGAGTTGAGCCGCCCTTCAGGTTCGATGCCTATTTGTTTAAGATATGCCTGACGGCGAGGTCAGATGTTCTTATCAACTTCGGGTTGACCCGGCCTTCGGGTTCGATGCCTGTTTGTTTAACAGATGCCTGACGGCGAGATTAGATGTTCTTATCAACTTCGGGTTGAGCCGCCCTTCGGGTTCGATGCCTGTTTGTTTAACGGATGCCTCACGGTGAGGTCAGATGTTCTTCTCATCTTCGGGTTGAGTCGGCCTTCGGATTTGATGCCTGTTTGTTTAACAGATGCTTGACATTGAAGTCAAATGTTCCTCTCAACTTCATGTTGAGCTGACCTTCAAGTTCGATGCCTGTTTGTTTAACAGATGCCAGACAGCGAGGTCAGATGTTCCTCTTAACTTCCTGTTGAGCCGGCCTTCGGGTTCGATGCCTGTTTGTTTAACAGATGCCTGACGGCAAGGTCAAATGTTCTTATCAACATTCAGGTTGAGCCGGCCTTCGGGTTCGATGCCTGTTTGTTTAACAGATGCTTGACAGCGAAGTGAGATGTTCTTATCAACTTCAGGTTGAGCCTCCATTCGGGTTCGATGCCTGTTTGTTTAAGAGATCCCTGACGGCGAGGTCAGATGTTCTTCTCAACTTCGTGTTGTGCCGGCCTTCGGATTCGATGCCTATTTGTTAAACTAATGCGTGATGGGGAGGTCAGATGTTCCTCTCAACTTCAAGGTGAGCCGACCTTCGGGTTCGATACCTGTTTGTTTAACATATGTTTGACAGCGAGGTCAGATGTTCTTCTCAACTAAAGGTTGAGACAACCTTCCGGTTTGATGCCTAATTGTATAACAGATGCCTGACGGCGAGGTCAGATGTTCTTCTCAACTTCGGGTTAAGCCGGCCTTTTGGTTTCACAGCTTTTTGTTTAACAAATGCTTGATGGCGAGGTCAGATGTTCTTCTCAACTTCGGGTTGAGCCGGCCTTTTGGTTCGATGCCTGTTTGTTTAACTAATGCCTGCCAGCGAGGTCCGATGTTCATCTAAACTTCATGTTGAGCCGACCTTCGGGTTCGATGCCTGTTTGTTTAACAGATGCCTGATTGCGAGGTTAGGTGTTCCTCTGAACTTCGTGTTGAGCCGGCCTTCGGGTTCGATGCCTGTTAGTTTAACAGATGCCTGACAGCGAAGTCAGATGTTTTTATCAACTTCGAGTTGAGTCGCCCTTCGGGTTCGATGCCTGTTTGTTTAAGATATGCCTGACGGCGAGGTCAGATGTTCTTATCAACTTCGGGTTGACCCGGCCTTCGGGTTCGATGCCTGTTTGTTTAACAGATGCCTGACGGCGAGATCAGATGTTCTTATCAACTTCGGATTGAGCCTCCCTTCGGGTTCGATGCCTGTTTGTTTAACGGATGCGTGACAGTGAGGTCAGATGTTCTTCTCATCTTCGGGTTGAGCCGACCTTCGGATTTGATGCCTGTTTGTTTAACAGATGCTTGACATTGAAATCAAATGTTCCTCTCAACTTCATGTTGAGCTGACCTTCAAGTTCTATGCCTGTTTGTTTAACAGATGCCAGACAGCGAGGTCAGATGTTCCTCTCAACTTCCTGTTGAGCCGGCCTTCGGGTTCGATGCTTGTTTTCTTAACATATGCCTGACGGCAAGGTCAAATGTTCTTATCAACTTCGGGTTGAGCCGGCCTTCGGATTCGATGCCTGTTTGTTTAACAGATGCCTGACAGCGAAGTGAGATGTTCTTATCAACTTCAGGTTGAGCCTCCATTCGGGTTCGATGCCTGTTTGTTTAAGAGATGCCTGACGGCGAGGTCAGATGTTCATCTCAACTTCGTGTTGTGCCGGCCTTCGGGTTCGATGCCTGTTTGTTTAACTAATGCGTGATGAGGAGGTCAGATGTTCCTCTCAACTTCAAGGTGAGCCGGCCTTCGGGTTCGATACCTGTTTGTTTAACAGATGTTTGACAGCGAGGTCAGATGTTCTTCTAAACTAAGGGTTGAGACGGCCTTCCGGTTTGATGCCTAATTGTATAACAGATGCCTGACGGCGAGGTCAGATGTTCTTCTCAACTTCGGGTTAAGCCGGCCTTCTGGTTTCACACCTTTTTGTTTAACAGATGCCTGATGGCGAGGTCAGATGTTCTTCTCAACTTCGGGTTGAGCCGGCCTCTGGGTTCGATGCCTGTTTGTTTAACAGATGCCTGGCAGCTAGGTCAGATGTTCTTCTCAACTTCGGTTTGAGCCGCCCTTCGGGTTCGATGCCTGTTTGTTTAACAGATGCCTGATGGTGAGGTCAGATGTTCTTCTCGAATTCGGGGTTGAGCCAGCCTTCGGATTTGATGCCTGTTTGTTTAACAGCTGCTTGACAGTGAAGTCAAATATTCCTCTCAACTTCCTGTTGAGCCGACCTTCAGGTTCGATGCCTGTCTGCTTAACAGATGCCTGATGGAGAGGTCAGATGTTCCTCTCAACTTCGTGTTGAGCCGGCCTTCGGGTTCGATGCCTGTTTGTTTAAGAGATGCCTGACGGCGAGGTCAGATGTTCTTATCAACATCGGGTTGATCCGGCCTTCGGGTTTGATGCCTTTTAGTATAACAGATGCCTGACGGCGAAGTCAGATGTTCTTATCAACTTTGAGTTGAGCCGCCCTTCAGGTTCGATGCCTATTTGTTTAAGATATGCCTGACGGCGAGGTCAGATGTTCTTATCAACTTCGGGTTGACCCGGCCTTCGGGTTCGATGCCTGTTTGTTTAACAGATGCCTGACGGCGAGATCAGATGTTCTTATCAACTTCGGGTTGAGCCGCCCTTCGGGTTCGATGCCTGTTTGTTTAACGGATGCCTCACGGTGAGGTCAGATGTTCTTCTCATCTTCGGGTTGAGTCGGCCTTCGGATTTGATGCCTGTTTGTTTAACAGATGCTTGACATTGAAGTCAAATGTTCCTCTCAACTTCATGTTGAGCTGACCTTCAAGTTCGATGCCTGTTTGTTTAACAGATGCCAGACAGCGAGGTCAGATGTTCCTCTTAACTTCCTGTTGAGCCGGCCTTCGGGTTCGATGCCTGTTTGTTTAACAGATGCCTGACGGCAAGGTCAAATGTTCTTATCAACATTCAGGTTGAGCCGGCCTTCGGGTTCGATGCCTGTTTGTTTAACAGATGCTTGACAGCGAAGTGAGATGTTCTTATCAACTTCAGGTTGAGCCTCCATTCGGGTTCGATGCCTGTTTGTTTAAGAGATGCCTGACGGCGAGGTCAGATGTTCTTCTCAACTTCGTGTTGTGCCGGCCTTCGGATTCGATGCCTATTTGTTAAACTAATGCGTGATGGGGAGGTCAGATGTTCCTCTCAACTTCAAGGTGAGCCGACCTTCGGGTTCGATACCTGTTTGTTTAACATATGTTTGACAGCGAGGTCAGATGTTCTTCTCAACTAAAGGTTGAGACAGCCTTCCGGTTTGATGCCTAATTGTATAACAGATGCCTGACGGCGAGGTCAGATGTTCTTCTCAACTTCGGGTTAAGCCGGCCTTTTGGTTTCACAGCTTTTTGTTTAACAAATGCTTGATGGCGAGGTCAGATGTTCTTCTCAACTTCGGGTTGAGCCGGCCTTTTGGTTCGATGCCTGTTTGTTTAACTAATGCCTGCCAGCGAGGTCCGATGTTCATCTAAACTTCATGTTGAGCCGACCTTCGGGTTCGATGCCTGTTTGTTTAACAGATGCCTGATTGCGAGGTTAGGTGTTCCTCTGAACTTCGTGTTGAGCCGGCCTTCGGGTTCGATGCCTGTTAGTTTAACAGATGCCTGACAGCGAAGTCAGATGTTTTTATCAACTTCGAGTTGAGCCGCCCTTCGGGTTCGATGCCTGTTTGTTTAAGATATGCCTGACGGCGAGGTCAGATGTTCTTATCAACTTCGGGTTGACCCGGCCTTCAGGTTCGATGCCTGTTTGTTTAACAGATGCCTGATGGCGAGATCAGATGTTCTTATCAACTTCGGGTTGAGCCTCCCTTCGGGTTCGATGCCTGTTTGTTTAACGGATGCGTGACAGTGAGGTCAGATGTTCTTCTCATCTTCGGGTTGAGCCGACCTTCGGATTTGATGCCTGTTTGTTTAACAGATGCTTGACATTGAAGTCAAATGTTCCTCTCAACTTCATGTTGAGCTGACCTTCAAGTTCGATGCCTGTTTGTTTAACAGATGCCAGACAGCGAGGTCAGATGTTCCTCTCAACTTCCTGTTGAGCCGGCCTTCGGGTTCGATGCCTGTTTTCTTAACATATGCCTGACGGCAAGGTCAAATGTTCTTATCAACTTCGGGTTGAGCCGGCCTTCGGATTCGATGCCTGTTTGTTTAACAGATGCCTGACAGCGAAGTGAGATGTTCTTATCAACTTCAGGTTGAGCCTCCATTCGGGTTCGATGCCTGTTTGTTTAAGAGATGCCTGACGGCGAGGTCAGATGTTCATCTCAACTTCGTGTTGTGCCGGCCTTCGGGTTCGATGCCTGTTTGTTTAACTAATGCGTGATGAGGAGGTCAGATGTTCCTCTCAACTTCAAGGTGAGCCGGCCTTCGGGTTCGATACCTGTTTGTTTAACAGATGTTTGACAGCGAGGTCAGATGTTCTTCTAAACTAAGGGTTGAGACGGCCTTCCGGTTTAATGCCTAATTGTATAACAGATGCCTGACGGCGAGGTCAGATGTTCTTCTCAACTTCGGGTTAAGCCGGCCTTCTGGTTTTACACCTTTTTGTTTAACAGATGCCTGATGGCGAGGTCAGATGTTCTTCTCAACTTCGGGTTGAGCCGGCCTCTGGGTTCGATGCCTGTTTGTTTAACAGATGCCTGGCAGCTAGGTCAGATGTTCTTCTCAACTTCGGTTTGAGCCGCCCTTCAGGTTCGATGCCTGTTTGTTTAACAGATGCCTGATGGTGAGGTCAGATGTTCTTCTCGAATTCGGGGTTGAGCCAGCCTTCGGATTTGATGCCTGTTTGTTTAACAGCTGCTTGACAGTGAAGTCAAATATTCCTCTCAACTTCCTGTTGAGCCGACCTTCAGGTTCGATGCATGTCTGCTTAACAGATGCCTGATGGAGAGGTCAGATGTTCCTCTCAACTTCGTGTTGAGCCGGCCTTCGGGTTCGATGCCTGTTTGTTTAAGAGATGCCTGACGGCGAGGTCAGATGTTCTTATCAACATCGGGTTGAGCCGGCCTTCGGGTTTGATGCCTTTTAGTATAACAGATGCCTGACGGCGAAGTCAGATGTTCTTATCAACTTTGAGTTGAGCCGCCCTTCAGGTTCGATGCCTATTTGTTTAAGATATGCCTGACGGCGAAGTCAGATGTTCTTATCAACTTCGGGTTGACCCGGCTTTCGGGTTCGATGCCTGTTTGTCTAACAGATGCCTGACGGCGAGATCAGATGTTCTTATCAACTTCGGGTTGAGCCGCCCTTCGGGTTCGATGCCTGTTTGTTTAACGGATGCCTCACGGTGAGGTCAGATGTTCTTCTCATCTTCGGGTTGAGTCGGCCTTCGGATTTGATGCCTGTTTGTTTAACAGATGCTTGACATTGAAGTCAAATGTTCCTCTCAACTTCATGTTGAGATGACCTTCAAGTTCGATGCCTGTTTGTTTAACAGATGCCAGACAGCGAGGTCAGATGTTCCTCTTAACTTCCTGTTGAGCCGGCCTTCGGGTTCGATGCCTGTTTGTTTAACAGATGCCTGACGACAAGGTCAAATGTTCTTATCAACATTCAGGTTGAGCCGGCCTTCGGGTTCGATGCCTGTTTGTTTAACAGATGCTTGACAGCGAAGTGAGATGTTCTTATCAACTTCAGGTTGAGCCTCCATTCGGGTTCGATGCCTGTTTGTTTAAGAGATGCCTGACGGCGAGGTCAGATGTTCTTCTCAACTTCGTGTTGTGCCGGCCTTCGGATTCGATGCCTATTTGTTTAACTAATGCGTGATGGGGAGGTCATATGTTCCTCTCAACTTCAAGGTGAGCCGACCTTCGGGTTCGATACCTGTTTGTTTAACATATGTTTGACAGCGAGGTCAGATGTTCTTCTCAACTAAAGGTTGAGACAGCCTTCCGGTTTGATGCCTAATTGTATAACAGATGCCTGACGGCGAGGTCAGATGTTCTTCTCAACTTCGGGTTAAGCCGGCCTTTTGGTTTCACAGCTTTTTTTTTAACAAATGCCTGATGGCGAGGTCAGATGTTCTTCTCAACTTCGGGTTGAGCCGGCCTTTTGGTTCGATGCCTGTTTGTTTAACTAATGCCTGCCAGCGAGGTCCGATGTTCATCTAAACTTCATGTTGAGCCGACCTTCGGGTTCGATGCCTGTTTGTTTAACAGATGCCTGATTGCGAGGTTAGGTGTTCCTCTGAACTTCGTGTTGAGTCGGCCTTCGGGTTCGATGCCTGTTAGTTTAACAAATGCCTGACAGCGAAGTCAGATGTTTTTATCAACTTCGAGTTGAGCCGCCCTTCGGGTTCGATGCCTGTTTGTTTAAGATATGCCTGACGGCGAGGTCAGATGTTCTTATCAACTTCGGGTTGACCCGGCCTTCGGGTTCGATGCCTGTTTGTTTAACAGATGCCTGACGGCGAGATCAGATGTTCTTATCAACTTCGGGTTGAGCCTCCCTTCGGGTTCGATGCCTGTTTGTTTAACGGATGCGTGACAGTGAGGTCAGATGTTCTTCTCATATTCGGGTTGAGCCGACCTTCGGATTTGATGCCTGTTTGTTTAACAGATGCTTGACATTGAAGTCAAATGTTCCTCTCAACTTCATGTTGAGCTGACCTTCAAGTTCGATGCCTGTTTGTTTAACAGATGCCAGACAGCGAGGTCAGATGTTCCTCTCAACTTCCTGTTGAGCCGGCCTTCGGGTTCGATGCCTGTTTTCTTAACATATGCCTGACGGCAAGGTCAAATGTTCTTATCAACTTCGGGTTGAGCCGGCCTTCGGATTCGATGCCTGTTTGTTTAACAGATGCCTGACAGCGAAGTGAGATGTTCTTATCAACTTCAGGTTGAGCCTCCATTCGGGTTCGATGCCTGTTTGTTTAAGAGATGTCTGACGGCGAGGTCAGATGTTCATCTCAACTTCGTGTTGTGTCGGCCTTCGGGTTCGATGCCTGTTTGTTTAACTAATGCGTGATGAGGAGGTCAGATGTTCCTCTCAACTTCAAGGTGAGCCGGCCTTCGGGTTCGATACCTGTTTGTTTAACAGATGTTTGACAGCGAGGTCAGATGTTCTTCTAAACTAAGGGTTGAGACGGCCTTCCGGTTTGATGCCTAATTGTATAAGAGATGCCTGACGGCGAGGTCAGATGTTCTTCTCAACTTCGGGTTGAGCCGGCCTCTGGGTTCGATGCCTGTTTGTTTAACAGATGCCTGGCAGCTAGGTCAGATGTTCTTCTCAACTTCGGTTTGAGCCGCCCTTCGGGTTCGATGCCTGTTTGTTTAACAGATGCCTGATGGTGAGGTCAGATGTTCTTCTCGAATTCGGGGTTGAGCCAGCCTTCGGATTTGATGCCTGTTTGTTTAACAGCTGCTTGACAGTGAAGTCAAATATTCCTCTCAACTTCCTGTTGAGCCGACCTTCAGGTTCGATGCCTGTCTGCTTAACAGATGCCTGATGGAGAGGTCAGATGTTCCTCTCAACTTCGTGTTGAGCCGGCCTTCGGATTCGATGCCTGTTTGTTTAACAGATGCCTGACGGCGAAGTCAGATGTTCTTATCAACTTTGAGTTGAGCCGCCCTTCAGGTTCGATGCCTATTTGTTTAAGATATGCCTGACGGCGAGGTCAGATGTTCTTATCAACTTCGGGTTGACCCGGCCTTCGGGTTCGATGCCTGTTTGTTTAACAGATGCCTGACGGCGAGATCAGATGTTCTTATCAACTTCGGGTTGAGCCGCCCTTCGGGTTCAATGCCTGTTTGTTTAACGGATGCCTCACGGTGAGGTCAGATGTTCTTCTCATCTTCGGGTTGAGTCGGCCTTCGGATTTGATGCCTGTTTGTTTAACAGATGCTTGACATTGAAGTCAAATGTTCCTCTCAACTTCATGTTGAGCTGACCTTCAAGTTCGATGCCTGTTTGTTTAACAGATGCCAGACAGCGAGGTCAGATGTTCCTCTTAACTTCCTGTTGAGCCGGCCTTCGGGTTCGATGCCTGTTTGTTTAACAGATGCCTGACGGCAAGGTCAAATGTTCTTATCAACATTCAGGTTGAGCCGGCCTTCGGGTTCGATGCCTGTTTGTTTAACAGATGCTTGACAACGAAGTGAGATGTTCTTATCAACTTCAGGTTGAGCCTCCATTCGGGTTCGATGCCTGTTTGTTTAAGAGATGCCTGACGGCGAGGTCAGATGTTCTTCTCAACTTCGTGTTGTGCCGGCCTTCGGATTCGATGCCTATTTGTTTAACTAATGTGTGATGGGGAGGTCAGATGTTCCTCTCAACTTCAAGGTGAGCCGACCTTCGGGTTCGATACCTGTTTGTTTAACATATGTTTGACAGCGAGGTCAAATGTTCTTCTCAACTAAAGGTTGAGACAGCCTTCCGGTTTGATGCCTAATTGTATAACAGATGCCTGACGGCGAGGTCAGATGTTCTTCTCAACTTCGGGTTAAGCCGGCCTTTTGGTTTCACAGCTTTTTGTTTAACAAATGCCTGATGGCGAGGTCAGATGTTCTTCTCAACTTCGGGTTGAGCCGGCCTTTTGGTTCGATGCCTGTTTGTTTAACTAATGCCTGCCAGCGAGGTTCGATGTTCATCTAAACTTCATGTTGAGCCGACCTTCGGGTTCGATGCCTGTTTGTTTAACAGATGCCTGATTGTGAGGTTAGGTGTTCCTCTGAACTTCGTGTTGAGCCGGCCTTCGGGTTCGATGCCTGTTAGTTTAATAGATGCCTGACAGCGAAGTCAGATGTTTTTATCAACTTCGAGTTGAGCCGCCCTTCGGGTTCGATGCCTGTTTGTTTAAGATATGCCTTACGGCGAGGTCAGGTGTTCTTATCATCTTCAGGTTGACCCGGCCTTCGGGTTCGATGCCTGTTTGTTTAACAGATGCCTGACGGCGAGATCAGATGTTCTTATCAACTTCGGGTTGAGCCTCCCTTCGGGTTCGATGCCTGTTTGTTTAACGGATGCGTGACAGTGAGGTCAGATGTTCTTCTCATCTTCGGGTTGAGCCGACCTTCGGATTTGATGCCTGTTTGTTTAACAGATGCTTGACATTGAAGTCAAATGTTCCTCTCAACTTCATGTTGAGCTGACCTTCAAGTTCGATGCCTGTTTGTTTAACAGATGCCAGACAGCGAGGTCAGATGTTCCTCTCAACTTCCTGTTGAGCCGGCCTTCGGGTTCGATGCCTGTTTTCTTAACATATGCCTGACGGCAAGGTCAAATGTTCTTATCAACTTCGGGTTGAGCCGGCCTTCGGATTCGATGCCTGTTTGTTTAACAGATGCCTGACAGCGAAGTGAGATGTTCTTATCAACTTCAGGTTGAGCCTCCATTCGGGTTCGATGCCTGTTTGTTTAAGAGATGCCTGACGGCGAGGTCAGATGTTCATCTCAACTTCGTGTTGTGCCGGCCTTCGGGTTCGATGCCTGTTTGTTTAACTAATGCGTGATGAGGAGGTCAGATGTTCCTCTCAACTTCAAGGTGAGCCGGCCTTCGAGTTCGATACCTGTTTGTTTAACAGATGTTTGACAGCGAGGTCAGATGTTCTTCTAAACTAAGGGTTGAGACGGCCTTCCGGTTTGATGCCTAATTGTATAAGAGATGCCTGACGGCGAGGTCAGATGTTCTTCTCAACTTCGGGTTAAGCCGGCCTTCTGGTTTCACACCTTTTTGTTTAACAGATGCCTGATGGCGAGGTCAGATGTTCTTCTCAACTTCGGGTTGAGCCGGCCTTTGGGTTCGATGCCTGTTTGTTTAACAGATGCCTGACAGCTAGGTCAGATGTTCTTCTCAACTTCGGTTTGAGCCGCCCTTCGGGTTCGATGCCTGTTTGTTTAACAGATGCCTGATGGTGAGGTCAGATGTTCTTCTCGAATTCGGGGTTGAGCCAGCCTTCGGATTTGATGCCTGTTTGTTTAACAACTGCTTGACAGTGAAGTCAAATATTCCTCTCAACTTCCTGTTGAGCCGACCTTCAGGTTCGATGCCTGTCTGCTTAACAGATGCCTGATGGAGAGGTCAGATGTTCCTCTCAACTTCATGTTGAGCCGGCCTTCGGGTTCGATGCCTGTTTGTTTAAGAGATGCCTGACGGCGAGGTCAGATGTTCTTATCAACATCGGGTTGAGCCGGCCTTCGGGTTTGATGCCTGTTAGTATAACAGATGCCTGACGGCAAAGTCAGATGTTCTTATCAACTTCGAGTTGAGCCGCCCTTCAGGTTCGATGCCTATTTGTTTAAGATATGCCTGACGGCGAGGTCAGATGTTCTTCTCAAATTCGGGGTTGAGCCGACCTTCGGATTTGATGCCTGTTTGTTTAACAGATGCTTGACAGTGAAGTCAAATGTTCCTCTCAACTTCCTGTTGAGCCGACCTTCAAGTTCGATGCCTGTTTGTTTAACAGATACCTGACGGCGAGGTCAGATGTTCCTCTCAATTTCGTGTTGAGCCGGCCTTTGGGTTCGATGCCTGTTTGTTTAAGAGATGCGTGACGGCGAGGTCAGATGTTCTTCTCAACTTCGTGTTGTGCCGGCCTTCGGGTTCGATGCCTGTTTGTTTAACTAATGCGTGATGGGGAGGTCAGATGTTCCTCTCAACTTCAAGGTGAGCCGGCCATCGGGTTCGATACCTGTTTGTTTAACAGATGTTTGACAGCAAGGTCATACTTTCTCCTCAACTAAGGGTTGAGACGACCTTCCGGTTTGATGCCTAATTGTATAACAGATGCCTGACGGCGAGGTCAAATGTTCTTCTCAACTTCGGGATGAGCCGGCCTTTGGGTTCGATGCCTGTTTGTTTAACAGATGCCTGGCGGCTAGGTCAGATGTTCTTCTCAACTTCGGGTTGAGCCGACCTTCGGGTTCGATTCCTGCTTGTTTAAATAATGCCTGCCAGTGAGGTCGGATGTTCTTCTAAACTTCATGTTGAGCCGACCTTCGGGTTCGATGCCTATTTGTTTAACAGATGCCTGATAGCGAGGTCATATGTTCCTCTGAACTTCGTGTTGAGCCGGCCTTCGGGTTCGATGCCTGTTTGTTTAACAGATGCCTCACGGTGAAGTCAGATGTTCTTATCAACTTCGGGTTGAGCCGCCCTTCGGGTTCGATACTTGTTTGTTTAACAGATGCCTGACGGTGAGGTCAGATGTTCTTCTCAACTTTGGGTTGAGACGGCCTTCGGGTTCGATGCCTGTTTGTTTAACAGATGCCTGACGAAGAGGTCTAATGTTCTTATCAACTTCGGATTGAGCCGCCCTTCGGGTTCGATGCCTGTTTGTTTAACAGATGCCTGACGGTGAAGTCAGATTTTCTTCTCAAATTCGGGGTTGAGCCGGCCTTCGGATTTGATGCCTGTTTATTTAACAGATGCTTGACAGTGAACTCAAATGTTCCTCTCAACTTCCTGTTGAGCCGACCTTCAGGTTCGATGCCTGTTTGTTTAACAGATGCCTGGCCGCGAGGTCAGATGTTCCTCTCAACTTCGTGTTGAGTCGGCCTTTGGGTTCGATGCCTGTTTGTTTAAGAGATGTCAGACGGCGAGGTCAGATGTTCTTCTCAACTTTGTGTTGTGCCGGCCTTCGGGTTCGATGCCTGTTTGTTTAACTAATGCGTGATGGGGAGGTCAGATGTTCCTCTCAACTTCAAGGTGAGCCGGCCTTCGGGTTCGATACCTGTTTGTTTAACAGATATTTGACAGCGAGGTCAGATTTTCTCCTCAACTAAGGGTTGAGACGGCCTTCCGGTTTGATGCCTAATTGTATAACAGATGCCTCACGGTGAGGTCAGATGTTCTTCTCGACTTCGGGTTAAGCCGGCCTTCTGGTTTCATACCTTTTTGTTTAACCGATGCCTGATGGCGAAGTCAGATGTTCTTCTCAACTTCAGGATGAGCCGGCCTTTGGGTTCGATGCCTGTTTGTTTAAAAGATGCCTGGCGGCTAGGTCAGATGTTCTTCTCAACTTCGGGTTGAGGCGACCTTCGGGTTCGATTCCTGCTTGTTTAACTAATGCCTCCCAGTGAGGTCGGATGTTCTTCTAAACTTCATGTTGAGCCGACCTTCGGGTTCGATGCCTGTTTGTTTAACAGATGCCTGACGGCGAGGTCAGATGTTCCTCTGAACTTCGTGTTGAGCCAGCCTTCGGGTTCGATGCCTGTTTGTTAAACAGATGCCTGACGGCGAAGTTTGATGTTCTTATCAACTTCGGGTTGAGCCGCCCTTCGGGTTCGATGCCTGTTTTTTTAATAGATGCCTGACGGTGAGGTCAGATGTTCCTCTCAACTTCGTGTTGAGCCGGCCTTCGGGTTCGATGCCTGTTTGTTTAAGAGATGCCTGACGACGAGGTCAGATGTTCTTATCAACTTCGGGTTGAGCCGGCCTTCGGGTTCGATGCCTGTTTGTTTAACTGATGCCTGACGGCGAAGTCAGTTGTTCTTATCAACTTCGAGTTTAGTCGCCCTTCGGAATTGATACCTGTTTGTTTAAGAGATGCCTGACGGCAAGGTCAGATGTTCTTATCAACTTCGGGTTGACCCGACCATTGGGTTCGATGCCTGTTTGTTTAACGGATGCCTGACAGTGAGGTAAGATGTTCTTCTCATCTTCGGGTTGAGCCGGCCTTCGGATTTGATGCCTGTTTGTTTAACAGATTCTTGACAGTGAAGTCAAATGTTCCTCTCAACTTCATGTTGAGCTGACCTTCAAGATCGATGCCTGTTTGTTTAACAGATGCCAGACAACGAGGTCAAATGTTCCTCTCAACTTCCTGTTAAGCTGGCCTTCGGGTTCGATACCTGTTTGTTTAACAGATGCCTGACGGCAAGGTCAAATGTTCTTATCAACTTCGGGATGAGCCGGCCTTTGGGTTCGATGCCTGTTTGTTTAACAGATGCCTGACAGCGAAGTGAGATGTTCTTATCAACTTCGGGTTGAGCCGCCCTTCGGGTTCGATGCCTATTTGTTTAAGAGATGCCTGACGGCGAGGTCAGATGTTCTTATCAACTTCGGGTTGAGCCGGCCTTCGGGTTCGATGCCTGTTTGTTTAACAGATGCCTGACGGCGAAGTCAGATGTTCTTATCAACTTCAAGTTGAGCCGGCCTTCGGTTTCGATGCCTGTTTGTTTAACAGATGCTTGACGGCGAGGTCAGATGTTCTTCTCAATTAAGGATTGAGACGGCCTTCGGGTTCGATGCCTGTTTGTTTAATTGATGCCTAACGACGAGGTCAAATATTCTTCTCAACTTCGGGTTGAGCCGGCCTTCGGGTTCGATGCATGTTTGTTTAACAGATGCCTGGCGGAGAGGTCTAATGATCTTATCAACTTCGGGTTCGATGCCTGTCTATTGAACAGATGCCTGACGGCGAGGTTAGATGTTCCTCTCAACTTCATGTTGAGCCGACCTTCGGGTTTGATGCTTGTTTGTTTAACCGATACCTGACGGCGAGGTCAGATGTTCTGCTCAACTTCGTGTTGTGCCGGCCTTCAGGTTCGATGCCTGTTTGTTTAACTAATGCGTGATGGGGAGGTCAGTTGTTCCTCTCAACTTCAAGGTGAGCCGGCCTTCGAGTTCGATACCTGTTTGTTTAACAGATGTTTGACAGCGAGGTCAAATGTTCTTCTCAACTAAGGGTTGAGACGGCCTTCAGGTTTGATGCCTAAATGTATAACAGATGCCTGACGGCGAGGTCAGATGTTCTTCTCAACTTCGGGTTAAGTCGACCTTCTGGTTTCACACCTTTTTGTTTAACAGATGCCTGATGGCGAGGTCAGATGTTCTTTTCAACTTCGGGTTGAGCCGGCCTTTGGGTTCGATGCCTGTTTGTTTAACAGATGCCTGGCGGCTAGGTCAGATGTTCTTCTCAACTTCGGGTTGAGTCGGCCTTCGGGTTCGATTCCTGCTTGTTTAACTAATGCCTGACAGCAAGGTCAGATGTTCTTCTAAACTTCATGTTGAGCCGACCTTCGGGTTCGATGCCTGTTTGTTTAACAGATGCCTGACGGCGAGGTCAGATGTTCCTCTGAACTTCGTGTTGAGCCGACCTTCAGGTCCGATGTCTGTTTGTTTAACAGATGCCTGAAGGCGAAGTCAAATGTTCTTATCAACTTCGGGTTGAGCCTCCCTTCGGGTTCGATGCCTGTTTGTTTAACAGATGTCTGACGGTGAGGTCATATGTTCTTCTAAACTTCGGGTTGAGCCGGCCTTCGATTTTGATGCCTGTTTGTTTAACAGATGCTTGACTGTGAAGTCAAATGTTCCTCTCAACTTCATGGTTAGCCGACCTTCGGGTTTGATGCCTAGTTATTTAACAGATACCTGACGGCGAGGGCAGATGTTCCTCTCAACTTCGTGTTGAGCTGGCCTTCGGGTTCGATACCTGTTTGTTTAATAGATGCCTAACGGCGAGGTAAGATGTTCTTCTCAACTTCGTGTTGTGCCGGCCTTCGGGTTCAATGCCTGCTTGTTTAACTAATGCCTGATGGGGAGGTCAGATGTTCCTCTCAACTTCAAGGTAAGCCGGCCTTCGGGTTCAATACTTGTTTGTTTAACAGATGTTTGACAGCAAGGTCAGATGTTCTTTTCAACTAAGGGTTGAGACGGCCTTCGGGTTTGATGCCTAATTGTTTAACAGATGCCTGACGACAAGATCAGATGTTCTTCTCAACTTCGGGTTGAGCCGGCCTTCTGGTTTCACACCTTTTTGTTTAACAGATGCCTGATGGCGAGGTCAGATGTTCTTCCCAACTTCGGGTTGAGCCGGCCTTTGGGTTCGATGCCTGTTTGTTTAACAGATGCCTGGCGGCTAGGTCAGATGTTCTTCTCAACTTCGGGTTGAGCCAGCCTTCGGGTTCGATTCTTGCATGTTTAACTAATGCCTGGCATCGAGGTCGGTTAATCTTCTCAACTTCGGGTTGAGACGGCCATCAAATTCGATGTCTGTTTGTTTAACATATGCCTGACAGCGAGGTCAGATGTTCTTCTCAACTTCGAGTTGTGCCAGATTTCGGGTTCGATGCCTGTTTGTTTAACTAATTCCTTATGGGGAGGTCAGATGTTCCTCTCAACTTCAAGTTGAGCCGGCCTTCGGGTTCGATGCCTGTTTGTTTAACAGATGTGTGACGGCGAGGTCAGATGTTCTTCTCAATTAAGGATTGAGACGACCTTCGGGTTCGATGCCTATTTGTTTAATAGATGTCTAACAGCAAGGTCAAATGTTCATCTAAACTTCGGGTTGAGCCGGCCTTCGGGTTCGATGCATGTTTGTTTAACAAATGCTTGGCGGAGAGGTCTAATGTTCTTATCAACTTCGGGTTGAGTCGCCCTTCGAGTTCAATGCCTGTTTGTTTAACAGATGCCTGACGGAGAGGTCAGATGTTCTTCTCAACTTTGGGTTGAGCCAGCCTTCGGATTTGATGCTTGTTTGTTTAACAGATGCTTGACAGTGAAGTCAAATGTTCCTCTTAACTTCATGTTGAGTCGACCTTCTGGTTCGATGCTTGTTTGTTTAACAGATGCCTGACGGCGAGGTCAGATGTTCCTCTCAACTTCTTGTTGAGCCGGCCTTCGGGTTCAATGCCTGTTTGTTTAAGAGATGCCTAACGGCAAAGTCTAATGTTCTTATCAACTTCGGGTTGAGCCGCCCTTCGGGTTCGATGCCTGTTTGTCTAACAGATTCCTGACGTTGACGTCAGATGTTCTTTTCAACCTTGGGTTGAGCCGGCTTTCGGGTTCGATGCCTGTTTGTTTAACAGATGTTTGACAGCGAGGTCAGATGTTCTTCTCAACTTCGGTTTGAGCCGGCCTTTGGGTTCGATGCCTGTTTGTTTAATAGAAGCCTGGCGGCTAGGTAAGATGTTCTTCTCAACTTCAGGTTGAACCGTCCTTCGGGTTCGATTCCTGTTTGTTTAACTAATGCCTGGCAGCGAGGTCGGATGTTCTTCTCAACTTCGGGTTGAGTCGGCCTTCAAGTTCGATGCCTGTTTGTTTAATATATGTCTGACAGCGAAGTCAGATGTTCGTCTCAACTTCGTGTTGTGCCAGCCTTCGAGTTCGATGCCTGTTTGTTTAACTAATGCCTGACGGCGAAGTCAAATGTTCTTATCAACTTCGGGAATAGACGCCCTTCGGGTTCGATGCATGTTTGTTTATCAGATGCCTGACATTGAGGTCAGATGTTCTTATCAACTTCGGGTTGAGCCGCCCTTCGGGTTTGATGCCTGTTTATTTAACAGATGCCTGACGGTGAGTTCAGATGTTCTTCTCGACTTCGGGTTGAGCCGGCCTTCGGGTTCGATGCCTGTTTCTTTAACAGATGCCTGGAGGAGAAATCTAATGTTCTTATCAACTTCGGGTTGAGCCGCCCTTCGGGTTCGATGCCTGTTTCTTTAACAGATGCCTGACGGTGAGTTCAGATGTTCTTCTCAACTTCGGGGTTGAGCCGGCCTTCGGATTTGATGCCTGTTTTTTTAACAGATGCTTGACAGTGAAGTCAAATGTTCCTCTCAACTTCATGTTTAGCCGACCTTCAGGTTCGATGTCTATTTGTTTATCAGATGCCTGACAGCGAGGTCAGATGTTCCTCTCAACTTCGTGTTGAGGTGGCCTTCGGGTTCGATGCCTGTTTGTTTAACAGATGCCTGACAGCGAGGTCAGATGTTCATATCAACTTCGGGTTGAGCCGAACTTCGGGTTCGATGCCTGTTTGTTTAACAGATGCCTGACGGTGAAGTCAGATGTTCTTATCAACTTCGGGTTGAGCCGCCCTTCGGGTTCGATGCCTGTTTGTCTAACAGATGCCTGACGGTGAGGTCAGATGTTCTTCTCAACTTCAAGTTGAGCCGGCCTTCGGGTTTGATGCTTGTTTGTTTAACAGATGCTTGACGGCAAGGTCAGATGTTCTTCTCAATTAAGGATTAAGACGGCCTTCGGGTTTGATTCCTATTTGTTTAACACATGCCTAACGACGAGGTCAAATGTTCTTCTCAACTTCAGGTTGAGCCGACCTTCGGGTTCGATGCCTGTTTTTTTAATAGATGCCTGGCGGAGAGGTCTAATGATCTTATCAACTTCGGGTTGAGCCGCCCTTCGGGTTCGATGCCTGTTTGTTTAACAGATGCCTGACGGGGAAGTCAGATGTTCATATCAACTTCGGGTTGAGCCGAACTTCGGGTTCGATGCCTGTTTGTTTAACAGATGCCTGACGGTGAGGTCAGATGTTCTTCTCAACTTCAAGTTGAGCCGAACTTCGGGTTCGATGCCTGTTTGTTTAACAAATGCCTGACGGTGAAGTCAGATGTTCTTATCAACTTCGGGTTAAGCCGCCCTTCGGGTTCGATGCCTGTTTGTCTAACAGATGCCTGACGGTGAGGTCAGATGTTCTTCTCAACTTCAAGTTGAGCCGGCCTTCGGGTTTGATGCTTGTTTGTTTAACAGATGCTTGACGGCAAGGTCAGATGTTCTTCTCAATTAAGGATTAAGACGGCCTTCGGGTTTGATTCCTGTTTTTTTAACACATGCCTAACGGCGAGGTCAAATGTTCTTCTCAACTTCAAGTTGAGCCGACCTTCGGGTTCGATGCCTGTTTTTTTAATAGATGCCTGGCGGAGAGGTCTAATGATCTTATCAACTTCGGGTTGAGCCGCCCTTCGGGTTCGATGCCTGTTTGTTTAACAGATGCCTGACGGGGAATTCAGATGTTCATATCAACTTCGGGTTGAGCCGAACTTCGGGTTCGATGCCTGTTTGTTTAACAGATGCCTGACGGTGAGGTCAGATGTTCTTCTCAACTTCAAGTTGAGCCGAACTTCGGGTTCGTTGCCTGTTTGTTTAACAGATGCCTGACGGTGAAGTCAGATGTTCTTATCAACTTCGGGTTAAGCCGCCCTTCGGGTTCGATGCCTGTTTGTCTAACAGATGCCTGACGGTGAGGTCAGATGTTCTTCTCAACTTCAAGTTGAGTCGGCCTTCGGGTTCAATGCTTGTTTGTTTAACAGATGCTTGACGGCAAGGTCAGATGTTCTTCTCAATTAAGGATTAAGACAGCCTTCGGGTTTGATTCCTGTTTGTTTAACACATGCCTAACGGCGAGGTCAAATGTTCTTCTCAACTTCAGGTTGAGCCGACCTTCGGGTTCGATGCCTGTTTTTTTAATAGATGCCTGGCGGAGAGGTCTAATGATCTTATCAACTTCGGGTTGAGCCGCCCTTCGGGTTCGATGCCTGTTTGTTTAACAGATGCCTGACGGGGAAGTCAGATGTTCTTATCAACTTCGGGTTGAGCCGCCCTTTGGGTTCGATGCCTGTTTGTTTAACAGATGCCTGACGGTGAGGTCAGATGTTCTTCTCAACTTCAAGTTGAGTCGGCCTTCGGGTTCGATGCATGTTTGTTTAACAGATGTTTGACGGTGAGGTCAGATGTTCTTCTCAATTAAGGATTGAGACGACCTTCGGGTTTGATGCCTGTTTGTTTAACAGATGCCTAACGGCGAGGTCAAATGTTCTTCTCAACTTTGGGTTGAGCCGGCCTTCGGGTTTGATGGCTGTTTGTTTAACAGATGCCTGATGGCAAAGTAAGATGTTCTTATCAACTTCGGGTTGAGCCGCCCTTCGGGTTCGATGCCTGTTTTTTAAGAGATGCCTGACGGTGAGGTCAGATGTTCTTATCAACTTCGGGTTGAGCCGGCCTTCGGGTTCGATGCCTGTTCATTTAACCGATTCCTGACGGCGAGGTCAGATGTTCTTATCAACTTTGGTTTGAGCCGCCCTTCGGATTCGATGCCTATTTGTTTATCATATGCCTGACGGTGAGGTCAGATGTTCTTCTCCACTTCGGGTTGAGCCGGCCTTCGAATTTGATGCATGTTTGTTTAACAGATGCTTGGCAGTGAAGTCAAATGTTCCTCTCAACTTCATGTTGAGCCGACCATCAGGTTCGATGCCTGTTTGTTTAACAGATGCATGATAGCGAGGTCAGATGTTCCTCTCAACTTCGTGTTAGGCCGGTGTAACACCCCATTCTAACCCAACACATATTTAAAATAAATCAAAATCAGAGTGCACGAATTTTGCAGGCATGACGACCGTCACACGCACAAGAACTGAGACGCCACAGAGGTGTCACATATTCGACTTACAAAAACATATATTTTACCATTTAATTGGACAACATGCATTTAGTGATGATACATAGCACATAATCTTGGATGAACATCTAATAACAACTCATATAACATCTTAATCACATAGCAACATATTCATTTACAGCGGAACATCATGCACTTTCAACATTTATGATGATCAACGTAATACCATAAATTACAAACAAAACTCCATTAAAATTCAGCAAGTACTCAGCTTGCATATATTCATTAAAACAACTAGTTTTCCATCGAAATTCAGCACTACCGATTCTTCGGCTTAGTGCGTACAACCAACATTCGGCGCATTAACAAAGGCACCCAATGCAATGAAAACATTTAGTAAAATGCAGCAACAAGAAGATAATTAAAACAATGACTACAATCGTTCATCCCCCCAAGAGTACTACGTATCAGAGCGACCAACGACAACTTAATCGACAAAGCTACACTTTATTCCGGATTACCTGCAAATTACCACCAACGGAGGTAACATACAACATAAAGGGTGAGATATCAACAACATAACATAAGGCATGATAAAAGTCATGTCAGAATATTATCACAGCATTACAATTCCAGTAGTTCGCATAAATATTAGTAATAATAAACTACAACCACTCTTTATTCATAACCACATCCATTATCATCATATCTCGGCAACTCATCAACACAACTCAACAACGCAACTCAACAATGCGACTCAACAATGCGACTCAACTATGCATATGCATGTGGTACCATTTTGGGAGACAACACTCCACAATAATTCGGGAGACAACTCTCCACAACTCGGGACAGGGCCAACACCCCGAACCCATCTAGGAGCCAACACTCCAAATAACGCCAATACAGGCACAACCGTCGCCAATCCAGGCCAAATAATATGCTATGAGATGCAACTATTATGGACTATAACACAACAACAACTGTGCAAAAACCGTGTAACAAGGCATCACACCTACAACCAATTATCCATAACAGAAACATCACATTTTGCATATATTATGGACTCACCATTTCAATCTTTTCATATCAGAGAACTACCAACAGTATTGTTCCTACGAATAAGACTCTAACACATTTTCGCAGAGAACAATTAAAAACAACCTCGTCTCTACAATCGAGAACTCAACAGCATTTTCATGTTAGAGAACAACTGACAACATCATTACTACAAATAAGAACTCAACACATTTTCATATACCTTCATACGGGTAATATAACTACAACTTATCCACGTAATCCAAGGAGAAAATTATAATAACATTTCCTCAACAAATGGGAAATTAGCGCGTGTCGGCGCCGATTACCAACATTACTACATAAACTAACGACATCAACATTAATGCAGGCGTAGACAAACATTAACCCTTAATATTTCTCAACCTACGGGAACATTTACCCTTAATATTCCTTTAATATTTCTCAACCTACGGGAACATTACTACGGTAACGTTACTACGGGGACATCACTACGGGAACATTACTACGGGAACATTACCACGGGAACATTAATCTTTAATATTTCTTTCTTCAACTTACGGGAACATTACTACGGTAACGTTACTACGGGAACATCACTACGGGAACATTACTACGGTAACGTTACTACGGGAACATTAATCTTTAATATTTCTTTCTTCAACTTACGGGAACATTACTACGGGAACATTACCACGTATTTTCCCCATTAGGGAAACCTTAGAGCATCGTATATAACGCATTCATTCTTACATAGAAAAACCTCGTCCCTAACATTTATCGATTAACGGAAATTATACCTATGAATCAATTCCCTACATGAAATTGATCATACCCACGGTTATAGAATTGAAACCCACCCTTACCTTAGAATAGAGGCCAATTCCAAGCTTCCAGTTCTGGTTCTGCTCTCCGGCGGCTTTTCTGCAACTATCTTCCAATTCCCTGATGGATGATTCTCTGCTCTCCATTTCTCTCAACAACCACGTTCCTCCTTCTCTTCAACCTTTTTCCTCAAATTTGGTTTTCTGAGCAGTTTATCGTGATAACCCTCTTTCTCCCCCAAATTCTCTAATAACTCCCTAATTCCCTTTATTCCATCTAATAATAATAATAATAATAATAATAATAATAATAATAGTAATAATAATAATAATAATAATAATAATAATAATAATAATAGTAATAATAATAATAATAATAATAATAATATTACTACTAGTTATTAAATTATCATCATTATTAATTATATTATATTATTATCAATCTCAATGATTTAATAAATGGTTTCCTATACTTTAAGGATACCCACCAACGCTCTCAGACACACTCCCACGTAAAGGCACACCGACAATTCATAAATAATTTAACTAAAATGAACGGGCGTTACAACTCTCCCCTACTTAAAAGAATTTCGTCCTCGAAATTACCTCAATCAAACAACTCCCAACCATACCACTTTCACCAAAGCAATCTCTTCACCTCAAAGTTGCTTCTCTTTCATCCACCCGAACTAGCAACGCCTCAACAGTCAAATTACCTTTCACTTGTACACCATCCATCCGAATTAATGTACTTCTTCAACCTAGGCACATACCACATCGTGTAAATTCCCACGAGTGACAGCGGTAAAACAGTCTAACCTGCTATTTTTCTCACGCTTCCGCTGCGCCACTCTGATACAGATCACAAAACACAGTGTGCTCCCGAGACCTCAAGCTCGACCAACACCAGTTACTACCGTAACTCTCAAAACACATCTTTCTTGGATCTTTTCAGTCGTCTCTTGCACAATCTCAGCTAGCTTCAACATAGAATGATTAATCTCACTTGTTAGGAAAAGAGCCAATTTAGTCATTCTATCCAAAATCACCCAAGTAAAATCATATCCCTCAAATTCTCCGGAAAACCCAACATAAAATCCATGGGAATACTATCTGATCTCCACTCTGGAATATTCAACGGTTGCATCGGACCCAACGGTCTCTGGCGTTTATTCTTCGACTTCCAACAAGTCTAATCAGCACATACAAACTCAACCACTTATCTCTTCAACTATGGCCCTCAAAATAATTTCCTCAAATCCGGTTACATCCTCGTAGCACCGGGATAGATACTCCATCTACCTCAATACTCTTATTCCACTCAATAATATCTAGAACACAAACTCTATCACGACATCTCATGATACCATTTCCATTAATATGAAAATCATCCCTTCGACTTTAATTCCTCAGATTCAACCAATCTACCAACTCAAACTAGAATTCTGGCCTTATCGAATCTCGTCAAGAATACCCTTAGTAAGGTCTAACATACTAAGCTAAACTTCATAATAAGTCTCTTCACAACCAAACTCATATCACAAAAATTGCTCAATTCGTCCTAACTCTTTTCGCCACCATCATCGGCATATGCAAGGATTTCCAAGTCAATGCATAAGCTACCACGTTTTGATTTCCCCAAATGGTAATTCAATCCGAAACCATAATCCATTCTGGAGTCCCAATTATTTTCTCTGTCTCATATTCAACTATTCCAAATCAAATAAATACCTTAAGCTCTTGAGATCACCAGATATTTCAAGTCTCACACTAACTAATTGAAGCTTCCAACTCCGGCACAACCACAACAGCAACCAACTCTAAATCACTCATCAGATGATTCCTCTTATGTACTTCAAGTTCCCTTAAAGCATAACCAAAACTCGCTGAAGTTTCACTTAGCATATCAACAGGGCATCATAAACACAACAAATGGTCCTGTCGGGTTCGGCAAAAATCAACACACGATACATTTTCAATTTTCTGCTATAATTTAACCAGGTACAGGCTTCAAAACAATTTTTCCTAGAAAGAGCATCTCGTTAGCTTTCCAATGCTTCAAACGGGGGTCAAAACGGACATACGGTTCAAGAGTTATGAATTTTTGAAGTTTTTCCAAAACAAAATTTTTCTGCATAAAGACTGCTACGGGTTTAAGCATTTTCGCCCGAAAATCCGACCAATTCAATTATTTTCTTCGAAACAACCACATACTCATTCACACCAAACATATATTAGTGATTTAGAACCATCAAACGTGAAATCTACGACTTTCAATTTCAATCCGGATCTTAAACCTTCAAATCTCCAAAAATGCAAAAACTTACAAAAATCCATCAAATTCGATAAAACAAGCATACTCGATCACGGCCTAATCTATTCCAACTTTCGTCCGTAAAAACATTGATTCCGTAAAAAGCTGCGATCTCGGAATTTGACGCACGACAACAATTTCACACTCAGAAGGTCATTCAACACATCTTCAACTCTTGGAATATCTAGAGGTTTAATTATACTAATATTGCATTCCATATCTTACTTTCTTTACTAATCATTCGGAGTCACTATCCACCTTTTATATACTCAAAAATTCCCATCAAATTAAACACTTCAACACCGTCCTACGCCGACTTGTCAAAACAATTCTTAAGCACTTAGCTTAACTCAAGACAATTCGCTGCTCACGCCATCTAAGCTTGCAAGACACGTCTATCCCATCCAACACAATCCAAACCACTATCAACAAGAGATTAAGGGTGATCAGTTCCTCAATTTGTCAACAGACAGCCGAAAATCATGATGGGGTATAAACCACCTTTACCAAACTATAAGAGCGTTCAACCACACACCGAGCTACAACTCCACACTTGCAGCATCCTAGAGAAGCACAAGCTTCTCCCCCACTTGAATCATTCTCACTCCTGCAGACAAAGGTTCCACACCACAACATGTACCGACAGTGTTTTCACACACATGTCGCATACCAGGTGTCGCTACTGCGAAAATCGGCGCCGGCTTGACAGGAGAGTCGCCACCGTGCGTTATTTATCCCTCAGAGCGGGAAAGGAAACGCTCGAAGTAAACCTCGCAAAGACGGGAAAAAGGTATGGTCATCGCAACCAAAACCTGGATTCGGGAGTCGGTTACGCAAGGGGAAGGTATTAGCACCCCTCACGTCCATCGTACTCGATGGGATCCACGCTTGGTGTTTATAAGGAAAAGGGTGTATTATCTATCTACGCTAATGGTCGGTCTGAAAAGAAAAAGAAAAGGGAAGGACTCGACAGAACATACGGTGTTATGGGCCTACGTATTCCCTCGTGCAATGGGAAAGTCAGAGTCAACGTAGTTCGACTACCTACGACTAAACGGGGAAAAGGTTGCTCGCCAGGACATCGCGTCCTGTGCCTACGTACTTCCACACAGTATGGAAGATCAGAGCAAACGTAGTTCGACTAACTACGGGTAAACTGGGCGCTCTCACACAGCAGTGAGAAAATAAACTGGTCCTAAGGGTTCGGGGACCTGCAACTACGATCTGGTCTCAAGTGCGCTCGGGCAAGAGAAAAGGGATAACAATTAGTCGTTAGCGGGAAAGTCTCGATCGCACAGCCGCGAGAGAACAAAAGTTAGTTGTTAGTGTGCTCGCTAGGATATCGCATCCTATGCCTACATATCCTCGTCTGGTACGAAGAATCAGAGCAGCTGTAGTTCAGCTAACTACGGATCAAGCTACTCAAAAGCTCCTACTGAAAGGAAAGGGAAAAGACACCCTAGACTATAGCTGGAAAAGGGGAATCTACCTACTGCTATCATGCCTGGTTGACCATCCTAATGTCTATCATAACGACTCCGCAGTGGAGAAGTCAGAGCTCCTAAGGGATCATGGCAACAGGACTAAACGACAAAACAAGAATTAACTACAAAGTAAAGGAATGCTGAAAATATGCATGAATGCAACAACCAAACAAACAAGGCGCAAAGGCCGCAAACCACAAAGGCAAGGGAGCTCAGCTCTACCAAATACCAACAAGCAAAGCCACTCAATAACAAACAAGCAGAAGGAGGACCACCTCAACTTCTTATGCACACAAAGTCTACTTCTAAGATGCACCTAACTCAGAACTATCTAGATGAATACCTAAGTCTAATGCAACATAACATCACACAAGTCAAACAATACAAGGAGAAGGCTAGCTAACCTGACAAGCCTCTAAACAAAACAAGAAACTACTCCTGGGCAAGGCCCCTAACAAACCTGAAACAAGCTCCTAATCTATCCCTGAACAAAACTCTATACAACACCTCAAGTAAAGATCTAAGCAAAACCTAATCAAAACCCTAGGCAAGAGGAATCAATCCCAGTCTCCAAGCTTCAGAACAAGCTTACCAGAGAAAGGGAGCTAAGCAGACAAACTCATAGTGCCTTCCTCAGGAAAGTACCAGGAGGTGTATACTCAGGAGTCATATCCTATGCGGCTCGACAACTGTGATCAGTTTACATTCCTCCTCAGGAGAAATTAAACTCACATGAAGGCTCCGGCATCACTGGATATTTAAGAAAGCCTATATGCACTAAGGGAACTAAGTGAACAGACCCACAGGACCTTCCTCAGGAAAGTACTAGGAGGCTGACACTTAGGAATCGTATCCCATGTGGCTCAACAACATGTGATCAGTTTACATTCCTCCTCAGGAGAAATTAAACTCACGAGTTGGCTCCAACATCATTGGATACTTAAGAAATCCTAGATAAACTAAGGGAACTAAGTGAACAGACCCATAGGACCTTCCTCAGGCAAGTGCTAGGAGGCTTCCACTTAGGAATCGTATCCCATGTGGCTCAACAACATGTGATCAGTTTACATTCCTCCTCAGGAGAAATTAAACTCACAAGTTGGCTCCAACATCATTGGATACTTACGAAAGAGGTGAGAAGAAAGAATGAAATTCATTCCTAGTGCCTTCCTCAGGAAAGTACCATAAACTCCCTTCAAACTTCAGGATCTCGAACCTCACAAACAGGGAACAAGCTCTCAGACTAAGCCTCAATCCACTGCATCCTTGCAAGCTCCAACAGGACCTCAATCAGCTCCCATCTATGAGAAGAACCCACAGGCCATCAAACCTCAAGCAACTATCTCTGAAGTTCAACCACAGTTGAACTTCAAAGTCAGAAGTCATCAAGACTTCTCCTATCCTCAAGCTCAGACAAATCACAATATCAGAACATCCTAAAAAAATCTATCAAAAATCTATGGGAAACCTTCATGGCTCTATGACAACATGCTAAAAAATCAGAACAAAATTCAATACCAGATGAAAAGAACCAAAACCAACAAAGCAGGCATATCCACAACCCAATTATTCAATATCAAGACAATACAAAAAAATGCAATTAAAATGACAATGCATGATTAAGCTAATGTTTTTTCACTATAACATTCTACATTGAATTACGAGTCTACAGAAAAAAGAACGGAATTATTTGACTAAACCTACTATTTTTTATGGATTTTCTAATAATACGCATGCATTAAAGAATATTAAAAAAGTCAATTAAATGGAAAATATACAAAAAAATATCAAACAAAAATAAAATGGCATTTTTATTTTTATATGATTTTCTAGACATTATGATGAAATGGTAGAAAAAAGAAGAACTTAAAAATCAACCATTTTCATTTTATTATGAATTTTCTAATATGCAAAGAAATAAAAGAAATTGAAAAAAACAAAATTGAAATAACATTGGAGGGGGGGCTAACAGCAATGATTTCCAGTTATTCTGGCTGGGCCCTGATTCTGGGGGGTGCGAAAAGCACTTAGGGCCTAAGCCCAATATGCGCCAGAAATCAGCTACAAAATGAAAATAAAAAACGCCTGGGGGGTGCAGACTAGCAGTTTTTTCAGTGTTAATTCCTATTGGGCTTAGATGAGGGGGTGCGGGTAGCATTGGGCGTAGGGCCCAAATCAATCCCACTCTGGCTTCTCACACGAGGGAGGGGGAAAATGAGTAACAAAGGGGGTGCATCAGTAACACACGTTTGGGCTGAGCCCAAACCCTAACCCTAACCCAATTATTCAGTGAACAAAACTAATCCCTCTCTCAAACCCTAAACACTGTTCATCAAACCGAACTAGCCGTCGCCCTCTCATCTTCTCTCTGCAACTCATCTTCCTCTCTCAAACCATTCCCAGAAAAAAAACCCCAAATAACTATCATTCAGCTCAAACTTCTACAAATCAACCCTAGAACCTTACTTCTCAAAACAAGAAACCTTATGCTATGAACATTAATGGCAATTATGAGAAAGGACAAACCTGAAACGATGACGTTGCTGGGATCCTTTGAAGGCTCAGCGAAAATCACCACGAGAGAGGAAGATCTTGACGTCTTCCTGACTGTTGAAGGAGCTCACGGAGGCCCTGAAGCACGCGTTGAAGCTCGTTCGAATTCTCTTGGACAAATTAGCGAAGAACTCAACGAGTTCTACGAAGATCTGGGATGAGGACTTCAAGAACTGACGAAGACATGATTCTGAAGCAGATGGATCTTGAAGATCCTTTGAGTGGCGTAAATGTTCTGAGGAAAATCTTCAGAAGGTTTTTGAGTATCTTGATGAGGGAGGACGAACCACGAGGATCTTCTTTGAAGATCGTTGACGTTTGTTGGTGGATGGAAGTTTCTGGAAAATTTCTGGCAGAACGATGAAGGTCTGAGTGGTTTCTGGAGAAGTTGTTCTTGAGACGCGAGGGAGATTTGATAATCTAGAAAATGGTATGAAGGTTCTGGGCGCCAGCTATGAGTTTTCCGGCGACGGTAGCTGTCTCCGGCGAGGGGATGATGAATGATGGATGGAGGAGCAAGATGAAGATCGGAGGCGGAAAGAGGGTTTCTGGAGATTTCTGCAGTTTCCGGCAAGGACGGTGGTGTTAAGGGCGGCCGGACGGGGTTTGCATGCCGGCCGGTGGCTTCTCCGGTGAGGCTCAGGCGACGGGCTGGTGGTGACAAGTGTCTCTGTGGAGGCTTGCAGGGGACGTGTGGCTTGCATGCACAGAGAGAGAGAGAGAAAGTGGTGGGGCACGTGGCGTGAGCAGGAGAGCTTCTGAGTGTGTGGTGGGGTCCTCAGAGTGGGACGCGTGTGGCCAGCCTTGAGTGAACACGTGGCGCTGCTTTGACTTTATAGTGCTCAGATGCTGGAACGTTCTAGAAACTTCTGGACGGTGCAGGAAAATGCTGGATGAAAAATGGACCTTTTTTGGCATTGATTGAATGAATGGACAAAAAACCACAATGGGCCTGCGAATTGGGGATAAAGCCCACTACGAAAATGAATTAAAAAACCCAAAAAACTGAAAAACTGATTAATGCCTAATTAAAACTAATTAATCTAATGATTAACTAATAAACTCTAAACAAAAAATTAAGCCCTAATCAAATCTAGAAAGATTAAAACTCTAATTAACTCTATTTAAACCTCTATTAAACTACAACTAATAAAATCCTATTTAAATCTAAATGAATTCAATTAACCTAATTAAACTCTATATTAACCTAATTAAATCTAAAGATGATTAAGATCTAATTGACTCTAAATTTCTACTAATTCTATTAAAATTCTACCATTATTTAATATCTATTAAAATCTATTATTAATAAAAGAAAAACTATATTATTTTCTATATTATCTAAAAACAATTAAAACTATTTAAATTCTTTTATATTCTAAAAAGAAGATTAAAAACTATTAAATCTATTTAAAAACCTATATGAAATTCTAAAAATCTATTTAAAAATTCTATAAAATTCTAAAAAGAGATTTAAACTATTAAAAAATACAAAAACCCTATTTAAATTCCAGAAAAAACCTATAAAGCCTATCTAAAATTCACCAAAGTCTATTAAACCCTAAAAATGCAGACAAATGCAAATGACCCCCATAAAAAAGCGCACGAGACCAAATCGAATCGAACAGAGAACCCCGGGCATCAGAATATCCCCAAAATCACTGTGCAAGCTGAAAATCACTGGGGAGCGCACAATTTCCCGAAAATAAAGCCCTGATGATCTGGACTGGGTCTGCCATATCTGATGGACGAAAACCAAGCTGTAACATCTGATATCCTCTGTCTGCACGAAAATCATACGTCTGATTTGCGAATATGAATTTAAACCACGAGTCAGATAGGAGAATCGGTTGGTCAAATTTTAGGGTGCAACAGCTGCCCCTATTCAAGCGACTTGGACCTGAAGGGTTTGAAGAGCGCTCAGCCTTCAAACATTCAGAGGTACGAGACGGTTGAATACAAATAAAACCCGAAAATTTGCCAACCGCGAGCATATACTGTAAACTGCTTGGGGAATAAAGTCCAGAGAACCGAGTCCAGTCATTACGACACCAAACTGATCAATCCTCTGATAAAGAACTCTTGATTTGAATACCCATTACTTGTGATACCCCATATAACAACCCCTGAGGGTTGCAACAAAACACCTGTTCCTTTCACATTGCCTACTGATAGGCAGGAAGAGAAATATACTCACATCGTCCAACGATGGACGGAAAGACAACATTAATCTCCATGCTCGCTTCATCTAAGGGTAGACGGGATCATCCTGATTGATGACAACTCAATTCACATCGTCTAATGCTAGACGGGATCATCCTGATCGATGAAACAAATCAATATTCACATCGTCTAAGGATAGACGGGATCATCCTGATTGATGACAACTCAATTCACATCGTCTAATGCTAGACGGGATCATCCTGATCGATGAAACAAATCAATATTCACATCGTCTAAGGATAGACGGGATCATCCTGATTGATGACAAATCAATTCACATCGCCTAAGGATAGACGGAAAGAAAACATAATCTCCAAACTCACATCGTCTAAGGGTAGACGGGATCATCCTGATTGATGAAACAAATCAATTCACATCGTCTAAGGATAGACGGAAAGAAAACATAATCTCCAAACTCACATCGTCTAAGGGTAGACGGGATCATCCTGATCGATGAACAAATCAATATTCACATCGTCTAAGGGTAGACGGGATCATCCTGATTGATGAACAAATCAACATTCACATCGTCTAAGGATAGACGGGAAGAAATTCTTACGCAATTCAACCCCATCCCTCGAATTTCAGAATCCTTCTGTCTACGGGAATTGATGGAGAGAACAATATCCTTGAAGGGGCCACATTATCAGTATGGACCGACGGGAAGAAAACCACCTTTTAAAGAACCATGTCGTCAATAAGAATCGACAATCACGAAAACTGAACATTCTTCGAAGAGCCTCGACATCAATAAGGATTGACGGTCAGAAAAGTCCCTCTTGAAACGTCATCTCATCCAATAAACAGAAAGAAAACCACTATCCGAAATATCATTTTGAAACCCTTCAACAATCAAAGATAGCCGGAGAAGACTCGCTGGGGAAACACCTCATCATACGTATGATCTGACAATAAGAAAACCCGCTGAAAAATCACCTGAAACTTCACATCGTCTACTGATAGACGGAAAGAAAAGCCACTCGCTAGAGAAACTCTATTTTGAACCCTATTGAAAATCGCCCGAAACTTCACATCGTCTACTGATAGACGGAAAGAGAAGCATATCCTGGGGAAACCCCTTCTTGAAACCCTACTGCGATCTCCCGCAACTTCACATCGTCTAAGGATAGACGGAAAGAAAACCACATTCGTACTCAAGACGTCTAATGATAGACGGAGAAATCCACTTATCGAAGGAACACATCGTCAATATGAATTGACGGGAAGAAACGTCTGCCGATACCAGATGACTGATTGATCAAAGCACAACTATTGTATGATCTGAGATACAAATAATCTGCTGAACTGTCTGAACGCGACTGTTGGATAAATGCCCCTGAACTGATCACAGAGTAATTTACGCGCCATATGAGGCTGATAGAAATCCTGACTTATGCTTCGTATGCATATGCGTATGCTTTAATCTTTCTACAGCGTAATGCTCCATTCAGGATGGAAATGCTACGCATTTTGACAATGACATGCAAGTATGATGCAAATATGATAATGCATGCAGTATGCTAATGTAGGCTCGAGCTGCCGGAGAAAGTTGGGTACAGAAAACCACTGCAGCAACATAAATGCTGAAGACGAAGCCAACTCCGCTAGGGATAAACCGGATATCACAGGATTATCCCAGCAAAATAAATGCTGGGGGAGTGAAATCAACTCCGCTGGGGGTATTGGGGACTTAACCGAACACCTCGACGAAGTAATACCCTGCTGGGGAATATAACTCCGCTGCGAAATAGCAGATGCGCCAAGTGTGATTGGACTTCTCTGGGGATAGCTGACCCACGCCAATGACAAATTGGACTTTGCTGGAAAAAATGGACGGAGTCTTCCCGCGAGCTGATGAAGCTCGGATCTGGAAACTGATGCGCCAACACGGATGGGCTTCCCAGTGATTGCCAATCATGGGTTTGAACTTTTAGGCTATCCGTGATGGGTCAGGTACAACTGACGCTGGAGAACACTCTATCTGAATACGCAGTTTTCTGATTAAAGAGTCAAGGGATAGTGACACGACATCCCAACATTCGCCTTGTACTCGAAAATTGGCTGAGTCTGCTCGAATGATCTGAATGACCCCGCGGATACGGAGAAGAACCAAATCTTTCGCTTATGATATGCCCCAGCCTGCGGGATCTCTGTGGGGATAGTCCTCGAAAGGAAATCTGCAAATCTGTTCCTTGATGGTCTGATATGACATGCCCCAGCGTTCTGAACTTCGGGGAGATGCTTCACATCGAATGCTCCTCGAATGACTTCTGCGTGCTTGAGATGGTCTGCCCCTGACTGCAATGACCTCGCTCCTGATTATTTGATTCAGAGTAGTGCCCCTGACTACGCCGTATTTGCCTGAATCTCAACCTGATTGCCCCAGGATAACTGGTTTCGAAAGGCTGACTTGACTGGGGATCACGATAGTAGCTTGCCCCTGCTCTCGGAACATTCGGGCGCTCTGTATTCTATCTTGACCATACTTTCCATTGTAGGAAGCTTTTCTGCTGTCAAGCGCTTACTCGCAAGTAAAACAAGTTGTTCTGCGTAACAGATGTATTAATGCAACACATATGACAGCTTTGACATCCAATCTGTTCACTGGGAAAAGGAAAAACAGTTTATAGCCTATAATGCACAAAACATTTATCAACACTAGTACCAACATGGTAAGAGGAACCCTTTTTAGGAGTCAGAATTGACGCGACCTTTACCGAAGTATGCTTTCAAAATAGCCTGCTTCAATTAGGACTTTTGAAGGTTGTAACGTGGTCCGGTTCGCGGTTTTGAAGGAAAGGATAAAGGCTCAAAGTTTATTTTAACCCACCCATTCTCCTTGATGTTCTCCCATCCTACGTTCAGCTAATTCGACCTTAGCGCTCACCTCTCGGAGGCTGAAAGATGGGAGTGATCGTTCGAGAAATTATGATCGTTGGGAGTGACAGCCACTCATTTTTCGTCTTTGACACTTGAGGTCACACGACTCGTATTTCCATCGAGGATTTTTCTTTTGATCCTTTTCATCTTTTTCTTTTCATAGCCCTAACTTTTGCCTGGACTGACTCCTTTTGAGTTTCTTTGATTTTTTTGAGTCCAGCGGGATGCCCTCATTTTTGCCTAAGTCATTTGTTTTGAAGTTTTCTTGACTTAGCGGGCTTTTGATTCTTTTTTCTCTCTTTTTCCTTTTGAACAAGTCGTGTGACACTGGTTGCCTGACTTTTTGGGGAATGATGTGACTGCCCCACTCTGGGTTGAACCCTTATGGTTTTTTAGGCACGACCTCTAGGGACGTGATTGATCCTCGAACGGACACTCCTTTTGCAATTTGGACGCTCGGTCAAATTAGCTAACACCTACCCTGCCCCAGGTTAAGATTGAGGGTTTTTCATTCACAGAAAGAAACTCCTACTACAAGGCTCAAAGGGGTTAACAAGGGATTATCTTCCTTATATCTCCGGTGTTTAGGGATTTGAAACAATGCCTGCACATCATCAACAGGTTTTATTTCAAAAGCATACAATATCGGTAGTTGCATGTCGGTCATTTTCGTCATCCTCCCCAAATTCTTCTTAACCAAGCGTTGGACATTTGTAAAAACAGTCAGTGAACACGAATGGATTTAATCAAAACATGCATATTTATTTCATTATCATCAATTGAATGAAAACAACAAGTTTTACAAACAAGATTACAAATTCAAATTGGAAAGCAACTACAAATGTAAAGAAATGACAAGCTAAAACAAAGAAAATATGCTAGCTTCCGAGAACCGGGCTTTCACATCTGTCCTGATCCGCTGAACCAGCTATCTTTATTAGAGACGATTCGATGTTGTCCTGATCCGCTTTCAACGACTCAACCAAATTATAGAGCCCTTCCTCCCCCATTCAGATGATTTGGGGACCTTTCTGCCCGAAGCTGATTGCTGCACTATCAAGTAGATCCTGTACTTTGTGCTTAAAAGCTTTACAATTCTCAACCGTATGGCCAGGTGCCCCAGTGTGGAATTCACAAGTAGCATTGGCATCGTATCCCGGTGGTGGTGCCCCTGTTAAGGGAGCCATCGTCCTTTTGTGAACCAATTGGAGCTGAAGCAACGTTTGCAAAAGCTGTGCATACGGCATAGGAGGAGTTTCCAAATGACGGCTTGCCAGGGGAGCCCGATTCTGATATCTCTTATACCCCTGCTGGCTCTGCTGCTGAGGCTGCTGCTGCTGGTATCGGGTTGACTCTTGAACACCCTTCGTATCAAATGCAACATCGGTTCCTTGACCTTCAATGTATTGATTAACGCCCTCCTTATGCTTAGCCATTTTCTTTCTCAGATCTGCCCCAGGAATAGGCAACAGTTGTGGGCCTGGAGATTCCGACACCATGGAGTCCAGGATACGCTTCTGACCCACCGCAGCTTTAGGAACATCTGTCATCTTAGCATCGACTGAGACAGGAGCAATACGTACAGCTACGCCGCTCGGCGTGAATTCAATATCGTGCGAGTCAATCAGGTCCTGAACATTGTGCTTAAAAGCATGACAACCCTCGATGTCGTGTCCGAGTGCCCCAGAATGAAACTCACATTGCTTACTGGCATCGTACCCATGAGGAAGCACTCTCGTTGGTGGCTCCAACGTTCTCTTCTCAACCAGATTAAACATCAATAACGTCTGCAAGAGCTCAGCATATGTTGTAGGCGGCGCCTCAAATATTCTCTTTGGCTTCCCTTCTTGGATCCTCCATTGAGCCGGATGTATCTTCTGTTGCTGCTGCTCAGGTTCCACATGCACAGGTGGCGCGAGCTTCTTCATTGCGACTTCAAATAGCTGATTGTCCTCTTTCCTAAGCACATTCTTGACAACCTCCATGATCAAGCTCATTTGGGTCTTCAGCTGACTATTCTCCTCTTTGAGAGTCTTCTGTTCCAGACGCATCTCTTGCATGTCTCTCATCATCTGCCTTAGCTGGCTTCGGACTTCATTCACTTCAAACTGATTCTGATCCATACCTCTGAAGGAATTCCTGCAACAAACTGGATGATGAGGAAATAAGACCCACAGTTCTGATGTACCTGTTAAATCATAATGCAATGCAGAAAGCAAACACACATTCATAGCGAGACAAAGAGAAACTCAAGCTATAAGCATACAGACAAACATCTCCCACACATGTATAACCAACAAAAGCAGCACGTAGGCACAAATGAGTATGAATACAGTGACCCCAGCCAACAATCCTGGTGGTGGTCGGCAGACACTAGTGCACAAAAGCTAAACGGACTAAGCAGAGAAAACAGACGCAACACCCGGCGCAAAAACCTCTAGAAACTTCTCCCACACAACTGAACTCTCTGATTGACAATCTTCAGAGCACACACTTCCTGTGGAGTCTTCCATGACATTAACTGACGAACCCACACAACTGGATGATGGAAAATCGTTAATCTGAACAAAACCCTGAGGCGTGATGCAAATACGGCTGGAGTCTAACAGATCCTGAACCTGACTTCTAAGCACTTTACAATCATTGGTGGAATGCCCCTGTGCCCCAACATGGTACTCACAGCGGGCGCTGGCATCAAAACCTGGAGGATATGATGGAATCACCGGCTTAGTCTCTTTCGGCACTACCAATCCACTCCTGAGCAGATCTGGCAACAACTGATTGTACGACACCGGTAGTTGAGTAAACTGCCTTTCAGGCTTCCTTGGTCTTCGTGGAGCATGCTGACGCAATCGGCGGTAAGATGACCGTTGACTTGAAGTGTCTGAAAACTGATCCTGAGATGCTAGAGATTCTGAGGTGGCATCATCTCCTTCCCACTCTTCTTGAGAACTGAGAACTAACTCAACCTTATCAACTGGGACGTAAGAAACATCTCGAAACTTTCCACTCCTGAGTCCTCTCTCAACAATCTCTCCCAGTCTCATCAGGCCCACAAAGTTTGTGCAACTGAACAATTTGTCAAAATAATGGCCTTTCAGAGTACCCAAGAAGATGTCAACCAGTTCTCTTTCCGGAAGCGGTGGTTGAACACTAGCAGCTAATTCTTTCCATCTTCGCAAATACCCTCTGAATGATTCATTCTCCGCCTGAGATAACTCTTGCAGATCTACGAGACTAGGAGTCAAATCCAGGTTGTAATCGTACTGCTTTATGAAAGCTCTGGCTAAATCCACCCATGATCGAATCTGATTATTCTCCAATTGCACATACCATCTCAAGGATGCCCCAGTCAGGCTATACTGGAAGCAATGGATCATCAACTTGTCATTTCGCACAAACGAAGTCATCCTTCGACAGAACATCATCAAATGCAGCTTTGGACAGCTATCTCCCGTGTATTTTTCAAATTACGGCATTTTGAACTTGTAAGGCAACACCAGGTCAGGAACCAGACACATGGCTACAGCATCCAGGTTAGCGGCATCTTTCGCTTCTAAGGCTTTTATACCTTCTTCCAATGCTCAGAGTCTTCTATCCTGCTCATGAGCTCTTGGATCTACCATCCCGGCCATTGGAATATCTCTCCGGTAATTCATCACAGGGAAAGCAACACTTTGATTGTTAGCAGGAGGATAACGTTCATTTCGGAAAACAAACTGCTCGTGCCGACCTCGGTTCTCGACAGCAGGCTGTACAACTTGGTCTGCAGTAAGATTGTTCGCTTGCGGGAAGCCTGCTAGAGAAATGCTATGCAACATGATTTATGCAAACAGAAATACAAAAATGCTAACGTGCATGTGTGCATTGGAGATATTTCCCCTCCAATTCCAGTGTCAGTGGTAGCAAGACGAGATAAACCATAAAGACAATATTTGGAAAAACCCTCATATATTTATTAGAATAACTGTCTTGTCAAGAGGTTACATAACTATGCTTCATACAGCTGATATGACAAAGAAGATCCCAGCCAACATGCCTGGTGGTGATCTCAACACAACAGAATACAAGAGAGAAATCAAATACGGGTACGGTTGCGGAAGTCCTCGACCATCTTCTTCGTCTCTGCGTGATCTGGTCGATGAATCAAACCTTCTATCAGCCGATCCCTCTTCCTGACCGTCCCCTGGATGTCTCTGACAAAGTCTTCCCAAGCCTTATCATTGGCACCACCCCCAGGTTTGGGTCTCTTGGCATCTGCTCTATGCTGGAAATCTTCCAAATTCTTCATGGCATCTATCAACTTGCGCTCGGCCTCGTACCGGCGGCAGGCTTCTTCTTCAAGCTCTTCATTCTTCACTTTGACCTGTTCTTCTAACTGAGCAACCTGTGTCTTCAGCTCTTCTTCCCGCTCTTTGCGCTTGGTCATAGTGAGATCCCAGTGTTCTCTAAACTTGGCTAACTTCGTGTAGGCCCTTTCCAACTCTTGCTTCTTAGTGGCCAACACACTACTAACTGAGTCGACATCTAACTCCAGACGCTTCTTGGTTTCAGTCAATTCTAATAACGTAGTCTTTAGATGTTTCAGAGTTTCAGCTTGTTGCTTGGAAAAGTATCCTGTTTCAATCTTTTCATGCCGAAGTTGGGCATTCTCCTGCTCTAAAGCCTCTTTAGCCCTTGCTAGCTCCTCTTTCTCCGTCATCAGCTGCTTGTAGACCTGAATGTCCACAGTGGTAGGCTCCTCTACCGGAGGAGGATGCAATGGATGAACCGCTGGATACGGCATAAGGAATTTCACAGCTCGCTCACGAATCCATTCCACATATGGGCCAGGAACTCGAGTATCCCCTCTGCTACCTGAAGGCTTCCCTCTCTTGTGCAAGTTCTTCCAGGCTTTCTCGAGTTTGGTCAGCATCTCTTTCCCTATTGCCCCGGTGAGATACAGAGATTCCTGTATCTCCTCGGGCTTTGGCGCTCCTTGAGGTACATACCCGAATTGCCTGATCAATAAGGAAGGGTTGTAATTGACACAACCTTTCCTTCCTATTAAAGGAACATTCGGGAATCCTTCGCATTTGAGTATGACCTCAACTCCGAATACCTCTTCGTTGACCCATACCACGTTCTCAGCAGTCAATCCCATTAAGCGCTCGGGCCATCCTAGAGAATCAATAGAGGTGACAAACGGGCCTGACTTAGGCATATGACTGGTGAACCACCTACATAGGAGAGGTACACAACAAGACACATTCCTTCCTTGCCGCTTTTCATTCTGGTAGTGAGTTGAATGATGGATATCCCCCAGCAAAGTAGGAACTGGGTTCCTCGCAGCCAAAATATAGAAGGCATCTGAGTCAACAAAATCAGGAATGTTCGGGAACAACACGATGCCATACACGCATACAGCAAGGATGACGTCAAAAACACCCCAGCTACCCTTCTGGGCATACTCCCGAGCCTTCTCCACCAAGACATCCAATGGAAATCCCCATACGTCTCCTCTTCTGATCATCTTCCCAGACAGCTCAGACTCTCTCAAGCACAGGATGGCAGAAAGCTCAGCCAGATTAGGCTCAGCGTCCGTACGATAGAAAGGCATCTGCTCGCGGATCGGTATATCCAGAAGTGCAGAATACTCCTCCAGGGTAGGAGCCAAAACAAAGTCGGGAAATACGAAGCACCTGAGCTCCGCGTCATAGAACTGTAACAGAGTATAGATGCCGCTGGCCTCGTAGGCAGATGGCTGATAAACGTAGGTCAGAATACTCCCATATCTCTTTCTGAAGTCACCCATTACCCTCTTCTTAGCAATAGCAATCAATTCTAACAATAGACTGATATCCGGCGACGGAAACTTATAGGGCAATACTCTCTTCAGGGTTTCCATGTCTTGCTAGGAACAGACACCAGAACTGGAAGGGAAAATATGTACCTGCAGTACACACACGTTAGTTGAATGCAGATGGTAATGCGATGATGCAATATGATAAATAATGCAATCTGCGAACACAGGGGCTATGCTGTAGCCTGAAGAGGAATATCTCTGTGATCAAGAACAGGAAACCAACACGGTCATCAGAACTTCAGGACACTAACTATCATCTGATACTCAAAATATCAATCCCCTGGTAAGAAAACCATCTGAACCTCTGTATCTGACGAGAAAACCATCTGATAATAGTATCAACCTCAGATAAGAAACCCATCCGTTCCAGACAATACACCTGGAGATGAATCAAGAACACCGTCTGATAAAGGTACTGAATCATGGTTTCTAAAGGCCAGTTTTCCTGCAATAACCCGATCCCCTCACAGGTATGATAAACCTAATCCACGGACAAGGGTACGGCATCCTATGCGGTCATCAGCGTCACAGACTTTCATGAGTGATGATACGATTCCCAGAAGGAGTGGCATCATCGAGTCATGAAGAGGCCTCACTTAGCTGACTTCCAAATGATCGGTTCCCAGAGTCGACAATCCTCACGTCTGGACTCCCCTCAGATCCTCAGGACCGGAAAGGAGCACCTCTGCAAGGATCTCGTCTGAGCGCAGATTTTCGTAGGGAACTGTGCCTGCTCAGCAGACAGGTTCGTCTACTACTTCTCCGCAACTATATCTAGGTGTGTACTCAAGCCCAGGTCCGGCTTCTCACTCACAGTAACCTCCCTTGCCCACAACAATAATCACAATAATATAATGCTGGAAAATAAATGCGGAAAGGTAAAGGTACGGAAAAGTAAAGTGCAGAAAAGTAAAACACATATGCACAACACCCACCAAATAAACACCCAAGCGCTAGGATTGACTCGCGTAGGGGATGGGAAACGGTCCCAGCATAAGGGATGGGAAGAGTCCCTAGATGCTATAAGTCCCCAGCAGAGTCGCCAGCTGTCGCTACTGCGAAAATCGGCGCCGACTTGACAGGAGAGTCGCCACCGTGCGTTATTTATCCCTCAGAGCGGGAAAGGAAACGCTCGAAGTAAACCTCGCAAAGACGGGAAAAAGGTATGGTCATCGCAACCAAAACCTGGATTCGGGAGTCGGTTACGCAAGGGGAAGGTATTAGCACCCCTCACGTCCATCGTACTCGATGGGATCCACGCTTGGTGTTTATAAGGAAAAGGGTGTATTATCTATCTACGCTAATGGTCGGTCTGAAAAGAAAAAGAAAAGGGCAGGACTCGACAGAACATACGGTGTTATGGGCCTACGTATTCCCTCGTGCAATGGGAAAGTCAGAGTCAACGTAGTTCGACTACCTACGACTAAACGGGGAAAAGGTTGCTCGCCAGGACATCGCGTCCTGTGCCTACGTACTTCCACACAGTATGGAAGATCAGAGCAAACGTAGTTCGACTAACTACGGGTAAACTGGGCGCTCTCACACAGCAGTGAGAAAATAAACTGGTCCTAAGGGTTCGGGGACCTGCAACTACGATCTGGTCTCAAGTGCGCTCGGGCAAGAGAAAAGGGATAACAATTAGTCGTTAGCGGGAAAGTCTCGATCGCACAGCCTCGAGAGAACAAAAGTTAGTTGTTAGTGTGCTCGCTAGGATATCGCATCCTATGCCTACATATCCTCGTCTGGTACAAAGAATCAGAGCAGCTGTAGTTCAGCTAACTACGGATCAAGCTACTCAAAAGCTCCTACTGAAAGGAAAGGGAAAAGACACCCTAGACTATAGCTGGAAAAGGGGAATCTACCTACTGCTATCATGCCTGGTTGACCATCCTAATGTCTATCATAACGACTCCGCAGTGGAGAAGTCAGAGCTCCTAAGGGATCATGGCAACAGGACTAAACGACAAAACAAGAATTAACTACAAAGTAAAGGAATGCTGAAAATATGCATGAATGCAACAACCAAACAAACAAGGCGCAAAGGCCGCAAACCACAAAGGCAAGGGAGCTCAGCTCTACCAAATACCAACAAGCAAAGCCACTCAATAACAAACAAGCAGAAGGAGGACCACCTCAACTTCTTATGCACACAAAGTCTACTTCTAAGATGCACCTAACTCAGAACTATCTAGATGAATACCTAAGTCTAATGCAACATAACATCACACAAGTCAAACAATACAAGGAGAAGGCTAACTAACCTGACAAGCCTCTAAACAAAACAAGAAACTACTCCTGGGCAAGGCCCCTAACAAACCTGAAACAAGCTCCTAATCTATCCCTGAACAAAACTCTATACAACACCTCAAGTAAAGATCTAAGCAAAACCTAATCAAAACCCTAGGCAAGAGGAATCAATCCCAGCCTCCAAGCTTCAGAACAAGCTTACCAGAGAAAGGGAGCTAAGCAGACAAACTCATAGTGCCTTCCTCAGGAAAGTACCAGGAGGTGTATACTCAGGAGTCATATCCTATGCGGCTCGACAACTGTGATCAATTTACATTCCTCCTCAGGAGAAATTAAACTCACATGAAGGCTCCGGCATCACTGGATATTTAAGAGAGCCTATATGCACTAAGGGAACTAAGTGAACAGACCCACAGGACCTTCCTCAGGAAAGTACTAGGAGGCTGACACTTAGGAATCGTATCCCATGTGGCTCAACAACATGTGATCAGTTTACATTCCTCCTCAGGAGAAATTAAACTCACGAGTTGGCTCCAACATCATTGGATACTTAAGAAATCCTAGATAAACTAAGGGAACTAAGTGAACAGACCCATAGGACCTTCCTCAGGCAAGTGCTAGGAGGCTTCCACTTAGGAATCGTATCCCATGTGGCTCAACAACATGTGATCAGTTTACATTCCTCCTCAGGAGAAATTAAACTCACAAGTTGGCTCCAACATCATTGGATACTTACGAAAGAGGTGAGAAGAAATAATGAAAGTCATTCCTAGTGCCTTCCTCAGGAAAGTACCATAAACTCCCTTCAAACTTCAGGATCTCGAACCTCACAAACAGGGAACAAGCTCTCAGACTAAGCCTCAATCCACTGCATCCTTGCAAGCTCCAACAGGACCTCAATTAGCTCCAATCTATGAGAAGAACCCACAGGCCATCAAACCTCAAGCAACTATCTCTGAAGTTCAACCACAGTTGAACTTCAAAGTCAGAAGTCATCAAGACTTCTCCTATCCTCAAGCTCAGACAAATCACAATATCAGAACATCCTAAAAAAATCTATCAAAAATCTATGGGAAACCTTCATGGCTCTATGACAACATGCTAAAAAATCAGAACAAAATTCAATACCAGATGAAAGAACCAAAACCAACAAAGCAGGCATATCCACAACCCAATTATTCAATATCAAGACAATACAAAAAATGCAATTAAAATGACAATGCATGATTAAGCTAATGTTTTTTCACTATAACATTCTACATTGAATTACGAGTCTACAGAAAAAAGAACGGAATTATTTGACTAAACCTACTATTTTTTATGGATTTTCTAATAATACGCATGCATTAAAGAATATTTAAAAAGTCAATTAAATGGAAAATATACAAAAAAATATCAAACAAAAATAAAATGGCATTTTTATTTTTATATGATTTTCTAGACATTATGATGAAATGGTAGAAAAAAGAAGAACTTAAAAATCAACCATTTTCATTTTATTATGAATTTTCTAATATGCAAAGAAATAAAAGAAATTGAAAAAAACAAAATTGAAATAACATTGGAGGGGGGGCTAACAACAATGATTTCCAGTTATTCTGGTTGGGCCCTGATTCTGGGGGGTGCGAAAAGCACTTAGGGCCTAAGCCCAATATGCGCCAGAAATCAGCTACAAAATGAAAATAAAAAACGCCTGGGGGGTGCAGACTAGCAGTTTTTTCAGTGTTAATTCCCATTGGGCTTAGATGAGGGGGTGCGGGTAGCATTGGGCGTAGGGCCCAAATCAATCCCACTCTGGCTTCTCACACGAGGGAGGGGGAAAATGAGTAACAAAGGGGGTGCATCAGTAACACACGTTTGGGCTGAGCCCAAACCCTAACCCTAACCCAATTATTCAGTGAACAAAACTAATCCCTCTCCCAAACCCTAAACACTGTTCATCAAACCGAACTAGTCGTCGCCCTCTCATCTTCTCTCTGCAACTCATCTTCCTCTCTCAAACCATTCCCAGAAAAAAAACCCCAAATAACTATCATTCAGCTCAAACTTCTACAAATCAACCCTAGAACCTTACTTCTCAAAACAAGAAACCTTATGCTATGAACATTAATGGCGATTATGAGAAAGGACAAACCTGAAACGATGACGTTGCTGGGATCCTTTGAAGGCTCAGCGAAAATCACCACGAGAGAGGAAGATCTTGACGTCTTCCTGACTGTTGAAGGAGCTCACGGAGGCCCTGAAGCACGCGTTGAAGCTCGTTTGAATTCTCTTGGACAAATTAGCGAAGAACTCAACGAGTTCTACGAAGATCTGGGATGAGGACTTCAAGAACTGACGAAGACATGATTCTGAAGCAGATGGATCTTGAAGATCCTTTGAGTGGCGTAAATATTCTGAGGAAAATCTTCAAAAGGTTTTTGAGTATCTTGATGAGGGAGGACGAACCACGAGGATCTTCTTTGAAGATCGTTGACGTTTGTTGGTGGATGGAAGTTTCTGGAAAATTTCTGGCAGAACGATGAAGGTCTGAGTGGTTTCTGGAGAAGTTGTTCTTGAGACGCGAGGGAGATTTGATAATCTGGAAAATGGTATGAAGGTTCTGGGCGCCAGCTATGAGTTTTCCGGCGACGGTAGCTGTCTCCGGCGAGGGGATGATGAATGATGGACGGAGGAGCAAGATGAAGATCGGAGGCGGAAAGAGGGTTTCTGGAGATTTCTGCAGTTTCCGGCAAGGACGGTGGTGTTAAGGGCGGCCGGACGGGGTTTGCATGCCGGCCAGTGGTGACAAGTGTCTCTGTGGAGGCTTGCAGGGGACGTGTGGCTTGCATGCACAGAGAGAGAGAGAGAAAGTGGTGGGGCACGTGGCGTGAGCAGGAGAGCTTCTGAGTGTGTGGTGGGGTCCTCAGAGTGGGACGCGTGTGGCCAGCCTTGAGTGAACACGTGGTGCTGCTTTGACTTTATAGTGCTCAGATGCTGGAACGTTCTAGAAACTTCTGGACGGTGCAGGAAAATGCTGGATGAAAAATGGACCTTTTTTGGCATTGATTGAATGAATGGACAAAAAACCACAATGGGCCTGCGAATTGGGGATAAAGCCCACTACGAAAATGAATTAAAAAACCCAAAAAACTGAAAAACTGATTAATGCCTAATTAAAACTAATTAATCTAATGATTAACTAATAAACTCTAAACAAAAAATTAAGCCCTAATCAAATCTAGAAAGATTAAAACTCTAATTAACTCTATTTAAACCTCTATTAAACTACAACTAATAAAATCCTATTTAAATCTAAATGAATTCAATTAACCTAATTAAACTCTATATTAACCTAATTAAATCTAAAGATGATTAAGATCTAATTGACTCTAAATTTCTACTAATTCTGTTAAAATTCTACCATTATTTAATATCTATTAAAATCTATTATTAATAAAAGAAAAACTATATTATTTTCTATATTATCTAAAAACAATTAAAACTATTTAAATTCTTTTATATTCTAAAAAGAAGATTAAAAACTATTAAATCTATTTAAAAACCTATATAAAATTCTAAAAATCTATTTAAAAATTCTATAAAATTCTAAAAAGAGATTTAAACTATTAAAAAATACAAAAACCCTATTTAAATTCCAGAAAAAACCTATAAAGCCTATCTAAAATTCACCAAAGTCTATTAAACCCTAAAAATGCAGACAAATGCAAATGACCCCCATAAAAAAGCGCACGAGACCAAATCGAATCGAACAGAGAACCCCGGGCATCAGAATATCCCCAAAATCACTGTGCAAGCTGAAAATCACTGGGGAGCGCACAATTTCCCGAAAATAAAGCCCTGATGATCTGGACTGGGTCTGCCATATCTGATGGACGAAAACCAAGCTGTAACATCTGATATCCTCTGTCTGCACGAAAATCATACGTCTGATTTACATATCGTTTATTTGGCTTGATTTACATGTATTTATTTGTGACTATTATATGATTAATTTACTTGATTTATGCTCTATTATATGATTAATTTATCTTGATTTATGCTCTATTATATGATTAATTTACTTCGTTTAGCAGATTAGGGAGAATTTAGACTAAAGAAAGAAAAGGAGAAGAAATGGAAGGAAAAGAGATGAAAAACAGCAGATACGGATTCTGCTGATATGACGGTCGTCACAGGTCCATTACAACCGTCATGCGTGTGACGACCGTCACATTTCATGACGACCGCCACGCAGGCATAATATCAGTACGTTCAAATCAGAAGAAGCCACGATCAATCTCAACTTAATTTCTTCCTACACTTTCTCCACTCACTGCCCACTACTGGAAGTTACTCCCACTCCCTCCATGACTCACCCATGATCTCTGGAAGTTGAAGAGTGAATTATCTCCTATAAATAGGCCTTAGATTCACAGTTTTAAGGGGGAACCTTCGATGTATCGAAGTACTGCCAAAATTTCCATTGAAGCCAATTTTACTTTCCTGCATTATTTTCCATTTCTTTTCCTTTTATTTCATTTGTATCGCTTTATTTGTTCCTGTACCTTTTGATTCTCGCCAAAGTAGAATCATGCCGACATTATGGAGGACTACTAAAGGATTCGAGATCAGTACGATTTACAGGTTTTTACTAATTGAATTATTATTTTATTTCTGTCAGTATGCATGTTATATTATTCTACTGCCATTGTTTATTTATGTTTGCATTAATTATCATGTCTAGCTAAATAAGTTTTATCGGTATGTTACCGAATTGGTAGGACAGGATTCGATAGTAACCGGCACCTTCCCTTTTTACAAACAACCTTTCTGGCCGTAGTTTTTAATCTAAATTCTAAATAAACCTTTGTCACGACAGTGAGAAGCTATTTACGGTGGTTTTGCCACGACAGTGGGAAACCATATTAAGGTACGAACCAACAAGCGACAGCTGAGGCTAGAACCAGATAGTAAAAACTAGGCATTGATTTTAGACACAGCGAAAGTGCTTTAAAAGAAATTAGAATCTATTTGTTTACAAAAAGTAGTTTTAACCCCGAATGGGATAGCGAAAGCGTACATTCGGCCCTTAGAATTATGACCCGAGTCAACAACCATCGTGAGACGAAGGTCTTTAAACGAGTAAGTTCTCCTGAAAAGTGTTTGCAATAGACAAAAAAGCACCGGTAACCTGCCGAATTCCCGATAGCTAAAGCGTTACATACCGATATTCCTTTACCGCATTTCTTTAAACCAAAAATCTGTATTTCTTGTGCATTAAATTTCATTCGCATACAACTTTCCTAATTCCATTAGCCTTAGCTTTACGCCGTAATAATAGATAACGATAGATTGACATTGGTCTCTGTGGGTTCGACAATGTTTTATATTACTTCGATATTTCCGTGCACTTGCGGACGCATGTGTTAGAGTCTTATTCGTAGGAACGATACTGTTGGTAGTTCTCTGATATGAACAGATTGAAATGGTGAGTCCATAATATATGCAAAATGTGATGTTTCTGTTATGGATAATTGGTTGTAGGAGTGATGCCTTGTTGCACGGTTGTTGCACAGTTGTTGTTGTTGTGTTATAGTCCATAATAGTTGCATCTCATAGCATATCATTTGGCCTGGATTGGCGACGGTTGTGCCTGTATTGGCATTATTTGGAGTGTTGGCTCCTAGATGGGTTCGGGGTGTTGGCCCTGTCCCTAGTTGTGGAGAGTTGTCTCCTAAATTATTGTGGAGAGTTGTCTCCCGAATTATTGTGGAGAGTTGTCTCCCGAATTCTTGTGGAGTGTTGTCTCCCAAAATGGTACCACATGCATATGCACAGTTGAGTCGCATTGTTGAGTTGCGTTGTTGAGTTGTGTTAATGAGTTGCCGAGATATGATGATAATGGCTGTGGTTATGAATAAAGAGTGGTTGTAGTTTATTATTACTAATATTTATGCGAACTGCTGGAATTGTAATGCTGTGATAATATTCTGACATGACTTTTATCATGCCTTATGTTATGTTGTTGATATCTCACCCTTTACGTTGTATGTTACCTCCGTTGGTGGTAATTTGCAGGTAATCCGGAATAAAGTGTAGCTTTGTCGATTAAGTTGTCGTTGGTCGCTCTGATACGTAGTACTCTTGGGGGGATGAACGATTGTAGTCATTGTTTTAATTATCTTCTTGTTGCTGCATTTTACAAAATTTTTTCATTGCATTGTGTGCCTTTGTTAATGCGCCGAATGTTGGTTGTACGCACTAAGCCGGAGAATCGGTAGTGCTGAATTTCGATGGAAAACTAGTTGTTTTAATGAATATATGCAAGCTGAAGTACTTGCTGAATTTTAATGGAGTTTTGTTTGTAATTTATGGTATTACGTTGATCATCATAAATGTTGAAAGTGCATGATGTTCCGCTGCAAATGAATATGTTGCTATGTGATTAAGATGTTATATGAGTTGTTATTAGATGTTTATCCAAGATTATGTGCTATGTATCATCACTAAATGCATGTTGTCCAATTAAATGGTAAATTGTATGTTTTTGTAAGTCGAATATGTGACACCTTTGTTGCGTCTCAGTTCTTGTGCGTGTGACGGTCGTCACGACTCCATGACGGTCGTCATGCCTACAAAATTCGTGCACTCTGATTTTGTTTTATTTTAAATATGCGTTGGGTTAGAATGGGGTGTTACATAGTGGTATCAGAGCCATACCTCTCCCAGTACGATGTGGCTCGGGGACGAATCAAGCGGAAGCTGGTGGGCATGTAACACCTGAGGTGAAAGAGGACGGTGGTTACATGTAACACCCATGGGCGAGGGAGTGATTGTCGGTGTCATGAGGCACGACAATGAGACACTCCTAGCAGCTTCTAGGGGAAAACCGAATTCACATTCGAATGAGAGGGATCCTGAGGCTATGCAGGTATGGGACTGCATGGTTGAATGAAGACTTATAAGGATTAATTGGTACTACCTATACCAACAAGATGCATCTTCTTTTCGGTAGCCCGTTCATAAGAACTCCACAGTTAGGCGTGCTTGACTTGGAGCAATTCTGGGATGGGTGACCTTCTGGGAAGTTTCCTAGAAAGCGTGTGATATAGGACAAAGCATGCTGAAAAGACCCATGTTGGTTTGTGGGGTCAGTCGGTATTCCTAAAAGCAATATGGGGCGTTACAGCCGGCCTTCGGGTTCGATGCCTGTTTGTTTAACAGATGCCTGACGGCGAGGTCAGATGTTCTTATCAACTTCGGGTTGAGCCGGCCTTCGGGTTCGATGCCTGTTTGTTTAACAGATGCCTGACGGTGAAGTGAGATGTTCTTATCAACTTCGGGTTGAGCCGCCCTTCGGGTTCGATGCTTGTTTGTTTAAGAGATGCCTGACAGCGAGGTCAGATGTTCTTATTAACTACGGGTTGAGCCGTCCTTCGGGTTCGATGCCTGTTTGTTTAACAGATGCCTGACAGTGAGGTCAGATGTTCTTCTCAACTTCAAGTTGAGCCGGCCTTCGGGTTCGATGCCTGTTTGTTTAACAGATGCTTGACGGCGAGGTCAGATGTTCTTCTCAATTAAGGATTGAGACGGCCTTCGGGTTCGATGCCTGTTTGTTTAACAGATGCCTAACGGCGAGGTCAAATGTTCTTCTCAACTTCGGGTTGAGTCGAACTTCGGGTTCGATGCCTGTTTATTTAACAGATGCCTCGTGGAGAGGTCTAATGATCTTATCAACTTCGGGTTGAGCTGCCCTTTGGGTTCAATGCCTTTTTGTTTAACAGATGCCTGACAGTGAAATCAGATGTTCTTATCAACTTCGGGTTGAGCCGCCCTTTGGGTTCGATGCCTGTTTGTTTAACAGATGCCTGTTTCTTTAAAAGATGCCTGACAGTGAAGTCAAATGTTCCTTTCAACTTCATGTTGAGCCGACCTTCAGGTTTGATTCCTGTTTGTTTAACCGATGTCTGACGGCGAGGTCAAATTTTCCTCTCAACTTCGTGTTGAGCCGGCCTTCGGGTTCGATGGCTGTTTGTTTAACAGATGCCTGACGGCGAGGTCAGATGTTCTTATCAACTTCGGGTTGAGCCGGCCTTCGGGTTCGATGCATGTTTGTTTAACAGATGCCTGACGGTGAAGTCAGATGTTCGTATCAACTTTGGGTTGAGCCGCCTGTTGCACCCCAAAATTTGCCTAATATTTCTTTACCTAGCTTGTGTTTCATTTCATTCACATTAGCATTATCATTTGCATTTCATTGACATGTATACAGGAGATCAAGAGGTATGATTACCAATCAAGGGCTACACAAGAGTTTGAAGCTAGCTAAGAAGGTTATTCAGGTGCTCAAGGGTTGATATCCTTGTTAGAGAATTTAAAAGATCCTCAGAGAGAATGGTTGAAACCAAGAGTGTGTGCCTCCTAACTTGAGAGTTGTGGGAAGTCATCAGATGATTCTGAAGCCATGAAGGTAGACTTGAGGTCTTGAGAGAGCTCATGAGAAGTGTTGAAGATCACTTTGAGGCCTAGACAGGTCATTGTGCAAGAGTAAGAAGGCTCAGCCATGAGTGGTGCAATTAGGGTTTGACTGGGTCAACCCTAAGTCAACTGATGATTTGAAGAAGCTTGAGACATAATCCAAGAGCCATGTGATCATGGATTGATACATTTAGATGATATAAGGATGATTCCAAGGTTAACTCATCATGATTGAAGAGTTTGAGAAGTTTCAAGCTAGGGTTTCTAAGGCTTGACAGTGTAAAATCCCCTAGTTTGACCCCTATCTTCAAGGAAATTTAGCTCAAGATGTGATCGTCATCTCATCTTACCCTCAACATGATTGTTTTAGAGCATGATCTTAGATTTAATTTGAGTGCTAGAAGTCCTTGATAGGATTTGTAGAACTCAAGTTATGGCTTTGACAAGTCACAAGTCATCTGGGGAATGTGAATTTGGAGCTTGAAAGTTACCCAACTTGCATGAAACGTTTGCCCTAGAAGGATGATTCCTATGAACTTTTGATTAAAATGAATGTTGTTCCTTATCCTCTTAGCTTTCTAGAGAGTACTAGAAGTCCTTGATAGGATTTGTAGAACTCAAGTTATGGCTTTGACAAGTCAAGGGTATTTTGGGCATTTGGTGATTATAGGTAATTTGTGATCATAGGCCATTTTCACCAACTTGGAGGTCTCAAATGCATTTGTTTTCAACATGAAAGTTGTTCAAAATGATGTTTTTAGCTCGTCTAAATATCAAGTGTCCATTGATATGGATGATATCAAGCATTGGTTGAAGAAACTTCACATAAAAGTCATTTTAATGAATTAAAATGAGAAAATTCAAAATAAATGAGATTAACATGTTTCCAAGTCAAATTTATGGTCATTTTGAATGGAATTGATGTTTTAGAAAGATTGGCATTGCCACATTTTTGATTTGAGGTCCATAACATAGTCATTTGGATGGTTACTTCACAAGTAAGAAACATATCCTATACACTCCATGTTTTGAGAACAAAGGAAGAAAACCATTTCATTACACTCCTTAATGATTAAGTGAATGGTTTGGAAGTTTAGTAGAGCATGACCAAGGCTTAAAGTCACATATCCATGTTGAAATTTGGAAGGAAAAGTGAAGATCCAAAATCCATAATTGGGCCTAGTTTGGGCTTCTAATCCATCAGAACATATCATAAATAGGTTTTGGATCATGATAGGAAGGTTCTAGTGCAGAATTCTGTTGAGAAGCCATTTGAGTGAGGTGAAGGAAAAGCTTGAAAGTTGAAAATTCGTTTTGGAGAATCAAGAGGTTTCAGCATGAATTGAGCACCAAGAATCGTCCACCATTACTCCTTGAAGGATTCTGCAAAGTTTGGAAGAGAATTGAGGCGCATAACCACTGCAATTCAAGCTTCAAGGTTGGTTCTAATTTCTTGAAATATCTCTCTGATTATGCACTTTTAATCCATTAGAAGCATGTGGTTAAGTTCCCCTTAGGATATAGATGGATTCTGGTTATTTGATTTGAAGATTAGAGACGATCTAGGGTTTATGCCATTTTCGGTTGAGATCGTGTTTTTACAAACCCTGCGTTTTTAGCATGAACTAGTGGTATGATTGGGATCCTGGTGAAATTCTGGTTAACTTTCATTCAGAAATCGTGGCCAATGGTTGATTATAGAGAGAGTTAGGGTTGGATGAGGCCGGCCGGAAAAGCCACCGGCGGTGACCTTCGCGCGCGCAGGTGGAGAAGTTTCAGAAATTTGAATTGGGGAAGACGTAATCTAGAGCATTCATTCACGTGGTAGACTTTGACTCAGACCTGGATCCAAGGCTCCTCGTTGCGCCACATACACCTCCCCTTAAACGCCCCGTTTTGATAAGTTGGAGAACTCAGGCTTTGGTTTTCGCTAGATGAACCAAGAATGTGTTGGTTCGAACCCTGGCAGGTGTTTTTTTCTTTTGATTAATTTGTGAACTGAATTGAGCAATGGATCCAAGCGCCTGAGCCTTAGCATTGGTTGATATCAACACCCCCCCTTGGCCCAATCCAGATTTGAACTGGTTTCATTTGCTATTTGCCACGCTGGGTTTACCAATTTCTCTTATTTTCCTTTATTTTCTTCATTTTACATAGTTTAGTAAATAGTTCATAAAAAATTGAAAACTAACTCAAATAATTCCATTCTTTTTTCCATAGATTCATGATTGAATCTAGTTTTTTTTAGATAAAAAATATATATTAATATTTCAGGCATTTTTGATTTTATTTGCATTTGTTGAATTTTAATTGATATTAAAATAATCATGGTTGATACCTTGTTTTGATGAATTTGGTTTGAGCACTTGGTGATGATTCTTGCCTTGATTTTTTGTGTGTAGCTAGCATAGATATGCATGTTCCCCCTATATTTTTTTCACATTTTTGTGATGAATGTAAGTGGTAGTTTTAGGTTGAAACTTTAGGAGCTCCATTTTTAGGGTTTATGGTTAATACCTTATGATTTAGGTTTTATATCTAGAACTTGGTGGATGATTCAACCCCTGAATTTTGTATGGTAGATTCATGATTAAATTAGGGTATCTTAGGAATTTTTGTAGGAATTTATAATGTGGTTTACTATTTTAGTTTGATTTTAGTTTAGGTGCTAACTTTGGATGATTCTAATGCACCAATTTGACTAGATTAACCCCTTAGGTTCCCTTAGAGTAAGCTTGTGTTGTTTTTACCTTTGGTTGAGGATGAAGGAAAGTTGAAGATGCAATGGAATGCTTGAAGAAGCTTGGATGTGAATATCTTCCCTTCTTTTGGTGTAGTGTTGATTAGGTGTTAAGATTAGGGTTTGTAGGCAGAGCTTCTAGATAGATTCTCTTCCTTCATAAACATAGAAGATGTTGATCACTTCCATTCTTCCCTATGATGTAAGGTCCCCTTGTGAAGGCCTCATCCCTCCTTTGGTAGGATGTGTGGCTCTTTACAAGTTGGTAGAACCTTTGAGGGTCCCTTTCTCTGATGATAGGATGCTTAGTGGTGACCTTTGGTCTTCACTCTGCTACCCATCATCCAAACTTTGCTCTTGTTAGATGAATCTTTCTCCGTTGCTAGAGGATGGAGTTCTTTGCTTGAAGAAGATTGAAGGCTAGAAGCTGATACTTCTTTGTGTTTGAAGACTACCTTTGGAGCTGAAGCTTGAGGATCCAGAGGATCAAGTTGATACTTGTGGGAAGAAGATCAAGCTGGGATTGAAGGAAGAGCTGAAGCTTGAAGAAGATGAAGAACAAGTTGATACTTGTGAAGGGAATCCAATTGAGATCAGATGAAGAAGCTGAAGCTTGAAGTTGGAGAACAAGTTGATACTTGCAATTAGGATTGAGGCCTGAAGGTGGAGTCTACTTTGGAATTGAGATTGAAGAAAGAGCTGAAGCTTGAGGAAAACAAGTTGATACTTGTGGGTTGATACATTGAAAGATTGAAGAGGCAAGTTGACACTTGCTATTAAAGATGATAGCCTTGAAGAGCCGTTGAAGACTGAGGACTGAACTGCTGTCAGAGGAGCTTTGCTGTGAAGCTGTGGAAGATGTTGATCTGTTTCCTTTCTTGTTTGTTTGCTTGTTGTGCAACTGTATTGATGTGACTTGTTTGATTTGATTGATGCATTAGGATAAGTTCATATTTAGATTTATTTAAGCTAGAAGCTTGACTGCACTAGAGGTTGAGTTGCTCCCTCTGCTTGTATTTTTACTGTATGGCTTTGCTTGAGGGTATTCGGTAGAGCCCAGCTCCCTTGCCTGTGTGGCTTGTTATTTGCTTGATGGCATTTTATTTCATTTCCTTTGTATGATTGCAGTTATTGTATTTCGCTTGATAGCATGTTATTTCCCCTGTATGATTACAGTTATTCATATTAGGCTTGAGGTCGAGATGAGCTTGCGGAGGCCGATGCCCCACACACCTTTCCTCCCTCACTTGCATTGCATGCATTTTACAGTCGTTTACTGTTTACTGTTTAAGCTGATGCTTTATCTGTTTCTGTTTATCATTGAAATGCTCCCCTAGGAATCTCACTTCCTTTGATAAGGAAGTGATGATTAGAACTTTAGGTTGAAACTTATGCATGATAACTTCAAGGAGTTCCCTGTTTCAAACTTTAACCATAGGATGAATCCTTGGCATGACAACATTAGGACTTGATAGTCTCCCCGTAGTTGTCCCTCTCTCTTCTTATCTTCAAACAAATCAAAATACAGTAATAAAGGTTAACTGACGTCGTACGTTATGAGCCTTAAGCTATCTGAGAAAAGATTGTTGGAGAGTTTCTTTTCAACAGTCTGGATGTTTAGTATGGCACCCTTTGGGTGACATGCGACACATTCACTCTCAGGTCATAGTCTCTAGGGCGATATTGGTTGCAAACATCCATAAAAAACAGTCTTCCGTAAAAGACAGAAAACAAACTTCAAACCTTTTTGCCACGTGGGCCCATAATTCAAAGGAAGATTTTCTGAAGAAAATAGTGTTGTTAACTCTCAGTTCTACCGCAAACGGTAACGCCCAAGTCTCCAAGGGTCGAGCTGCGTACATCCAACTGCTGGAACTGTTTGTTAACCCTACTCGATAAAACAGATGAATCTGAATCCCCGTAGCCCGTATTATCCCGAACTACGTAAGCTCTGATCTCTCATATCCGTTGAGAGTACGTAGGCACAATACTGACGTATTGGCGAGCCACCTTCCCCATCACCCGTAGTTAGCCGAACTACGTTGACTCTGATTTCTCATTCTCTGATGAGAATACGTAGGCATAAAGCGCGACGCTTTGCCGAGTCATTGTCTTTTCTTTTTTAAGCCAGCCTTGATAGGTAGATAGTAAAACCAACCCTTCAGATAAACACAACAAGCATGGATCCCATCGAGTACAATGGACGTGAGGGGTGCTAATACCTTCCCCTTGCGTAACCGACTCCCGAACCCAGACCATGGTTGCGATGACCTTGTCTTATACCTTTTCGTCAGGTTTTTCCAATCGTTTCATTTCCCGTTCTGAGGGATAAATAACGAAAGGTGGCGACTCTTCTGTTTTGCCGGCACCTTATTTTCGCGAAAGCGACACCGCCCTTCGGGTTCGATGCCTGTTTTTTTAAGAGATGCCTGACGGCGAGGTCAGATGTTTTTATCAACTTCGGGTTGAGCCGGCCTTCGGGTTCGATTTCTGTTCATTTAAGAGATGCCTGACGGCGAAGTCATATGTTCTTATCAACTTCGGGTTGAGCCGCCCTTCGGGTTCGATGCGTGTTTGTTTAACAGATGCCTGACGGTGAGGTCAGATGTTCTTCTCAACTTCGGGTTGAGCCGACCTTCGGATTTGATGCCTGTTTGTTTAACAGATGCTTGACAGTGAAGTCAAATGTTCCTCTCAACTTCATGTTAAGCCGATCTTCAGGTTTGATTCCTGTTTGTTTAACAGATGCCTGAGAGCGAGGTCAGATGTTCCTCTCAACTTCGTGTTGAGCTGGCCTTCGGGTTCGATGCCTGTTTGTTTAACAGATGCCTTTCGGCGAGGTCAAATGTTCTTATCAACTTCGGGTTGAGCCGAACTTCGGGTTCGATGCCTGTTTGTTTAACAGATGCCTGACGGCGAAGTGAGATGTTCCTATCAACTTCGGGTTGAGCCGCCCTTCGGATTCGATTCCTGTTTGTTTAAGAGATGCCTGACGGCGAGGTCAGATGTTCTTATCAACTTCGGGTTGAGCCGTACTTCGGATTCGATGCCTTTTTGTTTAACAGATGCCTGACAGTGAGGTCAGATGTTCTTCTCAACTTCAAGTTGAGCCGGCCTTCGGGTTCGATACCTGTTTGTTTAACAGATGCTTGACAGCGAGTTCAGATGTTCTTCTCAATTAAGGATTGAGACGGCCTTCGGGTTCGATGCCTGTTTATTTAACAGATGCCTAACGGCGAGGTCAAATGTTCTTCTCAACATCGGGTTGAGCCGACCTTCGGGTTCGATGCCTGTTTGTTTAACAGATGCCTTGCGGAGAGGTCTAATGATCTTAACAACTTCGGGTTGAGTCGCCCTTCGGGTTCAATGCCTGTTTGTTTAACAGATGCCTGACGGCGAAATCAGATGTTCTTATCAATTTCGGGTTGAGCCGCCCTTTGGGTTCGATGCCTGTTTGTTTACGAGATGCCTGTTTGTTTAACAGATGTCTGACAGTGAAGTCAAATGCTCCACTCAACTTCATGTTGAGCCGACCTTTAGGTTTGATGCATGTTTGTTTAACCGATGTCTGACGGCGAGGTCAGATGTTCCTCTCAACTTCGTGTTGAGCCGGCCTTCGGGTTCGATGGTTGTTTGTTTAACAGATGCCTGACGGCGAGGTCAGATGTTCTTATCAATTTCGGGTTGAGCCGGCCTTCGGGTTCGATGCCTGTTTGTTTAATAGATGCCTGATGGCGAAGTCAGATGTTCGTATCAACTTCCGGCTGAGCCGCCCTTCGGGTTCGATGCCTGTTTGTTTAAGAGATTCCTGACGGCAAGGTCAAATATTCTTATCAACTTCGGCTTGAGCCGGCCTTCGGGTTCGATGCCTGTTCATTTAACAGATGCCTGACGGCAAGGTCAGATGTTCTTATCAACTTCGGGTTGAGCCGCCCTTCGGGTTCGATGCCTGTTTGTTTAACAGATGCCTGCCGGTGAGGTCATATGTTCTTCTCAACTTTGGGTTGAGCCGGCCTTCGGATTTGATGCCTTTTTGTTTAACAGATGCTTGACAGTTAAGTCAAATGTTCCTCTCAACTTTATGTTGAGCCGACCTTCAGGTTCGATGCCTGTTTGTTTAACATATGCCTGACAGCGAGGTCAGATGTTCCTCTCAACTTCGTATTGAGCCGGCCTTCGGGTTCAATGCCTGTTTGTTTAACAGATGCCTGACGGTGAGCTCAGATGTTCTTATCAAATTCGGGTTGAGCCGACCTTCGGGTTCGATGCCTGTTTATTTAACAGATGCCTGACGGCGAAGTGAGATGTTCTTATCAACTTCGGTTGAGCCGCCCTTCGGGTTTGATGCCTGTTTGTTTAAGAGATGCCTGACGGCGAGGTCAGATGTTCTTATCAACTTCGGGTTGAGCCGGCCTTCGGGTTTGATGCCTGTTTGTTTAACAGATGCCTGACGGCAAAGCCAGATGTTCTTATCAACTTCTGGTTGAGCCGTCCTTCGGATTCGATGCCTGTTTGTTTAACAGATGCCTGACAGTGAGGTCATATGTTCTTCTCAACTTCAAGTTGAGCCGGCCTTCGGGTTCGATGCCTGTTTGTTTAACAGATGCTTGACGGCGAGGTCAGATGTTCTTCTCAATTAAGGATTGAGACGGCCTTCGGGTTCGATGCTTGTTTGTTTAACAGATGCCTAACGGCGAGGTCAAATGTTCTTCTCAACTTTGGGTTGAGCCGGCCTTCGGGTTCGATGCCTGTTTGTGTAACAAATGCCTGGCGGAGAGGTCTAATGATCTTATCAACTTCGGGTTGAGCAGCCCTTCGGGTTCGATGCCTGTTTGTTTAACAGATGCCTGACGGTGAGGTCAGATGTTCTTCTCAACTTCGGGTTGAGCCGGCCTTCGGATTTGATGCTTGCTTATTTATTAGATGCTTGACAGTGAAGTCAAATGTTCCTCTCAACTTCATGTTGAGCCGACCATCAGGTTTGATTCCTGTTTGTTTAACCGATATCTGACGGCGAGGTCAGATGTTCCTCTCAACTTCGTGTTGAGCCGGCCTTCGGGTTCGATGCCTGTTTGTTTGACAGATGCCTGACGGCAAGGTCAGATGTTTTTATCAACTTCGGGTTCGATGCCTGTTTGTTTAACAAATGTCTAACAGTGAGGTCAGATGTTCTTTTAAAACTTCGGGTTGAGCCGGCCTTCGGATTTTATGTCTGTTTGTTTAACAGATGCTTGACAGTGAAGTCAAATGTTCCTCTCAACTTCATGTTGAGCCGACCTTCGGGTTCGATGCCTATTTGTTTAACAGATGCCTGACGGCGAGGTCAGATGTTCCTCTCAACTTCGTGTTGAGCCGGCCTTCGGGTTCGATGCCTGTTTCTTTAACAGATGCTTGACAGCGAGGTCAGATGTTCTTCTCAACTTCGTGTTGTGCCGGCCTTCGGGTTCTAAGCCTGTTTGTTTAACTAATGCCTGACGGGGAGGTCAGATATTCTTCTCCATTTCGGATTGAGTCGGCCTTCTAGTTTCACACCTTTTTGTTTAACAGATGCTTAATGGCGAGATCAGATGTTCTTCTCAACTCCGGGTTGAGCCGGCCTTTGGGTTCGATGCCTGTTTGTTTAACAGATGCCTAGCGGCTAGGTTAGATGTTCTTCTCAACTTCGAGTTGAGCCGACCTTCGGGTTTGATTCCTGCTTTTTTAACTAACGCCTTGCATCGAGGTCGGTTGTTCTTCTCAACTTCGGGTTGAGTCGGCCATCAAATTCGATGTCTGTTTATTTAACATATGCCTGACAGCGAGGTATGATGTTCTTCTGAACTCCGTGTTGTGCCGGCCTTCGGGTTCGATGCCTGTTTGTTTAACTAATTCCTGATGGGGAGGTCAGATGTTCCTCTCAACTTCATGTTGAGCCGGCTTTTGGGTTCGATGCTTGTTTGTTTAACAGATGTTTGACAACAAGGTCAGATGTTCTTCTCAATTAAGGATTGGGACGACCTTCAGGTTCGATGCCTGTTTCTTTAACAGATGTCTAACGGCGAGGTCAAATTTTCTTCTCAACTTCGAGTTGAGCCGGCCTTCGGGTTCGATGCCTGTTTTTTTAACAGATGCCTGACATTGAGGTCAGATGTTCTTTTCATCTTCGGGTTGAGCCGCCCTTCAGGTTCGATGCCTGTTTGTTTAACAGATGCCTGACGATGAGGTCAGATGTTCTTCTCAACTTCGGGTTGAGTCGGCCTTTGGATTTGATGCCTGTTTGTTTAACAGATGCTTAACAGTGAAGTCAAATGTTCCTCTCAACTTCATGTTGAGCCGACCTTCAGGTTCGATGCCTGTTTGTTATACAGATGCCTAACAGGGAGGTCAGATGTTCCTCTCAACTTCGTGTTGAGCCGGCCTTCGGGTTCGATTCCTGTTTGTTTAACAGATGTTTGACAGCGAGGTCAGATGTTCTTCTCAACTAAGGGTTGAGACGGCGTTCGGGTTCGATGCCTATTTGTTTAACAGATGCCAGACGGGGAGGTCAGATGTTCTTCTCAACTTCGGGTTGAGCCGCCCTTCGGGTTCGATGCCTATTTGTTTAACAGATGTTTGACGGCGAGGTCAGATGTTCTTCTCAACTAAGGGTTGAGACGGCATTCGGGTTTGATGCCTTTTTTTTTAACAGATGCCAGACGGGGAGGTCAGATGTTCTTCTCAACTTCAGGTTGATCCGGCCTTCGGGTTCCACACCTTTTTGTTTAACAGATGCCTGACGGCGAGGTCAGATGATCTTCTCAACTTCAGGTTGAGCCGGCCTTTGGGTTTGATGCCTGTTTGTTTAACAGATGCCTGGCGGCTAGGTCAGATGTTCTTCTCAACTTCGGGTTGATCCGACCTTCGGGTTCAATTCCTGTTTGTTTAACTAAAGCCTGGCAGTTATGTCGGATGTTCTTCTCAACATCGAGTTGAGTCGACCATCAAATTCGATGCCTGTTTTTTTAACATATGCCTGACAGCGAGGTCAGATGTTCTTCTCACATTCATTTTGTGCCGTCCTTCGGGTTCGATGCCTGTTTGTTTAACTAATGCGTGATGGGGAGGTCAGATGTTCCTATTAACTTCAAGTTGAGCCGGCCTTCGGGTTCGATGCCTGTTTGTTTAACAGACGTTTGACGGTGAGGTCAAATGTTCATCTCAATTAAGGATTGAGACGACCTTCGGGTTTGATGCCTGTTTGTTTAATAGATGCCGGACGGAGAGGTCAAATGTTCTTCTCAACTTCGGTTTGAGCCGACCTTCGGGTTCGATGCCTGTTTGTTTAACAGATGCCTGACGGAGAGGTCTAATGTTCTTATCAACTTCGGGTTGAGCTGCCCTTCGGTTCGATGCCTGTTTTTTTAACAGATGCTTGACGGTGAGGTCAGATGTTCTTCTCAACTTCGGGTTGAGCTGGCCTTCGGATTGGATGCCTGTTTGTTTAACAGATGCTTGACAGTGAAGTCAAATGTTACTCTCAACTTCATGTTGAGCCGACCTTCAGGTTCGATGCCTGTTTGTTTAATAGATGCCTGACAGCGAGGTCAGATGTTCCTCTCAGCTTCGTATTGAGCCAACCTTCGGGTTCGATGCCTGTTTGTTTAAGAGATGTCTGACGGCGAGGTCTAATGTACTTATTAACTTTGGGTTGAGCCGGCCTTCGGATTTGATGCCGGTTGGTTTAACAGATGCTTGACAGTGAAGTCAAATGTTCCTCTCAACTTCATGTTAAGCCGACCTTCAGGTTCGATGCCTGTTTGTTTAACAGATGCTTGACAGCGAGGTCAGATGTTCCTCTCAGCTTCGTATTGAGCCAACCTAAGGGTTCGATGCCTGTTTGTTTAAGAGATGCCTGACGGCGAGGTCTAATGTACTTATCAACTTCGGGTTGATCCGGCCTTCTGATTTGATGCCTGTTTGTTTAACAGATGCTTGACAGTGAAGTCAAATGTTCCTATAAACTTCATGTTGAGCCGACCTTCGGGTTCGATGCCTGTTTGTTTAACAGATTCCAGACGGCGAGGTCAGATGTTCCTCTCAACTTCGTGTTGAGCCGGCCTTCGGGTTCGATGCCTGTTTCTTTAACAGATGACTGACGGCGGGGTCAAATGTTCTTATCAACTTCAGGTTGAGCCGCCCTTCGGGTTCGATGCCTGTTTGTTTAACAGCTGTTTGACGGCGAGGTCAGATGTTCTTCTCAATTATAGGTTGAGACGGTGTTCGGGTTTGATGCCTGTTTGTTTAACAGATGCCGGACGGGGAGGTCAGATGTTCTTCTCAACTTCGGGTTGAGCCGGTCTTCGGGTTCCACACCTTTTTGTTTAACAGATGCCTTACGGCGAGGTCAAATGTTCTTCTCAACTTCGGGTTGAGTCGGCCTTTGCGTTCGATGTCTGTTTGTTTAACAGATGCCTGGCGGAGAGGTCTAATGTTCTTATCAACTTCGGGTTGAGCTGCCCTTCGGTTCGATGCCTGTTTGTTTAACAGATGCCTGACGGTGAGGTCAGATGTTCTTCTCAACTTCGGGTTGAGCTGGCCTTCGGATTGGATGTCTGTTTGTTTAACAGATGCTTGACAGTGAAGTCAAATGTTACTCTCAACTTCATGTTGAGCCGACCTTCAGGTTCGATGCCTGTTTGTTTAATAGATGTCTGACAGCGAGGTCAGATGTTCTTCTCAGCTTCGTATTGAGCCAACCTTCAGGTTCGATGCCTGTTTGTTTAAGAGATGCCTGACGGCGAGGTATAATGTACTTATCAACTTCGGGTTGAGCCGGCCTTCGGATTTGATGCCGGTTGGTTTAACAGATGCTTCACAGTGAAGTCAAATGTTCCTCTCAACTTCATGTTAAGCCGACCTTCAGGTTCGATGCCTGTTTGTTTAACAGATGCTTGACAGCGAGGTCAGATGTTCCTCTCAGCTTCGTATTGAGCCAACCTAAGGGTTCGATGCCTGTTTGTTTAAGAGATGCCTGATGGCGAGGTCTAATGTACTTATCAACTTCGGGTTGATCCGGCCTTCTGATTTGATGCCTGTTTGTTTAACAGATGCTTGACAATGAAGTCAAATGTTCCTATAAACTTCATGTTGAGCCGACCTTCGGGTTCGATGCCTGTTTGTTTAACAGATTCCAGACGGCGAGGTCAGATGTTCCTCTCAACTTCGTGTTGAGCCGGCCTTCAGGTTCGATGCCTGTTTCTTTAACAGATGCCTGACGGCGAGGTCAAATGTTCTTATCAACTTCGGGTTGAGCCGCCCTTCGGGTTCGATGCCTGTTTGTTTAACAGATGTTTGACGGCGAGGTCAGATGTTCTTCTCAATTATGGGTTGAGACGGTGTTCGGGTTTGATGCCTGTTTGTTTAACAGATGCCGGACGGGGAGGTCAGATGTTCTTCTCAACTTCGGGTTGAGTCGGCCTTCAGGTTCCACACCTTTTTGTTTAACAGATGCCTTATGGCGAGGTCAAATGTTCTTCTCAACTTCGGGTTGAGCCGGCCTTTGGGTTCGATGCCTGTTTGTTTAACAGATGCCTGGCGGAGAGGTCTAATGTTCTTATCAACTTCGGGTTGAGCTGCCCTTCGGTTCGATGCCTGTTTGTTTAACAGATGCCAGGCGGTGAGGTCAGATGTTCTTCTCAACTTCGGGTTGAGCTGCCCTTCGGATTGGATGCCTGTTTGTTTAACAGATGCTTGACAGTGAAGTCAAATGTTACTCTCAACTTCATGTTGAGCCGACCTTCAGGTTCGATGCCTGTTTGTTTAATAGATGCCTGACAGCGAGGTTAGATGTTCCTCTCAGCTTCGTATTGAGCCAACCTTCGGGTTCGATGCCTGTTTGTTTAAGAGATGCCTGACGGCGAGGTCTAATTTACTTATCAACTTCGGGTTGAGCCGGCCTTTGGATTTGATGCCGGTTGGTTTAACAGATGCTTGACAGTGAAGTCAAATGTTCCTCTCAACTTCATGTTAAGCCGACCTTCAGGTTCGATGCCTGTTTGTTTAATAGATGTCAGACAGCGAGGTCAGATGTTCCTCTCAGCTTCGTATTGAGCCAACCTTCGGGTTCGATGCCTGTTTGTTTAAGAGATGCCTGACGGCGAGGTCTAATGTACTTATCAACTTCGGGTTGATCCGGCCTTCTGATTTGATGCCTGTTTGTTTAACAGATGCTTGACAGTGAAGTCAAATGTTCCTATCAACTTCATGTTGAGCCGACCTTCGGGTTCGATGCCTGTTTGTTTAACAGATTCCAGACGGCGAGGTCAGATGTTCCTCTCAACTTTGTGTTGAGCCGGCCTTCGGGTTCGATGCCTGTTTCTTTAACATATGCCTGACGGCGATGTCAAATGTTCTTATCAACTTCGGGTTGAGCCGCCCTTCGGGTTCGATGCCTGTTTGTTTAACAGATGTTTGACGGCGAGGTCAGATGTTCTTCTCAATTATGGGTTGAGACGGTGTTCGGGTTTGATGCCTGTTTGTTTAACAGATGTCGGACGGGGAGGTCAGATGTTCTTCTCAACTTCGGGTTGAGCCGGTCTTCGGGTTCCACACCTTTTTGTTTAACAGATGCCTGACGGCGAGGTCAGATGTTCTTCTCAACTTCGGGTTGAGCCGACCTTTGGGTTCGATGCCTGTTTGTTTAACAGATGCCTGGCGGCTAGGTCAGATGTTCTTCTCAACTTTGGGTTGATCCAACCTTCGGGTTCAATTCCTGTTTGTTTAACTAATGCCTGGCAGTTAGGTCGGATGTTCTTCTTAACATCGGGTTGAGTCGACCATCAAATTCGATGCCTGTTTGTTTAACATATGCCTGACAACGAGGTCAGATGTTCTTCTCACATTCATTTTGTGTCGGCCTTCGGGTTCGATGCCTGTTTATTTAACAGACGTTTGACGGTGAGGTCAAATATTCTTCTCAATTAAGGATTGAGACGACCTTCGGGTTTGATGCCTGTTTGTTTAACAGATGCCTGACAGAGAGGTCAAATGTTCTTCTCAACTTCGGGTTGATCCGACCTTCGGGTTCGATGCCTGTTTGTTTAACAGATGCCTGACGGAGAGGTCTAATGTTCTTCTCAACTTCAGGTTAAGCCGGCCTTCGGATTGGATGTCTGTTTGTTTAACAGATGCTTGACAGTGAGGTCAGATGTTCTTCGCAACTTCGGGTTGAGTTGGCCTTCGGATTGGATACCTGTTTGTTTAACAGATGCTTGACAGTGAAGTTAAATGTTACTCTCAACTTCATGTTGAGCCGACCTTCAGGTTCGATGCCTGTTTGTTTAATAGATGCCTGACGGCGAGGTCTAATGTACTTATCAACTTCGGGTTGAGCTGGCCTTCTGATTTGATGCCGGTTTGTTTAACAGATGTTTGACAGTGAAGTCAAATGTTCCTCTCAACTTCATGTTAAGCCGACCTTCAGGTTCGATGCCTGTTTGTTTAACAGATACTTGATAGCGAGGTCCGATGTTCCTCTCAACTTCGTGCTGAGCCGGCCTTCGGGTTCGATGCCTGTTTGTTTAACAGATGCCTGACGGCGAGGTCAGCTGTTCTTATTAACTTCGGGTTGAGCCTCCCTTCGGGTTCGATTCCTATTTGTTTAACAAATATTTGACGGTGAGGTCAGATATTCTTCTCAATTAAGGGTTGAGACGACCTTCGGGTTTGATGCCTATTTGTTTAACAGATGCTTGACGGCGAACTGAGATGTTCTTCTCAACTTCAAGTTGAGCCGACCTTCAGGTTCGATGCCTGCTTGTTTAACAGATGCCTGACAGCGAGGTCAGATGTTCCTCTCAACTTCATGTTAAGCCGGCCTTCGGGTTCGATGCCTGTTTGCTTAAGAGATGCCTGACGGTGAGGTCTAATGTTCTTCTCAACTTCGGGTTGAGTCTCCCTTCGGGTTCGATGCCTGTTTGTTTAACAGATGCCTGACGTTGAGGTGAGATGTTCTTTTCAACTTCGGGTTGAGCCGACCTTCTAATTTGATGCCTGTTTGTTTAACAGATGCTTGACAGTGAAGTCAAATGTTCCTTTCAACTTCATGTTGAGCCGACCTTCGGGTTCGATGCCTGTTTGTTTAACAGATGCTAGACGGCGAGGTCAGATGTTCCTCTCAACTTCGTGTTGAGCCGGCCTTCGGGTTCGATGCCTGTTTCTTTAACTGATGCCTGACGGCGAGGTCAAATGTTCTTATCAACTTCGGGTTGAGCCGCCCTTCGGGTTCCATGCCTGTTTGTTTAACAGATGTTTGACGGTGAGGTCAGATGTTCTTCTCAATTATGGGTTGAGACGGTGTTCGGGTTTGATGCCTGTTTGTTTAACAGATGCCGAACGGGGAGGTCAGATGTTCTTCTCAACTTCGGGTTGAGCCGGCCTTCGGGTTCCACACCGTTTTGTTTAACAGATGCCTGACGGCTAGGTCAGATGTTCTTCTTAACTTCGGGTTGAACCGGCCTTTGGGTTCGATGCCTGTTTGTTTAACAGATGCCTGGCTGCTAGGTCAGATGTTCTTCTCAACTTCGGGTTGATCCGACCTTCGGGTTCAATTCCTGTTTGTTTAACTAATGCCTGGCAGCAAGGTCGGATGTTCTTCTCAACATCGGGCTGAGTCTACCATCAAATTCGATGCCTGTTTGTTTAACATATGCCTGACAGCGAGGTCAGATGTTCTTCTCAACTTTATGTTCTGCCGGCCTTTGGGTTCGATCCCTATTTGTTTAACTAATGCCTAATGGGGAGGTCATATGTTCCTATTAACTTCAAGTTGAGCCGGCCTTCGGGTTCGATGCCTGTTTGTTTAACAGATGTTTGACGGTGAGGTCAAATGTTCTTCTCAATTAAGGATTGAGACGACCTTCGGGTTCAAAGCCTGTTTGTTTAACAGATGTCAGACGAAGAGGTCAAATGTTCTTCTCAACTTCGGGTTGATCCGGCCTTTGGGTTAGATGCCTGTTTGTTTAACAGATGCCTGACGGAGAGGTCTAATGTTCTTATCAACTTCGGGTTGAGCTGCCCTTCGGTTCGATGCCTGTTTGTTTAACAGATGCTTGACAGTGAAGTCAAATGTTACTCTCAACTTCATGTTGAGCCGACCTTCAGGTTCGATGCCTGTTTGTTTAATAGATTCCTGACGGCGAGGTCAGATGTTCCTCTCAGCTCCGTATTGAGCCAACCTTCGGGTTCGATGCCTGTTTGTTTAAGAGATGCCTGACAGCGAGGTCAGATGTTCCTCTAAACTTCGTGTTGAGCCAGCCTTCGGGTTCGATGCCTGTTTGTTTAAGAGATGCCTGACGGCGAGGTCTAATGTTCTTATCAACTTCGGGTTGAGCGGCCCTTTGGGTTTGATGCCTATTTGTTTAACAGATGCCTGACGATGAGGTCAGATGTTCTTCTCAACTTCTGGTTGAGCCGGCCTTCAGATTTGATGCCTGTTTGTTTAACAGATGCTTGACAGTGAAGTCAAATGTTCCTCTCAACTTCATGTTGATCCGACCTTCGGGTTCGATGCATGTTTGTTTAATAGATGCCTGACTGCGAGGTCAAATGTTTTACTCAACTTTTGGTTGAGCCGGCCTTCAGGTTCGACGCCTGTTTGTTTAACATATGCGTGACGACAACGTCAGATGTTCCTCTCAACTTCGTGTTGAGCCGGCCACCGGGTTCGATGCGTGTTTGTTTAACAAATGCCTTGACGCCAAGGTCAAATGTTCCTTTCAACTTCGTGTTAAGCCGACCTTCAGGTTCAATGCCTGTTTGTTTAACAGATTCCTGTCGGCGAGGTCAGATGTTCTTCTCAACTTCGGGTTGAGCCGACCTTCTGGTTCGATGCCTGTTTGTTTAACAGATGCTTGACGGCGAGGTCAAATGTTCTTCTCAACATTTGGTTGATCTGGCATTTGGGTTTGATGCCTGTTTATTTAACATATGCTTGACGGCGAGGTCAGATGTTCCTCTCAACTTCGTGTTGAGTCGGCCTTCGGGTTCAATGCTCGTTTGTTAACGAAATGCCTGGCGGCGAGGTTAGATGTTGCTCTCAACTTCGTGATGAGCGTGACTTTGTGTTCGATGCCTATTTGTTTAACAGATGCCTTACAGCGAGGTCAGATATTCCTATGAACTTCGTGTTAAACCGGTCTTCGGGTTCTATTCATGTTTGTTTAATTGATGCTTGACGACAAGGTCATATGTACTTCCCAACTTCGTGTTGAGCCGGCCTTCGGGTTCGATGCATGTTTATTTAACAGATACGTGACGGCGAGATCAGATGTTCTTCTCAACTTCGGGTTGACCTGGCCTTCCGGTTCGATTCCTGTTTTTTTAACTGATATCTAACAACAAGCTCAGATGTTCTTCTCAACTTTAGGTTGAGCCGGCCGTCAAATTTGATGCCTGTTTGTTTAACAGATGCCTGATAGCGAGGTCAGATGTTCTTCTCAGCGTCGGGTTGAGCCGACCTACCGAGGTCGATGCCTTTTTGTTTAACAGATCTCTGATGGCAAGGTCAGATGTACTTCTCATTTTCGGGTTGAGCCGGCCTTCGGGTTCAATGCTTGTTTGTTTAACAGATTCCAGACGGCGAGGTCAGATGTTCTTCTCAACTTCGGGTTGACCCGGCCTTCAGGTTCGACGCATGTTTATTTAACAGATGCCAGACAGCGAGGTCAGATGTTCATCTCAATTTTGGGTTGAGCCGACCATAAAATTCAATGCCTGTTTGTTTAACAGATGCCTGACAATGAGGTCAGATGTTCTTCTCAACTTCGGGTTGAGCCGGCCTTCGTGTTTGATGCATGTTTGTTTAACATATCCCTGACGGCGAGGTCAGATATTCCTATTAACATTGTGTTGAGCCAGCCTTCGGGTTCGATGTCTGTTTGTTTAACAGATGCCTGACGGCGAGGTCAGATGTTCTTCTCATCTTCGGGTTGAGCTGACCTTCGGGTTCGATGCCTGTTTGTTTAACATATGCCTGACGACGAGGTCAAATGTTCTTCTCAACTTTTGGGTGAGCCGGCCTTCGGGTTCTATGCCTGTTTATTTAACATATGCTTGATGGAGAGGTTAGATGCTCCTATCAAGTTCTTGTAGAACCGGCCTTCGGGTTCGATGCCTGTTTGTTTAACAAATGCCTGGCGGCGAGGTCAGTTGTTGCTCTCAACTTTGTGTTGAGCGGGACTTAGTGTTCGATGCCTATTTGTTTAATAGATGCCTTAAGGCGAGGTCAGATATTCCTATGAACTTCAGGTTGAGCCGGCATTTGGTTTTGATGCCTGTTTGTTAATCAGATGCCTGACGGTGAGGTCAGATGTTCTTCTCAACTTCGGGTTGAGCCGGCCATCTAATACGATGCCTGTTTGTTTAACAGATACATAACAGAGAGGTCATATGTTCTTATGAACATCGTGTTGAGCCGGCTTTTGGGTTCGATGCCTGTTTGTTTAATAGATGCCTAACTGCGAGGTCAGATGTTCCTCTTAACTTCTTGTTATTACGGCCTTCGGTTTCGATGCCTGGTTGTTTAACAGCTGCCTGACGGCGAGGTCAGATGTTTTTCTCAACTACGTGTTGAGACGACCTTCGGGTTCGATGCCTGTTTGTTTAACAGATGCCTCACGGCGAGGTTAGATGTTCTTCTTAACTTTGGGTTGAGCCGGCCTTCGGGTTTGATGCATGTTTGTTTAACAGATGCCTGACGACGAGGTCATATGTTCTTCTCCATTTTGGGTTTAGCCGCCCTTCTGGTTCGATGCCTGTTTGTTTAACAGATGCCTGACGGCGATGTCAAATGTTCCTCTCAACTTCGTCTTGAGCCGGCCTTCGGGTTTGATGCCTGTTTGTTTAAAAAATACCTAACGGCGAGGTCAGATGATCTTCTCAACTTCAGGTTGAGCCGACCTTCGGGTTCAATGCCTGTTTGTTTAACAGATGCCTGACGGCGAGGTCAAACGTTCTTCTCAACTTTTGGTTGAACCGGCCTTCAAGTTCGATGCCTGTTTGTTTAACATATGTGTGACGGCGACGTCAGATGTTCCTCTCAACTTCGTGTTGAGCCGGCCACCGGGTTCGATGCATTTTTGTTTAACAGATGCCTTGACGGCGAGGTCAAATGTTCCTCTCAACATCGTGTTAAGCCGACCTTCGGGTTCAATGCCTGTTTGTTTAACAGATTCATGACGGCGAGGTCTAATGTTCTTGTCAACTTCTGGTTGAGCCTCCCTTCGGGTTCGATGCTTGTTTTTTTAATAGATGCCTCACGGCTAGGTCAAATGTTCCTCTCAACTTCGTTTTGAGCCCCCCTTCGGGTTCGATGCCTGTTTGTTTAACAGATATGTGACAGCGAGGTCAGATGTTCCTCTAAACTTCGGGTTGAGCTGACTGTCTGGTTCGATGCCTGTTTGTTTAACATTTGCTTGATGGCGAGGGCAAATGTTCTTCTCAACATTTGGTTGAGCCAGCCTTTGGGTTCGATGCTTGTTTATTTAACATATGCTTGACGGCGAGGTCAGATGTTCCTCCCAACTTCTTGTTAAGCCAACCTTCGGGTTCGATACTCGATTGTTTAAGAAATGCCTGGCGGCAAGGTCAGATGTTGCTCTCAACTTCGTGTTGAGCGTGACTTCATGTTCGATGCCAATTTGTTTAACAGATGCCTTACAGCGAGGTCAGATATTCCTATGAACTTTGTGTTAAACCGGTCTTCGGGTTCTATGCCTGTTTGTTTAACTGATGCCTGACGGCAAGGTCATATGTACTTCTCAACTTCGTGTTGAACAGGCCTTCGGGTTCGATACATGTTTGTTTAACAGATACCTGACGGCGAGATCAAATGTTCTTCTTAACCTCGGGTTGACCTGGCCTTCCGGTTTGATTCCTGTTTTTTTAACTGATATCTAACAACAAGTTCAGATGTTCTTCTCAACTTTGGGTTGAGCGGCTATCAAATTCGATGCCTGTTTGTTTAACAGATGCCTGATAGCGAGGTCAGATGTTCTTCTCAGCTTCGGGTTGAGCCGACCTACCGAGGTCGATGCCTTTTTGTTTAACAGATCTCTGATGGCGAGGTCAGATGTACTTCTCATTTTTCGGTTGAGCCGGCATTCGGGTTCAATGCCTATTTGTTTAACAGATTCCAGGCGGCAAGGTCAGATGTTCTTCTCAACTTCGGGTTGACCCGGCCTTCTGGTTCGACGCGTGTTTATTTAACAGATGCCAGACAGCAAGGTCAGATGTTCATCTCAATTTTGGGTTGAGCCGACCATAAAATTCAATGCCTGTTTGTTTAACAGATGCGTGACAGCGAGGTCAGATGTTCTTCTCAACTTCGAGTTGAGCCGGCCTTCGTGTTTGATGCATGTTTGTTTAACATATCCCTGACGGCGAGGTCAGATATTCCTATGAACATCGTGTTGAGCCTGGCTTCGGGTTCGATGCCTGTTTGTTTAACAGATGCCTGACGGCGAGGTCAGATGTTCTTCTCATCTTCGGGTTGAGCCGACCATCGGGTTCGATGCCTGTTTGTTTAACATATGCTTGATGGAGAGGTTAGATGCTCTTATCAACTTCGTGTTGAACCGGCCTTCGGGTTTGATGCCTGTCTGTTTAACAAATGCCTGGCGGCGAGGTCAGATTGCTCTCAACTTTGTGTTGAGCGGGACTTAGTGTTCGATGCCTATTTGTTTAATAGATGCCTTAAGGCGAGGTCAGATATTCCTATGAACTTCAGGTTGAGCCGGCATTTGGTTTCGATGCCTGTTTGTTTAACAGATGCCTGACGGTGAGGTCAGATGTTCTTCTCAACTTCGAGTTGAGCCGACCATCAACTCCGATGCCTGTTTGTTTAACAGACACATAACAGAGAGGTCAGATGTTCTTATGAACATCATGTTGAGTCGACCTTTGGGTTCGATGCCTGTTTGTTTAATAGATGCCTAATTGCGAGGTCAGATGTTTCTCTTAACTTCTTGTTATGCCAGCCTTCGGTTTCGATGCCTGGTTGTTTAACAGCTGCCTGACGGCGAGGTCAGATGTTTTTCTCAACTACGTGTTGAGACGACCTTCGGGTTCGATGCATGTTTGTTTAACAGATGCCTCACGGCGAGGTTAGATGTTCTTCTCAACTTTGGGTTGAGCCGGCCTTCGGGTTTGATGCATGTTTGTTTAACAGATGCCTGACGACGAGGTCATATGTTCTTCTCAATTTTTGGGTTGATCCGCCCTTCTGGTTCGATGCCTGTTTGTTTAACAGATGCCTGACGGCGACGTGAAATGTTCCTCTCAACTTCGTCTTGAGCCGGAGTTCGGGTTTGATGCCTGTTTGTTTAAAAAATACCTAACGACGAGGTCAGATGTTCTTCTTAACTTCAGGTTGAGCCGACCTTCGGGTTCGATGCCTGTTTGTTTAACAGATGCCTGACGGCGAGGTCAAACGTTCTTCTCAACTTTTGGTTTAGCCGGCCTTCGGGTTCGATGCCTGTTTGTTTAACATATGCGTGACGGCGACATCAGATGTTCCTCTCAACTTCGTGTTGAGCCGGCCACCGGGTTTGATGCATTTTTGTTTAACAGATTCCTGACGGCGAGGTCTAATGTTCTTGTCAACTTCTGGTTGAGCCGCCCTTCGGGTTCGATGCCTGTTTTTTTAGTAGATGCCTCATGGCTAGGTCAAATGTTCCTCTCAACTTCGTGTTGAGCCCCCCTTTGGGTTTGATGCATGTTTGTTTAACAGATACGTGACGGCGAGGTCAGATGTTCCTCTAAACTTCGTGTTGAGCCGACCGTCTGGTTCGATGCCTGTTTGTTTAACAGATGCTTGATGGCGAGGTCAAATGTTCTTCTCAACATTTGGTTGAGCCGGCCTTTGGGTTTGATGCCTGTTTATTTAACAAATGCTTGACGGCGAGGTCAGATGTTCTTCTCAACTTCGTGTTGAGCCGGCCTTCGGGTTCGATGCCTGTTTGTTTAACAAATGCCTGGCGGCGAGGTCAGATGTTGCTCTCAACTTTGTGTTGAGCGGGACTTCGTGTTCGAGGCCTATTTGTTTAACAGATGCCATATGGCAAGGTCAGATATTCCTATGAACTTCGTGTTAAATCGGTCTTCGGGTTCTATGCCTGTTTGTTTAACTGATGCCTGACGGCAGGGTCATATGTACTTCTCAACTTCGTGTTGAGCCGGCCTTCGGGTTTGATCCCTGTTTGTTTAATAGATACCTGACGGTGAGATCAGATGTTCTTCTAAACTTCGAGTTGACCTGGCCTTCGGGTTCGATTCCTGTTTTTTTAAGTGATATCTAACAAGTTCAGATGTTCTTCTCAACTTTGGGTTGAGTCGGCCATCAAATTTGATGCCTGTTTGTTTAATAGATGCGTGATAGCGAGGTCAGATGTTCTTCTCAACTTCAGGTTGAGCCGGCCTACCGAGGTCGATGCCTTTTTATTTAACAGATCTCTGATGGCGAGGTCAGATGTACTTCTCAACTTCGGGTTGAGCCGGCCTTCGGGTTCAATGCCTATTTGTTGAACAGATTCTAGATGGCGAGGTCAGATGTTCTTCTCAACTTCGGGTTGACCCGCCCTTCGGGTTCGATGCGTGTTTATTTAAGAGATGCCAGACAGCGAGGTCAGATGTTCTTCTCAATTTTGGGTTGAGCCGACCATCAAATTCAATGCCTGTTTGATTAACAGATGCGTGACAGCGAGGTAAGATGTTCTTCTCAACTTCGGGTTTAGCCGACCTTCGTGTTTGATGCATGTTTGTTTAACAGATCCCTGACGGCGAGGTCAGATATTCCTATGAACATCGTGATGAGCCAGCCTTCGGGTTCGATGCCTGTTTGTTTAACAGATGCCTGACGGCGAGGTCAGATGTTCTTCTCATCTTCGGGTTGAGTCGACCGTCGGGTTCGATGCCTGTTTGTTTAACAGATGCCTGACGGCGAGTTCAGATGTTCTTCTCATCTTCGGGTTGAGCCGACCGTCGGGTTCGATGCCTGTTTGTTTAACATATGCCTGACGGCGAGGTCAAATGTTCTTCTCAACTTTTGGGTGAGCCGGCCTTCGGGTTCTATGCCTGTTTATTTAACATATGCTTGATGGCGAGGTCAGATGTTCCTATCAACTTCGTGTTGAACCGGCCTTCGGTTTCGATGCCTGTTTGCTTAACAAATGCCTGGCGGCGAGGTCAGATGTTGCTCTCAACTTCGTGTTGAGCGGGACTTAGTGTTCGATGCCTATTTGTTTAATAGATGCCTTAAGGCGAGGTCAGATATTCCTATGAACTTCAGGTTGAGCCGACATTCGGGTTCGATGCCTGTTTGTTTAACAGATGCCTGACGGTGAGGTCAGATGTTCTTCTAAACTTCGGGTTGAGCCGGCCATCAAATCCGATGCATGTTTGTTTAACAGATGCCTAACAGCGAGGTCAAATGTTCTTATGAACATCGTGTTGAGCCGGCCTTTGGGTTCGATGCCTGTTTGTTTAAGAGATGCCTATCCGCGAGGTCAGATGTTCCTCTTAACTTCGTGTTATGCCGGCCTTCGGGTTCGATGCCTGGTTGTTTAACAATTGCCTGACAGCGAGGTCAGATGTTTTTCTCAACTACGTGTTGAGACGAACTTCATGTTCGATGCCTGTTTGTTTAACAGATGCCTCACGGCGAGGTTTGATGTTCTTCTCAACTTTGTGTTGAGCTGGCCTTCAGGTTTGATGCATGTTTATTTAACAGATGCCTGAGGACGAGGTCAGATGTTCTTCTCATTTTTTGGTTGAGCCGCCCTTCTGGTTTGATGCTTGTTTGTTTAACAGATGCCTGACGGCGATGTCAAATGTTCCTCTCAACTTCGTCTTTAGCCGGCCTGCGGGTTTGATGCCTGTTTGTTTAACAGATACCTAATGACGAGGTCAGATGTTCTTCTTAACTTCAGGTTGAGCCGACCTTCGAGTTCGATGCCTGTTTGTTTAACAAATGCTTGACAGCGAGGTCAAATGTTCTTCACAACTTTTGGTTGAGCCGACCTTCGGGTTCGATACCTGTTTATTTAACATATGCGTGACGGCGACGTCAGATGTTTCTCTCAACTTCGTGTTGAGCCGACCACCGGGTTCTATGCGTGTTTGTTTAACAGATGCCTTGACGGCGAGGTCAAATGTTCCTCTCAACTTCGTGTTAATCTGACCTTAGGGTTCAATGCCTGTTTGTTTAACAGATTCTTGACGGCGAGGTCTAATGTTCTTGTCAACTTCTGGTTGAGCCGCCCTTCGGGTTCGATGCCTGTTTTTTTAGTAGATGCCTCACGGCTAGGTCAAATGTTCCTCTCAACTTCGTGTTGAGCCCCCCTTCGGGTTTGATGCATGTTTGTTTAACAGATACGTGACGGCGAGGTCAGATGTTCCTCTAAACTTCGTGTTGAGTCGACCGTCTGGTTCGATGCCTGTTTGTTTAACAGATGCTTGATGGCGAGGTCAAATGTTCTTCTCAACATTTGGTTGAGCCGAACTTTGGGTTTGATGCCTGTTTATTTAACATATGCTTGACGGCGAGGTCAGATGTTCTTCTCAACTTCGTGTTGAGCCGGCCTTCGGGTTCGATGCCTGTTTGTTTAACAAATGCCTGGCGGCGAGGTCAGATGCTGCTCTCAACTTTGTGTTGAGCGGGACTTCGTGTTCGAGGCCTATTTGTTTAACAGATGCCATACGGCGAGGTCAGATATTCCTATGAACTTTGTGTTAAATCGGTCTTCGGGTTCTATGCCTGTTTGTTTAACTGATGCCTGACGGCAGGGTCATATGTACTTCTCAACTTCGTGTTGAGCCGACCTTCGGGTTTGATCCCTGTTTGTTTAATAGATACCTGACGGCGAGATCAGATGTTCTTCTCAACTTCGAGTTGACCTGGCCTTCGGGTTCGATTCCTGTTTTTTTAAGTGATATCTAACAAGTTCAGATGTTCTTCTCAACTTTGGGTTGAGTCGGCCATCAAATTTGATGCCTGTTTGTTTAATAGATGCGTGATAGCGAGGTTAGATGTTCTTATCAACTTCAGGTTGAGCTGGCCTACCGAGGTCGATGCCTTTTTATTTAACAGATCTCTGATGGCGAGGTCAGATGTACTTCTCAACTTCGGGTTGAGCCGGCCTTCGGGTTCAATGCCTATTTGTTGAACAGATTCTAGATGGCGAGGTCAGATGTTCTTCTCAACTTCGGGTTGACCCGGCCTTCGGGTTCGATGCGTGTTTATTTAAGAGATGCCAGACAGCAAGGTCAGATGTTCTTCTCAATTTTGGGTTGAGCCGACCATCAAATTCAATGCCTGTTTGATTAACAGATGCGTGACAGCGAGGTAAGATGTTCTTCTCAACTTCGGGTTTAGCCGACCTTCGTGTTTGATGCATGTTTGTTTAATAGATCCCTGACGGCGAGGTCAGATATTCCTATGAACATCGTGTTGAGCCAGCCTTCGGGTTCGATGCCTGTTTGTTTAACAGATGCCTGACGGTGAGGTCAGATGTTCTTCTCATCTTCGAGTTGAGCAGACCGTTGGGTTTGATGCCTGTTTGTTTAACAGATGCCTGACGGCGAGGTCAGATGTTCTTCTCATCTTCGGGTTGAGCCGACCGTCGGGTTCGATGCCTGTTTGTTTAACATATGCCAGACGGCGAGGTCAAATGTTCTTCACAACTTTTGGTTGAGCCGGCCTTCGGGTTCGATGCCTGTTTATTTAACATATGCGTGACGGCGACGTCAGATGTTCCTCTCAACTTCGTGTTGAGCCGGCCACCGGGTTCGATGCGTGTTTGTTTAACAGATGCCTTGACGGCGAGGTCAAATGTTCCTCTCAACTTCGTGTTAATCTGACCTATGGGTTCAATGCCTGTTAGTTTAACAGATTCCTGATGGCGAGGTCTAATGTTCTTGTCAACTTCTGGTTTAGCCGCCCTTCAGGTTCGATGCCTGTTTTTTTAGTAGATGCCTCACGGCGAGGTCAAATGTTCCTCTATACTTCGTGTTGAGCCAATCGTCTGGTTCGATGCCTGTTTGTTTAACAGATACTTGATGGCGAGGTCAAATGTTCTTCTCAACATTTGGTTGAGCCGACCTTTGGGTTTGATGCCTGTTTATTTAACATATGCTTGACGGCAAGGTCAGATATTCCTCTCAATTTCGTGTTGAGCCGACCTTCGGGTTCGAAGCCCGTTTGTTTAACAAATGCCTGGCAGCGAGGTCAGATGTTGCTCTCAACTTCGTGTTGAGCGGGACTTCGTGTTCGATGCCTATTTGTTTAACAGATGCCTTACGGCGAGGTCAGATATTCCTATGAACTTCGTGTTAAACCGGTCTTCGGGTTCTATGCCTGTTTGTTTAACTGATGCCTGACGGCAGGGTCATATGTACTTCTCAACTTCGTGTTGAGCCGGCCTTCGGGTTTGATGACTGTTTGTTTAACACATGCCTGACGACGAGGTCAAATGTTCTTCTCAACTTCGAGTTGACCTGGCCTTCGGGTTCGATTCCTGTTTTTTTAACTGATATCTAACAACTAGTTCAGATGTTCTTCTCAACTTTGGGTTGAGCCGGGCATCAAATTCGATGCCTGTTTGTTTAACAGATGAGTGATAGCGAGGTCAGATGTTCTTCTCAACTTCGGGTTGAGCCGGCCTACCGAGGTCGACGCCTTTTTGTTTAACAGATCTCTGATGGCAAGGTCAGATGTACTTCTCAACTTCGGGTTGAGCCGGCCTTCCGGTTCAATGCCTGTTTGTTTAACAGATTCCAGACGGCGAGGTCAGATGTTCTTCTCAACTTCGGGTTGACCCAACCTTCGTTTTTGATGCGTGTTTATTTAACAGATGCCAGACAGCGAGGTCAGATGTTCTTCTCAATTTTGGGTTGAGCCGACCATCAAGTTCAATCCCTGTTTGTTTAACAGATGCGTGACAGCGAGGTCAGATGTTCTTCTCAACTTTGGGTTGAGCCGGCCTTCGTGTTTGATGCATGTTTGTTTAACAGATCCCTGACGGCGAGGTCAGATATTCCTATGAACATCGTGTTGAGCCAGGCTTCGGGTTCGATGCTTGTTTGTTTAACAGATGCCTGGTGGCGAGGTCAGATGTTCTTCTCATCTTCGGATTGAGCCGACCTTCGGGTTCGATGCCTGTTTGTTTAACATATGAGTGACGGCGAGGTCAAATGTTCTTCTCGACTTTTGGGTGAGCCGGCCTTCGGGTTATATGCCTGTTTATTTAACATATGCTTGACGGCGAGGTCAGATGTTCCTATCAACTTCATGTTGAACCGGCCTTCGGGTTCGATGCCTGTTTGTTTAACAAATGCCTGGCGGCGAGGTCAGATGTTGCTCTCAACTTTGTGTTGAGCGGGACTTAGTGTTCGATGCCTATTTTTTTAATAGATGCCTTAAGGCGAGGTCAGATATTCCTATGAACTTCAGGTTGAGCCGGCATTCGGGTTCAATGCCTGTTTGTTTAATAGATGCCTGACGGTGAGGTCAGATGTTCTTCTCAACTTTGGGTTGAGCCGGCCTTCGGGTTGGATTCCAGTTTGTTTAACTGATGACTAACAACAAGGTCAGATGTTCTTCTCAACTTAGGGAAGAGCCGACCATCAATCTCGATGCCTGTTTGTTTAACAGATGCCTGACAGCGAGATAAGATGTTCTTCTCAACTTCGGGTTAAGCCGGCCTTCGCGTTCGATGCCTGTTTGTTTAACAGATCCCTGATGGTGAAGTCAGATGTACTTCTCAACTTTGTGTTTAGCCGCCTTTCGGGTTCGATGCCTGTTTGTTTAACAGATGCCTGACGGCAAGGTCAAATATTCCTCTCAACTTCTGGTTGAGTCGGCCTTCTGGTTCGATGCCTGTTTGTTTAACAGATGCCTGACGGCGAGGTCTAATATTCTTATCAACTTCGGGTTGAGCTGGTCATCAAATTCGGTGTCTGTTTGTTTAACAGATGCGTGACAGCGAGGTCAGATGTTCTTCTACACTTTGGGTTGAGCCGGCCTTCGGGTTCGATTCCTGTTTGTTTAACTGATTCCTGACAACAAGGTCAGATGTTCTTCTCAACTTCGGGTTGAGCCAGCCTTCATGTTTGATGCCTGTTTGTTTAACAGATCCTTGACAGCGAGGTCAGATATTCCTATGAACTTTGTGTTAAGCCAGCCTTCGGGTTCGATGCCTGTTTGTTTAACAGATTCCTGACGGCGAGGTCAGATGTTCTTCTCAACTTCGGGTTGAGCCAGCCGTCGGGTTCGATGCCTGTTTCTTTAACATATGCTTGATGGCGAGGTCAAATGTTTTCTCAACTTTTAGTTGAGCCGACCTTTGGGTTCGATGCGTGTTTATTTAACATATGCTTGACGGCAAGGTCATATGTTGCTATCAACTTCGTGTTGAGCGGGACTTCGTGTCTGATGCCTATTTGTTTAACAAATGCCTTACGGCGAGGTCAGATATTCCTATGAACTTCGTGTTGAGTCGGCCTTCGAGTTCGATGCCTGTTTGTTTAACAGATGCCTGATAGCGAGGTCAGATGTTCTTCTCAACTTCAGGTTGAGCCGCCCTTCGGGTTCGATGCCTGTTTGTTTAACATATGCCTAATGGCGAGGTCAAATGTTCCTCTCAACTTTGTGTTGAGCCGGCATTGGGGTTCGATGCCTGTTTGTTTAATAGATGCCTGACCGTGAGGTCAGATGTTCTTCTCAACTTTGGGTTGAGCCGGCCTTCGGGTTCGATTCCTGTTTGTTTAACTGATGCCTGACAACAAGGTCAGATGTTCTTCTCAACTTCGGGATGAGCCGACCATCAATCTCGATGCCTGTTTGTTTAACAGATGCCTGACAGCGAGATAAGATGTTCTTCTCAACTTCGGGTTAAGCCGGCCTTCGCGTTCGATGCCTGTTTGTTTAACAAATCCCTGATGGTGAAGTCAGATGTACTTCTCAACTTTGTGTTTAGCCGCCTTTCGGGTTCGATGCCTGTTTGTTTAACAGATGCCTGACGGCAAGGTCAAATATTCCTCTCGACTTCTGGTTGAGTCGGCCTTCTGGTTCGATGCCTATTTGTTTAACAGATGCCTGACGGCGAGGTCTAATATTCTTATCAACTTCGGGTTGAGCTGGTCATCAAATTCGATGTCTGTTTGTTTAACAGATGCGTGACAGCAAGGTCAGATGTTCTTCTACACTTTGGGTTGAGCCGGCCTTCGGGTTCGATTCCTGTTTGTTTAACTGATTCCTGACAACAAGGTCAGATGTTCTTCTCAACTTCGTGTTGAGCCAGCCTTCGTGTTTGATTCCTGTTCGTTTAACAGATCCTTGACAGCGAGGTCAGATATTCCTATGAACTTTGTGTTAAGCCAGCCTTCGGGTTCGATGCCTGTTTGTTTAACAGATGCCTGACGGCGAGGTCAGATGTTCTTCTCAACTTCGGGTTGAGCCAGCCGTCGGGTTCGATGCCTGTTTCTTTAACATATGCTTGATGGCGAGGTCAAATGTTTTCTCAACTTTTAGTTGAGCCGGCCTTTGGGTTCGATGCGTGTTTATTTAACATATGCTTGACGGCAAGGTCATATGTTGCTATCAACTTCGTGTTGAGCGGGACTTCGTGTCTGATGCCTATTTGTTTAACAAATGCCTTACGGCGAGGTCAGATATTCCTATGAACTTCGTGTTGAGTCGGCCTTCGAGTTCGATGCCTGTTTGTTTAACAGATGCCTGAGAACGAGGTCAGATGTTCTTCTCAACTTCAGGTTGAGCCGCCCTTCGGGTTCGATGCCTGTTTGTTTAACAGATGCCTAATGGCGAGGTCAAATGTTCCTCTCAACTTTGTGTTGAGCCGGCATTGGGGTTCGATGCTTATTTGTTTAACAGATGCCTGGCAGCGAGGTCAGATGTTCTTCTCACCTTCGGTTTGAGCCGGCCTTCGGGTTGGATTCCTGTTTGTTTAACTGATGCTTGACCACAAGGTCAGATGTTATTCTCAACTTCGGGATGAGCCGACCATCAATCTCGATGCCTGTTTGTTTAACAGATGCCTGACAGTGATGTCAGATGTTCTTCTCAACTTCGGGTTGAGCCGGCCTCCGGGTTGGATGCCTGTTTGTTTAACAGATCCCTGACGGCAAGGTCAGATGTACTTCTCAACTTTGTGTTGAGCCGCCCTTCTGGTTCGATTCCTGTTTGTTTAACAGATGCCTGACGGCGAGGTCAAATGTTCCTCTCAACTTCTTCTTGAGCCGGCCTTCGGGTTCGATGCCTGTTTGTTTAACCGTGCCTTACAGCGAGGTCAGATGTTCTTCTCAACTTCGGGTTGAGCCGACCTTCGTGCTCGATGCCTGTTTGATTAACAGATCCCTGATGGCGAGGTCAGATATTCCTATGAACTTCGTCTTGAGCCGGCCTTCGGGTTCGATGCCTGTTTGTTTAATAGATGCCTGACGGCGAGGTCAGATGTTCCTCTCAACTTTGTGTTGTGCCAGCCTTCAGGTTCGATGCCTGTTTGTTTAACAGATGCCTGACGGCTAGGTCAAATGTTTTTCTCAACTACGGGTTGAGACAACGTTCGGGTTCGATGCTTGTTTGTTTAACAGATGCCTGACGGCAAGGTCAAATATTCCTCTCAACTTCGGGTTGAGTCGGCCTTCGGGTTTGATGCCTTTTTGTTTAACAGATGCTTGACGGCGAGGTCTAATATTCTTATCAACTTCGGGTTGAGCTGGCCATCGAATTCGATGTCTGTTTGTTTAACAGATGCGTGACATCAAGGTCAGATGTTCTTCTCAACTTTGGGTTGCGTCGGCCTTCGTGTTTGATGCCTGTTTGTTTAACAGATCCTTGACGGAGAGGTCAGATATTCCTATGAACTTTGTTTTGAGCCAGCCTTCGGGTTTCATGCCTGTTTGTTTAACAGATGCTTGACAGTGAGGTCATATGTTCTTCTCAACTTCGGGTTGACCCTGCCTTCGGGTTCGATGCATGTTTGTTTAACATATGCCTGACGGCGAGGTCAAATGTTCTTCTCGACTTTTGGTTGAGCTGACCTTCGGTTCGATGCCTGTTTATTTAACATATGCTTGACGGAAAGGTCATACGTTGCACTCAACTTCGTGTTCGATGCCTATTTGCTTAACAGATGCCTTACGGCGAGGTCAGATATTCCTATGAACTTCGGGTTGAGTCGGCCTTCGGGTTCGATGCCTGTTTGTTTAACAGATCCCTGACAGCGAGGTCAGATGTTCTTCTCAACTTCGGGTTGAGCCGACCTCCAGTTTGAATCCCTGTTTGTTTAACAGATCCCTGACGGCAAGGTCAGATGCACTTCTCAACCTTGTGTTGAGCCGCCCTTCGGGTTCGATGCCTGTTTGTTTAACAGATGCCTGACGGCAAGGTCAAATGTTCCTCTCAACTTCTTGTTGAGCTGACCTTCGGGTTCGATGCCTGTTTGTTTAACAGATCCTTGACAGCGAGGTCAGATATTCTTCTCTACTTCGTGTTGAGTCGGCCGTCGGGTTCGATGCCTGTTTGTTTAACAGATGCTTGACGGCGACGTCAAATGTTCTTCTCAACTTTTGGTTTAGTCGACCTTCTGGTTCGATGCCTGTTTATTTAACATATGCTTGACGGCAAGGTCATATGTTGCTCTCAACTTTGTGTTCGATGCCTATTTGCTTAACAGATGCCTTACGGCGAGGTTAGATATTCCTATGAACTTCGTGCTGAGTCGGCCTTCGGGTTCGATGCCTGTTTGTTTAACAGATGCCTGACAGCGAGGTCAGATGTTCTTCTCAACTTCGGGTTGAGCCGGCCTCCGGGTTGGATCCCTGTTTGTTAAACAGATCCCTGACGGCAAGGTCAGATGTACTTCTCAACTTTGTGTTGAGCGCCCTTTGGGTTCGATGCCTGTTTGTTTAACAGATGCCTGATGGCGAGGTCAAATGTTCCTCTCAACTTCTTGTTGAGCCGGCCTTCGGGTTCGATGCCTGTTTATTTAACATATTCCAGACGGCGAGGTCTAATGTTCTTATCAACTTCGGGTTGAGATGGCCATCAAATTCGATGCCTGTTTGTTTAACAGTGCTTGACAGCAAGGTCAGATGTTCTTCTCAACTTCGGGTTGAGCCGGCCTTCGTGCTCGATGCCTGTTTGTTTAACAGATCCCTGACGGCGAGGTCAGATATTCCTATGAACTTCGTGTTGAGCCGGCCTTCGGGTTCGATGCCTGTTTGTTTAATAGATGCCTGACGGCGAGGTCAGATGTTCCTCTCAACTTCGTATTGTGCCAGCCTTCGGGTTCGATGCCTGTTTGTTTAACAGATGCCAGATGGCTAGGTCAAATGTTTTTCTCAACTACGGGTTGAGACGGCCTTCGGGTTCGATTCCTGTTTGTTTAAAAGATGCCTCACTGTGAGGTAAGATGTTCTTCTCAACATTGGTTTGAGCCAGCCTTCGGGTTTGATGTTGTTTGTTTAACAGATGCCTGACGGGGATGTCAAATGTTCCTCTCAACTTTGTGTTAAGCCGACCTTCGGGTTCGATGCCTGTTTGTTTAAAAGATGCCTGACGGAGAGGTCAGATGTTCTTCTCAACTTCGGGTTGAGCCGACCTTCGGGTTTGATGCCTGTTTGTTTATCACATGCCTGCCGACGAGGTCAAATGTTCCTCTCAACTTCGTGTTGAGACGGCCTTGGGGTTCGATGCCTACTTGTTTAACACATTCCTGGCGGCAAGGTCAGATGTTCTTCTCACCTTCGACTTGAGCCGGCCTTCGGGTTCGGTTCCTGTTTATTTAACTTATGCCTGACCACGAGGTCAAATGTTCTTCTCAACTTCGAGATGAGCCGACTATCAATCTCGATGACTGTTTGTTTAACAGATGCCTGACAGCGAGGTCAGATGTTCTTCGCAACTTCGGGTTGAGCCGGCCTCTGGGTTCGATGCCTGTTTGTTTACAGATCGCTGACGGCAAGGTCAGATGTATTTCACGACTTTTTGTTGAGCCGCACTTCAGGTTCGATGTCTGTTTGTTTAATAGATGCCTGACGACGAGGTCAAATGTTCCTCTCTACTTCTTGTTGAGCCGGCCTTCGGGTTCGATGCCTGTTTGTTTAACATATGGCAGACGATGAGGTCTAATGTTCTTATCAACTTCGGCTTTAGCTGGCCATCAGATTCGATGCCTGTTTGTTTAATAGTGCCTGACAGCGAGGTCAAATGTTCTTCTCAACTTCGGGTTGAGCCGGCCTTCGTGCTCAATGCCTGTTTGTTTAAGAGATCCCTGACAGCGAGGTCAGATATTCCTATGAACTTCGTGTTGAGCCGGCCTTCGGGTTCGATTCCTGTTTGTTTAATAGATGCCTGACGGCATGGTTAGATGTTCCTCTCAACTTTGTGTTGTGCCAGCCTTCAGGTTTGATGCATGTTTGTTTAACAGATGCCTGACGGCTAGGTCAAATATTTTTCTCAACTACGGGTTGAGACGACCTTCGGGTGCGATGCCTGTTTGTTTAACAGATGCCTCACGGTGAGGTTAGATGTTCTTCTCAACTTTGGGTTGAGCCAGCCTTTGGGTTTGATGCATGTTTGTTTAACAGATGCCTGACGGAGAGGTCAGATGTTCTTCTCAATTTCGGGTTGAGCCGCCCTTCTGGTTTGATGCCTGTTTGTTTAACAGATGCCTAACGGGGACGTCAAATGTTCCTCTCAACTTGTTGTTGAGCCGACCTTCGGGTTCGATGCCTCTTTATTTAACAGATACCTGACGGGGAGGTCAGATGTTCTTCTCAACATCGGGTTGAGCCGATCTTCGAGTTCGATGCCTGTTTGTTTAACAGGTGCCTGACAGCGAGATCAGATGTTCTTCTCAACTTTTGGTTGATCCGGCCTTCGGGTTCGATGCCTATTTATTTAACATATGCTTGACGGCGAGGTCAGATGTTCCTCTAAACTTCGTATTGAGCCGGCCTTCAGGTTCGATGCCCGTTTGTTTAACAAATTCCTGGCGGCGAGGTCAGATGTTGCTCTCAACTTCGTGTTGAGCGGGACTTCGTATTCGATTCCTATTTTTTTAACAGATGCCTTACGGCGAGGTCAGATATTCCAATGAACTTCGTGCTGAGCCGTCCTTCGAGTTCTATGCCTGTTTGTTTAATAGATGCCTGACAGCGACGTCAGATGGTCTTCTCAACTTTGGGTTTAGCCGCCCTTCGGGTTTGATGCCTGTTTGTTTAACAAATGCCTAACGGCGAGGTCAAATGTTCCTATCAACTTCGTGTTGAGCCAGCCTTGGGGTTCGATGTCTGTTTGTTTAACAGATGCCTAACCGCGAGGTCAGATGTTGCTCTCAACTTCGTGTTGAGCGAGACTTCGTGTTCGATGCCTATTTGTTTAAAAGATGCCTGGCGGCAAGGTCAGATATTCTTCCCACCTTCGGTTTGAGCCGGCCTTCGGGTTCGATTCCTGTTTGTTTACTAATGTCTGACAACGAGGTCAGATGTTCTTCTCAACATCGGGATGAGCCGACCATCAATCTTGATGCCTGTTTCTTTAACATATGCCTGACAGCAAGGTTAGATGTTCTTCTCATCTTCGGGTTGAGCCGGCCTCCGGGTTCGATGTCTTTTTGTTTAACAGATCCCTGTCGGCGAGGTCAGATGTACTTCTCAACTTCGTGTTGATCCGCCCTTCGGGTTCGATGCCTGTTTGTTTAACAGATGCCTGACGGTGAGGTCAAATGTTCCTCTAAACTTCTTGTTGAGCCGGCCTTCGGGTTCGATTCCTGTTTGTTTAACATATGCCTGACGGCGAGGTCTAATGTTTTTATCAACTTCGGGTTGGACTGGCCATCAAATTCGATGCCTTTTTATTTAACATATGCCTAACAGCGAGGTAAGATGTTCTTCTCAACTTCGGGTTGACCAGACCTTCGTGTTCGATGCCTGTTTGTTTAACAGATCCCTAACGGCGAGGTCAGATATTCCTATGAACTTCGTGCTGAGCCTGCCTTCGAGTGCGATGCCTGTTTGTTTAATAGATGTCTGACGACGAGGTCATATGTTCCTCTCAACTTCGTCTTGTGCCAGCCTTCGGGTTCGATGCTTGTTTGTTTAATAGATGCATGACAGCGAGGTCAGATGTTCCTTTCAACTTCGTGTTGTTCCAGCCTTCGGGTTCGATGCCTGTTTGTTTAACAGATGCCTGACGGCTAGTTCAAATGTTTTTCTTAACTACGGGTTGAGACGGCCTTTGGGCTCGATGCCTGTTTGTTTAACAGATGCCTCACGGTGAGGTTATATGTTCTTTTAAACTTCGTGTTGTGCCAGCCTTCGGGTTCGATGCCTGTTTGTTTAACAGATCCCTGACGGCTAGTTCAAATGTTTTTCTCATCTACGGGTTGAGACGGCCTTCAGGCTCGATGCCTGTTTGTTTAACAGATGCCTCATGGTGAGGTTATATGTTCTTCTAAAATTTGGGTTGAGCCAGCCTTCAGGTTTGATGCATGTTTGTTTAACATATGCCTGACGGCAAGGTCAGATGTTCTTCACAACTTCGGGTTGAGCCGCCCTTCTGGTTCGATGCCTGTTTGTTTAACAGATGCCTGACGGGGACGTCAAATGTTCCTCTCAACTTCGTATTAAGCCAGCCTTCGGGTTCGATGCCTATTTGTTTAACAGATACCTGACGGTGAGGTCAGATGTTCTTCTCAAGATCAGGTAGAGCCGACCTTCGGGTTCGATGCTTGTTTGTTTAACAGATGCCTCACGGTGAGGTTATATGTTCTTCTCAAATTTGGGTTGAGCCAGCCTTCGGGTTTGATGCATGTTTGTTTAACAGATGCCTGACGGCGAGGTTAGATGTTCTTCTCAACTTCGGGTTTAGCCGCCCTTTTGGTTCTATGCCTGTTTGTTTAACAGATGCCTAACGGAGACGTCAAATGTTCCTCTCAACTTCGTGTTGAGCCGGCCTTCGGGTCGATGCCTGTTTGTTTAACAAATACCTGACAGCAAGGTCAGAAGTTCTTCTCACCTTTCTGTTGAGCCTGCCTTGGGGTTCGATACCTATTTGTTTAACAGATGCCTGACGGCGAGGTCAGATGTTCTTCTCACCTTCGGTTTGAGCCAGAATTCGGGTTCGATTCCTGTTTGTTTAACTTATGCTTGATCACGAGGTCAGATGTTCTTCTCAACTTTGGATTGAGCCGCCCTTCTGGTTCGATGCCTGTTTGTTTAACAGATGCCTGACGGGGAGGTCAAATGTTCCTCTCAACTTTGTATTGAGCCGACCTTCGGGTTCGATGCTTGTTTGTTTAACAGATACCTGACGGTGAGGTCAGATGTTCTTCTCAACTTCGGGTGTCGCCGACCTTTGGGTTCGATGCCAGTTTGTTTAACAGATGCCTGACAGCGAGATCAAATGTTCTTCTCAACTTTTGGTTGAGCCAGCCTTTGGGTTCGATGCATGTTTATTTAACATATGCTTGACGGCGATGTCAGATGTTCCTCTCAACTTCGTGTTGAGCCGGCCTTCAGGTTCGATGTCCGTTTGTTTAACAATTTCCTGGCGGCGAGGTCAGATGTTGCTATGAACTTCGTGCTGAGCCATCCTTCGGGTTCTATTCCTGTTTGTTTAACAGATGCCTGACAGCGACGTCAGATGGTCTTCTCAACTTTGGGTTGAGTCGCCCTTCGGGTTTGATGCTTGTTTGTTTAACAAATGCCTAACGGCGAGGTCAAATGTTCCTCTCAACTTCCTGTTGAGCCGGCCTTGGGGTTCGATGTCTGTTTCTTTAACAGATGCCTAACCGCGAGGTCAGATGATGCTCTCAACTTCGTGTTGAGCGAGACTTCGTGTTCGATGCCTATTTGTTTAAAAGATGCCTGGCGGCAAGGTCAGATATTCTTCCCACCTTCGGTTTGAGCCGGCATTCGGGTTCGATTCCTGTTTGTTTATTAATGTCTGACAACGAGGTCAGATGTTCTTCTCAACATCGGGATGAGCCGACCATCAATCTTGATGCCTGTTTGTTTAACAGATGCTTGACAACAAGGTTAGATGTTCTTCTCAACTTCGGGTTGAGCCCGCCTCCGGGTTCGATGTCTGTTTGTTTAACAGATCCCTGACGGCGAGGTCAGATGTACTTCTCAACTTCGTGTTGAGCCGCCCTTCGGGTTCGATGCCTGTTTGTTTAAGAGATGCCTGACGGCGAGGTCAAATGTTCCTCTCAACTTTGTGTTGAGCCGGCCTTCGGGTTCGATGCCTGTTTGTTTATCATATGCTTGGCGGCGAGGTCTAATGTTCTTACCAACTTCGGGTTGGGCTGGCCATCAAATTCGATGCCTGTTTATTTAACATATGCCTGACAGCGAGTTCAGATGTTCTTCTCAACTTCGGGTTGAGCTGGCCTTCGTGTTCGATGCCAGTTTGTTTAACAGATCCCTGACGGCGAGGTCAGATATTCCTATGAATTTCGTGTTGAGCCGACCTTCGAGTTCGATGCCTGTTTGTTTAATAGATGTCTGACGGCAAGGTCATATATTCCTTTCAACTTCGTGTTGTGCCAGCCTTTGAGTTTGATGCCTGTTTGTTTAATAGATGCCTGACAGCGAGGTCAGATGTTCCTTTCAAATTCGTGTTGTACCAGCTGGCGCTACTGCGAAAATAGGCGCCGACTGAACAGAAGAGTCGCCACCGTGCGTTATTTATCCCAACGAAGGGAAAGGAAACGCTTAAAGTAAACCTACCGCAAAGACGGGAAAGGAATGGTCATCGCAACCAAATCCTGGATTCGGGAGTCGGTTACGCAAGGGGAAGGTATTAGCACCCCTCACATCCGTCGTACTCGACGGGATCCACGCTTGTTGGTTTGTCTAAAGGATGCAAAAATAATCTATCTACGGTTGCTAAATCTAAACGGAAGGGAATTGACTCGATAGAGCGTCGCACTCTAGGCCTACGTATTCTCAAGAGAGAAAGTCAGAGTCAACGTAGTTCGGGAAACTACAAGGAATTGGCTCGCCAATACCTCGCGTCTTGTGCCTACGTACTTCCACACAGCATGGAAGATCAGAGCTTTCGTAGTTCAGACTAACTACGGCTAGGCAGGGTGTTCTCGATCACACAGGAAGTGAGAGATTAAGCTGGTTTTAAAGGTACGGGAACCTATGGGAACTAAAACTACGGTCTGGTCTCAAACGCGCAAGGGCAAGAGAAAGGGAAAACAATCAGTCGTCAGCGGGAAAGTCTCGATCGCACAGCAGCGAGAGAACAGAAGAGTTAGTTGTTAGTGTGCTCGCTAGGATATCGCATCTTATGCCTACATATTCTCGCTCAGTACGAGAAATCAGAGCAGCTGTAGTTCAGCCTAACTACGGGTAGAACGGAGACCACAACATCAATCTCATTTTATTAATATTCGGAAGAAATTATGAAAATAAACTCCTAAAAATCCTATCCATCTAATATGGAAAATCTAATGGAAAGTAGTCCCCTAACAAGTGGACTTTTAAATTTACTTCTAACAATGTAAAATAAACTCTATGAGAAATCATATCCTAAAAAAGAAAATATATCCTAAAAGAAAATATTAAAAATACTATTATAATATTTCTATATATTCTTTTCTTTTTCTATTACATTTTTTGCCTCATATTCACTATTTTTTCTATCACATATTTTTTCTTCTAAAAAAACTAAACAAATGAAATAAAAGAAAATAAAGAAAAAACCAAGGGGGGTACACTGCAGCAGAAGGGGTACAGCCAGCAGAAAAAGCAGAACAAAAAAACTGGGCCCAGCCCACTAAGTAATTCAGAAAAAACAAGAACAGGGGGGTGAATTGAGAAAAACGGAGGGCGTATGTCCAAAACGCGCTGCAGGACCCAGCCCATCAGACCAATAACGAAAATGGAGGGTGAATGTCCAGAAACGGGGGTGTGAATCAGAAAAAACGATTGGGCCCGGCCCAGTCCAAACTCAGTCTGGCTCTCCCTCTTCTCCTTCCACCTTCAGAAACCCTAACTCCCAACTATCTCCCTTCTCTCCCAACCTTGCGCCGTCACCACTGCCCACCTCTCCTTCTCCGACTCAGCCCCAGCATCCATTGTTCTTCCCTTCCAACACTTTCTACAAGACCTCTCCTCACACAAACAGAGCTCGAAAATCACATTATTCAGCAATTAACATCGATTGCAATTTGGAAGAATCTTTAGTGAAAACTTCGTCGTTCTTGAACGAACCTGGACACCAATGGACGGACACCACGAATGGATGAAGGTCCCATGAAGATTGATGGCGATCTTCGTAGAAGATGAAGCTGCGGAGGTGCTTGCTCTTGGATGCTGAAGAAATTCTGGAAATCTGATGAACTCTGTTGATGAAGACATCTTGCAGTTATCGTTGTTGAACGATGATGACTACTTTCACGATTTCTGGAGATTTCACATGAGGATAATGATGATGATGATTTCTGAAACGTTGTCATGTTCTTGATAACGATGATGAAGGTGGTAATGAATGATGAAGATCTTGAGGATGAGAAGATCTTGATGAAGATCTTGAGTTTCTGGGAATCCTGATGGAGGTGCTGATGGAGATTGACGGCGGAGATTCTTCGTTTCTGGAGAATGATGAACATGCGTCTGGAAATGGATGAGGATTGTTGAGTTTCTGGGTGGAGTTGCAAGAACAATGGCGATCTGGAAAGTTCACGAAGAATATTGATGAACCTTGACGTCGAATGGATGATTCTTGGTGATGAAGGCTGAAAAAACTGGAAAATTAATGATGAACTGATGAACTTTCCGGTGAGATCTCCGGCGAAGGCATGAACATGGTGGCGAGGAAGATGAAGATCGAAGAGCTTTCTGAATCAAGATGCAGTTCTCCGGTGAGATTTGGGAACTCCGGCGACGATTACCGGCGACCATTGTGGCGGCTGCATGGCCGGCGGTGCGGTCTCCAGCGCGCATGCAGAGGGGAAGTGTGGGGAGGACACGTGGTGAGTGGTGTGTGCATGGAGCACACGTGGTGGGAAACGTGGCTGCTGAGTGGAGAGAGGAACGTGGAGGTATGTGGTGTGAAAACATGGCAGTGAAACAATGAAGTGGGGCCTCCTGAATGGGACGCGTGGATACTCTTATAGTGCGACACATGGACTGATATGGGGTGGGCCTCCAAACTGGGCCCAACGAAAATGGACTTAATTAACAGCAAAAACCTCATTAAACTCACTTAAAAAACTGATTAAAGACTAAATGAAGACCTAATTACTAATGGATATTCAATTAACACTAACTAAGAATTAAAACTACAATTAACGACTAAAACGAAAATTAAAACTAATATAATTCCTAATTAAAACTGATTAGCTCAATTAAAATCTAAACAAAAGATTAAAATCCTAATTAATCTCTATTAAGGAGAATTAACCTAAAACTTTATTAATTCTAAACTAATAAAACTCTATTATTAAAAAAACAAAAGAAAATCTGTTAATATCTATTAAAACAATTACTCTAAAAAAAAGAAATTCTATTTAATTCTATATCTACAAAATTATGATTAAGAAATCTATTTTACTTATTAAAATTCTAAAAAAAAAAGAATCTATATCTATAAAAACTATTTTCTATTAAAAAGAAATCTAATTAATCTATTTAAAATAAAACTCTAATATCCTATTAAAAGAAGACTATTTATTCTATTTAAGATTCTATAACCTATTTATTTAAAAGAAATTCTATTTATCTGATAAAAGAAAATCTAATATATTTCTATTAAAAAAACCTATATACTATTAAAAAAAAGAAATATAACCTAAAAACTTATTTAAAATCTATTTACAAAAACAGCAAAAGACCATTAAACCCTACAAATGCAATTAATTCAATTAAAGAGGAGATCGAGACCGGAGCGGAACCAGCGATAACACCCAGACACCTGAATGCCCTCAAAAACCACAGCGCGAACTGAAAACACCCGGGAAGCGCGCGACTTCCCACAAACAACCTCTGATTATCTGAATCTGCCTGAAACACCTGAAATGCGACAGCAGGGCTGTAATCCCGATAAAATCACCATGATTGAGAAAAATGCACTGTATGCAGTATGCGAATGCGAATGAGAAAATGCGTCGAAACATCAAGCCAGATACGGGACCCGGTTGGTCAAATTTTAGGGTGCAACAGCTGCCCCTATTCAAACGGCTTGGACCTGAATGGCTGAAGAGCGCCCAGCCTTTAAATATTCAAAGGTAGAAGATGGTTGAATACAAATGAACCATGAAATTTGCCAACCGCAAAATAAACTGCAAAACTGCTTGAGAAATAGCGTCTAATAAACTGAAGTCTGGTTGTCACGACAACAACTGTCAATTATCTGATAAAGTTTTCTCTGTTTTATTTTCAACATCAATCACCTGCGTGACGCCACAGGCACTGATTCTTCGGAATAATGCTTCAAAAAAGCAAACACCTTCCCATCTACTATGGGATCTTTTCTGTCGACTCATGGTTCCAGCAAACCTGAGGAAACTTTCCTGGGGAATTCTGAATTGAACTGCCTGGAACCTATTTCGACGAAGGCGGCAGCTTCAGAAGTTTGATATATGTCAATCTTTTTTTTCGATGCTGATGTAACAACCAAATATGAAGAAATACTCCGCTGGGGGAGTAGAGAAGCTTAACCAAACAACTCTGCAGGTGAACAAATTCGAAAGCCAATAGGTAACCACCCTGGTCTATGTTTCGACATGCGTATGTCTGAAATGATGTAATGTCCTATACGACATGGAAATGCTATGTATTTGAGAGTGCAATGCCCCGTACGGCATGGATATGCTATGCGTTTGTTGTAAATGCAATATGTCGATATATGCAAATGCTAATGTATGCTCGCGCTGCCAGAGAACACCAGGTCTAAAACCACTTGGCAAAATAAATGCCGGAGGCAACGTCAAATCCATTGGATGTAACCCGGTTGTCACAAAATCATTTCAGCCATATTCTTTTCTAAACCACTGTCAAACTGACTGTACTCTGTGGGGAATTTAAACGAACTGGGGTTGATTGTAAACGGCTCACTGTTGAGAATACCCCTTCTGTCACGGATATTAATCTTTTAATCTGTCGAGGATACTCCTGATCCTATTCCGATGCGGGGTAAAATACAATCTCAATTCTTCCGAGAATAATACACAACTTTCAACTGCTGAAGAGGAGTAATTCTGATTTAACAACGTCCATACGGTATTCAACATTAATCGGGGAACTGGCATCCATTAAGCTTCGTATCGGGGAACCTGACAAATTATTGTATCGGGTATTTACATTTTTTTTGGTTTTTCTAGTTTAAAAGATAAAAACGGGTTATTAACAAGATGGAAAACACTAGACGAGAACTAGCATTCAAAGGTAGACTACCAGGCGAGAACTGATAGCAAAATAAATTAGGTTATCGAACGAAAAAATTGTTTTTATGTTTTGAACGTCAAACGGGGCCGACTGGATAATGGGTAAAGAAAAAGACAACCAGGCGAGAACTGATTGAAAGCTGACATGTACCAGACGAGAACTGATACAACAATAGGTTAAATAAAAGAAGACAACCAGACGAGAACTGGTGTTTAAAAGCTAGCATGCATCAGGCGAGAACTGATGTTTACAGAAAGCAAATCGACAATACGATAACTGGTTAAAAGAAAGATAGTACCAGGCGAGAACTGGTAGTTACGAAAATGTGGGCCAGACGAGAACTGGTTACCGGTTTGCCAGGCGAGACCTGGGCTTTGGAAACGGCTTGGTTCTGACAGGTAACAGATTTAAACTGTAGGATAACAATCCACCGACGACACGACTCTCTTTTTTTTTTTGGAAGGTTCAGGTTTTTGATAAGGGTATTGACACGATTCCCCGATACTCAACTCTTGCTGGGGATAAACAAACTTGCTTGAATAACTTGCCCCAATCCAACTTTTGGGAATACTTGCTCTGAGCAGCTTGCTACAAGACGACTTCGAGAATATTTGCCCCGGTATCTGTACCACAAAAGGATTCAACTTCTATTAAACAACTATCAACCCAGTTGGTTTCAACATTTCCGAACTGACTTGCCCCAGAATGAGCGTATAAGCAACCTAACCTAATCTGATTATCCACCTGAAGTATCTGTTTTCAAATCTCAACATTCTGCATAATTGCCCCTGATTGGCTCTCGAGAAGACTCACTTCTGATCAGCTGCTTCTCAAACAAACCGCCCCATAATCAACTGATGCTTCGGGCCTTGTCCTCAGGCTAACTGATTCTGAACTTACTGGAAATTAATGTCCCTGATTCACAGGGCTTCACAACATACACCATTCTGGTTCAGACTACTGTATTTTTCAGTCCTGTTCGATTATTCCCTGTTGGACTATCCTGCAAGTAAAAATCGTCTATTCACGAATGGTAATTTTAATGCAATGTTTATGCAGATTTTGAAAATTTTTGTGCTGTCACTCATTTATATGATTGTGAAACTAAGTTCAAACGTAGTGCTGATTTGATCAGTGAAAAATACAAACAAGGAAATGACTAGTAAATCAAGAAGGAGTCAGGTTACTCAACCTTATCGTAATGCGCTTTCAGAATAAACCCTACCTCAATTAGGTCTTTTAAGGGTTGTATCGTGGTCGGGTTCACGGTTCGTGAAACAAAGGATATTTGGCTCAAATTTTGATTTATACCCACCCCTTCTACGTGATGATCTCTGATCCTAAAGTTCAGTTAACCTGGCGCAAGCGCTCGCCTCTTCGAGAGGTATGTTGAATGGTAAGAACCATAACTAAGGAATTCACAAGGTTTTTCGGAGTGACAGTTACTCCTTCTTCGTTTTCGGTGTCTGTATACACGACTTTGTCTTTCACTGGGGATCTATATTTTTTTCTATCCCTTCTTTTCCGTTCTTTTTGATTCCCTAATTTTTGCCTGGACTGACTCCTTTTGAGTTCTTTTCGATTTTTTTCGATTTTTGAAGTCCAGCGGGATGCCGTGATTTTTGCCTAAGTATTAGCTTTCCAGCTTTTTCATTTCTTTTTACTTAGCGGGCTTTCTCATTTCTTTCTTTTTCTTGGTAACAAAGTCGTGTGACCCTGGTTGTCTTGATTGCTCCGAAAGGTTTACAACTGTCTCACTCCTGATTGGTGAGATTTAACCATTGTGGTTGACGAGATACGACCTCTTGAGAGGTATAAACTGTTATTGGTCCTCGAATGGAAACACTCCTCTGTAAGACTTGAACGCTCGGTCAAGCTAACTGACAACTACCCTACCCCGGGTTAAGATGTGAGGGTTAAAAAGTCCGAAAAAACTTCTACTTCCTGGCTCGAAGTGGTTAACAAGGGACTAACTCCTTATATCTCCAGTGTTTAGGGGATTTGAAATAATGCCTTGTACGTCATCGGCAAGGTTTTGTCTGAAAGCGTACGATCATCGTTTATGAGTTTAGTTTCGTCATCCTACCTCCAATCTTTGCTAATCATGTGACAAAGTGGAGTGAATAAAATGCGAGTGTTAGTGCAATGCAATAAATGAGCGACAGTGACATGATTAATTCAGAAAAATGCATAGTCACCTTATTAATATCACCATTCGAAACATACAATATTTACAGCAAATAGTAACTGACAGAAAGAAAACTACAAATGCAAATGATATAAAAGTCTGAGGACTGCTAATGTCGAGGCGCCCGCCTGTCTGAATCACTGGCTCCTTTGAAAAAAACCTTCTGAATCTACGAGCTTAGACAGCTGAGCGGTTGGTATGAACAAACAGAAATCCTTCTCGAAAGGAAATGCGATCTTGGTCGATCAACTGTTGTACTTTTGCCTGAAACGCTTTACAATCTTCCGTCGAATGTCCGGGGGAGCCACCATGGTAACCATACTGAACGTGGGGATTGTACCCAGGAGGGTAAGGTTCTGGAACTGGCTTAAGAGCTTTAGGTTCCACCAAAGAACTCTGGATCAAAGATGGTAGCAGCTGGCTATACGGCATAGGCACTGGGTGAAAAGGAGCTTTCCTTCGTTCCAAATTGTTGTGAGGTCGATTCCGATTCTGACGCTGATTCTGATAACCTCGACCACGAGTTCGCTGCTTTGCAATGGAAGTGACATAAGGTTCCTGATAAGGTGCCTGAGGCACAGTTGTCTGTTCAGTATAACAAGTCACCGGAGGTACTGGTCTCTGATAAGATGAAGAACCAACAAAATTCACTGATTCGTCTCGAGGATATTCAACATTTGGCATGGTTGCATTGATTACAACTTCTTCTTCGTTCTGATAGTCACAAGGATATTCAGTTTCACCAGCTTGATCGTTCGAAATAATCTGAATTTTCCCAATTCTTATGGCATACTCAAGGCGTTCTCCCAATATTACCAAGTCAGAGAAACTTAACGGAAGTCCAAGCAATCTTTCGAAGTAATGATCCTGCAGTGAGTCTACAAACATGCTCGTCAACTCTCGGTCTAAAAGTGGTGGGTGCACTCTAGCAGCAAACTCTCTCCATCTCTGAGCATACTTCCTGATAGGTTCATTGTTCTCTTGAGACAATTCTTGCAATTGCATGCGATGGGGAGCTATGTCTAAATTATAATCGTACTGCTTCAGAAAAGCTCTGGCTAAATCCACCCATGATTGGATCTGATTTCTCTCTAACTGCATATACCACCTCAAAGATGCCCCAGTCAGACTATCTTGAAAGTAATGGATCATCAATTTGTCATCTCGCACAAACGAAGTCATTCTTCGACATAACATCACCAAATGTTGCTTCGGACAGCTATCTCCCGTGTACTTCTCAAATTTCGGCACTTTGAACTTATAAGGCAACACCAGGCCAAGAACCAAACACATGTCTGCAGCATTCAGGTTAACAGCATCTTTCATTTTCAAAGCTTTAACTCCTTCTTCCAACGCTCGGAGTTTTCTATCCATCTCAAGAGCTCTTGGATCTACGGTCCTGGCTATTGGAATATCTCTTCGTGGATTTATCTCAGGGAAAACAACACCTTGATTGTTAACAGGAGGAGGACGCTCATTCTGGACAACAAACTGCTCGGGTCGATCTCGGTTCTCAATAGAAGGCTGTACAACTTGGTCTGCAGTAACGTTGTTCACTTGCGGAAAGTCTTCCATAGAACCATACAGAGGGTTGGACGTCATAGTGAACCCTGACAAGGCATTAGCAGACTGGAACTTGTTCTCTAACATAGCTACCAATAATCTTCAGCTGACTTCGCTGCTCGATTCTGCTCAAATCTACTCAAATCTACTCAAAATCTGTTCAAATCTACTCAAATCTGTTTCAATCCCTTGGTCTTCTTCTAACAATCAATAGCTGCTCAATCCCAACTCCGGGTAATCACCTTCAGGAAACAAAGGCTGGATCAGAACTCTGGCTAGCTGGAGGATGATATGCAATATGATGCAACACGTTTATGCAAATGGAAATACAATATGCAGCAAACACGGGATCACAGCCCCCACACAATCTGAACACTGCTGCACTGCTGACGGAGTACGTTCGCTATGAAGAGAGATGCCAAGATAACGGGTAGGCTGGAAGTCAAGGTTCCTGCAAAAACCCTCCCACTCACGGGTAATGGACCTAGATCTGTCAAGGTACGGCATCCTATGCGGTCGTCAGCGTCACAGACTTTCAAAACTAACGATACGATTCCCGAAAGGAGTGGCATCATCAAATCTTGAAGAGGCCTCACTTAGCTAACTTCCAATTGATCGGTTCCCGGAGTCGACAATTCAACTAACCAACAACCCATGACACCCAAAGGGTGGGACAAGAGGCCAACCAGAAGAACCTCGTACGAGTGTGAATTTTGTGGGACACTAGGACATGCAAAGCACGTGCGCGCCCGCTACTTTCCACTCTAATTCTAATGTACACTCAAGCCTGGGTCTGGCTTCTCACTCAAAGGAACATCCCCACCCAACAGCACAACAACAACAGATAATATTAATAAATAAACCCTAATAGACAAGCAAACAAGCGCTAGGATAGACTCTCTTAAGGTACGTTGGATCCCAAATGCATAAGGAACTATCGCAGTCCTTAGCAGCCAAGGGACGTTGGATCCCCAGCAGAGTCGCCAGCTGCTGGGGATCGCCCCAAACAGCTAGGAAAAAACTAAGGCGTAGGGAACCGTTGGAGTCCCCAGCAGAGTCGCCAGCTGGCGCTACTGCGAAAATCGGCGCCGGTTGAACAGAAGAGTCGCCACCATGCGTTATTTATCCCAACGGAGGGAAAGGAAACACTCAAAGTAAACCTACCGCAAAGACGGGAAAGGAATGGTCATCGCAACCAAATCCTGGATTCGGGAGTCGGTTACGCAAGGGGAAGGTATTAGCACTCCTCATGTCCGTTTTACTCGACGGGATCCACGCTTATTGGTTTGTCTAAAGGATGCAAAAACAATCTATCTACGGTTGCTAAATCTAAACGGAAGGGAATTGACTCGATAGAGCGTCGCACTCTAGGCCTACGTATTCTCAAGAGAGAAAGTTAGAGTCAACGTAGTTCGGGAAACTACAAGGAATTGGTTCGCCAAGACCTCGCGTCTTGTGCCTACGTACTTCCACACAGCATGGAAGATCAGAGCTTTCGTAGTTCAGGCTAACTACGGCTAGGCAGGGTGTTCTCGATCACACAGGAAGTGAGAGATTAAGCTGGTTTTAAAGGTACGGGAACCTATGGGAACTAAAACTACGGTCTGGTCTCAAATGCGCAAGGGCAAGAGAAAGGGAAAACAATCAGTCGTCAGCGGGAAAGTCTCGATCGCACAGCAGCGAGAGAACAGAAGAGTTAGTTGTTAGTATGCTCGCTAGGATATCGCATCCTATGCCTACATATTCTCGCTCAGTACGAGAAATCAGAGCAGCTGTAGTTCAGCCTAACTACGGGTAGAACGGAGACCACAACATCAATCTCATTTTATTAATATTCGGAAGAAATTAAGAAAATAAACTCCTAAAAATCCTATCCATCTAATATGGAAAATCTAATGGAAAGTAGTCCCCTAACAAGTGGAATTTTAAATCTACTTCTAACAATGTAAAATAAACTCTATGAGAAATCATATCCTAAAAAAGCAAATATATCCTAAAAGAAAATATTAAAAATACTATTATAATATTTCTATATATTCTTTTCTTTTTCTATTTCATATTTTCCTCATATTCACTATTTTTTCTATCACATATTTTTTCTTCTAAAAAAACTAAAAAAATGAAATAAAAGAAAATAAAGAAAAAACCAAGGGGGGTACACTGCAGCAGAAGGGGTACAGCCAGCAGAAAAAGCAGAACAAAAAAACTGGGCCCAGCCCACTAAGTAATTCAGAAAAAACAAGAACAGGGGGGTGAATTGAGAAAAACGGAGGGCATATGTCCAAAACGCGCTGCAGGACCCAGCCCATCAGACCAATAACGAAAATGGAGGGTGAATGTCCAGAAACGGGGGTGTGAATCAGAAAAAACGATTGGGCCCGGCCCAGTCCAAACTCAGTCTGACTCTCCCTCTTCTCCTTCCACCTTCAGAAACCCTAACTCCCAACTATCTCCCTTCTCTCCCAACCTTGCGCCGTCACCACCGCCCACCTCTCCTTCTCCGACTCAGCCCCAACATCCATTGTTCTTCCCTTCCAACCCTTTCTACAAGACCTCTCCTCACACAAACAGAGCTCGAAAATCACATTATTCAGCAATTAACATCGATTGCAATTTGGAAGAATCTTTAGTGAAAACTTCGTCGTTCTTGAACGAACATGGACACCAATGGACGGACACCACGAATGGATGAAGGTCCCATGAAGATTGATGGCGATCTTCGAAGAAGATGAAGCTGCAGAGGTGCTTGTTCTTGGATGCTGAAGAAATTCTGGAAATCTGATGAACTCTGTTGATGAAGACATCTTGCAGTTATCGTTGTTGAATGATGACGACTACTTTCACGATTTCTGGAGATTTCACATGAGGATAATGATGATGATGATTTCTGAAACGTTGTCATGTTCTTGATAACAATGATGAAGGTGGTAATGAATGATGAAGATCTTGAGGATGAGAAGATCTTGATGAAGATCTTGAGTTTCTGGGAATCCTGATGGAGGTGCTGATGGAGATTCACGGCGGAGATTCTTCGTTTCTGGAGAATGATGAACATGCGTCTGGAAATGGATAAGGATTGTTGAGTTTCTGGGTGGAGTTGCAAGAACAATGGCGATCTGGAAAATTCACGAAGAATATTGATGAACCTTGACGTCGAATGGATGATTCTTGGTGATGAAGGCTGAAAAAACTGGAAAATCAATCATGAACTGATGAACTTTCCGGTGAGATCTCCGGCGAAGGCATGAACGTGGTGGCGAGGAAGATGAAGATCGAAGAGCTTTCTGAATCAAGATGCAGTTCTCCGGTGAGATTTGGGAACTCCGACGACGGTTACCGGCGACCATTGCGGCGGCTGCATGGCCGGCGGTGCGGTCTCCAGCGCGCATGCAGAGGGGAAGTGTGGGGAGGACACGTGGTGAGTGGTGTGTGCATGGAGCACACGTGGTGGGAAACGTGGCTGCTGAGTGGAGAGAGGAACGTGGAGGTATGTGGTGTGAAAACATGGCAGTGAAACAATGAAGTGGGGCCTCCTGAATGGGACGCGTGGATACTCTTATAGTGCGACACATGGACTGATATGGGGTGGGCCTCCAAACTGGGCCCAACGAAAATGGACTTAATTAACAGCAAAAACCTCATTAAACTCACTTAAAAAACTGATTAAAGACTAAATGAAGACCTAATTACTAATGGATATTCAATTAACACTAACTAAGAATTAAAACTACAATTAACGCCTAAAATGAAAATTAAAACTAATATAATTCCTAATTAAAACTGATTAGCTCAATTAAAATCTAAACAAAAGATTAAAATCCTAATTAATCTCTATAAAGGAGAATTAACCTAAAACTTTATTAATTCTAAACTAATAAAACTCTATTATTAAAAAAATAAAAGAAAATCTGTTAATATCTATTAAAACAATTACTCTAAAAAAAGAAATTCTATTTAATTCTATATCTACAAAATTATGATTAAGAAATCTATTTTACTTATTAAAATCCTAAAAAAAAGAATCTATATCTATAAAAACTATTTTCTATTAAAAAGAAATCTAATTAATCTATTTAAAATAAAACTCTAATATCCTATTAAAAGAAGACTATTTATTCTATTTAAGATTCTATAACCTATTTATTTAAAAGAAATTCTATTTATCTGATAAAAGAAAATCTAATATATTTCTATTAAAAAAACCTATATACTATTAAAAAAAGAAATATAACCTAAAAACTTATTTAAAATCTATTTACAAAAATAGCAAAAGACCATTAAACCCTACAAATGCAATTAATTCAATTAAAGAGGAGATCGAGACCGGAGCGGAACCAGCGATAACACCCAGACACCTGAATGCCCTCAAAAACCACAGCGCGAACTGAAAACACCCGGGAAGCGCGCGACTTCCCACAAACAACCTCTGATTATCTGAATCTGCCTGAAACACCTGAAATGCGACAGCAGGGCTGTAATCCCGATAAAATCACCATGATTGAGAAAAATGCACTGTATGCAGTATGCGAATGCGAATGAGAAAATGCGTCGAAACATCAAGCCAGATACGGGACCCGGTTGGTCAAATTTTAGGGTGCAACACCAGCCTTCGGGTTTGATGCCTGTTTGTTTAATAGATGCCTGACGGCTAGTTCACATGTTTTTCTCAACTACGGGTTGAGACGGCCTTCGGGTTCGATGCCTGTTTGTTTAACAGATGCCTCACGGTGAGGTTATATGTTCTTCTTAACTTTGGGTTGAGCCAGCCTTCGGGTTTGATGCATGTTTGTTTAACAGATGCCTGACAACGACGTCAGATGGTCTTCTCAACTTTGGGTTGAGCCGCCCTTCGGGTTTGATGCCTGTTTGTTTAACAAATGCCTAACAGCGAGATCAAATGTTCCTCTCAACTTCGTGTTGACCCAGCCTTGGGGTTCGATGTCTGTTTTTTTAACAGATGCCTAACCGCGAGGTCAGATGTTGCTCTCAACTTCATGTTGAGCGAGACTTCGTGTTCGATGCCTATTTGTTTAAAAGATGCCTGGCGGCAAGGTCAGATATTCTTCCCACCTTCGGTTTGATCCGGCCTTCAGATTCGGTTCCTGTTTGTTTACTAATGTCTGACAACGAGGTCAGATGTTCTTCTCAACATCGGGATGAGCTGACCATCAATCTTGATGCCTGTTTGTTTAACATATGCCTGACAGTAAGGTTAGATGTTCTTCTCAACTTCGGGTTGAGCCGGCCTCCGGGTTCGATGTCTGTTTGTTTAACAGATCCCTGATGGCGAGGTCAGATGTACTTCTCAACTTCGTGTTGAGCCGCCCTTGGGGTTCGATGCCTGTTTGTTTAACAGATGCCTGGCGGTGAGGTCAAATGTTCCTCTAAACTTCTTGTTGAGCCGGCCTTCGGGTTCGATGCCTGTTTGTTTAACATATGCCTGACGGTGAGGTCTAATGTTCTTATCAACTTCGGGTTGGACTGGCCATCAAATTCGATGCCTGTTTATTTAACATATGCCTAACAGCGAGGTCAGATGTTCTTCTCAACCTCGGGTTGAGCAGACCTTCGTGTTCGATGCCTGTTTGTTTAACAAATCCCTAACGGCGAGGTCAGATATTCCTATGACCTTCGTGTTAAGCCGGCCTTCGAGTTTGATGCCTATTTGTTTAATAGATGTCTGACGACGAGGTCATATGTTCCGCTCAACTTCGTCTTGTGCCAGCCTTCGGGTTCGATGCCTGTTTGTTTAATAGATGCCAGACAGCGAGGTCAGATGTTCCTTTTAACTTCGTGTTGTGCCAGCCTTCCGGTTCGATGCCTGTTTGTTTAACAGATGCCTGACGGCTAGTTCAAATGTTTTTCTCAACTACGGGTTGAGACGGCCTTTGGGCTCGATGCCTATTTGTTTAACAGATGCCTCACGGTGAGGTTATATGTTCTTCTAAACTTCGTGTTGTGCCAGCCTTCGGGTTCGATGCCTGTTTGTTTAACAGATGCCTGACGGGGAGGTCAGATGTTCTTCCCAACTTTGGGTTGAGCCGACCTTCAGGTTCGATGCCTGTTTGTTTAGCAGATGCCTGACGGCGAGATCAAATGTTCTTCTCAACTTTTGGTTGATCCGGCCTTCGGGTTCGATGCCTGTTTATTTAAGATATGCTTGACGGCTAGGTCAGATGTTCCTCTAAACTTCGTGTTGAGCCGGCCTTCAGGTTCGATGCCCGTTTGTTTAACAAATTCCTGGCGGCGAGGTCAGATGTTGCTCTCAACTTTGTGTTGAGTGGGGCTTCGTGTTCGATTCCTATTTGTTTAACAGATGCCTTACGGCGAGGTCAGATATTCCTATGAACTTCGTGCTGAGCCATCCTTCGGGTTCTATGCATGTTTGTTTAACAGATGCCTGACAGCGACGTCAGATGGTCTTCTCAACTTTGGGTTGAGCCGCCCTTCGGGTTTGATGCCTGTTTGTTTAACAAATTCCTAACGGCGAGGTCAAATGTTCCTCTCAACTTGCTGTTGAGCCGGCCTTGGGGTTCGATGTCTGTTTGTTTAACAGATGCCTAACCTCGAGGTCAGATGTTGCTCTCAACTTCGTGTTGAGCGATACTTCGTGTTCGATGCCTATTTGTTTAAAAGATGCCTGGCGACAAGGTTAGATATTCTTCCCACCTTCGGTTTCAGCCGGCCTTCGTGTTCGATTCCTGTTTGTTTACTAATGTCTGACAACGAGGTCAGATGTTCTTCTCAACATCGGGACGAGCCGACCATCAATCTTGATGCCTGTTTGTTTAACAGATGTCTGACAGCAAGGTTAGATGTTCTTCTCAACTTCGGGTTGAGCCGGCCTCCGGGTTCGATGTCTGTTTGTTTCACAGATCCCTGACGGCGAGGTCAGATGTACTTCTCAACTTCGTGTTGAGCCGCCCTTCGGGTTCGATGCCTGTTTGTTTAACAGATGCCTGACGGCGAGGTCAAATGTTCCTCTAAACTTCTTATTGAGCCAGCCTTCGGGTTCGATGCCTGTTTGTTTAACATATGCCTGACGGCGAGGTCTAATGTTCTTATCAACTTCGGGTTGGACTGGCCATCAAATTCGATGCCTGTTTATTTAACATATGCCTAACAGCGAGGTCAGATGTTCTTCTCAACTTCGGGTTGAGCAGACCTTCGTGTTCGATGCCTGTTTGTTTAACAGATACCTAACGGCAACGTCAGATATTCCTATGAACTTCGTGTTGAGCCGGCCTTCGAGTTCGATGCTTGTTTTTTTAATAGATGTCTGACGACGAGGTCAGATGTTGCTCTCAAATTCGTGTTGAGCGGGACTTCGTGTTCGATGCCTATTTGTTTAACAGATGCCTTACGGCAAGGTCAGATATTCCTATGAACTTCGTGTTGAGCCGGCCTTCGGGTTCGATGCCTGTTTGTTTAACAGATGCCTGACAGCGACATCATATGGTCTTCTCAACTTCGGGTTGAGCCGCCATATGGGTTCGATGCCTGTTTGTTTAACAAATGCCTGATGGCGAGGTCAAATGTTCCTCTCAACTTCCTGTTAAGCCGGCCTTGGGGTTCGATGCCTGTTTGTTTAACATATGCGTGACGGTGAGGTCTAGTGTTCTTATTGTTGCACCCCAAAATTTGCCCAACATTCCTTTACCTAGCTTATGTTTCTTTTCATTCACATTAGCATTATCATTTGCATTTCATTGACATGTATGCAGGAGATCAAGAGGTATGATTGTCAATTAAGAGACAATCAAGACTTTGAAGCTATCTAAGAAGGTTATTCAGGTGCTCAAGGGTTGATATCCTTGTCAGAGAAGTTAAAGGATCCTCAGAGAGAGTGATTGAAGTCAAGTGTGTAGGTCTCCTAACTTGAGAGTTGTGGGAAGCCATCAGATGATTCTGAAGCCATGAAGTTAGACTTGAGGTCTTGAGAGAGCTCACGAGAGATGTTAAAGATCACTTTGATGCCTAGACAGGTCATTGTGTAAGGCCTAAGAAGCCTCAACCATGATTGGTGCAGCTAGGGTTTGACTGGGTCAACCCTAAGTCAACTGATGATTTGAACAAGGTTGAGACCTAATTCCAAGAGCCACGTGATCATGGATTGATACATTGAGATGTTATAAGGATGATTCCAAGGTCAACTCATCATGATTGAAGAGTTTGAGAAGTTTCAAGCTAGGGTTTATAAGGCTTGACAGTGTAAAATCCCCTAGTTGGACCCCTATCTTCAAGGCAATGTAGCTCAAGATGTGATTGTCATCTCATCTTGCCCCCAACATGAATGTTGTAGAGCATGATATTAGATTTAATTTGAGTGCTAGAAGTCCTTTATAGGATTTGTAGAACTCAAGTTATGACTTTGACAAGTTACAGGTCATCTGAGGTATGTGAATTTGGAGCTTGAAAGTTGTCCAACTTGCATGAAACTTTTGCCCTAGAAGGATGATTCCTATGAACTTTTGGTCAAAATGAATGTTGTTCCTTATCCTCTCATCTTTCTAGAGAGTACTAGAAGTCCTTGATAGGATTTGTAGAACTCAAGTTATTGCTTTGACAAGTCAAGGGCATTTTGGTCATTTGGAGATTACAGGTCATTTCAATCCTAAGGCCATAACTCCTATTTGCAAGCTCCAAATGGGAAAATGTTCAACATCAAACTTGTTCAAAATGATGTTTTAAGGCTAGCCAAGAGGTCATGAGAGCTTGGAATAGCTTGCTTCAAAAAATCACAAAAATGTCCTAAAATAAGGGTGAATTTCAAATGAACCAAAGATGGAAATTGGTATTTTTGATCTACATATCCAAACCAAGCCATATGACATACCAATTTGATTGTAAAACACATTTTAAGAACATTGACATTGCCAAAATTTTGTATTGAAGGTTAATTTGAGGACTTGCTTTGAAAAGTGGTTACTTACATCATAAGTAACAATTGCCAAACCAATATGCAAGGCATAACCAAGGCTCTTTTCAATCCAAACACTTTGATAATCTCATTTGGAGAGAATTTGGATGAAAAGCATAATGAATACAAGCTAATGCAAGGACTGTTTTGAGTATACCATGAGATTGGATTTTCAAGTGAAGTGAGATATTGAATTTCTCATTAGAGTGATCTAGAACTTTCTAGATCATTCATCCTTGTTCTATATATGATTTAGAAGTGGTTCAGAGTGAAGGTTGGTAAGAATTGAGAGAGGAGAGTGAGATTGCACTTTGAAATTTCTCATTGCAAATCAAAATCGGTTACAAGGTTAGAGGCCATTTCAGTCCAAGAAATTGATCTCAATAGCTTGCTCGGAGGTTGGTGATTGATCCCAGATCAAATTCGAGGCCAGGTGGTGGAGGAATCGTGAGTTAGCCATTGGAGTTGGAAGCTTGCAACTCAGAATCGGTTTCAAGAATTCAGGGCATTTCAACTCTTTTCTTTGCATACAGAAGATTGATTGGAGGCTAGTGAAGGATTCTGCAAGATCTTGAGGGTTGATTTGAGGATTTAACCACTCTGTTTGCTCAATTTTACCAGGTGTGCAGTTCTTATCCCATGGCTCAAATTAGGTAGAATCAATGGGAATTATCGTGTTAGATGCATTGTAGATTGATGTAGGAAGGTTTTTGGATCATCAATTTGGAGATTAGTGACCAATTATGGTTGATGCCATTTTCTGTTAAGATTGTGTTCTTGCGAATCTTGAGTTTTTAGAATGAATTAACGGCATGAATGGATTCCTGAGGAAATTTGGGACAAGATTCATCAAGGAATCGTGGCCAATGGTGGATTCTATAGAGAGTTAGGGTTGTGGAAGGTTGATCGGAGAAGTCACCGGCGGTGACTCTAGCGCGCGCAGAGGGAGGAGTTTCAGAGATTCAAAATGGAGAAGATGACTTGATAGCCATTGGATTAGGTGTGAGACTTTGACCAAAGTGGGATCTGACGGCCACAGTTTGATTTGAGTTTGTGAAGGATTCAGAGTTGCTATGAAACACATCGTTTCATTAATCTGATGGTTTTGGGCTTAAGTCATAGTTGATACTCCCACCCCCCTTTTGGCCCAGTTTGGATATTGAACTGATTTTTCATGCTATTCACACCACGCGTTTCTCATTTTATTTTGATTTTCATTTTATTTTTCATTTTATTCATGGTTATTGGAAAATTCATAAATAATTGAAAAATGACTCAATTAATTCCATTCTTTTTGCCATGGATTCATGATTGAATCTAGTATTTTTTAGATAAAAAATATTAATATTCCATGAATTTTCTGATTTTATGTGCATTTTTACATTTTAATTGATATTAAAATAATCATGATTGATGCTTGATTTTGTTGAATTTGGTTTGATCATTTGATGATGATTTTTGCCTTGATTTTTTGTGTGTAGCTAGAATAGATATGCATGCTCCCCCTAGATTTTTCTCACATTTTTGTGATGAATGTAAGTGGTAGTTTTAGGATGAAACTGTAAGAGCTCCATTTTTAGGGTTTATGGTTGATACCTTGTAGTTTAGGTTTTATTTCTAGAACTTGGTGGATGATTCAACCTCTGATTTTTGTAGGGTAAATTCATGATTGAATTAGGATCCCTTAGGAATTTTTGTAGGAATTTACAATATAGTTTACTATTTTTGTTTGATTTTAGTCTAGGTGCTAACTTTAGATGATTCTAAGGCACTAATTCAACTAGAATGACTTCTTTAGTTCCCTTAGATTAGGGTTTGTTTCTTTTGCTCTTGGATGATGATGGAGGCAAGTTGAGGATGCAATGAAGAAGCTTGGATGTGAGGATTTTCCCTTATTTTGGTGTAGTGTTGATTAGGTGTTAAGATTAGGGTTTGTAGGCAGAGCTTCTAGATAGATTCTCTTCCTTCATAAACATGGAAGATGTTGATCACTTCCATTCTTCCCTATGATGTAAGGTCCCCTTGTAAAGGCCTCATCCCTCCTTTGGTAGGATGTGTGGCTCTTTGCAAGTTGGTAGAACCTTTGAGGGTCCCTTTCTCTGATGATAGGATGTTTAGTGGTGACCTTTGGTCTTCACTCTGCTGCCAATCATCCAAACTTTGCTCTTGTTAGATGAATATTTCTCCCTTGCTAGAGGATGGAGTTCCTTGTTAGAAGATTGAAGATGCTAGGAGTTGATACTTATTGGTGTTTGAAGATTACCCTTAGAAACTGGAGCTTGTGGGTGAAAAAGAACAAGTTGATACTTGTGAAGAGGAGAGAGCTGAAGCTTGAAAACCAAGTTGACACTTGTGAAGGAGATCAAAATTGAATTGAGTGAAGAGCTGAGGCTTGAAGAAGGAAGTTTGAGTTGACACTTATGTTGATACATTGAGAGCCTGAAGGAGCCAAGTTGATACTTGTGAAGAAGACTAAATTGAGATTGACTGAAGAGCTGAGGCTTGAGGAAGAGAGAATAAGTTGATACTTATGTTGGATATGTTAGAAGCTTGAAGAAGTAAGTTGACACTTGCTACTAAAGATGAAAGACTTGAAGAGCAGTTGAAGTCTGATGACTGAACTTCTGTCAGAGGAGCTTTGCTGTGAAGCTGGGGAAGCTGTTGATTTTCTTTCTTGACTGTCTGTTTTCTTTCTGTGCAACTGTATTGATGTGAATTGTTTGATTTGCTTGATGCACTAGAATAAGTTCATATTTAGATTGATTTAAGCTAGGAGCATGATTGCACTAGGGGTTGAGTTGCTCCCTCTGCTTGTACTTTTACTATATGGCTTTCTTGCGGGTATTCGGTAGAGCCCAGCTCCCTTGCCTATGTGGTTTGTGATTTGCTTAATGGCATTTTATTTCATTTTCTCTATATGCTTGCAGGCTCTTGGTTTGCTTGATAGCATGTTATTTCTTCTGTATGATTACAGTTATTCATATCTGGCTTGAGGTTGAGATGAGCTTGTGGAGGCTGATGTCCCACACACATTTCCTCCCTCACTTGCATTGCATGCATTTTACAGTCGTTTACTGTATATCTGTTTACTGTTTAAGCTGATGCTTTATATGTTTCTGTTTATCATTGACATGATCCCCTAGGAGTCTCACTTCCTTTGATAAGGAAGTGATGATTAGAACTTTAGGTTGAAACCTATGCATGATAACTTCTAGGAGTTCCCTGTTTCAAACCTCAACCATAGGATGAATCCTTGGCATGGCAACTGTTAGGACTTGATAGTCTCCCCGTAGTTGAACCTGTTCGTTCTCTTCTCATCTCAAAACCAATTAAAATACAGTAATAAAGGTTAACTGACGTCGTACGTTACGAGCCTTAAGCTATCTGAGAAAGGATTGTTGGAGAGTTTCTTTTCAACAGTCTGGATGTTTAGTATGGTACCCTTTGGGTGACATGCGACGCATTCACTCTCAGGTCATAGTCTCTAGTGCGATATTGGTTGCAAACATCCATAAAAACAGTTCTTCCGTAAAAGACAGAAAACAAACTTCAAACCTTTTTGCCCCGTGGGCCCATAATTCAAAGGAAGCTTTTCTGAAGAAAAGAGTGTCGTTAACTCCCATTTCTACCGCAAGCGGTAACGCTTAAGCCTCCAAGGGTCGAGCTGCGTACGCCAAACTGCTGGAACTGTTTGTTAACCCTACTCGGAAAAACAGATGAATCTGAATTCCCGTAATCCGTATTATCCCGAACTACGTAAGCTCTGATCTCTCATATCTGTTGAGAGTACGTAGGCACAATACTGATGTATTGGCGAGCCGCTTTCCCCGTAACCCATAGTTAGTCGAACTACGTTGACTCTGATTTCTCATTCTCTGATGAGAATACGTAGGCATAAAGCGCGATGCTTTGTCGAGTCATTTTCTTTTCAAACCAGGCCTTGATAGGTAGATAGATAAAACCAACCCGTCATATAAACACAACAAGCGTGGATCCCATCAAGTACGATGGACGTGAGGGGTGCTAATACCTTCCCCTTACGTAACCGACTCCCGAACCCAGACATTGGTTGTGATGACCTTGTCTTATACCTTTTCGTCAGGTTTTTCCGATCGTTTCCTTTCCCGTTCTGAGGGATAAATAACGAAAGGTGGCGACTCTTCTGTTTTGCCGGCACCTTATTTTCGCAGTAGCGACAGCTGGCGACTCTGCTGGGGACTTGATAGTTTCCTGGGATCGAACGTCCCTTATGCGAGTCAGTTTGGGGATCCAACGTCCCCTGCGAGAGTCAATCCTAACGCTTGTATGATTACTTGTTGGGTTGTGTTTATTTATCGCATTTTATTTCCCGTATTTTATTTTCAGTATGATATGATTATCTGTGTTGTTGTGGGAGGGGCATTCTGATGAGTGAGAAGACATACCCAGGCTTGAGTGTATTTAGTATTAGTTGTGGAAATTAGTGGGCGCGTGCTTGCTTTGCAGGCACTAGTGTCTCATGAAATCCACGCTCAGACGAGGTTCTCCCGGTTGACTTCTTTTCCGGCCCTTTGGGCCTGAGGGGTTGTTGGTTTGGAGGATTGTCGACTCTGGGGATCGATCATTTGGAATTCAGCTGAGTGAGGCCGCTTCAGGAGATGGTGATGCCACACCTTCTGGGTACCATATCACCCCTCTTGAATGTCTGTGACGCTGATGACCGCATAGGATGCCGAACTTGTGTCAGTTTAGGTCCATACCTGTGAGCAGGGTTGGGTTTATTGTAGGGAACCTTAACCTTCAGACTACCTGGTTTTCTTGATAGTGAATCAGTTTTATTGGTATCAAAGGTTCTCATCATCAGATGTATTTGTTCTTGACATAGCAGAGTTATGGTCCTGTATCAGAAGTCCTTATCTTCAGAGATGTGTATTTTGTTCTTGACAGAGCAGAGTTTTGGTCCTGTATCAGAGGTCCTTATTATCAGATGTTTGTTCTTGACAGAGCAGATTTATGGTCCTGTATCAGAGGTCCTCATTATCAGATATGGGTGTTCTTGACAGAGCAAATTTATGGTCCGATACCAGGGTTTTCTTATCATCAGAGATAGGGTTGTTCTTGACAGAGCAGTATTTTGGTTATGCTGATACAGAACCTTCATCTCTTCAACAGCACAGTCGTCTTGATCTCCTGCTGCATGATTTCATTTTACTTTGCTTTGCATACCCATTTGCATTTCATTAACGTGTGTCTGTGTTACAGGTACCGTTTCCCCCGATTCAGGATTTCTTGCCTTCTATTATGCTACTATGGGTTCTCTGAGAAAGACTGTGGCCTACAAGCTCCCCACTCCGGATGTTGTTCAGCTGACTGGTTTGATTGCTTTGGCAGACGATTCTGTGAGAGATGAATTCAGAAAGTCTTACGGTAAACTGCTCAGTTTGGTTCGTAAACCCTCTGTGTTTGAGTTAAACGGGTTGCACGCCTTGCTGCAGTTCTACGATCCTCCGTTGAGATGCTTTACTTTCCAAGATTTTATTCTCGCACCCATACTAGAGGAGTATGTTGATTTGTTAGGTGTGCCTATCAAAAGGCAGATGCCTTTTGTTCATATGGATGCTGAGCCTGATCTGGCTAGTATGGCTCCCTCACTTCATCTAGATGCCTCTGAGTTGATCTTGTCTAGTTGGAACAAGGTTCTCGATTTCTCCTTGCAGTTCTTAGTGGGAAAAGCTCAGCAGTGCGCCAAAGACGGATGTTGGACCGTGTTCAACGCCATCCTCGCTCTGTGCATATATGGCATCATTCTGTTCCCCAATATGCCTGACTTTGTAGACTTCGACACATTTCACATCTTTGCATCAGGGAATCCGGTCCCTACCTTGATAGGAGATGTCTACCATACCATCCACTACAAAAACAAGAACAGAAGGGTAAGAATGTCTCGTGTTGTGTACCCCTGCTTTATAGATGGCTTGATAGTCATCTACCCAAGAAGGGTTCTTTTGCTTCGTCTGCAGCCACAGCTGAGTGGTCTGAGCGTTTGATGAGTCTGTCAGCGGAGGATATTGCCTAGTTTGATAGAGATAGGTTGGGTACCGAGATTATCTTCAGCTGCAGTGGGTTTCCAAACGTGCCTCTGATAGGCAGAAAGGGCTGTATAAACTACAATCCATCTCTGTTGGTTCGACAGTTTGCTTATGCTTTGAGAGCTCCGCCGAAGGATGAAGAGGTGCAGGAATCTCTGTACCTCACTGGTCTTCTAGAAGGGGATATGTTATCTAAGCTTCAGCACGCTTGGAATGGTATCAGCAAGTGAGGAAAACCGTTGCTGGGGAAAAGTAATAGCCAGGCCTACACTCCGTATGTGACTTGGATCAGAGCCAGAGCAGATGCTATAGGGATGCCGTTTCCTCATGCCAAGCTAGAAAGCCCTCCAGTGATTGAAGAGCCTACCACCGTGCCCATTCAGCAGCATAATCAGGTGTTAGCTGAGAGAGATGAGCTGAAGAAGGAAAATGAAGAACTGGAGAAAGAATTGGCTCAACTCAGAAGCGAGAGAAGCGAAGCCGTCCATTCTTTCAAGAGGCAGACAGAGCTGGTGAACCAGTTAGGGACAGATTTGACTAAGTAGATAGCTGAGCGTGAGCGCTTGGGCCGGGACTTCAAAGCTGTAAATGACGTACTGGCCACTAAGAAGCAGCATTTGGATGAAGCGTATCGGAGAATATCCAAGTTTAACCAGCATTGGAAGGCCACCCTAGCCAACGACAAAGAACGGGAGGATAAGCTGAAGCAACAGATATCCAAGTTGAAAGCCCAGGTGAAAGCAAGCAAGAAGAGGTTTGATGAAGAAACCGCTCGCAGATATGCCGCTGAAGGCCAGCTCAACAAGGCTCTTGCTAACCTGAAGGAGCGCAAACTGACGTTTGAATCCAAGAAGCAGAAGCTAGAAGATTGTTTCGGCGAAGGAGCATGGGAAGACTCAGTTGAAGGTCTCCAATACACCATTATGCAGAGAGAGTTACTCGTCGAAGGGTTGCTCACTCGGCCTGATCATCCAGAAACGAAGGGGTTGTTAGAAGAGTTTCACGCCCGTGGTCGTGCTTGACTATTTGTGATCCTTTTGTTTTGATCATTGTTGTATGCTAACCATCACCAGGCTTGTTGGTTGGGGTCATGCTTTTGATTCTGCTTGTATCCAGTGACGTTATGTACCGCCTTGATGGGCCTTCTTTATATATATGAGATGTTATTTCCATGACTGGACTCGGACTTCTTATTATCAGCACTGGCACTCAGGCACTAGGATCTGGGGGAAAATATCCCTAACGCACAGACACACATTTGCATGAAGCATTTGCATAACGAGCACTTTGTCGTTTTTTCTAACCCTTTTGTGTATACAGGTTGTTTCAGGTTGTTCCAGGATTGATCAGAGACCAATGCACCGCTATCCGACCAGAGCAAATCGAGCCAGAGCTATGGAGCAAGTGCAGACTGACGTTCAAGAACTCCGAGAGAGGATGAACCGCTTCTTGGAGCTCATGCAAGTGGTTGCCAACGGCCAGGATCAGCTCAGAACTTTGGTCCAGCCTCTGATTTCAAGGGTTGACAGCAATGGTGTACTCCATGGTGGGACTGTTCCAACCACTCCACCTGTTGAAACTCCTCAGAATGGCATCCCCGTGACCGGGGGGAACGGTAGTGCCAACGGCAATGTAATCGCTAACATGGGACTCAACAGTAATACGACTGGCGTCGGTAATGGGAATTTTGAAGCTAATGTCAATGTTGGACTGGGCAACGGCAACGCGGGTGTTGGAAATCTGTATGGGCCTCAGCCATGGTTGAAAGACCATCAAGACGATGTGTTCTCACAGAGAGGTGCTGAAGGGGAGCTGACTGCTGAAGCGCGGCTAAGGTTTAAAGCACTCGAGGACAAGATGAGGAATTTCGAGAACCAGAACACCATGGGCGTTGACATGTCCAAGTTGGGACTGATTGTTGATTTCAAGGTGCCTCCCAAGTTCAAGGTACCCGACTTTGAAAAGTACAAGGGCACCACTTGCCCTCGCGTCCATCTGAGATCATACTACCGGAAAATTTCAGCTCACTCTGAAGACGAGAAGTTGCTGATGCACTTCTTTCAAGACAGTCTGTCCGGGCCCTCCCTGGAATGGTACATGAGTCTGGAACCTACTAGTGTGCGCACGTGGAAGGAACTTGCTGAAGCATTCGTGCACCATTACCAATATAACAGTGACTTGGCTCTGAACCGGGTCCAACTGCAGAATCTGTCACAAAGGAACAACGAAGGGTTCAAGGAATACGCTCAGCGGTAGCGTGAATTGGCAGCTAGAGTTCAGCCGCCGATGGTGGAACGGGAGCTTGTTGAAATGTTCGTAGCCACCCTCTCAGGGGTTTATTATGAGAAATTGGTCAGCAGTATGTCTGGAAGCTTCTCGGATCTCATTATCACGGGTGAGCACATTGAAAATGGGATCAAACTAGGGAAAATTCAAGGTGATCTGCCCTCAGCTGGAGGAGGAAAAAAACCCTATGGTGGAAAAAGAAGGGAGGGAGAGACGAGCGTCGTGTCCAACGCTCGAAGGAAAGGCAAGGGCCACCACCAGCAGGTGGCCAGCATAACCATCCCCGCGGTCCCACAGCCACAGTAGCAGCAGCAGCAGCAGCCGAATCAACAAGGGTACAGAAAGTATCAGAACAGGGCACCTCTATCAAGTCGCCACCTCGAGACACCACACACGTCTTATGCTCAATTGTTACAGACTCTGCTTCAGTTACAGCTAATCCAGAAGAGAACTTTGGCTCCATTGACAGGGGCACCTCTGCCAGGTTATGATGCGAATGCAACTTGCGAGTTTCACTCAGGGGCACCAGGCCACATGATAGAAAATTGCAAAGCCTTCAAGCACAAGGTGCAGGATATGGTGGACACTAAGATCATCAATTTCTCAGATAATGTGCCAAACGTCACGAAGAACCCTATGCCGAATCATAGGGGAGGTGGGGTAAACGCCATTATTGAAGACGAGAGCTTAGATTTGTTGACTGATGCCAAGGATCTGAAGGCACCGCTTAGCTTCGTTAAAGCCAAGTTGATGAAAAGAGGTTTCTTCCCGAATTGTGGAGAAATGTGTATGGGTTGTGCGACTAGTCCTGATGGATGCGAACAGTTGATAGAGGGGATCCAGAGTCTGATGACCGAAGGAATCTTGCAGTTTAGCCGAAGGGCCGAATGTGGATCGGGAGAGGTAATGCTGAAGCAAGATGATGAGGTTGCTACCATCACCATCCCTCGCCGGACGATAACTATTTCTGCACTCAGGCCGCCCACAATTACCATCACCAAGGCTGGGCCGATACCTTATGAAAGCACCAATGCTGTCCCATGGCATTATGGGGCAGACGTCTACTACAACGGACAGAAGTTGGAACTGGAACCATCTGGGTCGTCTATAGATAACCTAGTGGGCATTGGCGGAATTACTCGCAGCGGAAGAGTATTTGCTCCACCGGAGATTGTGGCGGACAAAGCAGACAAAGCTGATGTAACCGATAAGGGAAAGAGTAAAGTCGTTGAAGAAACCTCTCGTGGGGTAGAGAAAGACTTACTCGTTAAAGACGCCGAAGAGTTTATGAGGTTGATTAAAAAGAGTGACTACAAGATCGTGGACCATCTCCATCAAACACCCTCGAAAATTTCCATCCTGAATTTGTTGCTGTGTTCTGAGCCACATCGCAACGCGCTGCTGAAGGTGTTGAATACCGCGTATGTGTTGCACCCCAAAATTTGACCAACATTTCTTTACCTAGCTTGTGTTTCATCTCATTCACATTAGCATTATCATCTGCATTTCATTGACATGTGTGCAGGAGATCAAGAGGTATGATTACCAATCAAGAGCACCATAAGACTTTGAAGCTAGCCAAGAGGGCTATTCAAGTGTTCAAGGGTTGATATCTTTGTCAGAGAAGTTAAGAGATCCTCAGAGAGATTGGTTGAAACCAAGGTTGTGTGCCTCCTAACTTGAGAGTTGTGGGAGCTCCTCAGATGATTCTGAAGCTATGAGGATGGACTTGAAGCCTTGAGAGAGCTTATGAGATGTCTTGAAAGCCATCATGAAGCCTAGAGAGGTCATTGTACAAGAATAAGAGTCCCAACCATGAGTGGTGTAATTAGGGTTTGACTGAGTCAACCCTAGGTCTACTGATGATTTGGAGAGGGTTGAGACCTAATCCAAGAGCCATGTGATCATGGATTGATGCATTGAGATGCTATAAGGATGATTCCAAGATCAATTCATCATGATTGAGGAGTTTGAGAAGTTTCAAGCTAGGGTTTCTAAGGCTTGACAGTGTAAAATCCCCTAGTTTGACCTCCATCTTCAAGGCAGTTTAGCTCAAGATGTGATTGTCATCTCATCTTACCCCAACATGAATGTTGTAGAGCTTGCTCTTAGATTTAATTTGAGTACTATAAGTCCTTGATAGGATTTGTATATCTCATGTTATGACTTTGACAAGTTACAGGTCATCTGAGGTATGTGAATCTGGGGCCTTGAAAGTCACCCCACTTACATCCAATGTTTGCCCAAGAAGGATGATTCCTATGAACTTTTGGTCAACATGAATGTTGTTCCTTATCTTCTTAGCTTTCTATAGAGTACTATAAGTCCTTGATAGGATTTGTAGAACTCAACTTATGGCTTTGACAAGTCAAGGGCATTTTGGTCATTTGGAGATTATAGGTCATTTCAAGCATAAGGCCATAACTCCTATTTCCAAGCTTCAAATGGAAAAATCTTCAACATCAAACTTTCTTAAAATGATGTTTTAAGGCTAGTAAGGAGGTCATGAGATGTTGAAAAGGCTTTTAGCTCAAAGTGATAAAAATGACCTAAAATGGAGGCATAAGTTAAATAAGTCAAAGTTGGAAATTGAAATTTCCAAGCTACACATCCAAACCATGGAATGTTATAGGTCATTTTGACTCTAAAAAGCAATTTAGAAACAATGGTTCAGCCACATTTTTGATTTGAGGATTAGATCATGGACTTTCTTTGGAAAATGGTTACTTGCATACTAAGGTACATATGCAAAACACAAGGAAAAGCAAGGCACAGGCTAGTAAAGTATCCTAACATGTCATGTATCTCATCTAAGGAGAATTTCAGGTCAAGGCAAGTGCTGCAAGGGGCTAGGCATGAGATGATACATGAGATGGATGAATTCAAAAAACTCATAACATGAGAATTCCAAATTCTCATTGGATGATTCCAGATGGTTCTAGAGAGGTCCAATGCATTCTATATATGATTTAGAACTTGCTCAGATGCAAGGTTGGTGAGAGATTAGAGAGAAGAGTGAGATAGCCATTTCAATTGCTTCCATTGCAAGTTGAAATCAAATTCCACATTCTGATTCATTTCCATTCCTTCTTTCAATCCAAACACATTCCATTGATCACACTGAAGTTGTGCAGACCAAATTGAAGGCAAAACCATGGAGAATTGAAGAGATAACACTTGGATTTTGAAGGTTGCAAGTCACAATCGGGTTTGGAGATTCAAGCTTTCTTGGCCCAATCTTTTGCAAACAGAAGCTTTGTCATCATTCAAGGATCGATTCTGAAGAGTTTGAGAGCTTGAAGTGAAGGTTTACCCTATCTGGTGTTCAAGATTTAACAGGTTAGTAAAAGATTCTTGAATGGAAACCTCCAGATAGGGTAAACCTCCACTTCAAGCTCTCAAACTCTTTAGAATCGATCCTTGAATGATGACAAAGCTTCTGTTTGCAAAAGATTGGGCCAAGAAAGCTTGAATCTCCAAACCCGATTGTGACTTGCAACCTTCAAAATCCAAGTGCTATCTCTTCAATTCTCCATGGTTTTGCCTTCAATTTCGTCTGCACAACTTCAGTGTGATCAATGGAATGTGTTTGGATTGAAAGAAGGAATGGAAATGAATCAGAATGTGGAATTTGATTTCAACTTGCAATGGAAGCAATTGAAATGGCTATCTCACTCTTCTCTCTAATATCTCACCAACCTTGCATCTGAGCAAGTTCTAAATCATATATAGAATGCATTGGACCTCTCTAGAACCATCTGGAATCATCCAATGAGAATTTGGAATTCTCATGTCATGAGTTTTTTGAATTCATCCATCTCATGTATCATCTCATGCCATAGCCCCTTGCAGCACTTGCCTTGACCTGAAATTCTCCTTAGATGAGATATATGACATGTTAAGACACTTAGCTAGCTTGTACATTGCCTTTCCTTGAGTTTTGCATTTGTACCTTATTATGCAAGCAACCCCATGATCTAATCCTCAAATCAAACAAGTGGCTGAACCATTGTTTCTAAAATGTTCTTTGGAGTCAAAATGACCTATTATATGCCATAGTTTGGATGTGTAACTTGGAATTTCCAATTTCCAACTTCAACTTATTTAACTTATGCCTCCATTTTAGGTCATTTTTATCACTTTTTGCTACAAGCCTTTTCAACATCTCATGACCTACTTACTAGCCTTAAAACATCATTATAAGCAAGTTTGATGTTGAAGATTTTTCCATTTGAAGCTTGGAAATAGGAGATATGGCCTTATGCTTGAAATGACTTATAATCTCCAAATGACCAAAATGCCCTTGACTTGTCAAAGCCATAACTTGAGTTCTACAAATCCTATCAAGGACTTCTAGTACTCTCTAGAAAGCTAAGAAGATGAGGAACAACATTCACGTTGACCAAAAGTTCATAGGAATCTTCCTTCTTGGGAAAAGGTTGGATGCAAGTTCGGTGACTTTCAAGGCCCCAGATTCACATACCTCAGATGACCTGTAACTTGTCAAAGTCATAACTTGAGCTCTACAAATCCTATCAAGGACTTCTAGTACTCAAATTAAAGCTAAGAACAAGCTCTACAACATTCATGTTGGGGGTAAGATGAGATGACAATCACATCTTGAGCTAAACTTACTTGAAGATAAGGGTCAAACTAGGGGATTTTACACTGTCAAGCCTTAGAAACCCTAGCTTGAAACTTCTCAAACTCTTCAATCATGATGAGTTGACCTTGGAATCATCCTTATAGCATCTCACTGCATCAATCCATGATCACATGGCTCTTGAATTAGGTCTCAACCCTCTCCAAATCATCAGTTGACCTAGGGTTGACCCAGTCAAACCCTAACTGCACCACTCATGGCTGAGTCTTCTTATTCTTGTACAATGGCCTCTCTAGGCTTCCTTATGGCTTTCAAGACATATCATAAACTCTCTAAAAGCTTCAAGTCCATCCTCATAGCCTCAGAATCATCTGAGGAGCCCCCACAACTCTCAAGTTATGAGGCACACAACCTTGGTTTCAACCAATCTCTCTGAGGATCTTCTCACTTCTCTGACAAGGATATCAACCCTTGAACACTTGAATAACTTTCATGGCTAGATTCAAACTCTTGATTGGTATTCTTGATTGGTAATCATACCTCTTGATGAACACAAGCTAGGTAAATAAATGTTGGTCAAATTTTGGGGTGCAACAGCTGCCCCTATTCAAACGGCTTGAACCTGACTGGGTGAGGAGCGAACGACTCTCATCCAATCAATGTAAAAGACGGTTGAATACCAACAAACCCAAAAATTTGCCAACTGCGCAAGTACACGGTACTCTAACGGGAACAAATCTTCGAACACTGAAATACTAGCTGCACGGCAACTGGCTGGAGAATTGGTCACACGGTAACCGGTAATACATGGTCGATCATGCCATCAGGCATCAAGATTCCTCGGGACTTATCAGGTCAACCATCAGGTTGATCACGTTAAATCATGCCGTCAGGCATTCAAAGAAAACTTTCGGGCATCAACCGGACTTCATCAGCAAGTCGGGAATAGAATTCTTGGTCAATCCTAAACCAATTGGGAATATCCAAACCTCTGCCATCAGGCACTCTGCATCAGTTGAGAGAACTACTTCGTTAACATGGTCAGACTTGAATCATCAAGTCTTCGAGGGAAGTTTCAACTTCGCTGTTCAGAAACCTGCTGGGGATGACGCATCTCCGCTGGGGATTCTGAAGAACTATCAAGTAACTCTGCTTCGGGGATCCAGGAATCATTCTGGATGAATCAACTTTGCTGAGGACTTCAAGAATCATCTTGGATGCATAACTCCGTCGGGGACTTCAAGAATCATCTTAAACCGATAACTATGCTGGAGGTTTCAGGAATCATCCTGAGCAAACACTCTGTCGGGGACTCTAAGCATCAGCTTGAGCAACCAACTCTGGAGACTGCACTGGGGATCTTAAGAATCATCTTAAGCCTAAGACTTCGATGTGGACTTCAAGAATCATCTTGAGCAAGTGACTTCGTTGGGGAGAATTTCGGGAATCATCCTGAGCAATCAATTCTGCGGCGGAACACCTGCAAAACAAGAATGGTAACAACCTAGATCATGTTTATTATGCATATGCTTCGGCAATGGCACAATGCTCCACACGGTGGAAATGCTATAAATGCTATGCAGTCATGCACAATGATGCAATCCCGTCAGCAAAATAAATGCTGAAGGGAGAATCCTCCTGTCAAGGAGAAAGAACCACTCAGATGGAGGAATCATCCTGCTGAGGAGAACAAGGTCACACCAATCTCAATTGGACTCCGCAGGGGACACAACTTCAGTTGACTGCTGCGGGGGAACGAAGCTCTACGAGAACATGGACCTGTTGAGGGAAAGTGATATCAATCGCGGGAATAAACTGCACGGCCTTCACGGCTACTCTCCTGGAGATAACGACTCCGGTGGGGAAATGTGGCATCAGCTATTCAACACTCCACTGGGGAAAACCATTCATGGCTCGAGTGGCTTCCAAGGATTCGGCTCTCTTGGGGATCTGCAAACTCGACTGAGGAAGAGGAAATCATTCTACTTGCTGGGGAGAGTACGACTCTATGGGGGAATCTCAATTCCGCCTGGGGAAGAAGGAATCATCCGGCTTCGGGGGAGAGTACGACTCTGTGGGGAATCTCAATTCCGCTGGAGACTTCAGTCTTGTACCATCAGTTGCTGCACACTTTAGTATGACTCAGCTGAGGAGATGACATTCCTTCAGGATGCATCTGATTGGGGAGAGAATATTCTCCGCCTGGGGAGACATATCGATGCTCACGATCTCGGGCTCAGACTCAGCGGGGAGAGACTACTGAACTTTGCTGGAGAAGGAGGAATCATCCTGCTTGGGGATACGCACGGCGCACTGTCTGGAATATGCTACACCTGTAACAACACAAACAAGCACACAAGATACCCTTCTCAAAGGGACCTATCAAGGTTATCATCTTGTGACAATGTTCAAGTAATTCATTGTTTCAACAATCAGTGGCCTAGGCCAGTAAGTTTATGTATGCGCATTTTATCAAAAACATCGGCGTTCTTTTCGCAAACAAAACAGGTAAATGCTAAACAGGCAAACAGAATTGCTGAATAGTATACATTTTATTGATAGTGAACCCCTGAATGGGTAAAAATGTTTTACAACAGATGCAAGCTCCTGGAATGAGGAAGCCGTGCAAAACAAAACATAAATATACGTCAGTATATACAAATGTCGGCAACGAGGCGTAGACGAACACCATGAGTTGATCCCTCTATGACCCACTCGACTTTGATACTTCTCCGAAGCTTCAGCTTCCGTAGAGATTGATTCAGATAAACGGCCCTCAGGTCTTCCAAACCACTAAACAAAGAAAGTCCACACGCAGAACGCAATCATTTGCTTTTTCAAATCCCTAACTTTTGCGTGAACCGCCCTTTGCGGGTTTTCAGTTCACCGGGATACCCTTTTTTGCCAAAGTCGCCCATCCGGGTTTTCGACTTTACGTGTGTACATTTTTTCAATTTATATCCATAATTTTTGCCCGAACCTTTTTCCTTTTTTATGGTTCGCCGGGATGCCCCTTTTTTGCCTGGACTCTCTTTTTTCTGTCCAGCGGGTCGCTTTCAAGCAAAGTATTTTTTAACTGCGTCCGCGTTCACCGGGGATGCAAAATCTTCACCATCCATCGTGGATAATAACAACGCTCCTCCCGAGAAGACCTTGCTGACGACGTACGGACCTTCGTAGTTGGGAGTCCACTTGCCCCGGTGATCGGAGTGTGGAGGAAGAATCTTCTTCAAGACGAGATCACCCGTCTGAAAGCTTCTAGGACGCACCTTCTTATCATAAGCTTTCATGATTCGGCTTTGGTACAGACGACCATGTGCAATCGATGCTAACCTCTTCTCGTCCATCAGGTTGAGTTGGTTCAGTCGGTTCGTAATCCATTCTGCCTCGTCGAGTTTCACATCAACCAAAACTCGCAAAGAAGGGATCTCCATTTCTAACGGTAGGACTGCTTCCATACCGTACACCAAGGAGAAAGGAGTTGCCCCGGTTGAGGTACGTACCGTTGTACGATAACCGTACAGTGCAAATGGCAGCATCTCGTGCCAATCTTTATTAGGTCACAACCATCTTCTGAACAATCTTCTTTATGTTCTTATTGGCCGCTTCAACGGCGCCATTCATCTTCGGCCGGTAAGGAGATGAGTTGTGGTGTTCAATCTTGAAACTCTGGCACAACTCCTTCATCATCTTGTTATTCAGATTCGAACCATTATCAGTAATGATCCGCTCGGGAATTCCGTAACGACATATGATGTCCCTCTTTAGGAATTTAGCCACCACCTGCTTGGTCACATTAGCATATGAGGCTGCCTCCACCCACTTGGTGAAGTAGTCGATAGCTACCAGAATGAAGCGATGATCGTTAGATGCAGTGGGCTCGATCTTGCCTATCATGTTGATGCCCCACATGGAGAACGGCCACGGGGAGGACATGACATTCAACGGGCACGGCGGCACGTGAACTTTATTAGCATAAATCTGGCATTTATGACATCTCTTCGCGAATTTAAAGCAATCCGATTCCATTGTCAGCCAGTAATATCCTGCTCTCAGGATCTTTCTCGTCATAGCATGTCCGCCGGCGTGCGTACCAAATGTGCCTTCATGGACTTCTTCCATGAGCGTACTCGCCTCTTTCTCAATTACACATCTGAGTAACACGAGATCGTGGTTTCTTTTGTACAACACTTCATCAGGATTGAGATAAAAATTTCCAGATAGCCTCCTCAGAGTCTTCTTATCCTGGGTTGACACACCCGCGGGATACTCCTTAGTCATAAGGAAAGTCTGGATGTCATGGAACCATGGCTTGCCGTCGGCGGCTTCCTCGATCGCAAAGACAAATGCAGGTCTATAAAGACGAGAAAGGACAATTCTTGGAGCTTCATTCCGAAAATTAACTTTATACATTGAAGCCAACGTGGCTAAGGCATCAGCCATCTGATTCTCTGCTCTGGGAATATGATGGAGTTCCACTCGATCAAAGAACGGAAGTAGCCTCTGGCATAATTCATGTACGACACCAAATTCGACTGACGAGTCTCCCACTCCCCTTTAATTTGGTTGATCACAAGCGCCGAATCACCATATACGTCTAGGTTCTTGATTATCAAATCAATTGCCTCTTCTAGACCCATGATGCATGCTTCGTACTCCGCTTCATTATTGGTGACTGGAAACGTCAGTCTCGCAGTAAACGGGATATGGGATCCGTGGGGAGTCGTGATGATCGCCCCAATACCACTTCCGTAGGAATTAACCGCCCCGTCAAATATCAATTTCCACTGGGACTTCCTATCTGGCCCCTCGTCGGGCAAAGGTTCATCGCAATCCTTCGCTTTGAGAAACATGATATTCTCGTCAGGGAATTCAAATTTCATCGGCTGGTAATCCTCGATCGGCTGTTCGGCAAGGTAATCAGACAATACGCTTCCCTTGATGGACTTCTGGGAAACGTACTGAATATCATATTCCGTTAACACCATTTGCCATCTGGAAATCCTACCCGAAAGAGCCTGCTTCTCGAAGACGTACTTGATCGGATCCATCTTCGAAATTAGCATAGTGGTGTGATTGAGCATGTACTGTCGTAAACGTTTGGCAGCCCAGACTAGTGCACAACACGTCTTCTCCATCATCGAGTAGCGAGATTCACAGTCAGTGAACTTTTTACTCAAGTAGTAAATGGCATGCTCTTTTCTGCCCGTCTCGTCGTGCTGACCGAGAACACACCCCATACTATTCTCAAGAACTGTCAAGTACATGATTAGTGGTCGTCCAGCCACTGGGGGTATCAAGATTGGAGGTTCTTGAAGATACTGCTTTATCTTGTCGAATGCCTTCTGGAAATCCTTGTTCCAGGTAATCGCCTGATCTTTCTTTAAAAGCTTGAACATCGGTTCACACGTGGCCGTGAGCTGAGAGATAAACCTTGCAATATAGTTTATTCGGCCCAGGAAACCACGAACTTCTTTTTCTGTTTTTGGCACTGGCATTTCTTGTATCGCTTTTATCTTCGAAGGATCAACCTCGATGCCTCGTTCGCTCACGATAAACCCCAGTAACTTTCTAGACCGTACTCCAAAAGTACACTTGTTAGGATTCAGCCTCAACCTGAATTTCCTAAGCCTCTCAAAAAGCTTCAGCAAATTGACTAGATGTCCCTCCTCCGTTTGGGACTTCGCAATCATGTCATCCACATAGCTTCAATCTCATGATGAATCATGTCATGAAACAAAGTTACCATAGCTCGTTGGTAAGTGGCCCCTGCATTCTTCAGACCGAAAGGCATTACCTTATAGCAAAATGTTCCCCAGGGGGTGATAAACGTCGTTTTCTCCATGTCTTCCGGCGCCATCTTGATCTGGTTGTAACCGGAGAAGCCATCCATGAACGAAAACACGGAGAACTGGGCTGTGTTGTCGACCAACACATCGATATGAGGCAACGGGAAATCGTCTTCAGGGCTCGCCCTATTCAAATCCCGATAATCGACGCACATTCGTACCTTACCGTCCTTCTTCGGTACAGGCACTATGTTGGCGACCCACGGAGGGTAAGTCGTGACTGCTAAGAAACCAGCATCAAGGTGTTTCTGCACTTCTTCTTTGATCTTAATGGCCATATCTGGTCTCTTCCTCCTAAGCTTCTACTTGACGGGAGGACAATCTTCTCGCAGCGACAAGTGGTGGACCACGATGTCTGTATCAAGTTCGGGCATATCTTCGTATGACCACGCAAAGACGTCACTATACTCTCTCAGCATCTCGACTAATATCTGCTTGACATCACTCTGCAATGCAGCCCCTATCCTGACGTTTCTGACGAGCTCTTCAGAACCCAGATTCACGATCTCAATCTCCTCTTCATGAGGCAGAATAATTTTCTCCTCTTGTTTCAACAAGCGGGCCAGCTCTTCGGGAAGGTCTTCGTCTTCATCAATCTCTTCTTCAGCTTGATAGATCGGGCAATCGAAGTCGAAGTGAGTCGTCGAAGGTCCAGAGTCGATGTCATCTGTTATGTGGATCCTACAATAACAAGGGTTAAGTTTAAAACAAGGATGCGCAGGTTAGCATAAACCCCATTGCCATTTTATTGTTTTTCAAAACAAATATAAAACAGGAATAACAGAGATCACAATATTTGAATACGGAAAAACGCCTTTGATTTATTAACAAAATACATGTACATAATCGAACAAGGCCCTGACAATAAAACCACTATGCCCCGGGTAGGACATAGGGTTGTACAATGATTGGAAAAAAGTAAATCATTACTCTTCGCTTGTCATCGGGATGATATCCTTGACGGACCAATTATTGAGGCCCTCGCCTGGCTTGCTTGGCTGGATCCAAGAGTCGAGGTCACAGTCACTATCTCCGCTGTCTTCAGACACTGCGTTGATGCTTTCGAAAATCATTCCGCCACTGGTAAACTGGATCGGCCCTTTACCTCGAGACGCATTGCTAGAAGAAGAAGAAGCTTCAGCTCCAGGAGAATATCCCAACCCAAACTTATCTTGCTTGTTAGGTATCTCCAAAATTCGCCCCCAGCCTGGGCTAGATCCGGCTTGGACAACGGCCCGAGCTTCCTTGAAGGAGGAGAGAGTCATCTCTGGCTTTTCGGTGACTACAGGAGCTACTTCTTTCACTTTGACAGCTTCGAACGCTTGGCATAGAGTCTCATGGATTTCGCCATCCATCTCCACATACTTGAAGGACGACAAATGGCTCACCATTATGTCTTCCTCGCCACACACGGTTACAATGCTTCCCCCGACAGCATATTTAAGCTTTTGGTGCAACGTGGAGGTCACGACACCAGCAGCGTGGATCCATGGCCGGCCCAAGAGACAACTGAGGCAGGCATGATGTCCATAATATAAAAGACCGCGTCGAACGTTTCCATCCCGACTTGGATTGGCAGGGTCACCTCCCCGAAAACATGTCGTTTAGTTCCGTCGAACGCCTTCACAACCAGATCACTGGGTGTGCAAATCACTCCACGAGTATCCAACTTCATTAATGCCTTCTTCGGAAGAACGTTAAGCGACGAACCCGTGTCCACCAGCACGTGCGACATAATCGTGCCCCTACACTCTATCGAGATGTGCAGGGCGCTATTGTGGTTTCTCCCCTTCGGCGTCAGCTCCAGGTCCGTGAAACCTAGCCCATTCCCGGCATTTACGTGGGCTACGACCTCTTCTAGCTGATTCACCGATATTTCTTGTGGTACATATGCGGCGTTCAACACCTTCAGCAGCGCGTTGCGGTGTGCTTCAGAACACAGCAACAAGTTCAGAATAGAAATCTTTGAGGGCGTCTGATGGAGATGATCCACAATCTTGTAGTCACTCTTTTTAATCAACCGCATAAACTCCTCGGCATCTATAACAAGCAAGTCTTTTTCTACCCCACACGTGGCCTCTTCAACGACTTTACTTTTACCCTTATCGGCCGCATCAGCTCTGACCGCTTTATCCGCCACGACCTCTGGTGGTGCAAACACTTGTCCGCTGTGAGTGATACCACTGACTCCCGCAAGGTTCTCCACAGTCGTCCCAAACGGTTCTAGCTCCAACCTCTGTCTGTTGCAGTAGACTTCAGCCCCATAATGCCACGGGACGGCGTTAGTGCTTTCGAACGGTATTGGCCCAGCTTTGGTGATAGTAATTGTGGGCGGTTTGGGTGCAGAAATAGTTATCGGCCGGCGAGGGATGGTGATGGTGGCGACTTTATCGGCCTGCTTCAGCACTACCTCTCCTGACCCACCTTCAGCCCTCCGGCTAAACTGCAGAATCCCTTCAGTCATCAGACTTTGAATTCCTTCTACCAACTGCTCACATCCATCAGAACGTGTGGCACAGTCCATACATAACTCTCCGCAACCTGGAAAGAACCCTCTTTTCAGCAACTTAGCTTTAACGAAGCTAAGCCGCGTCTTCAGATCTCTGACATCAGTCAACAAATCCAAATTCTCTTCTTCGATAATGGCGTTCACTCCGCCTCCCCTATGATTCGGCATAGGATTCTTTGTGACATTTGGCACATTATCGGAGAAGTTGATGATCTTGGCATCCACCATGTTCTGCACCTTATGCTTGAAGGCTTTGCAATTCTCTATTGTGTGGCCTGGTGCCCCTGAATGAAACTCACAAGTGGCATTCGCGTCGTACCCTGGCGGAGGTGCCCCTGTCGAGGGAGCCAACGTCCTCTTCTGGATCAACTGTAGCTGAAGCAAAGTCTGCAAGAGTTGCGCGTACGACATGGGCGGTGTCTCGAAGTGACGGTTCGCCAAAGGTGCCCGATTCTGATACTTCCTGTATCCATGTTAATTCGGTTGCTGCTGCTGCTGCGGAGCTGCCGGAATATTTATACTGGCCACCTGCTGATGAGGACCTTTGCCCTTTCTTCGAGCGTCGGTCACAACGCTCGCTTCTCCTTCTCGTCTTTTGCCAGCATAAGGTTTCTTTCCTCCTCCTCCAGCTGAGGATGAATCACCTTGAATTTTCCCGATCTTTATCCCATTTTCGACGTGCTCACCCGTGATAATGAGATCTGAGAACGTCCCAGACATACCGCTGACTAACTTCTCATAGCAAACCCCTGGGAGGGTAGCAACAAACATCTGCACGAGCTCGCGTTCAACCATCGGCGGCTGAACCCTAGCTACCAACTCACGCCACCGCTAGGCGTACTCCTTAAACCCTTCATTGTTCCTCTGCGACAGATTCTGCAGCTGAACTCGGTTCGGGGCCAAGTCGCTATTGTATTGGTAGTGGTGCACAAATGCTTCAGCAAGATCCTTCCATGTGTGCACACTAGTGGGCTCCAGACCCATGTACCACTCGAGGGATGGCCCGGAAAGACTGTCTTGGAAGAAGTGCATCAGCAACTTCTCGTCTTCGGAATGAGCAGACATCTTCCTGTAATACGATCTCAGGTGGACACAAGGGTAAGTGGTGCCCTTATATTTTTCAAAGTCAGGTACCTTGAATTTAGGAGGCACCTTGAAATCAGCAATTAGTCCCAACTTGGACATATCAATGCCCAGAGTATTCTGATTCTCGATATCTCTCATCTTGTCTTCGAGTGCCTTGAATCTAAGCCGCGCTTCAGCATTCAACTCCCCTTCAGCACCTCTCTGAGAGAACACATCGTCCTGACGATCCTCTAGCCATGGCTGGGGCACAAACAGATTCCTGACGCCTGCATTGCCGTTGCCCGGCCCGATATTGACATTAGCTCCCAGACTCCCGTTACCGACGCCCGTTGGCCATCACATTGCCGTTAGCACTGCCGTTTCCCCCGGTCACGGGGACACCATTCTGCGGAGTTTCAACTGGTGGAGGAGTAGGCACAGTCCCATCGTGGATTACGCCGTTGCTATCAACCCTCGAGATCAAAGGCTGAACCAAAGTTCTGAGCAGCTCCTGGCCATTGGCGACCGCTTGCATGAGCTCCATGAAGCGATCCATCCTTTCGCGGAGTTCCTGAACATCAGTTTACACTTGCTCCATGATCCTAATTTGATTAGCTCTAGTCGGATAGCAGTGAATAGGTCTCTGATCAATCCTGGAACCACCTGCGACAACCCGAAACAACCTGAAATAACCTGCGACAACCTGAAATAACCTGGAAAACACAAAAGGGTTAGGAAAACAACAAAATGCTCGTCATGCAAATGCTTCATGCAAATGCATGCATGTGTCTGTGTGTTGGGGAGATTTCCCCCGATCCTAGTGCCTGAGTGCCAGTGCTGATAATAATAAGAAGTCCAAGTCCAATCATGGAAATAACAATCTCATATATAAAGAAAGCCTATCAAGGTAGTACACAACATCAGCGAGTACAAGATGAATCAACAGCGTGACCTCAGCCAACAAGCCTGGTGATGGTCAGCATACAACAATGATCAAAACAAAAGGAATACAAAAAGTCAAGTACGGCCACAGGCGCGATACTCTTCTAACAACTCCTTCGTTTCTGGATGATCAGGCAGAGTGAGCAACCCTTCGACGAGTAATTCCCTCTACACAATGGTATACTGAAGTCCTTCGACCGAACCTTCCCATGCTCATTCGCCGAAGCAATCTTCTAACTTCCTTTTCTTGGACTCAAACGTCAGTTTGCGCTCCTTCAGGTTAGCGAGAGCTCGGTTAAGCTGGCCTTCGGCGGCGTATCTACGAGCGGTTTCTTCATCAAACCTCTTCTCACTATCCTTCACGTGGGCTTCCAGCTTGGAGATCTGTAGCATCAGCTTATCCTCCCTCTCTTTCCTGGTGGCCAGGGAAGCCTTCCAGTGCTGGTTGAACTTGGATATCCTCTGATATGCTTCGTCCAAGTGCTGCTTCTTCGTAGCCAGTACGTCGTTGACAGCTTCGAAGTCTTGACCCATGCGTTCACGCTCGGCTATCTGCTTAGTCAGGTCTGCACCTAGCTGGTTCACCAGCTCTGTCTGCCTCTTGAAGGAATGAACGACTTTGTTCCTCTCGCTTCGGAGCTGAGCCAATTCTTTCTCCAGTTCCTCATTCGCCCGCTTTAATTCATCTCGCTCAGCTAACACCTGATTATACTGCTGGATGGGCACAGTAGTAAGCTCTTCAATCAATGGAGGGCTTTCTGGCTTGGCATGAGGAAACGACATCCCTATAGCATCTGCTCTGGCTCTGACCCAAGTCACATACGGAGGGTAGGCTTGATTGTTGCTTCTCCCCAGCAATGGTTTTCCTCACTTACTGATACCATTCCAGGCGTGCTGAAGCATGGATAACAGATCCCCCTCTAGAAAACCAGTGAGGTACAGAGATTCCTGCACCTCTTCATCCTTCTGCGGAGCTCTCAAAGCATACGCGAACTATCGGACCAGCAACGACGGATTGTAGTTTATACAGCCCTTCCTGCCTATCAAAGGCACGTTTGGAAACCCGCTGCAGCTGAAGATCACCTCAGTACCCAGCCTATCTCTGTCAAACCAGTCGATATCCTCTGCATATAAGCTCATCAGACGCTCGGACCACTCAGCTGTGGCTGCAAACGAAACAAAAGGACCCCTCTTGGGCAGATGGCTATCAAGCCATTTATAAAGCAAGGGTACATAGCACGAGACATTCTTGCCCCTCCTGTTCTCGTTTTTGTAGTGGATAGAATGGTAGACATCTCCTATCAAGGTAGGGACTGGATTCCCTGAAGCAAAGATATGAAATGCATCGAAGTCTACAAAATTGGGCATATTGGGGAACAGAATGATGCCATATATGCACAAAGCGAGAATGGCGTTGAACGCGACCCAACATTCGTTTTTGGCGCACTGCTGAGCCTTTCCCACTAAAAACTGCAAGGAAAACCCAGGAACCTTGTTCCAACTAGTCAATACCAATTCGGAGGCATCAAGATGAAGAGAAGGAGCTAAACCATCCAGATCAGGCTCAACATCCATATGAACAAAAGGCATCTGCCTCTTGATAGGCACACTTAACAAATCAGCATATTCCTCTAGCGTGGGCGCGAGAACAAAATCCTGGAAAGTGAAACATCTCAACGGAGGGTCGTAGAACTGCAGCAGAGCGTGCAAACCATTCAACTCGAACACAGAAGGTTTACGAACCAAACCGATTAATTTGCCATAAGATTTTCTGAATTCATCTCTCACAGAATCATCTGCTAAAGCAATCAAACCAGTCAGCTGAACCACATCAGGGGCAGGAAACTTGTAAGCCACGGTCTTCCTCAGAGAGCCCAAAACAATACAATAGGAGGAAAGAAATCCTGGATCGGGGAAAATGGCACCTGAAACACAGACACACGTTAATTAAATGCAAATGAGCATGCAAACTGATGCAAAATGCAATCATGCAATAGGAGACCAAGGCAACTGTGCTGTGGAGATTCTGTATCAACAAAACCATAACACTGCTCTATCAAGAACAACAACTGATAAGAAGAAAACCCTGGTGTAGGACCACAAATCTGCTCTGTCAAGAACAACCATCTGATAGGGCCATATACATAAGATCATAATTCTGCTCTGTCAAGAACAAATGTCTGATAATAAGGACCTCTGATACAGGACCAAGAAACTGCTCTATCAAGAACAAACATACATCTGCTGATGAGATCTTCAGACCCCAATCATAAATATGCTCTGTCAAGAACAAACAACTGATGACCAAAACTCTGCTCTATCAAGAACAAACATCTGGTAATGAGACTCTGCTCTATCAAGAACAAACATACATCTGCTGATGAGATCTTCAGACCCCAATCATAAATCTGCTCTGTCAAGAACAAACAACTGATGACCAAAAATCTGCTCTATCAAGAACAAACATCTGGTAATGAGACTCTACTCTATCAAGAACAAACATACATCTGCTAATGAGATCTTCAGACCCCAATCATAAACCTGCTCTGTCAAGAACAAATACACATCTGATGATAAGATCCTCTGATCAAAACCTGCTCTATCAAGAACAAATACATATCTGCAGATGAGAACCTCGGATCCTAAAACTGTTTCACTATCAAGAAAACCAGGTGGTTTGAAGGTCAAAGTTTCCTGCAATAAACCCAACCCTGCTCACAGGTATGGACCTAAACTGACTCAAGTTCGGCATCCTATGCGTTCATCAGCGTCACATACATTCAAGAGGGGTGATACGATACCCAGAAGGTGTGGCATCACTAGCTCATGAAGCGGCCTCACTCGGCTGAATCACAAATGATCGGTCCCCAGAGTCGACAATCCACCAAACCAGCAACCGTCTCAACCCAAAGGGTTGAAAGAGAAGCCAACCGGGAGAACCTCGTCTGAGCGTGGATTTCATGAGACACTGGTGCCTGCAAAGCAAGCACACGCCCACTAATTTCCACAACTAATGCTATGTTCACTCAAGCCTGGGTCTGGCTTCTCACTCATCAGAACGCCCCTTCCCACAACAGCACAGATAATCATATCATACTGAAAATAAAGTGCTGGAAATAAAAATGCGAGAGATAAACACAACCTAACAAGTAATCATACAAGCGCTAGGATTGACTCTCATGGGGAACCGGAGAACCAGAGACTCTGGGTTCGATCCCCAGCAGAGTCGCCAGCTGTCGCTTTTGCGAAAATAAGGTGCCGACACAACAGAAGAGTCGCCACCTTTCGTTATTTATCCCTCGGAGCGGGAAAGGAAACGATCGGAAAAACTAACGAAAAAGGGTAAGACAAGGTCGTCGCAACCATTGTCTGGGTTCGGGAGTCGGTTACGCAAGGGGAAGGTATTAGCACCCCTCACGTCCGTCGTACTCGACGGGATCCACGCTTGTTGTGTTTACTGGACGGGTTGTTTTATCTATCTACCTATCAAGGCTGGCTTAAAAAAGAAAAAAAGAAAAATGACTCGGCAAAGCGTCGCGCTTTATGCCTACGTATTCTCATCAGAGAACGAGAAATCAGAGTCAACGTAGTTCGACCTACGACGGGATACGGGGAAGGTGGCTCGCCAATAAATCAGTATTGTGCCTACGTACTCTCAATAGGTATGAGAGATCAGAGCTTACGTAGTTCGGGACACTACGGATTATTTCCTGTTTTTTACGGAAGAAGTGTTTTTTATTGTGTTTGCAATTTCAATCGCACTAGAGACTATGACCTGAGAGTGAATGCGTCGCATGTCACCCAAAGGGTACCATACTAAACATCCAGACTGTGGAAAAGAAACTCTCCCACAACCTTTTCTCAGATAGCTTAAGGCTCGTGACGTACGAAAGAAATCATTCATGATTACTGTATCTTAAGCTGTTTTGAGATGAGAAGAGAACAGGCTCAACTAGGAGGGAGACTATCAAGTCCTACTGTTGTCATGCCAAGGATTCATCCTATGGTTGAGGTTTGAAACGGGGAACTCCTAGAAGTTGTCATGCATAGGTTTCAACCTAAAGTTCTATCATCACTTCCTTATCAAAGGAAATGAGAGCCCTAAGGGATCATGTCAATGATACACAGAAACAGATAAAGCATCAGCTTAAACAATAAACAGTAATACGGTAAAATGCATGCAATGCAAGTGAGGGAGGAAATGTGTGTGGGGCATCAGCCTCCACAAGCTCATCTCAACCTCAAGCCAGAATGAATAACAATAATCATACTGAAAAGATAAAACATACTATCAAGCAACATACAATAAACTGCAATCATACAGAAGAAATGAAATAAGATGCCATCAGGCAAACAAACCACATGGGCAAGGGAGCAGGGCTCTACCGAATACCCGCAAGCAAAGCCATACAGTAACAGTACAAGCAGAGGGAGAAACTCAACCTCTAGTGCAATCATGCTCCTAGATTAAAGTCTATTCCAAATATGGACTTATTCTAATGCATCAAGCAAGTCAAACAAGGCACATCAATACAACAAAGAAACAAAGAAGAAAGCAGACCAACTCCTCTCTCAACTCCAAGCCTCAGCTCTTCTAACAGCAACTCAGTCTTCAGACCTCCATCACTTTTGACAAATATCAATTTACTTTTCCAGGTTTTAACCCTTTCAACATAAGTTTCAACTTCTCTTCTTCTTCAAGCTTCAGCTCCTTAATCAGTTCCACCTTCAGGCTTCACTCTTAACCACAAGTATCAACTTGATTCCTTCAGGATCTCCAGGCTTCAAAGTAAGTATCAACTCATCCTTTGACCTTCAAGCTTCAGCTCTCCTTGCTTTACCAGTCTCAACTTGGTCTTCTCTTCCTACAAGCTTCAGCTTCTCAGAATAGTCCTCAATCACTTGGAAGTGTCAACTTCATCCTTCAGTCTTTAAGCCTCAGCTCTTCATTCAATCTTTACTGGATCTTCATTGGGTCTTCAAGTATCAACTTACTCTTCATGCTCTTCAAGCTTCAGCTGCAATGGCAATGCTCAAGGAATCATCCTCTTCCATACTCTTCAATGAAGTCTTCATCTTCACACTCAAGCTCAACATCTCTCAAGACACTCAAAACAGGAGAAATCACTTAACTGGATAAGCTGGGGACATTAAACTGCTTATTGACCACCAAAGGTGACCTATAAGGGTTTAACATCAAAGGACTGGTTCCCTCAAAGGTTCTACTTCCCAGGTACCATCACTTATCCCTCCAAAGGAGAGAGGTGAATACCATGGAAGGACCTTGAATCATGGGGAAGAATGGAGGTGAAAGATACCATCCATGTTTAGGAAAGAACTTAACTAGGTCTAAACTCTTCCTAATTCCTAACCCTAAAACAACAACAAAACAAACAAGCCTTCAAGCTCTCAAGCTCCTTCTTCAATCTCCAAGTCTTCTACTATGCTCCTCCTTGCTCCTCAAAGTAAAACCAAGCCCACCAAGCCAAACAAAAACTCATAAAGCAAGGCAAACAAAAATACAAGCCCCCAAGGGCAACACAAACAACAATCAACTACAAAAATCAATTAAAAATAGTATACTATCATATTAAAATCTAATATAATTTCTAGGGGATCCTATATACCTACCCTTAATACCCTATATGCCCCAATATCTAACTTGACTTAGAAACCCAAAATTCTAGTGTTTTTGTGGACCTATGTTAAGGATTAACCTAATTCTATACAACCTAAAGTCATATAACCAAAACTAATCAAAAATTCATTACAAAATTATGGAATAAATCCAGAGGGGAGCTAATGTCCTAATCTAACTATCCTAAAAAGAATGGCCTAAAAATTAAAAGGGAACTAGCTAAACAAAATTCTACAAGTCTATGCATCAATATAAAAGAAATTAAAATGCTATTAAAAGAGAAAATACAAAAAAAAATATTAAAAATGCATGAAATGCAAATATATTTATTTTATAATTTTCTAGACATTATCATGAAATGGGAGAAAAAATCCCCATGCAAAAATCATCATTTTTCTATTTATTATGATTTTTCAAAGATTAAAATAAAATGGAGAAAAAGAAATTAAAATGAGAAATAATTGGTCTGAATAGCAATGCCAGACAGTTCATTTTCCAGATGGGCTCAAAATGGGGGCGGGGATATCAATGCGCGCCAGGCCCAATATTCATCAGAAAATAACTTCAGAAAACATAAAGAAAAAGAAAAAGACACGGTGCAGTAAGTAACAAAATATAGTTCAATTCCTGATTGGGCCATGAATGGGGGTGGGGATATCAAGTATAACTTAAGCCCAAACCCTCAGTTTAATGAAACGCCTCGTTTCATCATGTCTTCAGACTTTTCTTCTTCAAGCGTGGAATTAAATCACAGCCCTCAGATTTGGCTTTGGTTAACCGGTCATTGCATCATCCAACGGCCATGGGGTTATCTTCTTCCTCCAGCCATGGAAATGGAGGGAAAGCTCCATGGTTGCAGAGCTCACATCCCTAACTCGAACTCCATCAATTCTCCACCAAAAACTAAAGTTCGAAGCCCTAATTCATCCAGAATTCCATGCTGATCACAACCATGGCCTCAAAATCAGTTGAAGTGCCCTAAATCTCCAAACCCGATCCAAGATCAAAAATAAGCTCAGACATCAACTTCCACAATTCTTGAAATTAATTACCTCAGAATGATCACCACCTCACACTGGTTAATTCTTGATATCAAATTCATGCTATGGCTCACTATATCTCATGTTCTTGATCAAAACAAAAATGGTGTCACCAACTGAAACCTCACCAATTGATCTCAAACTTCCCAGAATCCATCTCCTATTGGTCTCTAACCGTTCTAACCTAACAATTCTCCCTAATCATGCCTAAATCATGGTGTGGAAGAAAGTTTACTAACCTGTCAAATCTTGAACACCAGATAGGGTAAACCTCCACTTCAAGCTCTCAAACTCTTCAGAATCGATCCTTGAATGATGACAAAGCTTCTGTTTGCAAAAGATTGGGCCAAGAAAGCTTGAATCTCCAAACCCGATTGTGACTTGCAACCTTCAAAATCCAAGTGCTATCTCTTCAATTCTCCATGGTTTTGCCTTCAATTTGGTCTGCACAACTTCAGTGTGATCAATGGAATGTGTTTGGATTGAAAGAAGGAATGGAAATGAAATAGAATGTGGAATTTGATTTCAACTTGCAATGGAAGCAATTGAAATGGCTATCTCACTCTTCTCTCTAATATCTCACCAACCTTGCATCTGAGCAAGTTCTAAATCATATATAGAATGCATTGGACCTCTCTAGAACCATCTGGAATCATCCAATGAGAATTTGGAATTCTCATGTCATGAGTTTTTTGAATTCATCCATCTCATGTATCATCTCATGCCATAGCCCCTTGCAACACTTGCCTTGACCTAAAATTCTCCTTAGATGAGATATATGACACGTTAAGACACTTAGCTAGCTTGTACATTGCCTTTCCTTGAGTTTTGCATTTGTACCTTATTATGCAAGCAACCATTTTCCAAAGCAACCCCATGATCTAATCCTCAAATCAAAAAAGTGGTTGAACCATTGTTTCTAAAATGTTATTTGGAGTCAAATTGACCTATTATATGCCATGGTTTGGATGTGTAACTTGGAATTTCCAATTTCCAACTTCAACTTATTTAACTTATGCCTCCATTTTAGGTCATTTTTATCACTTTTTGCTACAAGCCTTTTCAACATCTCATGACCTTCTTACTAGCCTTAAAACATTATTATAAGCAAGTTTGATGTTGAAGATTTTTCCATTTGAAGCTTGGAAATAGGAGATATGGCCTTATGCTTGAAATGACCTATAATCTCCAAATGACCAAAATGCCCTTGACTTGTCAAAGCCATATCTTGAGTTCTACAAATCCTATCAAGGACTTCTAGTACTCTCTAGAAAGCTAAGAAGATTAGGAACAACATTCACGTTGACCAAAAGTTCATAGGAATCTTCCTTCTTGGGCAAAAGTTGGATGCAAGTTGGGTGACTTTCAAGGCCCCAGATTCACATACCTCAGATGACCTGTAACTTGTCAAAGTCATAACTTGAGCTCTACAAATCCTATCAAGGACTTCTAGTACTCAAATTAAAGATACGAACAAGCTCTACAACATTAATGTTGGGGGTAATATGAGATGACAATCACATCTTGAGCTAAACTTCCTTGAAGATAAGGGTCAAACTAGGGGATTTTACACTGTCAAGCCCTAGAAACCCTAGCTTGAAACTTCTCAAACTCTTCAATCATGATGAGTTGACCTTGGAATCATCCTTATAGCATCTCAATGCATCAATCCATGATCACATGGCTCTTGAATTAGGTCTCAACCCTCTCCAAATCATCAGTTGACCTAGGGTTGACCCAGTCAAACCCTAACTGCACCACTCATGGCTGAGTCTTCTTATTCTTGTACAATGGCCTCTCTAGGCTTCCTGATGGCTTTCAAGACATATCATAAACTCTCTCAAAGCTTCAAGTCCATCCTCATAGCCTCAGAATCATCTGAGGAGCCCCCACAACTCTCAAGTTATGAGGCACACAACCTTGGTTTCAACCAATCTCTTTGAGGATCTTCTCACTTCTCTGACAAGGATATCAACCCTTGAACACTTGAATAACTTTCTTGGCTAGCTTCAAACTCTTGATTGGTATTCTTGATTGGTAATCATACCTCTTGATGAACACAAGCTAGGTAAATAAATGTTGGTCAAATTTTAGGGTGCAACACAAACCTCAACCATAGGATGAATCCTTGGCATGACAACAGTAGGACTTGATAGTCTCCCCGTAGTTGAGCCTGTTCTCTTCTCATCTCCAAACAGCTTAAGATACAGTAATCATGAATGATTTCTTTCGTACGTCACGAGCCTTAATCTATCTGAGAAAGGATTGTTGGAGAGTTTCTTTTCAACAGTCTGGATGTTTAGTATGGCACCCTTTGGGTGACATGCGACACATTCACTCTCAGGTCATAGTCTCTAGTGCGATTGAAATTGCAAACACAATAAAAAATAATTCTTTCGTAAAAGACAGAAAACAAACTTCAAACCTTTTTTCCCCGCGGGCCCATAATTCAAAGGAAAGCTTTTCTGAAGAAAAAAGTGTCATTAAACTTCAGCGCCAACGCAAATAGGCTTTGTCCCTAACTGCTGGAACCGTTGTTTAACCCTACTCGATAAAACAGATGAATCTAAATTCCCGTAATCCGTAGTATCCCGAACTACATAAGCTCTGATCTCTCATATCTTTTGAGAGTATGTAGGCACAATACTGATGTATTGGCGAGCCACCTTCCCCGTAACCCGTAGTTAGTCGAACTACGTTGACTCTGATTTCTCATTCTCTGATGAGAATACGTAGGCATAAAGTGCGACGCTTTGCCGAGTCATTTTCTTTTCTTTTTAAGCCAGCCTTGATTGGTAGATAGATAAACCAACTCGTCCAGTAAACACAACAAGCGTGGATCCCGTCGAGTACGACGGACGTGAGGGGTGCTAATACCTTCCCCTTGCGTAACCGACTCCCGAACCCAGACAATGGTTGCGATGACCTTGTCTTATACCTTTTTCGTCAGGTTTTCCCGATCGTTTCCTTTCTCGCTCCGAGGGATAAATAACGAAAGGTGGCGACTCTTCTGTTCTGCCGGCACCTTATTTTCGCGGAAGACAGCTGGCGACTCTGCTGGGGATCGAACCCAGAATCTCTGGTTCTCCGGTTCCCTATGCGAGTCAATCCTAGCGCTTGTATGATTACTTGTTGGGTTGTGTTTATTTATCGCATTTTTATTTCCCGCACTTTATTTTTAGTATGATATGATTATCTGTGCTGTTGTGGGAGGGGCATTCTGATGAGTGAAAAGCCAGACCCAGGCTTGAGTGAACATAGAATTAGTTGTGGAAATTAGTGGGCGCGTGCTTGCTTTGCAGGCACTAGTGTCTCATGAAATCCACGCTCAGACGAGGTTCTCCCGGTTGGCTTCTCTTTCAACCCTTTGGGTTGAGACGGTTGTTGGTTTAGAGGATTGTCGACTCTGGGGACCGATCATTTGTGATTCAGCCGAGTGAGGCCGCTTCATGAGCTGGTGATGCCACACCTTCTGGGTATCGTATCACCCCTCTTGAATGTCTATGATGCTGATGAACGCATAGGATGCCGAACTTGAGTCAGTTTAGGTCCATACCTGTGAGCAGGGTTGGGTTTATTGCAGGAAACTTTGACCTTCAGACTACCTGGTTTTCTTGACAGCGAATCAGTTTTGTTGGGATCTAAGGTTCTCATCTGCAGATATATGATTGTTCTTGATAGAGCAGGTTTTTGATTGGGATCAGAGGATCTTATCATCAGATGAGTAGTTGTTCTTGATAGAGCAGGTTTTGATCAGAGGATCTTATCATCAGTTGTTTGTTCTTGACAAAGCAGATTTATGATTGGGGTCTGAAGATCTCATCAGCAGATGTATGTTTGTTCTTGACAGAGCAGAGTTTCTTGGTCCTGTATCAGAGGTCCTTATTATCAGACGTTTATTCTTGACAGAGCAGAATTATGGTCTTGTGTATATGGCCCTATCAGATGGTTGTTCTTGACAGAGGAGATTTGTGGTCCGATACCAGGGTTTTCTTATTATCAGATGCAGTGGTTGTTCTTGATAGAGCAAGATTATGGTTTTGTTGATACAGAATCTCCACAGCACAATTGCCTTGATCTCCTGCTGCATGATTGCATTGCTTTGTATACTCATTTGCATTTCATTAACGTGTGTCTATGTTGCAGGTACCGTTTTCCCCGATCCAGGATTTCTTGCCTCCAATTGTATTGTTATGGGTTCTCTGAGGAAGACCGTGGCTTACAAGTTCCCTGCCCCTGATGTGGTTCGGCTGACTGGTTTGATAGATTTAGCAGATGATTCTGTGAGGGATGAGTTTAGAAAATCTTACGGCAAATTGCTCAGTTTGGTTCGTAAACCTTCTGCGTTCGAGTTGAATGGGTTGCACGCTCTGCTGCAGTTCTACGACCCTCCGTTGAGATGTTTCACTTTCTAGGATTTTGTTCTCGCACCCACGCTAGAGGAATATGCTGATTTGCTAGGTGTGCCTGTCAAGAGGCAGATGCCTTTTGTTCATATGGATGCTGAGCCTGATCTGGCTGGTCTAGCTCCTTCACTTCATCTGGATGCCTCCGAGTTGGTATTGACTAGTTGGAACAAGGTCCTTGGTTTCTCCTTGCAGTTTTTAGTGGGAAAGGCTCAGCAGTGCGCCAAAGACGGGTGTTGGGTCACGTTCAACGCCATCCTCGCTCTGTGCATATATGGCATCATTCTGTTCCCCAATATGCCCGATTTTGTAGACTTCGACGCATTTCATATCTTCGCATCAGGGAATCCAGTCCCTACCTTGATAGGAGATGTCTACCATTCCGTCCACTACAAAAACGAGAACAGGAGGGGCAAGAATGTCTCATGTTGTGTGCCCTTGCTTTATAAATGGCTTGATAGTCATCTGCCCAAGAGGGGTCCTTTTGTTTCGTCTGCAGCCACAGCTAAGTGGTCCGAGCGTCTGATGAGTTTATCTGCAGAGGATATTGACTGGTTTGATAGAGATAGGTTGGGTACCGAGATTATCTTCAGCTGCAGCGGGTTTCCAAACGTGCCTTTGATAGGCAGGAAGGGCTGTATAAACTACAACCCGTCTTTGCTGGTCCGACAGTTCGCGTATGCTTTGAGAGCTCCACCGAAGGATGAAGAGGTGTAGGAATCTCTGTACCTCACTGGTCTTCTAGAAGAGGATCTGTTATCCAAGCTTCAGCGCGCATGGAATGGTATCAGTAAGAGGGGAAAGCCATTGCTGGGGAGAAGCAATAACCAAGCCTACCCTCCGTATGTGACTTGGATCAAAGCCAGAGAAGATGCCATAGGGATGCCGTTTCCCCATGCCAGGCCGAAAAGCCCTCCAATGATTGAAGAGCCTACTACTATGCCCATTCAGCAGCATAATCAGGTGTTAGCTGAGCGAGATGAATTGAAGCGGGCAAATGAGGAACTGGAGAAAGAATTGGCTCAGCTCCGAAGCGAGAGGAACGAAGCCGTTCATTCTTTCTAAAGGCAAACAGAGCTGGTGAACCAGCTAGGTACAGACCTGACTAAGCAGATAGCCGAGCGTGAATGCATGGGTCAAGACTTCAAATCTGTCAATGACGTACTGGCTACAAAGAAGCAGCACTTGGACAAAGCTTATCGGAGGATATCCAAGTTCAACCACCACTGGAAAGCCTCCCTGGCCACCAGGAAAGAGCGGGAGGATAAGCTGATGCTACAGATCTCCAAGCTGGAAGCCCAGGTAAAATCTAGTGAGAAGAGGTTTGATGAAGAAACCGCTCGCAGATACGCCGCCGAAGGCCAGCTCAACAGGGCTCTCGCTAACCTGAAGGAGCGCAGACTGACGTTTGAGTCCAAGAAGCGGAAGTTAGAAGATTGTTTCGGCGAAGGAGCATGGGCAGATTCGGTCGAAGGTCTTCAGTACACCATTGTGCAAAGGGAATTACTCGTCGAAGGATTACTCACTTTGTCGGATCATCCAGAAACGAAGGAGTTGTTAGAAGAGTATCGCGCCCGTGGCCGTACTTGACTATTTGTATTCCTTTTATTTTGATCATTGTTGTATGCTGACCATCACCAGGCTTGTTGGCTGAGATCATGCTGTTGATTCATCTTGTACTCGCTGATGTTGTGTACTGCCTTGATGGGCTTTCTTTATATATGAGATTATTATTTCCATGATTGGACTCAGACTTCTTCTTATTATCAGCACTGGCACTCAGGCACTAGGATCGGGGGAGATCTCCCTAACGCACAAACACACGTTTGCATTTGCATGAAGAATTTGCATAACGAGCATTTTGTTGTTTTTCCTAACCCTTTTGTGTTTGACAGGTTGTTTCAGGTTGTTTCAGGTGGTTCCAGGATTGATCAGAGACCTATTCACCGCTATCCGACTAGAGCTAATCAAACCAGAATCATGGAGCAAGTGTAAACTGATGTTCAGGAACTCCGCGAAAGAATGGATCGCTTCATGGAGCTCATGCAGGCGGTCGCCAATGGCCAGGATCAGCTCAGAACCTTGGTTCAGCCTCTGATTTCGAGGGTTGATAGCAATGGCGTACTCCATGGTGGGACTGTGCCTACTCCTCCACCAGTTGAAACTCCGCAGAATGGTGTTCCCGTGACTGGGGGAAACGGCAGTGCCAACGGCAATGTGATGGCCAACATGAGACTCAATACGACGGGCGTCGGTAACGGGAGTCTGGGAGCTAATGTCAATGTCGGGTTGGGCAACGACAATGCAGGCGTCGGAAATCTGTTTGGGCCTCAGCCATGGCTAGAGGATCGTCAGGACGGTGTGTTCTCTCAGAGAGGTGCTAAAGGGGAGCTGAATGCTGAAGCACGGCTTAGATTCAAGGCACTTGAAGATAAGATGAGACATATCGAGAATCAGAATACTTTGGGCGTTGATATGTCCAAGTTGGGACTAATTGTTGATTTCAAGGTGCCTCCCAAGTTCAAGGTACCTGACTTTGAAAAGTATAAGGGCACCACGTGCCCTCGTGTCCACCTGAGATCATATTACAGAAAAATGTCAGCTCATTATGATGACGAGAAGTTGCTGATGCACTTCTTTCAAGACAGTCTTTCCGGGCCATCCCTCGAATGGTACATGAGTCTGGAGCCCACTAGTGTGCGCACGTGGAAGGATCTTGTTGAAGCATTTGTGCACCACTACCAATACAATAGTGACTTGGCCCCGAACCGAGTCCAACTGCAGAATCTATCGCAGAGGAACAATGAAGGGTTTAAGGAATACGCCCAGTGGTGGCGTGAGTTGGCAGCCAGGGTTCAGCCGCCGATGGTTGAACGTGAGCTCGTGCAGATGTTTGTAGCCACCCTCCCAGGGGTTTACTATGAGAAGTTGGTCAGCGGTATGTCCAAAACGTTCTCAGATCTCATTATCACGGGTGAGCACATCGAAAATGGGATCAAGATCGGGAAAATTCAAGGTGATTCATCCTCAGTTAGAGGAGGCGGAAAGAAACCTTATAGTGGCAAAAGACGGGAAGGAGAAGCGGGCGTTGTGACCAACGCTCGAAGGAAGGGTAAAGGTCCTCACCAGCAGGTGGCCAGTATAACTATCCCGACAGTTCCACAGCAGCAGCAACCGAATCAACATGGATATAGAAAGTATCAGAATCGGGCACCTTTGGCGAACCGTCACCTCGAGACACCGCCCATGTCGTACGCGCAACTCTTGCAGACTTTGCTTCAGCTACAGTTGATCCAGAAGAGAACACTGGCTCCCTTGACAGGGGCGCCTCCGCCAGGGTACGACGCGAATGCCACTTGTGAGTTCCACTCAGGGGCACCAGGCCACACAGTAGAGAACTGCAAAGCCTTCAAGCATAAGGTGCAGGACATGGTGGATGCCAAGATCATCAATTTCTCCGATAATGTGCCAAATGTCACGAAGAATCCTATGCCGAATCATAGGGGAGGTGGGGTGCACGCCATTATCGAAGACGAGAGTTCAGACTTGTTGACTGACGTCAGAGATCTGAAGACACCGCTTAGCTTCGTAAAAGCTAAGTTGATGAAAAGAGGGTTATTTCCAAGTTGCGGAGAGCTATGTATGGACTGTGCCACACTTTCTGATGGATGTGAGCAGTTGGTAGAAGGAATTCAAAGTCTGATGACTGAAGGGATTTTACAGTTTAGCCGGAGGGCTGAAAGTGGATCGGGAGAGATAGTGCTGAAGCAAGCTGATGAGGTCGCCACCATCACCATCCCTCGCCGGACGATAACTATTTCTGCGCCCAAACCGCCCACAATTACTATCACCAAAGCTGGGCCGATACCTTTCGAAAGCACGAATGTTGTCCCATGGCATTATGGGGCTGAAGTCTACTGCAACGGACTGAAGTTGGAGATGGAACCGTTTGGGTCGACGATGGAGAACCTTGCGGGAATCAGTGGTATTACACGCAGCGGAAGAGTGTTTGCACCACCAGAGGTCATGGCGGATAAAGTAGTCAAAGCTGATGCGGCTGATAAAGGTAAAAGTAAAGTCAGTGAAGAGATCCCACGTGGGGCCGAAAAAGACTTACTTGTTAAAGATGCCGAGGAGTTTATGCGGTTGATTAAAAAGAGTGACTACAAGATTGTAGATCATCTCCATCAGACGCCCTCGAAGATTTCCATTCTGAACTTGTTGCTGTGTTCTGAAGCACACCGCAACGCGCTGCTGAAGGTGTTGAACGCCGCATATGTACCGCAGGAAATATCGGTAAATCAGCTAGAGGAAGTCGTAGCCCACGTGAACGCTGGAAATGGGCTAGGTTTCACTGACCTGGAGCTGACGCCGAAGGGGAGGAATCACAATAGCGCCCTACACATCTCGATAGAGTGTAGGGGCACGATTATGTCGCACGTGTTGGTGGACACGGGTTCGTCACTTAATGTTCTTCCGAAGAAGGCATTAATGAAGTTGGATACACGTGGAGTGATTTGCACACCCAGTGATCTGGTTGTGAAGGTGTTCGACAGAACTAAACGACATGTTTTCGGGGAGGTGACCCTGCCAATCCAAGTAGGCTCGGAAACGTTCGACGCGGTCTTTTATATTATGGACATCATGCCTGCCTACAGTTGTCTCTTGGGCCGACCGTGGATCCATGCTGCTGGTGCCGTGACCTCCACGTTGCACCAGAAACTCAAATATGCTGTCGGAGGAAGCATCGTGACCGTTTGTGGTGAGAAAGACATAATGGTGAGCCATTTGTCGTCCTTCAAGTATGTTGAGATGGATGCGGAAATCCATGAAACTCTTTGCCAAGCGTTCCAAGCTGTTAAAGTCAAGGACGTAGCACCTGTAGTCACTAAAAAGCCAGAGATGACTCTCTCTTCCTTCAAGGAAGCCCGGGCCATTGTCCAAGCCGGATCTACCCCAGGCTGGGGGCGAATTTTGGAGATACCTAACAAGCAAGACAAGTTTGGGTTGGGATATTCTCCTGGAGCTGAAGCTTCTTCTTCTAGCAGTGCGTCTCGAGGTAAAGGGCCGATCCAGTTTACCAGCGGCGGAATGATTTTCGAAGGCATCAACGTAGTGTCTGAAGACAGCGGAGATAGCGACTGTGACCTCGACTCCTGGATCCAGCCAAGCAAGCCAGGCGAGGGCCTCAACAATTGGTCCGTCAAGGATATCATCCAGATGACAAGCGAAGAGTAATGATTTACTTTTTCCAATCATTGTACAACCCTATGTCCTACCCAGGGCATAGTGGTTTTATTGTCAGGCCGTTGTTAGATTATGTACATGCATTTTGTTAATAAATCAAAGGCGTTTTCTTCGTATTCAAATATTGTGATCTCTGTTGTTCCTGTTTTATATTTGTTTTGAAAAACAATAAAATGGCAATGGGGTTTGTGCTAACCTGCACATCCTTGTTTTAAACTTAACCCTTGTTATTGCAGGATCCACATAACAGATGACATCGACTCTGGACCTTCTATGGCTCACTTCGACTTTGATTGCCCGATCTATCAAGCCGAAGAAGAGATTGATGAAGACGAAGACCTTCCCGAAGAGTTGGCCCGCTTGTTGAAACAAGAGGAGAAAGTTATTCTGCCTCAAGAAGAGGAGATCGAGATCGTGAATCTGGGTTCTGAAGAACTCGTCAGAAACGTCAGGATAGGGGCTGCACTGCAGAGTGATGTCAAGCAGAGATTAGTCGAGATACTGAGAGAGAATAGTGACGTCTTTGCTTGGTCATACGAAGATATGCCCGGACTTGACACGGACATCGTGGTCCACCACTTGCCGCTGCGAGAAGATTGCCCTCCCGTTAAGCAGAAGCTTAGGAGGACGAGACCAGATATGGCCGTTAAGATCAAAGAAGAAGTGCAAAAATAGCTTGATGTTGGCTTTTTAGCGGTCACTACTTACCCTCCGTGGGTCGCTAACATAGTGCCTGTACCAAGGAAGGACGGTAAGGTACGCATGTGTGTCGATTATCGGGATTTGAATAGGGCGAGCCCTAAAGATGATTTCCCGCTGCCTCATATTGATGTGTTGGTCGACAATACAGCCCAGTTCTCCGTGTTTTCGTTCATGGATGGCTTCTCCGGTTACAATCAGATCAAGATGGCGCCGGAGGACATGGAGAAAACTACGTTTATCACTCCCTGGGGAACATTTTGCTATAAGGTAATGCCTTTCGATCTGAAGAACGCAGGGGCCACTTACCAACGAGTAATGGTAACTTTGTTTCATGACATGATTCATCATGAGATTGAAGTCTATGTTGATGACATGATTGCGAAGTCCCAAACGGAGGAGGGACATCTGGTCAATTTGCTGAAGCTTTTTGAGAGGCTTAGGAAGTTCAGGTTGAGGCTGAATCCTAACAAATGTACTTTTGGAGTACGGTCCGGAAATTTACTGGGGTTTATCGTGAGCGAAAGAGGTATCGAGGTTGATCCTGCGAAAATAAAAGCCATACAAGAAATGCCAGTGCCAAAAACAGAAAAAGAAGTTTGTGGTTTCCTGGGAAGAATAAACTACATTGCAAGGTTTATCTCTCAGCTCACGGCCACGTGTGAACCGATGTTCAAGCTTTTAAAAAAAGATCAGGCGATTATCTGGAACGAGGATTTCCAGAAAGCATTCGACAAGATAAAGCAGTATCTGCAGGAACCTCCAATCTTGATACCCCCAGTGTTTGGACGGCCTCTAATCATGTACTTCACAGTTCTTGAGAATAGTATGGGGTGTGTTCTCGGTCAGCACGACGAGATGGGCAGAAAGGAGCATGCCATTTACTACTTGAGTAAAAAGTTCACAGACTGTGAATCTCGTTACTCGATGCTGGAGAAGACGTGTTGTGCACTAGCCTGGGCTGCCAAACGTTTACGACAGTACATGCTCAATCACACCACAATGCTAATTTCGAAGATGGATCTGATCAAGTACGTCTTCGAGAAGCAAGCTCTTTCGGGCCGGATTGCCAGATGGCAAATGGTGTTGACGGAATACGACATTCAGTATGTTTCCCAGAAGGCCATCAAGGGAAGCGTATTGTCTGATTACCTTGCCGAATAGCCGATCAAAGATTACCAGCCGATGAAATTTGAATTCCCTGATGAGGATATCATGTTTCTCAAAGCGAAGGATTGCGATGAGCCGTTTCCCGATGAGGGGCCAGATAGGAAATCCCAGTGGAAGTTGATATTCGACGGGGCGGTTAATTCTTATGGAAGTGGCATTGGGGCGATCATCACGACTCCCCATGGATCCCACATCCCGTTCACTGTGAGACTGACGTTTCCGGTCACCAATAATGAAGTAGAGTACGAAGCATGCATCATGGGTCTAGAAGAGGCAATTGATTTGAGAATCAAGAACCTAGACGTATACGGTGACTCGACGCTTGTGATCAACCAGATTAAAGGGGAGTGGGAGACTCGTCAGTCGAATTTAGTGTCGTACATGAATTATGCCAGAAGGCTACTTCCGTTCTTTGATCGAGTGGAACTCCATCATGTGCCCAGAGCAGAAAATCAGATGGCTGATGCCTTAGCCACGTTGGCTTCGATGTATAAAGTCAATTTTTGGAATGAGGCTCCAAGAATTGTCCTGTCTCGTCTTGATAGACCTGCATTTGTCTTTGCAATCGAGGAAGCCGCCGACGGCAAGCCATGGTTCCATGATATCCAGACCTTCCTTATGACTAAGGAGTATTCGGTGGGAGCGTCAACCCAGGATAAGAAGACTCTGAGGAGGCTGTCTGGAAATTTTTATCTCAATCCTGATGGAGTGTTCTACAAAAGAAACCACGATCTCGTGCTACTCAGATGTGTAGATTAGAAAGAGGCGGGTATGCTCATGGAAGAAGTCCATGAAGGCACATTTGGTACGCACGCCGGCGGGCATGCTATGACGAGAAAGATCCTGAGAGCGGGATACTACTGGCTGACGATGGAATCAGATTGCTTTAAATTCGCAAAGAGATGTCATAAATGCCAGATTTATGCTGATAAAGTTCATGTGCCGCCGTGCCCTTTGAATGTCATGTACTCCCCGTGGCCGTTCTCCATGTGGGGCATCGACATGATAGGCAAGATCGAGCCCACTGCACTAGAGGTTGAGTTACTCCCTCTGCTTGTATTGTTACTGTATGGCTTTGCTTGCGGGTATTCGGTAGAGCCCTGCTCCCTTGCCCATGTGGTTTGTTTTGCTTGATAGCATGATGTTATTTCTTTTGTATGATTGCAGTTTACTGTATTTTGCTTGATAGCATGTTGCTTTATTTCTTCTGTATAATTACTGTTATTCATATCTGGCTTGAGGTTGAGATGAGCTTGTGGAGGTTGCTGCCCCACACACATTTCCTCCCTCACTTGCATTGCATGCATTTTACAGTCGTTTACTGTATTACTGTTTACTGTTTAAGCTGATGCTTTATCTGTTTCTGTGTATCATTGACATGATCCCTTAGGACTCTCATTTCCTTTGATAAGGAAATGATGATAGAACTTTAGGTTGAAACCTATGCATGATAACTTCTAGGAGTTCCCTGTTTCAAACCTCAACCATAGGATGAATCCTTGGCATGACAACAGTAGGACTTGATAGTCTCCCCGTAGTTGAGCTTGTTCTCTTCTCATCTCCAAACAGCTTAAGATACAGTAATCATGAATGATTTCTTTCGTACATCACGAGCCTTAAGCTATCTGAGAAAGGATTGTTGGAGAGTTTCTTTTCAACAGTCTGGATGTTTAGTATGGCACCCTTTGGGTGACATGCGACGCATTCACTCTCAGGTCATAGTCTCTAGTGCGATTGAAATTGCAAACACAATAAAAAAATACTTCTTTCGTAAAAGACAGAAAACAAACATCAAACCTTTTTGCCCCGCGGGCCCATAATTCAAAGGAAAGCCTTTCTGAAGAAAAGATTGTCGTTAAACTTCAGCGCCAATGCAAACAGACTTTGTCCCTAACTGCTGGAACCGTTGTTTAACCCTACTCGATAAAACAAATGAATCTGAATTCCCGTAATCCGTAGTATCCCGAACTACGTAAGCTCTGATCTCTCATATCTTTTGAGAGTATGTAGGCACAATACTGATGTATTGGCGAGCCACCTTCCCCGTAACCCGTAGTTAGTCGAATTACGTTGACTCTGATTTCTCATTCTCTGATGAGAATACGTAGGCATAAAGTGCGACGCTTTGCCGAGTCATTTTCTTTTCTTTTTAAGCTAGCCTTGATAGGTAGATAGATAAACCAACTCGTCCAGTAAACACAACAAGCGTGGATCCCGTCGAGTACGACGGACGTGAGGGGTGCTAATACCTTCCCCTTGCGTAACCGACTCCCGAACCCAGACAACGGTTGCGATGACCTTGTCTTATACCTTTTTCGTCAGGTTTTCCCGATCGTTTCCTTTCCCGCTCCGAGGGATAAATAACGAAAGGGTGTGACTCTTCTATTCTGCCGGCACCTTATTTTCGCGGAAGCGACAGTATGTACCGCAGGAAATATCGGTCAACCAGTTTGAAGGGGTCGTAGCCCACGTGAATGCTGGAAACGGGTTAGGGTTCACTGACCTGGAGCTGATGCCAAAGGGAAGAAACCACAATAGTGCTCTGCACATCTCGATAGAGTGTAGGGGAACAATTATGTCTCATGTGTTGGTGGACACAGGGTCATCGCTCAATGTTCTTCCGAAGAAAGCATTGATGAAGTTAGATACTCGCGGACTGATTTGCACACCCAGTGACCTGGTTGTGAAAGCGTTCGATGGAACCAAACATCATGTTTTCGGGGAAGTGACGTTGCCAATCCAAGTTGGGCCAGAGACATTTGACGCAGTCTTCTACATTTTGGACATCATGCTTGCCTACAGCTGTCTCCTAGGCCGGCCATGGATCCATTCTGCTGGCGCCGTGACCTCCACGTTGCACCAGAAACTCAAGTATGCTGTCGGAGGTAGCATCGTGACTGTATGTGGCGAGGAAGACATAATGGTGAGCCATTTGTCGTCCTTCAAATATGTCGAGATGGATGGGGAAATCCATGAAACCCTATGTCAGGCGTTCGAAGCTGTTAAAGTCAAGAACGTAGCTCCTGTAATGACTGAAAAACAAGAGATGACTCTCTCTTCCTTCAAGGAAGCCCGAGCCGTTGTTCAAGCCGGATCTACCCCAGGCTGGGGGCGAATTCTATAAATACCTAACAAGCAGGACAAGTTTGGGTTACGATATTCTCCTACGGCTGAAGCCTCCTCTTCTCATAGTGCGTCGCGAGGTAAAGGGCCGATCCAGTTTACCAGTGGCGGCGTGATATTTGAAAATGTCAACGCGGTGTCCGAAGACGGCGAAAACAGTGATTGCGACCTAGACTCTTGGATCCAGCCAAGCAAACCAGGCGGGAGCCTCAACAACTGGTCCATCAGGGATACCATTCAAGTGACAAGCAAAGAGTAATGATTTACTTTTTCCAATCATTGTACAACCCTATGTCCTACCTGGGGCATAGTGGTTTTATTGTCAGGGCCTTGTTTGATTATGTACATGCATTTTATCAATAAATCAAAAGGTGTTTTTCTTCGTATTCAAATATTTTGATCTCTGTTATTCCTGTTTTATATTTGTTTTAAAAAACAATAAAATGGCAAAGGGGTTTGTGCTAACGTGCATATCCTTGTTTTAAGCTTAACCCTTGTTATTGCAGGATCCACATAGCAGATGACATCGACTCTGGACCTTCTACGACTCACTTCGACTTCGATTTCCCGATCTATCAAGCCGAAGAAGAGATTGATGAAGACGAAGACCTTCCCGAAGAGTTGGCCCGCTTGTTGAAACAAGAGGAGAAAGTTATTCTGCCTCACGAGGAAGAGATTGAGATTGTGAATCTAGGTTTTGAAGAACTTGTCAGGAATGTCAGGATAGGGGCTGCATTGCAGAGTGATGTCAAGCAGAGATTGGTCGAGATGCTTCGAGAGTATAGTGACATCTTTGCTTGGTCATACGAAGATATGCCCGGACTTGATACTGACATTTTGGTCCACCACTTACCGCTGCGAGAAGATTGTCCTCCTGTTAAGTAGAAGCTTAGAAGGACGCGACCAGATATGGCCGTTAAGATCAAAGAAGAAGTGCAAAAGCAGCTTGATGCTGGCTTCTTAGCGGTCACTACTTACCCTCCGTGGGTCGCCAACATAGTGCCTGTACCGAAGAAGGACGGTAAGGTGCGAATGTGCGTCGATTATCGGGATTTGAATAGGGCGAGCCCTAAAGATGATTTCCCGCTCCCTCATATCGATGTGTTGGTTGACAATACAGCTCAGTTCTCCGTATTTTTGTTCATGGATGGCTTCTCCGGTTACAATCAGATCAAGATGGCGCTGAAGGACATGGAGAAAACTACGTTTATTACACCCTGGGGAACGTTTTGCTACAAGGTAATGCCTTTCGGACTGAAGAACGCAGGGGCCACTTACCAACGTGCAATGGTTACTTTGTGTTCATGAGATTGAAGTCTATGTTGATGACATGATTGCGAAGTCCCAAATGGAGGAGGGACATCTGGTCAATTTGCTGAAGCTTTTTGAGAGGCTTAGGAAGTTCAGGTTGAGGCTGAATCCTAATAAGTGTACTTTCGGAGTACGGTCTGGAAAACTACTGGGGTTTATTGTGAGTGAAAGAGGCATCGAGGTTGATCCTTCGAAGATAAAAGCGATACAAGAAATGCCAGCGCCGAAAACAGAAAAAGAAGTTCGTGGTTTCCTAGGCAGAATAAATTACATTGCAAGGTTTATTTCTCAGCTCACGGCCACGTGTGAACCGATGTTCAAACTACTAAAGAAAGATCAGGCGATTATCTGGAACGAGGATTGCCAGAAGGCATTTGATAAGATAAAACAGTATCTACAATAACCTCCGATCTTGATACCCCTAGTGGCCGGACGACCCTTAATCATGTACTTGACAGTTCTTGAGAATAGTATGGGGTGTGTTCTCGGTCAGCACGACGAGACGGGCAGAAAGGAGCATGCCATTTACTACTTGAGTAAAAAGTCCACAGATTGTGAATCTCGCTACTCGATGCTGGTAATAACGTGTTGTGCACTAGCCTGGGCTGACAAACGTTTACGACAGTACATGCTCAATCACACAACCATGCTAATTTCGAAGATGGATCCGATCAAGTACGTCTTCGAGAAACAAGCGCTTTCGGGCAGGATTGCCAGATGGCAAATGGTGTTGACAGAATATGACATTCAGTACGTTTCCCAGAAGGCCATTAAGGGCAGCGTATTGTCTGAATACCTTGCCGAACAGTCGATCGAGGATTATCAGCCGATGAAATTTGAATTCCCTGATGAGGATATCATGTTTCTCAAGGTGAAAGATTATGATGAACCGTTGCCCGATGAGGGGCCAGACAGGAAATCCCAGTGGAAACTGATATTTGACGGGGCGGTTAATTCTTACGGAAGTGGCATTGGGGCAATCATCACGACTCCCCACGGATCCCACATCCCGTTTACCGTGAGACTGACGTTTCCGGTCACCAATAACGAAGCGGAATACGAAGCATGCATCATGGGTCTAGAAGAAGCGATTGATTTGAGAATCAAGAACCTAGATGTATATGGTGACTCGGCGCTTGTGATCAACCAGATTAAAGGGGAGTGGGAGACTCGTCAATCAAATTTGGTGTCGTACATGAATTATGCCAGAAGGCTACTTCCGTTCTTTGATCGAGTGGAACTCCATCATGTGTCCAGGGCCGAAAACCAGATGGCTGATGCTTTAGCCACGTTGGCTTCGATGTATAAAGTCAACTTTTGGAATGAAGCTCCAAGAATTGTCCTTTCTCGTCTTGATAGACCTGCTTTCGTCTTTGTGATCGAGGAAGCCTCCGATGACAAGCCATGGTTCCATGATATCCAGACCTTCCTTATGACTAAGGAGTATCCGGCGGGAGCGTCAACCCAGGATAAGAAGACTCTGAGGAGGCTGTCTGGAAATTTTTACCTCAACCCTGATGAAGTTTTGTATAAAAGAAACCACGATCTCGTGCTACTCAGATGTGTAGATGAGAAAGAAGCGAGTTTGCTCATGGAAGAAGTCCATGAGGGCAAATTTGGTACGCACGCCGGCGGGCATGCTATGACTAGAAAGATCCTGAGAGCAGGATACTATTGGCTGACGATGGAGTCTGATTACTTCAGATTCGCGAAGAGATGTCATAAATGCCAGATTTATGCTGATAAGATTCATGTGCCGCTGTGCCCGTTGAATGTCATGTCCTCCCCGTGGCCGTTCTCCATGTGGGGCATCGACATGATAGGCAAGATCGAGCCCACTGCATCTAACGGTCACCGCTTCATTCTAGTAGCCATCGACTACTTCACCAAGTGGGTGGAGGCAGCCTCATATGCTAATGTGACCAAGCAGGTGGTGGCTAAATTCATAAAGAGGGACATCATCTGTCGTTACGGAATTCTCGAGCGGATCATTACTGATAATGGTTCGAATCTGAATAACAAGATGGTGAAGGAGCTGTGCCAGAGTTTCAAGATTGAACATCACAACTCATCTCCTTACCGGTCGAAGATGAATGGCGCTGTTGAAGCGGCCAATAAAAACATTAAGAAGATTGTACAGAAGATGGTTGTGACCTATAAGGATTGGCACGAGATGTTGCCATTTGCACTGCACGGTTATCGTACAACGGTACGTACATCAACCGGGGCAACTCCTTTCTCACTGGTGTACGGTATGGAAGCTTTCCTACCATTAGAAGTTGAGATTCCTTCTTTACGAGTTTTGGTTGATGTGAAACTCGACGAGGCATAATGGATTAAGAACCGACTAAACCAACTCAGCCTGATGGACGAGAAGAGGTTAGCATCGATTGCACATGGTCGTCTGTACCAAAGCCGAATGAAGAAAGCTTATGATAAGAAGGTGCGTCCTAGAAGCTTTCAGACGGGTGATCTCGTCCTGAAGAAGATTCTTCCTCCACACTCCGATCACCGGGGCAAGTGGACTCCCAATTACGAAGGTCCGTACGTCGTCAGCAAGGTCTTCTCGGGAGGAGCCTTGTTGTTATCCACGATGGATGGCGAAGATTTTGCATCCCCGGTGAACGCGGATGGAGTTAAAAAATACTTTGCTTAAAAAAATGACCCGCTGGAAAGAAAAAGAATATCCAGGCAAAAATGGGGCATCCCGGCGAACCATAAAAAATGGAAAATGGTTCGGGCAAAAATTAGGGATATAAAAGAAAAGAATGTACACCCGCAAAGTCGAAAACCTGGAAGGGCGACTTTGGAAAAAAAAAGGGGTATCCCGGTGAATCGAAAACCCGAAAGGGCGATTCAGGCAAAAGTTAGGGATTTGAAAAAGCAAATGACTGCGTTCCACGTGTGGACTTGCATTGTTTTGTGGTTTGGAAGATCTGAGGGCCGTTTATCTGAATCAATCTCTTCTGAAGCTGAAGCGTCGGAGAAGTATCGAAGTCGAGTGGGTCATAGAGGGATCAACTCATGGTGTTCATCTACGCCTCATTGCCGACATTTGTGTATATACTGATGTATATTTACGTTGTATATTTGCGCGGCTTCCTCATTCCAGGAGCTTGCAACTGTTGTAAAACATTTTTACCCATTCAGAGGTCCGTTATCAATAAAATGTATACTATTCAGCAATTCTGTTTGTCTGTTTAGCATTTATCTGTTTTGTTTGCGAAAAAGAACGTCGATGTTTTTCATAAAATGCGCATACATAAACTTACTGGCCTAGGCCACTGATTGTTGAAACAATGAATTACTCGAACATCGTCACAAGATGATAACCTTGATAGGTCCCTTTGAGAAGGGTATCTTGTATGTTTGTTTGTGTTGTTGCAGGTATAGCATATTCCAGGCAGTGCGCCGTATGCGTCCCAAGCAGGATGATTCCTTTTACCCCAGCGAGTGCAGCAGCATCTCCCCGCGGAGCCCGAACATGAGATCGTAGGCATTGATATGTCTCCCCAAGCAGAGAAGATTCTCTCCCCAATCAGAGGCATCCTGAAGGAATGTCATCTCCCCAGCTGAGTCATATGCTGAAGCGTGCAGCACCCGATAGTACAGACTGAAGTCTCCAGGAGAGTTGAAATACCCCACAGAGTCGTACTCTCCCCAGTAAGCAGGATGATTCCTTCTTCCCCAGCCGAGATGGCAGCTCCCCAAGAGAGCTGAGTCCTTGGGAGCAGTTGAAGCCATGATTGGTTTTCTCCAGTAGAGTGTTGAATAGTTGATGCTGTATTTCCCCATCGGAGTCGTTATCTCCCAGAAAGTTTTGCCGCGAAGGTTGTGCAGTTTATCTCTGCGATTGATATCGTTTCCTCGGCAGTTTGTGGTTTGAATACCCGGTTGAGCGAGTCCAAGTTCTCGGAGAGCTTTATTCCCCTGCAGCAGTCGCCTGAAGATTACTTCCCCAGGCGGAGTCCAATTGAGATTGGTGTGACTCCTTCTCCTCGGCAGGATGAGTCCTTCCTCCACCAGAGCGGTCCTTTCTCCTGGACAGGAGGCTTTTCCCTTCAACATTTATTTTGCTATTGGGGTCATAGTATTTGGCATGATTGCATAGCATTTACCCTAAAATGCGTAGCATTTCCACCGTGTGGAGCATTACGCCATTGTCGATCATATGCATATGAAACATGAGCTAGGTTGTTACCGTTCTTGTTTTGCAGGTGTCCCCCGGAAGGGTGTTTGCCCAGGACGATTCCTGAAGTCTCAGAAGAGTTGTTTGGTTCAAGATGATTCTTGACTTCCCCAGCAAAGTCGTTTGCCCAAGATGATTCTTGAATCCTCCAGCGGAAGTGGTTTTTGTTTAAGATGATTCTTAAAATCCCCAGTGAATTCGCCAGAGTTGGTTGCTCAAGTTGATGCTTAGAGTCCCCACCAGGGTGATTGCTCGGGATGATTCCTGAAATCTCCAGCAAAGTTATTGGTTCAGGATGATTCTTGAAGTCCCCGACGGGATTATTAGTTCAAGATGATTCTTGAAGTCCTCAGCAGAGTTGATTCACCCAAAATGATTTATGGATCCCCAAAGTAGAGTTACTTGATAGTTCTCCAGAATCCCCAGCAGAGATGTGTCGTCCCCATCAGGTTTCTGAACAACGAAGTTGAAATTCCCTTGAAGACTTGATGATTGAAGTCTGGCAGCGGTGCCAAAAACCCTGACTTACTGATGAAGTCTAACTGCGATGTCGAAGCAGTTATCTCAGCTAATGCAGGGTGCCTGACGGCAAAAGAATGTATGTCCTTATTGGTCCAAGATGGATTAGGGATTCCATTTTGAGACTTAATGACAAAGTCCAACTTTGATGTCGACACAGCTCCCTCAGCTGATGCAGAGTGCCTGATGGTAGAAGTTTGGATATCCCTATTTGGTTCATGATTGACTGAGGATTCTATTCCCGACTTACTAACGAAGTCCGGCTGATGCCCGAAAATTTCTTTGAATGCCCGACGGCATAATTAACTTGATTGTTAAGAAGTTCCTAATGACCTGATGGGTCCCGAGGAATCCTTCTGCCGCAGTGATGCAGGATGCCTGAAGGCATGATCAACCATCCATTACCAGTTACCGTGTAACCGGTGATCCCTTGATGACTTGAGGACGAAGATCTACGGAAAAATTAGATAATCATCCTGATGGAGATTTGAGATTAGACCCTTCACCGGTTACCGTGTGACCAATTCCCCAGCAAGTTGTCGCGCAACTGGCATGCTCAGTTTTGAAGATGTTCCTAACAATCAAAGTATCGTTTACCTGTGCGTTGGCAGATCGCTAGTTACCGTGTAACCAGCGATCCCTTGATGATTTGAGGACACAATGATATCAGATAAATCAGAGAATCATCCTGACGGAGATTCAGATCAGTATTTCTCCAGCTAGTTATCGTGCAGCTATCATTTCAGTTTCCGAAGATTTGTCCCCATCAGAATACCGTGTACTTGTGCAGTTGGAAAATTTTCGGGTTTGTTGGTATTCAACCGTATTTTACCTTGATTGTTTGAGAGCCGTTCGCTTCTCACCCAATCAGGTCCAAGCCGTTTGAATAGGGGCAGCTGTTGCACCCCAAAATTTGCCCAACATTCCTTTACCTAGCTTATGTTTCATTTCATTCAGATTAGCATTATCATTTGCATTTCATTGACATGTATGCAGGAGATCAAGAGGTATGATTGTTAATTAAGAGCCAATCAAGACTTTGAAGCTATCTAAGAAGGTTATTCAGGTGCTCAAGGGTTGATATCCTTGTCAGAGAAGATAAAAGATCCTCAGAGAGAGTGATTGAAGCCAAGTGTGTAGGTCTCCTAACTTGAGAGTTGTGGGAAGCCATCAGATGATTCTGAAGCCATGAAGTTAGACTTGAGGTCTTGAGAGAGCTCATGAGAGATGTTAAAGATCACTTTGATGCCTAGACAGGTCATTGTGTAAGGCCTAAGAAGCCTCAACCATGATTGGTGCAGCTAGGGTTTGACTGGGTCAACCCTAAGTCAATTGATGATTTGAACAAGGTTGAGACCTAATTCCAAGAGCCATGTGATCATGGATTGATACATTGAGATGTTATAAGGATGATTCCAAGGTCAACTCATCATGATTGAAGAGTTTGAGAAGTTTCAAGCTAGGGTTTCTAAGGCTTGACAGTGTAAAATCCCCTAGTTGGACCCCTGTCTTCAAGGCAATGTATCTCAAGATGTGATTGTCATATCATCTTGCCCCAAACATGAATGTTGTAGAGCATGATCTTAGCTTTAATTTGAGTGCTATAAGTCCTTGATAGGATTTGTAGAACTCAAGTTATGACTTTGACAAGTTACAGGTCATCTGAGGTATGTGAATTTGGAGCTTGAATGTTGTCCAACTTGCATGAAACTTTTGCCCTAGAAGGATGATTCCTATGAACTTTTGGTCAACATGAATGTTGTTCCTTATCCTGTTAGATTTCTAGAGAGTACTAGAAGTCCTTGATAGGATTTGTAGAACTCAAGTTATGGCTTTGACAAGTCAAGGGCATTTTGGTCATTTGGAGATTACAGGTCATTTCAATCATAAGGCTATAACTCCTATTTGCAAGCTCCAAATGGGAAAATGTTCAACATCAAACTTGTTCAAAATGATGTTTTAAGGCTAGAAAAGAGGTCATGAGAGCTTGGAATAGCTTTCTTCACAAAATCACAAAAATGGCCTAAAATAAGGGTGAATTTCAAATGAACCAAAGATGGAAATTGGGATTTTTGATCTACATGTCCAAAACAAGCCATATGACATACCAATTTGAATGTAAAACACATTTTAAGAACATTGAAATTGCCACAATTTTGGATTGAAGGTTAATTTGAGGACTTGCTTTGAAAAGTGGTTACTTACATCATAAGTAACAATTGACATACCAATATGCAAGGCATAACCAAGGCTCTTTTCAATCCAAACACTTTGATAATCTCATTTGGAGAGAATTTGGATGAAAAGAATAATGAATACAAGCTGATGCAAGGACTGTTTTGAGTATACCATGAGATTGGATTTTCAAGTGAAGTGAGATATTGAATTTCTCATTAGAGTGATCTAGAACTTTCTAGATCATTCATCCTTGTTCTATATATGATTTAGAAGTGGTTCAGAGTGAAGGTTGGTGAGAATTGAGATAGGAGAGTGAGATTGCACTTTGAAATTTCTCATTGCAAATCAAAATCTGTTACAAGGTTAGAGGCCATTTCAGTCCAAGAAATTGATCTCAATAGCTTGCTCTAAGGTTGGTGATTGATCCCAGATCAAATTCGAGGCCAAGTGGTGGAGGAATCGTGAGTTAGCCATTGAAGTTGGAAGCTTGCAACTCATAATCGGTTTCAAGAATTCAGGGCATTTCAACTCTTTTCTTTGCATACAGAAGATTGATTGTAGGCTAGTGAAGGATTATGCAAGATCTTGAGGGTTGATTTGAGGATTTAACCACTCTGTTTGCTCAATTTTACCAGGTATGCAGTTCTTATCCCATGGTTCAAATTAGGTAGAATCAATGGGAATTATCGTGTTAGATGCATTGTAGATTGATGTAGGAAGGTTTTTGGATCATCAATTTGGAGATTAGTGACCAATTAGGGTTGATGCCATTTTCGGTTAAGATTGTGTTCTTGCGAATCTTGAGTTTTTAGAATGAATTAAAGGCATGAATGGATTCCTGAGGAAATTTGGGACAAGATTCATCAAGGAATCGTGGCCAATGGTGGATTCTATAGAGAGTTAGGGTTGTGGAAGGTTGATCGAAGAAGTCACCGGCGGTGACTCTAGTGCGCGCAGAGGGAGGAGTTTCAGAGATTCAAAATGGAGAAGATGACTTGATAGCCATTGGATTAGGTGTGAGACTTTGACCAAAGTGGGATCTGACGGCCACAATTTGATTTGAGTTTGTGAAGGATTCAGAGTTGATATGAAATGCAATGTTTCATTAATCTGATGGTTTTGGGTTTAAGTCATAGTTGATACTCCCACCCCCCTTTTGGCCCAGTTTGGATATTGAACTGATTTTTCATGCTATTCACACCACGCGTTTCTCATTTTATTTTGATTTTCATTTTATTTTTCATTTTATTCATGGTTATTGGAAAATTCATAAATAATTGAAAAATGACTCAATTAATTCCATTCTTTTTGCCATAGATTCATGATTGAATCTAGTATTTTTTAGATAAAAAATATTAATATTCCATGCATTTTCTGATTTTATGTGCATTTTTACATTTTAATTGATATTAAAATAATCATGGTTGATGCTTGATTTTGTTGAATTTGGTTTGATCATTTGATGATGATTTTTGCCTTGATTTTTTGTGTGTAGCTAGCATAGATATGCATGCTCCCCCTAGATTTTTATCACATTTTTGTGATGAATGTAAGTGGTAGTTTTAGGATGAAACTTTAAGAGCTCCATTTTTAGGGTTTATGGTTGATACCTTGTAGTTTAGGTTTTATTTCTAGAACTTGGTGGATGATTCAACCTCTGATTTTTGTAGGGTAAATTCATGATTGAATTAGGATCCCTTAGGAATTTTTGTAGGAATTTAAAATGTAGTTTACTATTTTTGTTTGATTTTAGTCTAGGTGCTAACTTTAGATGATTCTAAGGCACTAATTCAACTAGAATGACTTCTTTAGTTCCCTTAGATTAGGGTTTGTTTATTTTGCTCTTGGATGATGATGGAGGCAAGTTGAAGATGCAATGAAGAAGCTTGGATGTGAGGATTTTCCCTTCTTTTGGTGTAGTGTTGATTAGGTGTTAAGATTAGGGTTTGTAGGCAGAGCTTCTAGATAGATTCTCTTCCTTCATAAACATGGAAGATGTTGATCACTTCCATTCTTCCCTATGATGTAAGGCCCCCTTGTAAAGGCCTCATCCCTCCTTTGGTAGGATGTGTGGATCTTTTCAAGTTGGTAGAACCTTTGAGGGTCCCTTTCTCTGATGATAGGATGTTTAGTGGTGACCTTTGGTCTTCACTCTGCTGTCAATCATCCAAACTTTGCTCTTGTTAGATGAATCTTTCTCCCTTGCTAGAGGATGGAGTTCCTTGTTAGAAGATTGAAGATTCTAGGAGTTGATACTTCTTGGTGTTTGAAGATTACCCTTAGAAACTGGAGCTTGTGGGTGAAGAAGAACAAGTTGATACTTGTGAAGAGGAGAGAGCTGAAGCTTCATGACCAAGTTGACACTTGTGAAGGAGATCAAAATTGAATTGAGTGAAGAGCTGAGGCTTGAAGAAGGAAGTTTGAGTTGACACTTATGTTGATACATTGAGAGCCTGAAGGAGCCAAGTTGATACTTGTGAAGAAGACTAAATTGAGATTGACTGAAGAGCTGAGGCTTGAGGAAGAGAGAATAAGTTGATACTTATGTTGGATGTGTTAGAAGCTTGAAGAAGTAAGTTGACACTTGCTACTAAAGATGAAAGACTTGAAGAGAAATTCAAGTATGATGACTGAACTGCTGTCAGAGGAGCTTTGCTGTGAAGCTGGGGAAGCTGTTGATTTGCTTTCTTGACTGTCTGTTTTCTTTCTGTGCAACTGTATTGGTGTGACTTGTTTGATTTGCTTGATGTACTAGAATAAGTTCATATTTAGATTGATTTAAGCTAGGAGCATGATTGCACTAGGGGTTGAGTTGCTCCCTCTGCTTGTACTTTTACTATATGGATTTGCTTGCGGGTATTCGGTAGAGCCCAGCTTCCTTGCCTATGTGGTTTGTGATTTGCTTGATGGCATTTTATTTCATTTTCTCTATATGATTGCAGGCACTTGATTTGCTTGATAGCATGTTATTTCTTCTGTATGATTACAGTTATTCATATCTGGCTTGAGGTTGAGATGAGCTTGTGGAGGCTGATGTCCCACACACATTTCCTCCCTCACTTGCATTGCATGCATTTTACAGTCGTTTACTGTATATCTGTTTACTGTTTAAGCTGATGCTTTATCTGTTTCTGTTTATCATTGACATGATCCCCTAGGAGTCTCACTTCCTTTGATAAGGAAGTGATGATTAGAACTTTAGGTTGAAACCTATGCATGATAAATTCTAGGAGTTCCCTGTTTCAAACCTCAACCATAGGATGAATCCTTGGCAGGACAACTGTTAGGACTTGATAGTCTCCCCGTAGTTGAACCTGTTCATTCTCTTCTCATCTCAAAACCAATTAAAATACAGTAATAAAGGTTAACTAACATCGTACGTTACGAGCCTTAAGCTATCTGAGAAAGGATTGTTGGAGAGTTTCTTTTCAACAGTCTGGATGTTTAGTATGGTACCCTTTGGGTGACATGCGACGCATTCACTCTCAGGTCATAGTCCCTAGTGCAATATTGGTTGCAAACATCCATAAAAAACAAATCTTCCGTAAAAGACAGAAAACAAACTTCAAACCTTTTTGCCTCGTGGGCCCATAATTCAAAGGAAGCTTTTCTGAAGAAAAGAGTGTCGTTAACTCCCATTTCTACCGTAAGCTGTAACGCTTAAGCCTCCAAGGGTCGAGCTGCGTACGCCAAACTACTGGAACTGTTTGTTAACCCTACTCGGAAAAATAGATGAATCTGAATTCCCGTAATCCGTATTATCCCGAACTACGTGAGCTCTGATCTCTCATATCTGTTGAGAGTACGTAGGCACAACAAGCATGGATCCCATCGAGTACGATGGACGTGAGGGGTGCTAATACCTTCCCCTTACGTAACCGACTCCCGAACCCAGACATTGGTTGCGATGACCTTGTCTTATACCTTTTCGTCAGGTTTTTCCGATCGTTTCCTTTCCCGTTCTGAGGGATAAATAACGAAAGGTGGCGACTCTTCTGTTTTGCCGGCACCTTATTTTCGCGGTAGCGACACTTACCAACTTCGGGTTGAGTTGGCCATCAAATTCGATGCCTGTTTACTTAACAGATGCGTGACAGCGAGGTCAGATGTTCTTCTCAACATCGGGTTGAGCCGGCCTTCGGGTTGGATGCATGTTTGTTTAACAGATGCCTCACGGTGAGGTTAGATGTTCTTCTCAACTTTGGGTTGAGCCAGCTTTCGGGTTTGATGCATGTTTCTTTAACAGATGCCTAACAGCTAGGTCAGATATTCTTCTCAACTTCGGGTTGAGCCGCCCTTCTGGTTCGATGCCTGTTTGTTTAACAGATGCCTGACGAAGATGTCAAAGGTTCCTCTCAACTTCGTGTTGAGCCGGCCTTCAGGTTCGATGCCTGTTTGTTTAACAGATACCTAACGGTGAGGTTAAATGTTCATTTCAACTTCGGGTTGAGCCGACCTTCGGGTTCGATGCCTGTTTGTTTAACAGATGCCTTACGGCGAGATCAAATGTTCTTCTCAACTTTTGGTTGAGTCGGCCTTCGGGTTTGATGCCTATTTATTTAACATATGCATGAAGGCAAGGTCAGATGTTCCTCTCAACTTCGTGTTTAGTCGGCCTTCGGGTTCGATGCTCGTTTGTTTAACAAATGTCTGGCGGTGAGGTCAGACGTTGCTCTCAACTTCGTGTTGAGCAGGACTTCGTGTTCGATGCCTATTTGTTTAACAGATGCCTTACAGCGAGGTCAGATATTCCTATGAACTTCGTGTTGAGCCGGCCTTCGGGTTCGATGCCTTTGTTTAACAGATGCCTGACAGCAATGTCATATGGTCTTCTCAACTTCGGGTTGAGCCGCCCTACGGGTTCAATGCATGTTTGTTTAACAAATGCCTGACGACAAGGTCAAATGTTCCTCTCAACTTCCTGTTGAGCCGGCCTTGGGGTTCTGTTGCGGTGAAAATTTGATATCAAGCTATTAATTAACTTGAACCGTATTTCTTTTTACAACCGATCTTTAATTTATCCAAAGGAAAGGTCTCAAGAAAGAAAGAACCTTTTGCGCGATGTAACGACAACGCTTAAGAGATTCGGGGATTCGGGGGTTGGTTATATCTAGGGAGGGTATTAGCACCCTAAATATCTGTAGTACTCTACAGGAACCTTTTGTTTAATCAATTGCTAAGTTGGTGAATTGTGCTATGGTTTAAGGATTGGGAATTGAGATAAAATAAATAAAAAGGTCCTAAGTGGTTTCCTAAGTTTGCTCGCAAAGGCATCGCACCTTCTGCCTACGTATCCTGACTAGGATAGAATCAGAGCAATCGTAGTTCACCTCACAAGGGAAAATAACACTTGATGATGATCAAGGTTCAAAGGGGAACAAACATGACAATGTTTGTGTGGAGTTTGACAAAACTCCCTAATCTAAGTTGAAGGGGAAGTAAGAAGTCATGACGATGATTCTTACACAGAGTTGACGAACTCTTTCCTAGGGTTCTAGTTGAAGAACACTCCTAGTATGGGTGGGTTTCTTAGACTTCAAGCAAAGTCTAAAGGCTTCTAATCTAGAGTTGAGGTGACTTAACAAAGTCAAGAGGGTTAAGATTTTGGTCCAAGACATTGACAGTCAAGTGGACAGACCTTCCTTTGGAGGGAGAGATAGTGGGCAACTGGATGAAAGCTAACAAGCTTCATCACTTGGGGATAAAATAAACATTATACTAAATCATTCATGGTGACAACCAATGAAAAATATTTAAGGATGAAAAAGCAATGGTGACAATCAAAGCAGATGATTAGTACGAAAACTGTGACGACAGATCGCACTTGGAGTACAATTAACAAACAGATGAAATGAACATGATAATAATTCAAAGTAAAAATCCTAACATGTTAACCAACATGTATAGGAATGAGAACAATCAATTTTCACAAAGAAAAACAAGTGGAACCCTTTTAACTTTCATCTGCAACAGCTAGGGTTAGTACTGTCAATATGACAAGTTGCACATAGTCAAACATGGTGAGAAATTAATCAAACATGGAAAATAAAATTATGACATGAAAGTACACATTAAAAAAAACACAATGAAAAAAGAATGGGTGAAAAATGATAAAAAATGAGAGAGTTATGATTTTTTGAAGTTTCATGTGAAAAATGAAAAAAAGTGGCAACAAGGGTTATCACCAAGGATCGAACCCATGCCAAGTACAATACGCGCGCAAGTCTCAACCGCTGGGGCGGCCATACATCCATTAACAAATGTGAAACAATAAATATATGATGTATATCTTCATTCATGGCTGGGCAAAACTATGGTTTCTATGGATTTGCAAAATGGTCATATCTTCCTCAATTTTTGGTCTTTTTTCACAAACCTTATATGATTTTGGGGTAGAAAATCATGAGGATTAAGATGGTGGTGTTGGTTTTTTGAGATCACCTTACTAGTGAAAAATTCGATGGATGTTGCATCTTATGTCATATGATGCATTTCCAACCTTACCTCTTAATTCTCATACTGTCTGACTCAATAAAGAACCTAGGCCTACCATAGATGATGTATGTAATAGATCCCAACAGTTGGTGTGATTAAAAATCAACAGAAATGCAATATGTCATGTTCATGCTAGTGTGATGATGTGAAATGCATTTTCAACACTAGGGTCCAATGTAGACATGCTTGGATCAAGAATAGGGTATGCACACACTTTAAGTACCATATGTAAGCAGTCATAACAGAATTGAGGTGCTAAAACACTTTGAAACAAAATTTGGTACCTGAGTTGCAAATGTGTTTTGTAAAACATGCATTTTGAAAAGTAATTCATACTTCAGCTAAGTAAAAATACAAATACATACACTTGTTTTAAATATGCTGTTAAATGATTTCCAACAGGAATTAAGATGAAAAAAACAACAGTTGTGGAAAAAGTGTGTTCAAGTGCTTAAGTGCACTTTCAAGTGTTCAAGCCAAAATGTCAAAAAAGCTTCAATCACAAATTTGGCAAAGCAGTCATACATACATATTTCAAATGCATCATAAGACATATTCAAAGGATGAGAAGTGATTTTCTAAAGCTTATGTGGAAAGAGACAAGTGAGTGGCTTGTGTGCTTTTGTTTATGCAAGTCACATGTGGAATGAGAGGTTAATCATAAAACCAACACAGTGGTGGTCTAGACACCCTCTAAATACATACACAAACCTGTATGAAAGGTCACAGCTTGCTTTGCAAGGTTTGAATCAAAAAAAGTATGCTAGCTGTTCAGTATGGTAATGTCTCCCTCATCACATTTTCACCAAGCTACTCCACTAGAGTGTGCACACTACACTGAACATTTAATATCAAGACCAAAATGATGCTTACATACCTGGCAGCACAGCAAAACTGAACCAAGGCATGCCACAGTCTGCTTACCCCTCTTTTAAAAACAGAATTAACAACACTTAATCATCCATGAGGTTCCTATTAGGGACACTCTCAGCAAGTTTGTGAGGAGAAGAGTGATGGCTGGTGGCATACATGTGAGTTTGAACCTTATGTAACTTTGAATCATGTGCAATTGATAGAAAACTGACATTTAAAGTTCTATGCAAAAAAGATATTCCCACTGCTATGATTTCTTGACAGCAACAGCATGATGATTTTGATTATGCTTACAAATCTTAATACTGCTATGCTAGGCAAAAGAAATCATACCCAAGGGTATGAATTGATATTACCAAAGGAAAGGACCCCATCTTGCTGATACTTATTACTAACCAAAACTGCTCTCAATTGTAAATGACCATCCTAGGACAACAGTCTTTACAAGAGTCTCCAAGACAGTTAACAAGCTGATCAAAAAAGGATGTCCTCATAACACAACAATGTTTCATCAAGAATTAAACAAAATCCTCAAGGTTCAAAATCCAAATACCATAGGTTGAGAATTCCACTTTCAAATCAGCAGCCCTTTTCTTCAAACAAGAATGGTAGTAGGATCACTATCCTACATGTGCAACAACAGTTTTCTTCCAAAAATTCTATCTAAGACTTGAGTACAATCAACACCAGGCAGAGTAACTCAACCACAAGGGTTAAAAAAACTCTAAACAACCTAACTTGAAATGAACAGCTACTGTAAACTGGTTGTATTCTACACAGTCAGTTTTGTTGGTTAGTCACATGGATTGGTCAGCAGGGTTGGATGAATTCTATCAATGTAATATTAGTCTGTACTAGGTTGAAATACATTCACCCCTGATTATGTTTTGAAGGAACAAACTCAACAGCAGCAAAAGATAATTGTTAGACTATCATGATATGTTTTGAAAAATAGATTTTTGCACAGGCTGAAGTTAGTGTGCCTAGATGGCAACTGTAACATACCACTAAATTCAATTTGTAAGCTTAAGATTAGGTCTGATGGTGCTAGAGTTTTATCATGCTCAAGGCAGGACTGACAGTGCTCATGCACCCAAGACATCCTCAATACCTTTTTGACAGCCTCAGTTAAAGCATTTGGTGATTAGGGCCTAGATAGGTGTGCACATAAACCATGGAATTCAAGTGAAAATGTCATGTAAGTACATCTTAAATCACAACTGGTATATGGTCTGTCACTTGGTTCAAAACTTGAGATGTGGTTTTTTTTTGAAAATGAAGACAATTTTGAATGATGGACAATTATTACTTTTGACATTTCAATCTTGTGTTCATTGATGGTTTTACAAACAGAAACATAGATGAAAGCTCACAAAACATCAATTAGCATTTGAGGTTAATGTCAATACAAGAACAGAATATGAATAGATAGACACTTATGATCATTCTAGTGTCCTAAAGTAGTTTTGACATGAAGGCTATGATGCTGTTACAGGTTTGTTTATTTAACAATCAAAGTATCTTGAGCAGCAAGAAAAACAAAGATCATCTTGGATATGTTCATGTTAACAACTGCTCTACTGGCAGCAAAATGAATCATCTTATTAAAAGCAAATTTCCAACACAGCAGTATGGATGCTTAGCAATTAAACCCACCCTTTCTCAAATAAAAAGTTGTGAAACAAAACATGTCATGAACTTTTACTCTAAGGTCCTGAAGTGAAGCATATCATGATTTTGAAAGCACATTTTTCATGAATTGCAAACATAGACAGTTTTCCTATGTCCTGAACAAGCAAGTTACAGCAAGACAAACAAAAAAAAACACTAGCATTGCTCTCAAATTGCTCTACTGTGGCAGCTTTACAAAATCAGTGGAGCATCATCCTCCTAGCTGCTAAAAGGTTTTAAGAACCTCAAGCAATATGCTTACTTACCACATGTATACACCAGCAATAACTTGAGGCCAAACAAATATGGTAATCACAACAATATTATCACTCATCAAGAATTAAATACCATGAATCATCAAGTGCTTCATCACTTTAAAATGCATCAAAAATGCTCAAAAATGCCAAAACCATGAAAATGATACAAAAGCTAGTGGAGATCAATTACATACCTGTTGAGGATCCTTCTGAGCAAGCTAAATCAGTTGAGAAACCCAGAGGTCTTTAATTCAACTCTTTGCTTTTGCACCTTGCTTGAAACTTAAGTAAACAACCACTTATGATGCCAAAATGAGAATTATGAGTTTCCAATGGTTGCTAAGGGTTTTGACAGTTGAGATATATTGTATGTGAGGTGTCTAAGTGGTCACAACCTCAAGAAAAGGTTTAGAACTCACTTTGGTGTTTTTTGTAGCTTTTGGTCAAAGTAAGCCAAGTATGATGTTGACTTTTTGATTTCTTGAGATTTTTGGTGGTTTGATGGATTGTACACCTTCTATATGTTACTTAGAAGGTGTATGGATGATTATTAGAGTGTTGGAATTGGTAGAAATGATTTTGAGCAAATTTCACTTCATGACCATTTTTGGTGTTTTCATGGATTTTGGTGATTTTGAGAATTGGTGCAAGATGTGGAAAATGTAATTACAGAACTTCTCTATGGTTTTTATCAGATGAATTGTGTATGGAATGAGGTGAATGAGCCCTCCTTTTATAGAGAAAGTGATTGAGGTTCTTGCTAGGGAGATTTCTTCAATATGAAGTAATCTTTGGATATTTTGAACCAAACCTCCTTTGGAGGGTTTTCCACCTAATTCTGATGCAAATCCAATTTGTCCTTATTCTTTGATGATTTTCTGATGTTTGTAGCAGGCTAGGATCATAGGGAAGGGGCTGGTACAACTTTTTACTTTCCACCTCATGCTTGGAAAGTTCAACTTGCCAACTTGCTCCACTTGCAAGGCAATGAACTTCAAGCTTTGATTTTGTGGTATTCTGCATAATTCTTTATTTTATCATGTTACATACATCTCATACACCAGATACAATAAGTTAGATCAAGAAAATTTGGCAAATTTGGTGAAAGAAATCAATCTTGAAAATTCAGCCAATGTGGGACTTAATATGTGAAACCTCCAACTTTGCACCTATGTAACTTTCTGCTCATAACTCCTTTTGATATGTTCTAGTACAATTTAGAAAGCCCTCACATAGATCTAAAACATTCATGTTTGCCAAGAAATCAAACTCCAATTGGAACTAGGTGAAAACCCCCCTCAAAGTTGGCTGCACACAAGCTTTTAAAGTGAAAATAACTTAGAAATTTTCTGTTATTTTCCCTTCTAGGAATGTTTTTGCTTCTATCTCAAAAAGTATGCATTTTCTGGTTGTAGACTAGTATGGGACTTTTGTAGGACTTGTCAAGAGCTTCCAAATGAGATTTGAACCAACTCAATTGGATGTGTGGTTAAGGAGTTATGGTTTAGCCCTTTTCAAAACCCTAATTTCCCGATTTCTCGATTACTCTCTCGTCCTTGATCCAATGATCATGAAAATTGATATGCAAGTCCATTATGACATAAGGAACAACTTTGATTCACAACTTGGATTCCAATTCTCAAAATTTGAGGAGTTGACTTTTCGGTCAACCGTACGATCGATCGGTGTCGATTGAGTCGCCTATTGACATTCTGGATATCCTGAGACTTTGATACTTCTTGAATGGTCTTTAATAAGCTATATGAACTTCATGGACCTCAATCCCACCATTAAAACATCTTCCAACATCAAAGTCAAATCACAGTTGACTTTTCACTAGTTAAAAACCCTATTCGGGACCTCCTGACTGCACTGTTCTTGATTCTGAAATGATTTCTTCAAATTGACTTCTCATTTGACTTTGATATTATCTTTGATTTCATTCCTTGATTGAATTGGCCCAAATCATTGGTTGATCATTCCTTGGTTGTTTTGAATTTGTCAGTGCGAAAACCCTGATTCCTCTGTAACTTGACAACAATGAACTTGCACTGATTTAGGGTTAGATAATTCATGATCATGCTTCTAAAATGATAATGAGAATCTAAGGGGTCAAAATTTGGGGTACAACAGGTTCGATGCCTGTTTGTTTAACAGATGCCTGATGGCGAGGTCAGATGTTGCTCTCAACTTCGTGTTGAGCGAGACTTCGGGTTCGATGCCTGTTTGTTTAATAGATGCCTGACAGCGAGGTTATATGTTCTTCTCGACTTTGGGTTGATCCGTCCTTCTGGTTTGATGCATGTTTGTTTACTAGATGCTTGACGGCGAGGTCAGATGTTCTTCTCAACTTCGGGTTGAGCCGCCCTTCTGGTTCGATGCCTGTTTATTTAACAGATGCTTGACGGAGACATCAAATGTTCCTCTCAACTTTGTGTTGAGCCGACCTTCGGGTTCGATGCTTGTTTGTTTAACAGATACCTGATGGTGAGGTCAAATGTTCTTTTCGACTTCGGGTTGAGCCGACCTTCAGGTTCGATGCATGTTTCTTTAACAGATGCCTGACGGTGAGATCAAATGTTCTTCTCAACTTTTGGTTGACCCGGCCTTCGGGTTCGATGCCAGTTTATTTAACATATGCTTGACGGCGAGGTCAGATGTTCCTCTCACATTCGTGTTTAGCCGGCCTTCGGGTTCGATGCCTGTTTGTTTAACAAATGCCTGGCGGTGAGGACAAATGTTGCTCTCAACTTCGTGTTGAGCGGGACTTCATCTTCGAAGCCTATTTGTTTAACAGATGCCTTACGGTGAGGTCAGATATTCCTATGAACTCCGTGTTGAGTCGGCCTTCGTGTTCGATGCCTGTTTGTTTAACAGATGCCTGACAGCGATGTCATATGGTCTTCTCAACTTCGGGTTGAGCCGCCCTACGGGTTCGATGCCTGTTTGTTTAACAAATGCCTGACGGCGAGGTCAAATGTTCCTCTCAACTTCCTGTTGAGCCGGGCTTGGGGTTCGATGCCTGTTTCTTTAACAGATGCCTGACGACAAGGTCAGATATTGCTCTCAACTTCGTGTTGAGCGAGACTTCATGTTCAATGCCTATTTGTTTAACAGATGCCTGGGAATGAGGTCAGATGTTCTTCTCGCCTTCGCTTTGAGTCGGCCTTCTGGTTTGATGCCTGTTTGTTTAACAGATACCTGACGGTGAGGTCAGATGTTCTTCTCAACTTCGGGTTTAGCCGCCCTTCTGGTTTGATGCCTGTTTGTTTAACAGATGCCTGACGAAGACGTCAAATGTTCCTCTCAACTTTGTGTTAAGCCGGCCTTCGGGTTCAATGCTTGTTTGTTTAACAGATACCTGATGGTGAGGTCAAATGTTCTTTTCAACTTCGGGTTGAGCCGACCTTCGGGTTCGATGCATGTTTGTTTAACAGATGCCTAACGGCGAGATCAAATGTTCTTCTCAACTTTTGGTTGAGCCGGCCTTCGGGTTTGATGCCTGTTTATTTAACATATGTTTGACGGCGGGGTCAGATATACTTCTCAACTTCGTGTAGAGCCGCCCTTTGGGTTCGATGCCTGTTTGTTTAACAGATGCCTGGCGGAGAGGTCAAATGTTCCTCTCAACATCTTGTTGAGTCGGCCTTCGGGTTTGATGCCTGTTTGTTTAACATATGCGTGACTGCGAGGTCTAATGTTCTTATCAACTTCGGGTTGAGCTGGCCATCAAATTCGATATTTGTTTATTTAACAGATGCCTGACAGCGAGGTCAGATGTTCTTCTCAACTTCGGGTTGAACCGACCTTCGGGTTCGATGCCTATTGGTTTAACAGTTGCCTCACGGTGAGGTTAGATGTTCTTCTCAACTATGGGTTGAGCCAACCTTCGGGTTTGATGCATGTTTGTTTAACAGATGCCTGACAGCGAGGTCAGATGTTCTTCTCAACTTTGGGTTTTGCCTCCCTTCTGGTTCGATGCCTGTTTGTTTAGCATATGCCTGACTGAGACGTCAAAGGTTCCTCTCAACTTCGTGTTAAGCTGGCATTCGGGTTCGATGTCTGTTTGTTTAACTGATACCTGACGGTGAGGTCAAATGTTCTTTTCAACTTCGGGTTGCGCCGACCTTCGGGTTCGATGCCTGTTTGTTTAACAGATGCCTGACAGCGAGATCAAATGTTCTTCTCAACTTTTGGTTGAGCCGGCGTTCGATGCTTGTTTATTTAACATATGCTTGAAGGCGAGGTCAGATGTTACTCTCAACTTCGTGTCTATCCGGCCTTCGTGTTCAATGCCCGTTTGTTTAACAAATGCCTGGCGGTGAGGTCAAACGTTTCTCTCAACTTCGTGTTGAGCGGGACTTCGTGTTTGATGCCTATTTGTTTAATAGAAGCCTTACGGCGAGGTCAGATATTCCTATGAACTTCGTGTTGAGCCGGCCTTCGGGTTCGATGCCTGTTTGTTTAACAGATGCCTGACAGCGACGTCATATGGTCTTCTATATTTCGGGTTGAGCCGCCCTACGGGTTCGATGCCTGTTTGTTTAACAAATGCCTGACGGCGAGGTCAAATGTTCCTCACAACTTCTTGTTGAGCCGGCCTTGGGGTTCGATGCCTATTTATTTAACAGATGCCTAACGGCATGGTCAGATGTTGCTCTAAAATTTGTGTTGAGCGAGAATTTGTGTTCGATGCTTATTTGTGTAACAAATGCCTGACAACGAGGTCAGATGTTCTTCTCACCTATGGTTTGAGCCGGACTTCGCGTTCGATTCCTTTTTGTTTAACAGATGTTTGACAACGAGGTCAGATATTCTTCTACACTTCGGGATGAGCCGACCTTCAATCTCGATGTCTGTTTGTTTAACAGATGCCTGACAGCAAGGTTAGATGTTCTTCTCAACTTCGGGTTGAGCCGACCTCCGGGTTCGATGCCTGTTTATTTAACAGATCCCTGACGGCGAGGTCAGATATTCTTCTCTACTTCGTTTTGAGCCGCCCTTCGGGTTCGATGCCTGTTTGTTTAACAGATGCCCGACGGCGAGGTCAAGTGTTCCTCTCAACTTCTTGTTGAACCGGCCTTCGTATTCGATGCCTGTTTGTTTAACATATGCGTGACAGCGAGGTCTAATGTTCTTATAAACTCTGGCCATCAAATTCGATGCCTGTTTATTTAACAGATGCCTGACAGCGAGGTCAGATGTTCTTTTCAACTTCGGGTTGAGCCGGCCTTCGGGTTCGATGCCTGTTTGTTTAACAGATGCCTCACGGTGAGGTTAGATGTTCTTCTCAACTTTGGGTTGAGCCAGCCTTTGGGTTTGATACATGTTTGTTTAATAGATGCCTGACGGCAAGGTCAGATGTTCTTCTCAACTTCGGGTTTAGCCGCCCTTCTGGTTCGATGCCTGTTTGTTTAGCAGATGCCTGACGGAGACGTCAAAGGTTCCTCTCAACTTCGTGTTGAGCCGACCTTCGGGTTCAATGCCTGTTTGTTTAACAGATACCTGATGGTGAGGTCAAATGTTCTTTTCAACTTCGGGTTGAGCCGACCTTCGTGTTTATCCGGCCTTCGGTTTCGATGCCCGTTTGTTTAACAAATGCCTGGTGGTGAGGACAGATGTTGCTCTCAACTTCGTGTTGAGCGGGACTTCGTGTTCGATGCCTATTTGTTTAACAGATGCCTTACGGGGAGGTCAGATATTCCTATGAACTTCGTGTTGAGCCGGCCTTCGGGTTCGATGCCTGTTTGTTTAACAAATGCCTGACAGCGACGTCATATGGTCTTTTTAACTTCGGGTTGAGCCGCCCTACGGGTTCGATGCCTGTTTGTTTAACAAATGCCTAACGGCGAGGTCAAATGTTCCTCTCAACTTCCTATTGAGCCGGCCTTGGGGTTCGATGCCTGTTTGTTTAACAAATGCCTGACGGAAAGGTCAGATGTTTCTCTCAACTTCGTGTTGAGCGAGACTTCGTGTTCGATGCCTATTTGATTAACAGATGCTTGGCAACGAGGTCAGATGTTCTTCTCACCTTCGGTATGACCGGCCTTTGGGTTCGATTCCTGTTTGCTTAACTGATGTCTGACAACGAGGACAGATGTTCTTCTACACTTCGGGATGAGCCGACCATCAATCTCGATGCATGTTTGTTTAACAGATGCCTGACTACAAGGTTAGATATTCTTCTCAACTTCGGGTTGAGCCGACCTCCGCGTTCGATGCCTGTTTGTTTAACAGATCCCTGACGGTGAGGTCAAATATACTTCTCAACTTCGTGTTAAGCCGCCCTTTGGGTTCGATGCCTGTTTGTTTAACAGATGCGTGACGGCGAGGTCAAATGTTCCTCTCAACATCTTGTTGAGCCGGCCTTCGGGTTTGATGCCTGTTTGTTTAACAGATGCCTGACGGCGAGATCAAATGTTCTTCTCAACTTTTGGTTGAGCCGGCGTTCGGGTTCGATGCCTGTTTATTTAACATATGCTTGAAGGCGAGGTCAGATGATCCTCTCAACTTCGTGTTTAGCCGACCTTCGGGTTCGATGCCCGTTTATTTAACAAATGCCTGGCGGTGAGGTCAAATGTTGCTCTCAACTTCGTGTTGAGCGGGACTTCGTGTTTGATGCCTATTTGTTTAACAGATGCCTTACAGCGAGGTCAGATATTCCTATGAACTTCGTGTTGAGCCGACCTTCGGGTTCGATACCTGTTTGTTTAACAGATGCCTGACAGCGAGGTCATATGGTCTTCTCAACTTCGGGTTGAGCCTCCCTACGGGTTCGATGCCTGTTTGTTTAACAAATGCGTGACGGCAAGGTAAAATGTTCCTCTCAACTTCCTGTTGAGCCGACCTAGGGGTTCGATGCCTGTTTGTTTAACAGATGCCTGACGGCGATGTCAGATGTTGCTCTCAACTCCGTGTTGAGCGAAACTTCGGGTTCGATGCCTGTTTATTTAACAGATGTCTGACGGCGAGGATATATGTTCGTCTCAACTTTGGGTTGAGTCGGCCTTCTGGTTTGATGCATGTTTGTTTACTAGATTCCTGACGGTGTGGTCAGATGTTCTTTTCAACTTCGGGTTTAGCCACCCTTCTGGTTCGATGCCTGTTTGTTTAACAGATGCCTGACGGAGACGTCAAATGTTCTTCCCAACTTCGTGTTGAGACGGCCTTCGGGTTCGATGCATGTTTGTTTAACAGATACCTGATGGTGAGTTCAAATGTTCTTTTCAACTTCGGCTTGAGCCGACCTTCGGGTTCGATGCATGTTTGTTTAACAGATGCCTGACGGCGAGATCAAATGTTCTTCTCAACTTTTGGTTGAGCCGGCCTTCGGGTTCGATGCCTGTTTATTTAACATGTGTTTAACGGCGAGGTCTGATGTTCCTCTCAACTTCGTGTTTATCCGGCCTTCGGTTTCGATGCCCGTTTGTTTAACAAATGCCTGGCGGTGAGGACAGATGTTGCTCTCAAATTCGTGTTGAGTGGCACTTCGTGTTCGATGTCTATTTGTTTAACAGATGCCTTACGGGGAGGTCAGATATTCCTATGAACTTCGTGTTGAGCCGGCCTTCGGGTTCGATGCCTGTTTGTTTAACAAATGCCTGACAGCGACGTCATATGGTCTTTTTAACTTCGGGTTGAGCCGCCCTACGGGTTCGATGCCTGTTTGTTTAACAAATGCCTAACGGCGAGGTCAAATGTTCCTCTCAACTTCCTATTGAGCCGACCTTGGGGTTCGATGCCTGTTTGTTTAACAGATGCCTGACGGAAAGGTCAGATGTTTCTCTCAACTTCGTGTTGAGCGAGACTTCGTGTTCGATGCCTATTTGTTTAACAGATGCTTGGCAACGAGGTCAGATGTTCTTCTCACCTTCGGTTTGACCGGCCTTTGGGTTCGATTCCTGTTTGCTTAACTGATGTCTGACAACGAGGACAGATGTTCTTCTACACTTCGGGATGAGCCGACCATCAATCTTGATGCCTGTTTGTTTAACAGATGCCTGACTACAAGGTTAGATATTCTTCTCAACTTCGGGTTGAGCCGACCTCCGCGTTCGATGCCTGTTTGTTTAACAGATCCCTGACGGTGAGGTCAGATATACTTCTCAACTTCGTGTTAAGCCGCCCTTTGGGTTCGATGCCTGTTTGTTTAACAGATGCCTGACGGCGAGGTCAAATGTTCCTCTCAACATCTTGTTGAGCCGGCCTTCGGGTTTGATGCCTGTTTGTTTAACAGATGCCTGACGGCGAGATCAAATGTTCTTCTCAACTTTTGGTTGAGCCGGCGTTCGGGTTCGATGCCTGTTTATTTAACATATGCTTGAAGGCGAGGTCAGATGATCCTCTCAACTTCGTGTTTAGCCGACCTTCGGGTTCGATGCCCGTTTATTTAACAAATGCCTGGCGGTGAGGTCAAACGTTGCTCTCAACTTCGTGTTGAGCGAGACTTCGTGTTTGATGCCTATTTGTTTAACAGATGCCTTACAGCGAGGTCAGATATTCCTATGAACTTCGTGTTGAGCCGGCCTTCGGGTTCGATACCTGTTTGTTTAACAGATGCCTGACAGCGACGTCATATGGTCTTCTCAACTTCGGGTTGAGCCTCCCTACGGGTTCGATACCAGTTTGTTTAACAAATGCGTGACGGCAAGGTAAAATGTTCCTCTCAACTTCCTGTTGAGCCGGCCTAGGGGTTCGATGCCTGTTTGTTTAACAGATGCCTGACGGCGATGTCAGATGTTGCTCTCAACTCCGTGTTGAGGGAAACTTCGGGTTCGATGCCTGTTTGTTTAACAGATGTCTGACGGCGAGGATATATGTTCGTCTCAACTTTGGGTTGAGTCGGCCTTCTGGTTTGATGCATGTTTGTTTACTAGATTCCTGACGGTGAGGTCAGATGTTCTTCTCAACTTCGGGTTTAGCCACCCTTCTGGTTCGATGCCTGTTTGTTTAACAGATGCCTGACGGAGACGTCAAATGTTCCTCCCAACTTCGTGTTGAGACGGCCTTCGGGTTCGATGCATGTTTGTTTAACAGATACCTGATGGTGAGTTCAAATGTTCTTTTCAACTTCGGCTTGAGCCGACCTTCGGGTTCGATGCATGTTTGTTTAACAGATGCCTGACGGCGAGATCAAATGTTCTTCTCAACTTTTGGTTGAGCCGACCTTCGGGTTCGATGCTTGTTTATTTAACATGTGTTTGACGGCGAGGTCTTATGTTCCTCTCAACTTCGTGTTTATCCGGCCTTCGGTTTCGATGCCCGTTTGTTTAACAAATGCCTGGCGGTGAGGACAGATGTTGCTCTCAAATTCGTGTTGAGTGGCACTTCGTGTTCGATGTCTATTTGTTTAACAGATGCCTTACGGTGAGGTTAGATATTCCTATGAACTTCGTGTTGAGCCGGCCTTCGGGTTCGATGCCTATTTGTTTAACAGATGCCTGACAGCGACGTCATATGGTCTTCTCAACTTCGGGTTTAGCCGCCCTACGGGTTCGATGCCTGTTTGTTTAACAAATGCCTGACGGCGAGGTCAAATGTTCCTCTCAACTTCCTGTTAAGCCGGCCCTGGGGTTCGATGCCTGTTTGTTTAACAGATGCCTGACGGCAAGGTCAGATGTTTCTCTAAACTTTGTGTTGAGCGAGACTTCGTGTTCGATGCCTATTTGTTTAACAGATGCCTGGCAATGAGGTCAGATGTTCTTCTCACCTTCGGTTTGAGCCGGCCTTCGGGTTCGATTCCTGTTTGCTGAATTGATGTCTGACAACGAGGTCAGATGTTCTTCTACACTTCGGGATGAATCGACCATCAATCTCGATGCTTGTTTGTTTAACAGATGCCTGACTACAAGGTTAGATATTCTTCTCAACTTCGGGTTGAGCCTACCTCCGCGTTCGATGCCTGTTTGTTTAACAGATCCCTGATGGCGAGGTCAGATATACTTCTCAACTTCGTGTTGAGCCTCCCTTTGGGTTCGATGCCTGTTTGTTTAACAGATGCTTGACGGCGAGGTCAAATGTTCCTCTCAACATCTTGTTGAGCCGGGCTTCGGGTTTGATGCCTGTTTGTTTAACAGATGCCTGACGGCGAGATCAAATGTTCTTCTCAACTTTTGGTTGAGCCAGTGTTCGGGTTCGATGCCTGTTTATTTAACATATGCTTGAAGGCGAGGTCAGATGATCCTCTCAACTTCGTGTTTAGCCGGCCTTCGGGTTCGATGCCCGTTTATTTAACAAATTCCTGGCGGTGAGGTCAAACGTTTCTCTCAACTTCGTGTTGAGCGGGACTTCGTGTTTGAGGCCTATTTGTTTAACAGATGCCTTGCAGCGAGGTCAGATATTCCTATGAACTTCGTGTTGAGCCGGCCTTCGGGTTCGATACCTGTTTGTTTAACAGATGCCTGACAGCGACGTCATATGGTCTTCTCAACTTCGGGTTGAGCCTCCCTACGGGTTCGATGCCTGTTTGTTTAACAAATGCGTGACGGCAAGGTCAAATGTTCCTCTCAACTTCCTGTTGAGCCGGCCTAGGGGTTCGATGCCTGTTTGTTTAACAGATGCCTGACGGCGATGTCAGATGTTGCTCTCAACTCCGTGTTGAGCGAAACTTCGGGTTCGATGCCTGTCTGTTTAACAGATGTTTGACGGCGAGGATATATGTTCGTCTCAACTTTGGGTTGAGTCGGCCTTCTGGTTTGATGCATGTTTGTTTACTAGATTCCTGACGGTGAGGTCAGATATTCTTCTCAACTTCGGGTTTATCCACCCTTCTGGTTCGATGCCTGTTTGTTTAACAGATGCCTGACGGAGAAGTCAAATGTTCCTCCCAACTTCGTGTTGAGCCGGCCTTCGGGTTTGATGCATGTTTGTTTAACAGATACCTGATGGTGAGTTCAAATGTTCTTTTCAACTTCGGCTTGAGCCGACCTTCGGGTTCGATGCATGTTTGTTTAACAGATTCCTGACGGCGAGATCAAATGTTCTTCTCAACTTTTGGTTGAGCCGGCCTTCGGGTTCGATGCCTGTTTATTTAACATGTGTTTGACGGCGAGGTCTGATGTTCCTCTCAACTTCGTGTTTATCCGGCCTTCGGTTTCGATGCCCGTTTGTTTAACAAATGCCTGGCGGTGAGGACAGATGTTGCTCTCAAATTCGTGTTGAGTGGCACTTCGTGTTCGATGTCTATTTGTTTAACAGATGCCTTACGGTGAGGTCAGATATTCCTATGAACTTCGTGTTGAGCCGGCCTTCGGGTTCGATGCCTGTTTGTTTAACAGATGCCTGACAGCGACGTCATATGGTCTTCTCAACTTCGGGTTTAGCCACCCTACGGGTTCGATGCCTGTTTGTTTAACAAATGCCTGACGGCGAGGTCAAATGTTCCTCTCAACTTCCTGTTGAGCCGGCCCTGGGGTTCGATGCCTGTTTGTATAACAGATGCCTGACGGCAAGGTCAGATGTTTCTCTAAACTTCGTGTTGAGCGAGACTTCATGTTCGATGCCTATTTGTTTAACAGATGCCTGGCAACGAGGTCAGATGTTCTTCTCTCCTTCGGTTTGAGCCGGCCTTCGGGTTCGATTCCTGTTTGCTGAACTGATGTCTGACAACGAGGTCAGATGTTCTTCTACACTTCGGGATGAATCGACCATCAATCTCGATGCTTGTTTGTTTAACAGATGCCTGACTACAAGGTTAGATATTCTTCTCAACTTCGGGTTGAGCCGACCTCCGCGTTCGATGCCTGTTTGTTTAACAGATCCCTGATGGCGAGGTCAGATATACTTCTCAACTTCGTGTTGAGCCGCCCTTTGGGTTCGATGCCTGTTTGTTTAGCAGATGCCTGACGGCGAGGTCAAATGTTCCTCTCAACATCTTGTTGAGCCGGCCTTCGGGTTTGATGCCTGTTTGTTTAACAGATGCCTGACGGCGAGGTCAAATGTTCCTCTCAACATCTTGTTGAGCCGGCCTTCGGGTTTGATGCCTGTTTGTTTAACAGATGCCTGACGGCGAGATCAAATGTTCTTCTCAACTTTTGTTTGAGCCGGCGTTCGGGTTTGATGCCTGTTTATTTAACATATGCTTGAAGGCGAGGTCAGATGATCCTTTCAACTTCGTGTTTAGCCGGCCTTCGGGTTCGATGCCCGTTTATTTAACAAATGCCTGGCGGTGAGGTCAAACGTTTCTCTCAACTTCGTGTTGAGCGGGACTTCGTGTTTGATGCCTATTTGTTTAACAGATGCCTTACAACGAGATCAGATATTCCTATGAACTTCGTGTTGAGCCGGCCGTCGGGTTCGATACCTGTTTGTTTAACAGATGCCTGATAGCGACGTCTTATGGTCTTCTCAACTTCGGGTTGAGCCTCCCTACGGGTTCGATGCTTGTTTGTTTAACAAATGCGTGACGGCAAGGTCAAATGTTCCTCTCAACTTCCTGTTGAGCCGGCCTAGGGGTTCGATGCCTGTTTGTTTAACAGATGCCTGACGGCAATGTCAGATGTTGCTCTCAACTCCGTGTTGAGCGACACTTCAGGTTTGATGCCTGTTTGTTTAACAGATGCCTGACGGCGAGGATATATGTTCGTCTCAACTTTGGGTTGAGTCGGCCTTCTGGTTTGATGCATGTTTGTTTACTAGATGCCTGACGGTTGGGTCAGATGTTCTTCTCAACTTCGGGTTTAGCCACCCTTCTGGTTCGATGCCTGTTTGTTTAAGAGATGCCTGACGGAGACGTCAAATGTTCCTACAAACTTCGTGTTGAGCCGACCTTCGGGTTCGATGCATGTTTGTTTAACAGATACCTGATGGTGAGTTCAAATGTTCTTTTCAACTTCGGCTTGAGTCGACCTTCGGGTTCGATGCATGTTTGTTTAACAGATGCCTGACGGCGAGATCAAATGTTCTTCTCAACTTTTGGTTGAGCCGGCCTTCGGGTTCGATGCCTGTTTATTTAACATGTGTTCGACGGCGAGGTCTGATGTTCCTCTCAACTTCGTGTTTATCCGGCCTTCGGTTTCGATGCCCGTTTGTTTAACAAATGCCTGGCGGTGAGGACAGATGTTGCTCTCAAATTCGTGTTGAGTGGTACTTCGTGTTCGATGTCTATTTGTTTAACAGATGCCTTACGGTGAGGTGAGATATTCCTATGAACTTCGTGTTGAGCCGACCTTCGGGTTCGATGCCTGTTTGTTTAACAGATGCCTGACAGCAACGTCATATGGTCTTCTCAACTTCGGGTTTAGCCGCCCTACGGGTTCGATGCCTGTTTGTTTAACAAATGCCTGACGGCGAGGTCAAATGTTCCTCTCAACTTCTTGTTGAGCCGGCCTTGGGGTTCGATGCCTGTTTGTTTAACAGATGCCTGACGGCAAGGTCAGATGTTTCTCTAAACTTCGTGTTTAGCGAGACTTCGTGTTCGATGCCTATTTGTTTAACAGATGCCTGGCAACGAGGTCAGATGTTCTTCTCACCTTCGGTTTGAGCCGGCCTTCGGGTTCGATTCCTGTTTGCTGAACTGATGTCTGACAACGAGGTCAGATGTTCTTCTACACTTCGAGATGAATCGACCATCAATCTCGATGCTTGTTTGTTTAACAGATGCCTGACTACAAGGTTAGATATTCTTCTTAACTTCGGGTTGAGCCGACCTCCGCGTTCGATGCCTGTTTGTTTAACAGATCCCTGACGGTTAGGTCAGATATACTTCTCAACTTCGTGTTAAGCCGCCCTTTGGGTTTGATGCCTGTTTGTTTAACAGATGCCTGACGGCGAGGTCAATTCCTCTCAACATCTTGTTGATCCGGCCTTCGGGTTTGATGCCTGTTTGTTTAACAGATGCCTGACGGCGAGGTCAAATGTTCCTCTCAACATCTTGTTGAGCCGGCCTTCGGGTTTGATGCCTGTTTGTTTAACAGATGCCTGACGGCGAGATCAAATGTTCTTCTCAACTTTTGGTTGAGCCGGCGTTCGGGTTCGATGCCTGTTTATTTAACATATGCTTAAAGGCGAGGTCAGATGATCCTCTCAACTTCGTGTTTAGCCTGCCTTCGGGTTCGATGCCCATTTATTTAACAAATTCCTGGCGGTGAGGTCAAACGTTGCTCTCAACTTCGTATTGAGCGGGACTTCGTGTTTGATGCCTATTTGTTTAACAGATTCCTTACGGTGAGGTCAGATATTCCTATGAACTTCGTGTTGAGTCGGCCTTCGGGTTCGATACCTGTTTGTTTAACAGAAGCCTAACAGTGACGTCATATGGTCTTCTCAACTTCGGGTTGAGCCGCCCTACGGGTTCGATGCCTGTTTGTTTAACAAATGCCTGACGACAAGGTCAAATGTTCCTCTCAACTTCCTGTTGAGTCGGCCTAGGGGTTCGATGCCTGTTTGTTTAACAGATGCCTGACGGCGATGTCAGATGTTGCTCTCAACTCCGTGTTGAGCGACACTTCGGGTTCGATGCCTGTTTGTTTAACAGATGCCTGACGGCGAGGATATATGTTCTTCTCAACTTTGGGTTGAGTCGGCCTTCTGGTTTGATGCATGTTTGTTTACTAGATGCCTGACGGCGAGATCAGATGTTCTTCTCAACTTCGGGTTTAGCCGCCCTTCTGGTTCGATGCCTGTTTGTTTAACAGATGATTGACGGAGACGTCAAATGTTCCTCTCAACTTCGTGTTGAGCCGGCCTTCAGGTTCGATGCATGTTTGTTTAACAGATACCTGATTGTGAGTTCAAATGTTCTTTTCAAATTCGGCTTGAGCCGACCTTCGGGTTCGATGCATGTTTCTTTAACAGATGCCTGACGGCGAGATCAAATGTTCTTCTCAACTTTTGGTTGAGCCGGCCTTCGGGTTCGATGCGTGTTTATTTAACATATGTTTGATGGCGAGGTCTGATGTTCCTCTCAACTTCGTGTTTATCCGGCCTTCGGTTTCGATACCCGTTTGTTTAACAAATGCTTGGCGGTGAGGATAGATGTTGCTCTCAAATTCGTGTTGAGTGGCACTTCGTGTTCGATGTCTATTAGTTTAACAGATGCCTTACGGCGAGGTCAGATATTCCTATGAACTTCGTGTTGAGCCGGCCTTCGGGTTCGATGCCTCTTTGTTTAACAGATGCCTGACAGCGACGTCATATTCTCTTCTCAACTTCGGGTTGAGCCGCCCGACGGGTTCGATGTATGTTTGTTTAACAAATGCCTGACGGCGAGGTCAAATGTTCCTCTCAACTTCCTGTTGAGTCGGCCTTGGGGTTCGATGCCTGTTTGTTTAACAGATGCCTGACGGCAAGGTCAGATGTTTCTCTCAACTTCTTGTTGAGCGAGACTATGTGTCCGATGCCTATTTCTTTAACAGATGCCTGGCAACGAGGTCAGATGTTCTTCTCACCTTCGGTTTAAGCCGGCCTTCGGGTTCGATTCCTGTTTGTTTAACTGATGTCTGACAACGAGGTCAGATGTTCTTCTACACTTCGGGATGAGCCGACCATCAATCTCGATGCCTGTTTGTTTAACAGATGCCTGACTACAAGGTTAGATATTCTTCTCTACTTCGGGTTGAGCCGGCCTCCGAGTTCGATGCCTGTTTGTTTAACAGATCCCTGACGGCGAGGTCAGATATACTTCTCAACTTTGTGTTGAGCCGCCCTTTGGGTTTGATGCCTATTTGTTTAACAGATGCCAGACGGCGAGGACAAATGTTCCTCTTAACATCTTGTTGAGCCGGCTTTCGGGTTCGATGCCTGTTTGTTTAACATATGCGTGACAGCGAGGTCTAATGTTCTTATCAACTTCGGGTTGAGCTGGCCATCAAATTCGATGCCTGTTTATTTAACAGATGCCTGACAGCGAGGTCAGATGTTCTTCTCAACTTCGAGTTGTGCCGGCCTTCGGGTTCAATGCCTATTTGTTTAACAGATGCCTCACGGTGAGTTTAGATGTTCTTCTCAACTTTGGGTTGAGCCGGCCTTTGGGTTTGATGCATGTTTGTTTAACAGATGCCTGACGGCGAGGTCAGATGTTCTTCTCAACTTCGGGTTTTGCCGCCCTTCTGGTTCAATGCCTGTTTGTTTAGCATATGCCTGACGGAGACGTCAAAGGTTCCTCTCAACTTCGTGTTGAGCCGGCCTTCTGGTTCGATGCCTGTTTGTTTAACAGATGCATGATGGAGACGTCAAATGTTCCTCTCAACTTCGTGTTGAGCCGACTTTCGAGTTCGATGCCTGTTTGTTTAACAGATACCTGATGGTGAGTTCAAATGTTCTTTTCAACTTCGGGTTGAGCCGACCTTCGGGTTCGATGCATGTTTGTTTAACAGATGCCTGACAGCGAGATCAAATGTTCTTCTCAACTTTTGGTTGAGCCGGCCTTCGGGTTCGATGCGTGTTTATTTAACATATGTTTGACGGCGAGGTCTGATGTTCCTCTCAACTTCGTGTTTATTCGGCCTTCGGTTTCGATGCCCGTTTGTTTAACAAATGTCTGGCGGTGAGGACAAATGTTGCTCTCAAATTCGTGTTGAGCGGCACTTCATGTTCGATGCCTATTTGTTTAACAGATGCCTTACGGCGAGGTCAGATATTCCTATGAACTTCGTGTTGAGCCAGCCTTCGGGTTCGATGCCTGACAGCGACGTCATATGGTCTTCTCAACTTCGGGTTGAGCCGCCCTACGTGTTCGATGTATGTTTGTTTAACAAATGCCTGACGGCAAGGTCAAATGTTCCTCTCTACTTCCTGTTGAGCCGGCCTAGGGGTTCGATGCTTGTTTGTTTAACAGATGCCTGACGGCAAGGTCAGATGTTTCTCTCAACTCCGTGTTGAGCGACACTTCGGGTTCGATGCCTGTTTGTTTAACAGATGCCTGACGGCGAGGATATATGTTCTTCTCAACTTTGGGTTGAGTTGGCCTTCTGGTTTGATGCATGTTTATTTACTAGATGCCTGACGGCGAGGTCAGATGTTCTTCTCAACTTCGGGTTTATCCGCCCTTCTGGTTCGATGCCTGTTTGTTTAACAGATGATTGACGGAGACGTCAGATGTTCCTCTCAACTTCGTGTTGAGCCGGCCTTCCGGTTCGATGCATGTTTGTTTAACAGATACCTGATTGTGAGTTCAAATGTTCTTTTCAACTTCGACTTGAGCCAACCTTCGGGTTCGATGCATGTTTGTTTAACAGATGCCTGACGGCGAGATCAAATGTTCTTCTCAACTTTTGGTTGAGCCGACCTTCGGGTTCGATGCGTGTTTATTTAACATATGTTTGACGGCGAGGTCTGATGTTCCTCTCAACTTCGTGTTTATCCGGCCTTCAGTTTCGATGCCCGTTTGTTTAACAAATGCCTGGCGGTGAGGATAGATGTTGCTCTCAAATTCGTCTTGAGTGGCACTTCGTGTTCGATGTCTATTAGTTTAATAGGTGCCTTACGGCGAGGTCAGATATTCCTATGAACTTCGTGTTGAGCCAGCCTTCGGGTTCGATGCCTCTTTGTTTAACAGATGCCTGACAGCGACGTCATATGGTCTTCTCAACTTCGGGTTGAGCCGCCCTACGGGTTCGATGTATGTTTGTTTAACAAATGCCTGACGGTGAGGTCAAATGTTCCTCTCAACTTCCTGTTGAGCCGGCCTTGGGGTTCGATGTCTGTTTGTTTAACAGATGACTGACAGCAAGGTCAGATGTTTCTCTCAACTTCTTGTTGAGCGAGACTACGTGTTCGATGCCTATTTGTTTAACAGATGCCTGGCAACGAGGTCAGATGTTCTTCTCACCTTCGGTTTGAGCCGACCTTCGGGTTCGATTCCTGTTTGTTTAACTGATGTCTGACAACGAGGTCAGATGTTCTTCTACACTTCGGGATGAGCCAACCATCAATCTCGATGCCTGTTTGTTTAACAGATGCCTGACTACAAGGTTAGATATTCTTCTCAACTTCGGGTTGAGCCGACCTCCGCGTTCGATGCCTGTTTGTTTAACAGATCCCTGACGGCGAGGTCAGATATACTTCTCAACTTCGTGTTGAGCCGCCCTTTGGGTTCGATGCGTGTTTGTTTAACAGATGCCTGACGACGAGGTCAAATGTTCCTCTCAACATCTTATTGAGCCGGCCTTCGGGTTTGATGCCTGTTTATTTAACAGATGCCTGACGTTGAGATCAATTGTTCTTCTCAACTTTTGGTTGAGCCGGCGTTCGAGTTCGATGCCTGTTTATTTAACATATGCTTGAAGGCGAGGTCAGATGTTCCTCTCAACTTCGTGTTTAGCCGGCGTTCGGGTTCGATGCCCGTTTATTTAACAAATGCCTGGCGGTGAGGTCAAACGTTGCTCTCAACTTCGTGTTGAGCGGGACTTCGTGTTTGATGCCTATTTGTTTAACAGATGCCTTACGGCGAGGTCAGATATTCCTATGAACTTTGTGTTGAGCCGGCCTTCGGGTTCGATACCTGTTTGTTTAACAGAAGCCTAACAGCGACGTCATATGGTCTTCTCAACTTCGGGTTGAGCCGCCCTACGGGTTCGATGCCAGTTTGTTTAACAAATGCCTGACGGCAAGGTCAAATGTTCCTCTCAACTTCCTGTTGAGCCGGCCTAGGGGTTCGATTCCTGTTTGTTTAATAGATGCCTGACGGTGATGTCAGATGTTTCTCTCAACTCCGTGTTGAGCGACACTTCGGGTCCGATGCCTGTTTGTTTAACAGATGTCTGACGGCGAGGATATATGTTCTTCTCAACATTGGGTTGAGTTGGCCTTCTGGTTTGATGCATGTTTGTTTACTAGATGCCTGACGGCGAGGTCAAATGTTCTTCTCAACTTCGGGTTTATCCGCCCTTCTGGTTCGATGCCTGTTTGTTTAACAGATGCCTGACGGCGAGATCAAATGTTCTTCTCAACTTTTGGTTGAGCCGGCCTTCGGGTTCGATGCGTGTTTATTTAACATATGTTTGACGGCGAGGTCTGATGTTCCTCTCAACTTCGTGTTTATCTGGCCTTCGGTTTCGATGCCCGTTTGTTTAGCAAATGCCTGGCGGTGAGGACAGATTTTGCTCTCAAATTCGTGTTGAGCGGCACTTTGTGTTCGATGCCTATTTTTTTAACAGATGCCTTACGGCGAGGTCAGATATTCCTATGAACTTCGTATTGAGTCGGCCATCGGGTTCGATGCCTGTTTGTTTAACAGATTCCTGACAGCGACGTCATATGGTCTTCTCAACTTCGGGTTGAGCCGCCCTACGGGATCGATGTATGTTTGTTTAACAGATGCCTGACGGTGAGGTCAGATGTTCCTCTCAACTTCCTGTTGAGAGAGACTTCGTGTTTGATGCCAATTTGTTTAACAGATGCCTGGCAACGAGGTCAGATGTTCTTCTCACCTTCGGTTTGAGCCGGCCTTCGGGTTCGATTCCTATTTGTTTAACTGATGTCTGACAATGAGGTCAGATGTTCTTCTACACTTCGGGATGAGCCGACCATCAATCTCGATGCCTGTTTGTTTAACAGATGACTGACTACAAGGTTAGATATTCTTCTCAACTTCGGGTTGAGTCGGCCTCAGTGTTCGATGCCTGTTTGTTTAACAGATCCCTGACGGCGAGGTCAAATGTTGCTCTAAACTTCGTGTTGAGTGAGACTTCGGGTTCGATGCCTGTTTGTTTAACACATGCCTGACGGCGAGGTTAGATGTTTTTCTCAACTTTGGGTTGAGCCAGCCTTCGGGTTTGATGCATGTTTGTTTAACAGATGCCTGACGGCGAGGTCAGATGTTCTTCTCAACTTCGGGTTTTGCCGCCCTTCTAGTTCGATGCCTGTTTGTTTAGCATATGCCTGACGGAGACGTCAAAGGTTCCTCTCAACTTCTTGTTGAGCCGGCCTTCGGGTTCGACGCTTGTTTGTTTAACTGATACCTGACGGTGAGGTCAAATGTTCTTTTCAACTTCGAGTTGAGCCGACCTTTGGGTTCGATGCCTGTTTGTTTAATAGATGCCTGACAGCGACGTCATATGGGCTTCTCAACTTTTGGTTGAGCCGGCGTTCGGGTTCGATGCTTGTTTATTTAACATATGCTTGAAGGCGAGGTCAGATGTTCTTCTCACCTTCAGTTTGAGCCGGCCTTCGGGTTCGATTCCTGTTTGTTTAACTGATGTCTTACAACGCGGTCAGATGTTCTTCTACACTTCGGGATGAGCCGACCATCAATCTCGATGCCTGTTTGTTTAACAGATGCCTGACTACAAGGTTAGATATTCTTCTCAACTTCGGGTTGAGCCAACCTCCGTGTTCGATGCCTGTTTGTTTAACAGATCCCTGACGGCGAGGTCAAATATACTTCTCAACTTCGTGTTGAGCCGCCCTTTGGGTTTGATGCCTGTTTGTTTAACAGATGCCTGACGGCGAGGTCAAATGTTCCTCTCAACATCTTGTTAAGTCGGCCTTCGGGTTTGATGCCTGTTTGTTTAACAGATGCCTGACGGCGAGATCAAATGTTCTTCTCAACTTTTGGTTGAGCCGGCGTTCGGGTTCGACGCCTGTTTATTTAACAAATGCCTGGCGGTGAGGTCAGATGTTCCTCTCAACTTCGTGTTTAGCCGGCCTTCGGGTTCGACGCCCGTTTATTTAACAAATGCCTGGCGGTGAGGTCAAACGTTGCTCTCAACTTCGTGTTGAGCGGGACTTCGTGTTTGATGCCTATTTGTTTAACAAATGCCTTACGGCGAGGTCAGATATTCCTATGAACTTCGTGTTGAGCTGGCCTTCGGGTTCGATACCTGTTTGTTTAAAAGAAGCCTGACAGCAACGTCATATGGTCTTCTCAACTTCGGGTTGAGCCGCCCTACGGGTTCGATGCCTGTTTGTTTAACAAATGCCTGACGGCAAGGTCAAATGTTCCCCTCAACTTCCGGTTGAGCCGGCCTAGAGGTTCGATGCCTGTTTGTTTAATAGATGCCTGACGGCGACGTCAGATGATGCTCTCAACTTCGTGTTGAGCGACACTTCGGGTTCGATGCCTGTTTGTTTAATAGATGCCTGACGGCGAGGATATATGTTCTTCTCAACTTTGGGTTGAGTCGGCCTTCTGGTTTGACGCATGTTTGTTTACTAGATGCCTGACAGCGAGGTCAGATGTTCTTCTCAACTTCGGGTTTAGCCGGCCTTCGGGTTCGATGCATATTTGTTTAACAGATACCTGATGGTGAGTTCAAATGTTCTTTTCAACTTCGGGTTGAGCCAACCTTCGGGTTCGATGCATGTTTGTTTAACAGATGCCTGACAGCGAGATCAAATGTTCTTCTCAACTTTTGGTTGAGCCGGCCTTCGGGTTCGATGCGTGTTTATATAACTTATGTTTGACGGCAAGGTCTGATGTTCCTCTCAACTTCGTGTTTATCCGGCCTTCGGTTTCGATGCCCGTTTGTTTAACAAATGCCTGACGGTGAGGACAGATGTTGCTCTCAAATTCGTGTTGAGCGGCACTTCGTGTTCGATGCCTATTTGTTTAACAGATGCCTTACGGCGAGTTCAGATATTCCTATGAACTTCGTGTTGAGCCGGCCTTCGGGTTCGATGCCTGTTTGTTTAACAGATGCCTGACAGCGACGTCATATGGTCTTCTCAACTTCTGGTTGAGCCGCCCAACGGATTCGATGTATGTTTGTTTAACAAATGCCTGTCGGCGAGGTCAAATGTTCCTCTCAACTTCCTATTGAGCCGGCCTTGGGGTTCGATGCCTGTTTGTTTAACAGATGCATGACGGCAAGGTCAGATGTTTCTCTCAACTTCCTGTTGAGCGAGACTTCGTATTCGATGCCTATTTGTTTAACAGATTCCTGGCAACGAGGTCAGATGTTCTTCTCACCTTCGATTTGAGCCGGCCTTCGGGTTCGATTCCTGTTTGTTTAACTGATGTCTGACAACGAGGTCAAATGTTCTTCTACACTTCGGGATGAGCCGACCATCAATCTCGATGCCTGTTTGTTTAACAGATGCCTGACTACAAGGTTAGATATTCTTCTCAACTTCGGGTTGAGCCGGCCTCCGAGTTCGATGCCTGTTTGTTTAACAGATCCCTGACGGCGAGGTCAGATATACTTCTCAACTTCGTGTTGAGCTGCCCTTTGGGTTCAATGCCTGTTTGTTTAACAGATGCCTGACGGAGAGGTCAGATGTTCTTCTCAACTTCGGGTTGAGCCGGCCTTCGGGTTCGATGCCTATTTGTTTAACAGATGCCTCACGGTGAGGTTAGATGTTCTTCTCAACTATGGGTTGAGCCAGCCTTCGGGTTTGATGCATGTTTGTTTAACAGATGCCTGACGGCGAGGTCAGATGTTCTTCTCAACTTCGGGTTTTGCTGCCCTTCTGGTTCGCTGCCTGTTTGTTTAGCATATGCCTGAAGGAGACGTCAAAGGTTCCTCTCAACTTCGTGTTGAGCCGGCCTTCGGGTTCGATGCCTGTTTGTTTAACAGATGCCTGACGGAGACGTCATATGGTCTTCTCAACTTCGGGTTGAGCCGACCTACGGGTTCGATGCCTGTTTGTTTAACAAATGCCATACGGCGAGGTCAAATGTTCCTCTCAACTTCCTGTTGAGCCGGCCTTGGGGTTCGATGCCTATTTATTTAACAGATGCCTAACGACAAGGTCAAATGTTGCTTTCAAATTCGTGTTGAGCAAGACTTTATGTTCGATGCCTATTTGTTTAACAGATGCCTAGCAACGAGGTCAGATGTTCTTCTCACCTTCGGTTTGAGCCGGACTTCGGGTTCGATTCCTGTTTGTTTAACTGATGTCTAACAACGAGGTCAGATATTCTTCTACACTTCCGGATGAGCCGACCATCAATCTCGATGCTTGTTTGTTTAACAGATGCCTGACGACAAGGTTATATGTTCTTCTCAACTTTGGGTTGAGCCGGCCTCCGGGTTCGATGCCTGTTTGTTTAACAGATCCCTGACGGCAAGGTCAGATATACATCTCAACTTCGTGTTGAGCCTCCCTTCGGGTTTGATGCTTGTTTGTTTAACAGATGCCTGACGGCGAGGTCAAATGTTACTCTCAACTTCTTGTTGAGCCGGCCTTCGGGTTCGATGCTTGTTTGTTTAACATATGCGTGACAGTAAGGTCTAATGTTCTTATCTACTTCGGGGTGAGCTGGCAATCAAATTCGATGCCTGTTTATTTAACAGATGCCTGACAGCGAGGTCAGATGTTCTTCTCAACTTCGGGTTGAGCCGGCCTTCGGGTTTGATGCCTGTTTGTTTAACAGATGCCTCATGGTGAGGTTAGATGTTCTTCTCAAATTTGGGTTGAGCCAGCCTTCGGGTTTGATGCATGTTTGTTAAACAGATGCCTGACGGCGAGGTCAGATGTTCTTCTCAACTTCGGGTTTTGCCGCCCTTCTGGTTCGAGGCCTGTTAGTTTAGCATATGCCTGACGGAGACGTCAAAGGTTCCTCTCAACTTCATGTTGATCCGACCTTCGGGTCCGATGCCTATTTGTTTAACAGATACCTGACGGTGAGGTGAAATGTTCTTTTCAACTTCGGGTTGAGCCGACCTTCGGGTTCGATGCCTGTTTGTTTAACAGATGCCTGACGACGAGATCAAATGTTCTTCTCAACTTTTGGTTGAGCCGGCGTTCGGGTTCGATGCCTTTTTATTTAACATATGCTTGAAGGCGAGGTCAGATGTTCCTCTCAACTTCGTGTTTACCCGGCCTTCTGGTTCGATGCCCGTTTGTTTAACAAATGCCTGACGGTGAGGTCAAACATCGCTCTCAACTTTGTGTTGAGCGAGACTTTGTGTTCGATGCCTATTTGTTTAACAGATGCCTGGCAACGAGGTCAGATGTTCTTCTCACCTTCGGTTTGAGCCGGCCTTCGGGTTCGATTCCTGTTTGTTTAACTTATGTCTGACAACGAGGTCAGATGTTCTTCTACACTTCGGGATGAGCCGACCATCAATCTCGATGCCTGTTTGTTTAACAGATGCCTGACTACAAGGTTAGATATTTTTCTCAACTTCAGGTTGAGCCGACCTCCAGGTTCGATGCCTGTTTGTTTAACAGATCCCAGACGGGGAGGTCAGAAATACATTTCAACTTCGTGTTGAGCCGCCCTTCGAGTTTGATGCATGTTTGTTTACTAGATGCCTGACGGCGAGGTCAAATGTTCCTCTCAACATCTTGTTGAGCCGACCTTCAGGTTCGATGCCTGTTTGTTTAACATTTGCGTGACGACGAGGTCTAATGTTCTTATCAACTTCGGGTTGAGTTGGCCATCAAATTCGATGCCTGTTTATTTAACAGATGCCTGACAGCGAGGTCTGATGTTCTTCTCAACTTTGGGTTGAGCCGGCCTTCGGGTTCGATGCCTATTTGTTTAACAGATGCCTCACGGTGTGGTTAGATGTTCTTCTCAACTTTGGGTTAAGCCAGCCTTCGGGTTTGATCCATGTTTGTTTAACAGATGCCTGACGGCGAGGTCAGATGTTCTTCTCAACTTCAGGTTTTGCCGCCCTTCTAGTTCGATGCCTGTTTGTTTAGCATATGCCTGACTGAGACGTCAAAGGTTCCTCTCAACTTCAAGTTGAGCCGGCCTTCGGGTTCGATGCATGTTTGTTTAACAGATACCTGACGGTGAGGTCAAATGTTTTTTAAACTTCGGGTTGAGCCGACCTTCGGGTTCGATGCCTGTTTGTTTAACAGATGCCTGACGACGAGATCAAATGTTCTTCTCAACTTTTGGTTGAGCTGGCGTTCGGGTTCGATGCCTGTTTATTTAACATATGCTTGAAGGCGAGGTCAGATGTTCCTCTCAACTTCGTGTTTACCCGGCCTTCTGGTTCGATGCCCGTTTGTTTAACAAATGCTTGACGGTGAGGTCAAACATCGCTCTCAACTTCTTGTTGAGAGAGACTTTGTGTTCGATGCCTATTTGTTTAACAGATGCCTGGAAACGAGGTCAGATGTTCTTCTCACCTTCGGTTTGAGCCGGCCTTCGGGTTCGATTCCTGTTTGTTTAACTGATTTCTGACAACGAGGTCAGATGTTCTTCTACACTTCGGGATGAACCAACCATCAATCCTGATGCCTGTTTGTTTAACAGATGCCTGACTACAAGGTTAGATATTTTTCTCAACTTCAGGTTGAGCCGGCCTCCAGGTTCGATGCCTGTTTGTTTAACAGATCCCAGACGGCGAGGTCAGATATACTTCTCAACATCTTGTTGAGCCGGCCTTCGGGTTCGATGCCTGTTTGTTTAACATATGCGTGACTGCGAGGTCGAATGTTCTTATCCACTTCGAGTTGAGCTGGCCATCAAATTCGATGCCTGTTTATTTAACAGATGCCTGACAGCGAGGTCTGATGTTATTCTCAACTTCGATTTGAGCCGGCCTTCGGGTTCGATGCCTATTTGTTTAACAGATGCCTCACGGTGTGGTTAGATGTTCTACTCAACTTTGGGTTGAGCCAGCCTTCGGGTTTGATGCATGTTTGTTTAACAGATGTCTGACAGTGAGGTCAGATGTTCTTCTCAACTTCAGGTTTTGCCGCCCTTCTAGTTCGATGCCTGTTTCTTTAGCATATGCCTGACTGAGACGTCAAAGGTTCCTCTCAACTTCAAGTTGAGCCGGCCTTCGGGTTCGATGCCTGTTTGTTTAACAGATACCCGACGGTGAGGTTAAATGTTCTTTTCAAGTTCGGGTTGAGCCGACCTTCGGGTTCGATTCCTGTTTGTTTAACAGATGCCTGATGACGAGATCAAATGTTCTTCTCAACTTTTGGTTGACTCGGCGTTCGGGTTCGATGCCTGTTTATTTAATATATGCTTGAAGGCAAGGTCAGATGTTCCTCTCAACTTCGTGTTTAGCCGGCCTTCTAGTTCGATGCCCGTTTGTTTAACAAATGCTAGACGGTGAGGTCAAACATCGCTCTCAACTTTGTGTTGAGCGGGACTTTATGTTCGATGCATATTTGTTTAACAGATGCCTTACGGTGTGGTCAGATATTCCTATGAACTTCGTGTTGAGTCTGCCTTCGGGTTCGATGCCTGTTTGTTTAACAGATGCCTGACAGCGACGTCATATGGTCTTCTCAACTTCGGGTTGAGCCGCCCTACGGGTTCTATGCATGTTTGTTTAACAGATGCCTGACGGCGACGTCATATGGTCTTCTCAACTTCGGGTTGAGTCGGCCTTGGGGTTCGATGCCTATTTATTTAACAGATGCCTAACGGCAAGGTCAGATGTTGCTCTCAAATTCGTGTTGAGCGAGACTTCGTGTTCGATGCCTATTTGTTTAACAGATGCTTGGCAACGAGGTCAGATGTTCTTCTCACCTTTGGTTTGAGCCGGCCTTCGGGTTCGATTCCTGTTTGTTTAACTGATGTCTGACAACGAGGTCAGATGTTCTTCTACACTTCGGGATGAACCGACCATTAATCTCGATGCCTGTTTGTTTAACAGATGCATGACTAAAAGGTTAGATATTTTTCTCAACTTCAGGTTGAGCCGACCTCCAGGTTCGATGCCTGTTTGTTTAACAGATCCCAGACGGCGAGGTCAGATATACTTCTCAACTTCGTGTTGAGCCGTCCTTCGGGTTTGATGCCTGTTTGTTTAATAGATGCCTGACGGCGAGGTCAAATGTTCCTCTCAACATCTTGTTGAGCCGGCCTTCGAGTTCGATGCCTGTTTGTTTAACATATGCGTGACGGCGAGGTCTAATGTTCTTATCAACTTCGGGTTGAGCTGGCCATCAAATTCGATGCCTGTTTATTTAACAGATGCCTGACAGCGAGGTATGATGTTCTTCTCAACTTCGGGTTGAGCCGGCCTTCGGGTTCGATGCCTATTTGTTTAACAGATGCCTCACGGTGTGGTTAGATGTTCTTCTCAACTTTGGGTTGATCCAGCCTTCGGGTTTGATGCATGTTTGTTTAACAGATGTCTGACGGCGAGGTCAGATGTTCTTCTCAACATCTGGTTTTGCCGCCCTTCTAGTTCGATGCCTGTTTGTTTAGCATATGCCTGACTGAGACGTCAAAGGTTCCTCTCAACTTCAAGTTGAGCCGGCCTTCGGGTTCGATGCCTGTTTTTTTAACAGATACCTGACGGTGAGGTTAAATGTTCTTTTCAAGTTCGGGTTGAGTCGACCTTCGAGTTTGATGCCTGTTTGTTTAACAGATGCCTGATGACGAGATCAAATGTTCTTCTCAACTTTTGGTTGAGCCAGCGTTCGGGTTCGATGCCTGTTTATTTAACATATGCTTGAAGGCGAGGTCAGATGTTCCTCTCCACTTCGTGTTTAGCCGACCTTCTGGTTCGATGCCCGTTTGTTTAACAAATGCCTGACGGTGAGGTCAAACATCGCTCTCAACTTTGTGTTGAGCGGGACTTTGTGTTCGATGCCTATTTGTTTAATAGATGCCTTACGGTGTGGTCAGATATTCCTATGAACTTCGTGTTGAGCCTGCCTTCGGGTTCGATGCCTGTTTGTTTAACAGATGCCTGACAGCGACATCATATGGTCTTCTCAACTTCGGGTTGAGCCGCCCTACGGGTTCGATGCCTGTTTGTTTAACACATGCCTGACGGCGAGGTCAAATGTTCCTCTCAACTTCCTGTTGAGTCGGCCTTGGGGTTCGATGCCTATTTATTTAACAGATGCCTAACGGCAAGGTCAGATGTTGCTCTAAAATTCGTGTTGAGCGAGACTTCGTGTTCGATGCCTATTTGTTTAACAGATGCTTGGCAACGAGGTCAGATGTTCTTCTCACCTTCGGTTTGAGCCGGCCTTCGGGTTCGATTCCTGTTTGTTTAACTGATGTCTGACAACGAGGTCAGATGTTCTTCTACACTTCGGGATGAACCGACCATTAATCTCGATGCCTGTTTGTTTAACAGATGCCTGATTACAAGGTTAGATATTTTTCTCAACTTCAGGTTGAGCCGGCCTCCAGGTTCGATGCCTGTTTGTTTAACAGATCCCAGACGGCGAGATCAGATATATTTCTCAACTTCGTGTTGAGCCTCCCTTCGGGTTTGATGCCTGTTTGTTTAATAGATGCCTGACGGCGAGGTCAAATGCTCCTCTCAACATCTTGTTGAGCTGGCCTTCGTGTTCGATGCCTGTTTGTTTAACATATGCGTGACGGCGAGGTCTAATGTTCTTATCAACTTCGGGTTGAGCTGGCCATCAAATTCGATGCCTGTTTATTTAACAGATGCCTGACAGTGAGGTCTGATGTTCTTCTCAACTTCGGGTTGAGCCGGCCTTCGGGTTCGATGCCTATTTGTTTAACAGATGCCTCACGGTGTGGTTAGATGTTCTTCTCAACTTTGGGTTGAGCCAGCCTTCGGGTTTGATGCATGTTTGTTTAACAGATGCCTGACGCCGAGGTCAGATGTTCTTCTCAACTTCTAGTTTTCCCGCCCTTCTAGTTTGATGCCTGTTTGTTTAGCATATGCCTGACTGAGACGTCAAAGGTTCCTCTCAACTTCAAGTTGAGCCGGCCTTCGGGTTCGATGCCTGTTTTTTTAACAGATACCTGACGGTGAGGTTAAATGTTCTTTTCAAGTTCGGGTTGAGCCGACCTTCGGGTTCGATGCCTGTTTGTTTAACAGATGCCTGATGACGAGATCAAATGTTCTTCTCAACTTTTGGTTGAGCCGGCGTTCGGGTTCGATACCTTTTTATTTAACATATGCTTGAAGGCGAGGTCAGATGTTCCTCTCAACTTCGTGTTTAGACGGCCTTCTGATTCGATGCCTGTTTGTTTAACAAATGCCTGACGGTGAGGTCAAACATCGCTCTCAACTTTGTGTTGAGCGGGACTTTGTGTTCGATGCCTATTTGTTTAACAGATGCCTTACGGTGTGGTCAGAGATTCCTATGAACTTCGTGTTGAGCCTGCCTTCGGGTTCGATGCCTGTTTGTTAACAGATACCTGACAGCGACGTCATATGGTCTTCTCAACTTCGGGTTGAGCCGCCCTACGGGTTCGATGCCTGTTTGTTTAACACATGCCTGACGGCGAGGTCAAATGTTCCTCTCAACTTCCTGTTGAGTCGGCCTTGGGGTTCGATGCCTATTTATTTTACAGATGCCTAACGGCAAGGTCAGATGTTGCTCTCAAATTCGTGTTGAGCGAGACTTCGTGTTCGATGCCTATTTGTTTAACAGATGCTTGGCAACGAGGTCAGATATTCTTCTCACCTTCGGTTTGAGCCGGCCTTCGGGTTCGATTCCTGTTTGTTTAACAGATGCCTGACAGCAAGGTTAGATGTTCTTCTGAACTTCGGGTTGAGCCGGCCTCCGGGTTCGATGCCTTTTTGTTTAACAGATCCCTGACGGCGAGGTCAGATATACTTCTCAACTTCGTGTTGAGCCGCCCTTCGGGTTCGATGCCTGTTTGTTTAACAGATGCCTGACGGCGAGGTCAAATGTTCTCTCAACTTCTTGTTGAGTCGGCCTTCGGGTTCGATGCCGTTTTTTTTAACATATGCGTGATAGCAAGGTCTAATGTTCTTATCAACTTCGGGTTGAGCTGACCATCAAATTCGATGCCTGTTTATTTAACAGATGCCTGACAACGAGGTCAGATGTTCTTCTCAACTTTGGGTTGAGCCGGCCTTCGGGTTCGATGCCTGTTTGTTTAACAGATGCCTCACGGTGAGGTTAGATGTTCTACTCAACTTTGGGTTGAGCCAGCCTTCGGGTTTGATGCATGTTTGTTTAACAAATGCCTGACAGCAAGGCTAGATGTTCTTCTCAACTTCGGGTTAAGCCGGCCTCCGGGTTCGATGCCTGTTTGTTTAACAGATCCCTGACGGCGCGGTCAGATATACTTCTGAACTTCGTGTTGAGCCGCCCTTCGGGTTTTATGCATGTTTGTTTAAAAGATGCCTGACGGTGAGGTCAAATGTTCCTCTCAACTTCTTGTTGAGCCGGCCTTCGGGTTCGACGCCTGTTTGTTTAACATATGCGTGACAGCAAGGTCTAATGTTCTTATCAACTTCGAGTTGAGCTGGCCATCAAATTCGATATCTGTCTATTTAACAGATGCCTGACAGCAAGGTCAGATGTTCTTCTCAACTTCGGGTTGAGCCGGCCTTCGGGTTCGATGCCTGTTTGTTTAACAGATGCCTCACGGTGAGGTTAGATGTTCTTCTCAACTTTGGGTTGAGCCAGCCTTCAGGTTTGATGCATGTTTGTTAAACAGATGCTTGACGGCGAGGTCATATGTTCTTCTCAACTTCGGGTTTTGCCGCCCTTCTGGTTCGATGCCTGTTTGTTTAGCATATGCCTGACGGAGACGTCAAAGGTCCTCTCAACTTCGTGTTGAGCCGACCTTAGGGTTCTATGCATGTTTGTTTAACAGATGCCTGACAGCGACGTCATAGGGTCTTCTCAACTTCAGGTTGTGCCGCCCTACGGGTTCGATGCCTGTTTGTTTAGCCAATGCCTGACAGCGAGGTCAAATGATCCTCTCAACTTCGTCCTTAGCCGGCCTTCAATCTCGATGCCTGTTTGTCCTTAGCCAATGCCTGTCCTTAGTCGACCATTAATCTCGATACCTGTTTGTTTAACAGATGCTTGACAGCAAGGTTAGATGTTCTTCTCAACTTCGGGTTGAGCCGGCCTCCGGGTTCGATACCTGTTTGTTTAACAGATCCCTGACGGCGAGGTCAGATATACTTCTCAACTTCGTGTTGAGCCTCCCTTCGGGTTCGATGCTTGTTTGTTTAACAGATGCCTGACGGCGAGGTCAAATGTTCCTCTCAACTTCTTGTTGAGCCGGCCTTCGGGTTCGACGCCTGTTTGTTTAACATATGCGTGACAGCAAGGTCTAATGTTCTTATCAACTTCGAGTTGAGCTGGCCATCAAATTCGATATCTGTCTATTTAACACATGCCTGACAGCAAGGTCAGATGTTCTTCTCAACTTCGGGTTGAGCCGGCCTTCGGGTTCGATGCCTGTTTGTTTAACAGATGCCTCACGGTGAGGTTAGATGTTCTTCTCAACTTTGGGTTGAGCCAGCCTTCAGGTTTGATGCATGTTTGTTAAACGGATGCTTGACGGCGAGGTCATATGTTCTTCTCAACTTCGGGTTTTGCCGCCCTTCTGGTTCGATGCCTGTTTGTTTAGCATATGCCTGACGGAGACGTCAAAGGTCCTCTCAACTTCGTGTTGAGCCGACCTTAGGGTTCTATGCATGTTTGTTTAACAGATGCCTGACAGCGACGTCATATGGTTTTCTCAACTTCAGGTTGAGCCGCCCTACGGGTTCGATGCCTGTTTGTTTAGCCAATGCCTGACAGCGAGGTCAAATGATCCTCTCAACTTCGTCCTTAGCCGGCCTTCAATCTCGATGCCTGTTTGTACTTAGCCAATGCCTGTCCTTAGTCGACCATTAATCTCGATACCTGTTTGTTTAACAGATGCTTGACAGCAAGGTTAGATGTTCTTCTCAACTTCGGGTTGAGCCGGCCTCCGGGTTCGATACCTGTTTGTTTAACAGATCCCTGACGGCGAGGTCAGATATACTTCTCAACTTCGTGTTGAGCCTCCCTTTGGGTTCGATGCTTGTTTGTTTAACAGATGCCTGATGGCGAGGTCAAATGTTCCTCTCAACTTCTTGTTGAGCCGGCCTTCGGGTTCGATGCCTGTTTTTTTAACATATGCGTGACAGCGAGGTCTAATGTTCTTATCAACTTCGGGTTGAGCTGGCCATCAAATTCGATGCCTGTTTATTTAACAGATGCCTGACAGCGAGGTCAGATGTTCTTCTCAACTTCGGGTTCATCCGGCCTTCGGGTTCGATGCCTATTTGTTTAACAGATGCCACACGGTGAGGTTAGATGTTCTTCTCAACTTTGGGTTGAGACAGCCTTCGGGTTTGATGCATGTTTGTTTAACAGATGCCTGACGGCGAGGTCAGATGTTCTTCTCAACTTCGGGTTTAGCCGCCCTTCTGGTTCGATGCCTGTTTGTTTAGCAGATGCCTGACGGAGACGTCAAAGGTTCCTCTCAACTTCGTGTTGAGCCGGCCTTCGGGTTCGATGCCTGTTTGTTTAACAGATACCTGACGGTGAGGTCAAATGTTCTTTTCAACTTCGGGTTGAGCCGACCTTCGGGTTCGATGCCTGTTTGTTTAACAGATGCCTGACGGCGAGATCAAATGTTCTTCTCAACTTTTGGTTGAGCCGGCCTTCGAGTTCGATGCTTGTTTATTTAACATATGCTTGAAGGCGACGTCAGATGCTTTTCTCCACTTCGTGTTTAGCCGGCCTTCGGGTTTGATGGCCGCTTGTTTAACAAATTCCTGGCGGTGAGGTCAAACGTTCCTCTCAACTTCTTGTTGAGCGGGACTTCGTGTTCGATGCCTATTTGTTTAACAGATGCCTTACAGCGAGGTCAGATATTCCTATGAACTTCGTGTTGAGCCGGCCTTAGGGTTCTATGCATATTTGTTTAACAGATGCCTGACAGCGACGTCATATGGTCTTCTCAACTTCGGGTTGAGCCGCCCTATGGGTTCGATGCCTGTTTGTTTAACAAATGCCTGACGGTAAGGTCAAATGTTCCTCTTAACTTCCTATTGATCCGGCCTTGGGGTTCGATGCCTGTTTATTTAACAGATGCCTGACAGCATGGTCAGATGTTGCTCTCAAATTCGTGTTGAGCGAGACTTCGTGTTCGATGCCTATTTGTTTAACAGATTCCTGGAAACGAGGTCAGATGTTTTTCTCACCTTCGGTTTGAGCCAGCCTTCGGGTTCGATTCCTGTTTGTTTAACTGATGTCTGACAACGAGGTCAGATATTCTTCTACACTTCGGGATGAGCCGACCATCAATCTCGATGCCTGTTTGTTTAACACATGATTGACAGCAAGGTTAGATGTTCTTCTCAACTTCGGGTTGAGCCGGCCTCCGGGTTCGATGCCTGTTTGTTTAACAGATCCCTGACGGCGAGGTCAGATATACTTCTCAACTTCGTGTTGAGCCGCCCTTCGGGTTCGATGCCTATTTGTTTAACAGATGCCCGACAGCGAGGTGAAATGTTCCTCTCAACTTCTTGTTGAGCTGGCCTTCGGGTTCGATGCCTGTTTATTCAACAGATGCCTGACAGCGAGGTCAGATGTTCTTCTCAACTTTGGGTTCAGCCGACCTTTGGGTTCGATGCCTGTTTGTTTAACAGATGCCTCACGATGAGGTTAGATGTTCTTCTCAACTTTGGGTTGAGCCAGCCTTCGGGTTTGATGCATGTTTGTTTAACAGATGCCTGATGGCGAGTGTCGCTTGCGCGAAAATAAGGTGCCGGCACAACAGAAGAGTCGCCTCCTTTCGTTATTTATCCCTCAGAGCGGGAAAGGAAACGTTCGGAAAAACCTTACGAAAAAGGGCAAGACAAGGTCGTCGCAACCATTGTCTGGGTTCGGGAGTCGGTTACGTAAGGGGAAGGTATTAGCACCCCTCACGTCCGTCGTACTCGATGGGATCCACGCTTGTTGTGATTACTGGACGGGTTGGTGTATCTATCTACCTATCAAGGCTGGCTTAAACAGAAAAGAAAATGACTCGGCAAAGCGTCGCGCTTTATGCCTATGTATTCTCATCAGAGAATGAGAAATCAGAGTCAACGTAGTTTGGCCTACGACGGGTTATGGGGGAAGGTAGCTCGCCAAGACATCGCCATCTTGTGCCTACGTACTCTCAACAGGTATGAGAGATCAGAGCTCACGTAGTTCGGGAAACTACGGTTTATTTCCTGTCTTTTACGAAAGAAGTGTTTTTTTATTGTGTTTGCGATTTCAATCGCACTAGAGACTATGACCTGATCGTGAACGCGTCGCATGTCACCCAAAGGGTACCATACTAAACATCCAGACTGTGGAAAAGAAACTCTCCCACAATCCTTTCTCAGATAGCTTAAGGCTCGTACGTACGAAAGTAATCATTCATGATTATTGTATCTTAAACTGTTTTGAGATGAGAAGAGAACATGCCCAACTAGGAGGGAGACTATCAAGTCCTACTGTTGTCATGCCATGGATTCATCCTATGGTTGAGGTTTGAACAGGGAACTCCTAGAAGTTGTCATGCATAGGTTTCAACCTAAAATTCTATCATCAATTCCTTATAAAAGGAAATGAGAGTCCTAAGGGATCATGTCAATAATACACCAAAACAGACAAAGCATCAGCTTAACAGTAAAATGCATGCAATGCAAGTGAGGGAGGAAATATGTGTGGGGCTTCAGCCTCCACAAGCTCATCTCAACCTCAAGCCAGAATGGATAACAGTAATCATACTGAAATATAAAACAACATGCTATCAAGCAATAACAGTAAACTGCAATCATACAAAGGAAATGAAATGAAATGCCATCAGGCAAACAAACCACATGGGCAAGGGAGCTGAGCTCTACCGAATACCCGCAAGCAAAGCCATACAGTAACAATACAAGCAGAGGGAGCAACTCAACCTCTAGTGCAATCATGCTCCTAGATTCTACCTATTCTAGATATGGACTTATTCTAATGCATCAAGCAAGTCAAACAAAACACATCAATACAGCAAAGAAAAAGATGAGAAAGCAGATCAACTCCTCTCTCAACCCCAAGCTTCAGCTCTTCCAACAGCAATGCAGTCTTCAGACTTCAACCACTCTTGACAAATATCAATTTGCCTTTCCAGGTTTCAACCCTTCAACATAAGTTTCAACATATCTTCTCCCTTAAGCTTCAGCTTCCTTGATCAGCTCCACCTTCAGGCTTCACTATCAATCATAAGTACCAACTTGGCTCCTTCAGGATCTCCAGGTATCAAAGTAAGTATTAACTTCCTTTGTTCTTTAAGCTTCAGCTCTTCAGAATCAATCTCAATCACATAGAAGTGTCAACTTCATCCTTCAGTCTTTACTTCATCTGCAGGGGTCTTCAAGTGCCAACTTGCTCTTGCTGCTCTTCAAGCTTCAGCTGGAATGGCAATGCTCAAGGATTCATCCTCTTCTATACTCTTCATTGAAGTCTTCATCTTCAAGCTCAAGCTCAGCATCTCTCAAGATAATCAACCCAGAGGAAATCACTTACTGGATAAGATGGGGATATTGAACTGCTTATTGACCACCAAAGGTGACCTATAAGGGCTCAACATCAAAGGAATGGTTCCCTCAAAAGTTCTACTTCCTAGGTACTTCACTTATCCCTCTAAAGGAGAGAGGTGTATACCATGGAAGGACTTTGAATCATAGGGAGGAATGGAGGTTAAAGATACCATCCATGTTTAAGAAAGAAGTTAACTAAGTCTAAACTCTTCCTAATCCCTAACCCTAAAACAATAACAAAACAAAGAAAGACTCAGCTCTCAAGCTCTTCAATCCATCTTCAAGTCTTCTACTATGCTCCTCAATGCTCCTTAGAACAAGATCAAGCTCTCCAAGCCCACAAAGCAAAGCAGATGAAAATACAAGCCCACAAGGGCAACACAAACAATCATCAACTACAAAAATCATCTAAAAATAGTATACTACTATATTAAAACCTAATATAATTTCTAAGGGATCCTACATACCTACCCTTAATGCCCTTATATGTCCCCTAGTCTAATTTTCCTAAAAACCCAAAATTCTAGTGTTATCATGGACCTATGTTGAAGTTTTAACCTAATTCTACACAACCTAGTGTCATCTAATCAAAACTATCCTCAAATTCATCACGAAATTATGGCATAAATCCAGGGGGAAGCTAAAGCTTATATCTAACTATCCTAAAAAGAATGGCCTAAAAATGTTAAGGGAACTACCTAAACAAAATTCTACAAATTCATGGATCAACATAAATGAAATAAAATGCAATAAAAGTAGAAAATATACAAAACATACTAAAAATGCATGAAAGGAAAATATTTCTATTTTATATTTTTCTAGACATGAATATGAAGTGGGAGCAAAAATTCCCATTAAAAAATCTTTAATTTTCAAATTGATATGATTTTTTAAAGTTTGAAATAAAATGGAAGAAAATAAAATGAAATATGAAGCGATGGGGTGCAGCTAGCAAACAGATCCAGTTCAAATCATCACATGGGCTAAAGTGGGGGGTTCAGAAAGCAAGTGCGCTAGGCCCATTTATTAAACAGAAAAATCAATTAATAAACATAAAGAAAAAGACAAATCCACGGTGCAAATAGAAGAGAAAATCAGTTAAAAAAACCAATGGGCCATGAATGGGGGTGGGGATATCAATCCAGCCCAATACCCCAATTAATGAAACGACGCGTTTTGGAGCTTCCTCAGAATTCCTCTTCACACGCGAAATTGAATCTCAGCCTTTAGATCTGACTTTGGTCAACTGGTCCACGCCTGATCCCATGGTTGTGCCTTCGTCTTCTACCTCCAGCCATGGAAATGGAGGGAAAGCTCCATGAACAGAGCTTCAAATCCCTAATTCGAACTCTCTCGTTTCTCCATCAAAAATCACGATCCAAAGCCCTAATCCATTCTAAATTCAATCCTGAATCTAACCATGGTCTCAAATTCCATTGAATCTCACTCAAACTCCAAACACGAATCAAACCTCCAATTATGCTCGAACATCAAAACTCAAGATTCTTGAAATTGTTTACACTAAAATGTTCACCTCCTATCACTGATCAACCTCCACTAAAGAACTAAGATTATTACTCAAGATTCAGGGAGTTCTTGGTCCAAACAGAAATCTTGTCAATAACAAAACCATCACCAATTCTCTTCAAACTTTCCAGAAATGATCTCCTAGTTATCCTTAACCATTCTAACCTATTAATTCTATCTAATTCTACTTAAATTAGAGTGTAGAGAGAAAGTTACAAACCTGGTAAAATCGAATGAACAGATGAAGAAATCCCTCAATTCAGACCTTCAATCTTTCCCAATTCCTTCACTGAGTAGTATTCTAGCTTATGTATGCAAAAAGAATGGTTGAAACTGCTTGATTCTTGGAAACCGATCTTGAATTGCAGAGGTGAAAATCCAAAAGCTCATGCATGATTCATCAATGGAATTGCCCTCAATTTGATCTGCACACCTTCACTATGATGTATAGAATGTGTTTGTGTGGAAAGAATGAATGGAAATGAAGAAGAATGAAGAAATGGAACTTGACTTGCAATGGAAAATTCTTGATCTCACTCTCTCTTCTCTGCACCAATTCTCACCAACCTTGCATCTGAGCAAGTTATACATGCTATATAGAGTGGTTTAGAATCATCTAGAACCATCTAGGATCATCCAATGAGTATTTGGAAATCTCATGTCATGACATTTTGATTTCAATTCTCCTTATGTGCTATCTCATGCCATAGCCCTTGTACCCCTCAATTATAACTTGAAATTCTCCCCATATGAGATTTATGATGAGTTACAATGCATAACCAACTTGTTTATTGAGTTTTGTTGAGTTTTGCTTTGGTACCTTAATATGCAAGTAAGCCATTTCCAAAGCAGCCCTATAATCTAAGCCTCAAATCAAAATTGTGGCTGAACCATTGTTCTTAGAATGTCATTTGGAGTCAAAATGACCTATTATATGACATGGTTTGGATGTACAACTTGTGATTTCCAATTTTCAATTTCACCTTAATTAACTTATGCCTCCATTTTAGGCCATTTTTATCACTTTTTGATACAAGCCTTTTCAACATCTCATGACCTAACTAATAGCCTTAAAAAATCATTCTAATCAAGTTTGATGTTGAAGATATTTCCATTTGAAGCTTGGAAGTAGGAGATATGGCCTTATGCTTGAAATGACCTATAACCTCCAAATGACCAAAATACCCTTGACTTGTCAAAGCCATAAGTTGAGTTCTACAAATCCTATCAAGGACTTCTAGTACTCTCTAGAAAGCTAAGAAGATTCTCTACAACATTCATGTTGACCAAGAATCCATAGGAATCATCCTACTAGGGCAAACGTTGGATGCAAGTTGGGTGACTTTCAAGGACCCAGATTCACATACCTCATATGACCTGTAATTTGCCAAAGTCATAACTTGAGCTCTACAAATCCTATCAAGGACTTCTAGTACTCAAATTAAAGCTAAGAACAAGCTCTACAACATTCATGTTATGGGAAAGATGAGATGACAATCACATCTTGAGCTAAACTGCCTTGAAGATAGGGATCAAACTAGGGGATTTTACACTGTCAATCCTTAGAAACCCTAGCTTAAAACTTCTCAAACTCCTCAATCATGATGAGTTGGTCTAGGAATCATCCTTATAGCATCTCAATGCATCATTCCATGCTCACATGGCTCTTGGATTAGGTCTCAACCCTCTCCAAATCATCAGTTGACCTAGGGTTGACCCAGTCAAACCCTAATTCCACCACTCATGGCTGAATCTTCTGAATTCTTGTATAATGACCTCTCTAGGCTTCATGATGGCTTTCAAGACATCTCATAAGCTTTCTCAAAGCTTCAAGTCCATCCTCATAGTCCCAGAATCATCTGAGGAGCTCCCACAACTCTCAAGTTATGAGACACATAACCTTGGTTTCAACCAATTCCTCTGAGGATCTCTTGAGTTCTCTGACAAAGGTATCAACCTTTGAACACTTGAACAAACTTCTTGACTTTCTTCATAGCCTCATATAACTCTTGCTAGGTAATCCTACCTCTTGATCTACTGCCCACATATCAATGAGATGCAGATGATGAATACAATGAACCACAAACTTGATAAATAAATGTTGGTCAAATTTTGGGGTGCAACAGCTGCCCCTATTCAAACGGCTTGAACCTGACTGGGGGAGGAGCGAACGGCTCTCAGCCAACCAAGGTGCGAGACGGTTGAATACCGATAAACCCGGAAATTTTCCAACTGCATAAGCACACGGTACTCTGGTGGGAACAGATCTTCGAACACTGAAATAATAGTTGCACGGCAACTAGCTGGAGACATACTGATCTGAACCTTGTCGTCAGTTATCCACATTAAATTCCTCTGACATTGTTATCAGCCACCTGATCTCGCTGTCAGGCAACCAAAACACCCAACATCGCCGCTGGAAAACTAAATCACCTAACATCGCCGCCAGAAGCAAACATCCAACATCACCGCTGGAGAACTAAATCATCTGACATCGCCGCCAGAAACAAATATCCAACATCGCCGCTGGGGAACTAAGTCACCTGACATCGCATCCAGAAACAAACATCCAACATCGCCGCTGGAAAATTGGTCACACGGTAACCGGTAGTACATAGTCAATCATGCCATCAGGCATCCAAAGAAACTGTCAGGCATCAGCCGGACATCAACCCTCAGGTTGATCATGCCATCAGGCATCCAAGGAAATTGTCGGGCATCAGCCGGACTTCAACCATCAAGTTGATCATGCCATCAGGCATTCAAAGACATCTGTCGGGCATCAGTCGGACTTCAACCATCAGGTTGATCATGCCATCGGGCATTCAAAGAAACTGTCGGGCATCAGCCGGACTTTCATCAGCAAGTCGGGAATAGAATTCTTGGTCAATCATGAGCCAACTGGGAACATCTAAACCTCTGCCATCAGGCACTCCACATCAGCTGAGAGAACTGCTTCATTAACACGGTCAGACTTCAATCATGGAGTCTTCAAGGGAGGTTTCAACTTCGCCGTTAGGAACCTGCTGGGGATGACGCTTCGCCGCTAGGGATATCTGGAGAACTATCAAGTAACTCCGCTCCGGGGGTCCAGAAATCATTCTGGATGAATCAACTCTGCTGAGGACTTCAAGAATCATCTTGGACAAATAACTCCGCCGGGGACTTTCAAGAATCATCTTGAACCGATAACCATTCTGGAGATTTCAAGAATCATCCTGAGAGAACATTCTGTTGGGGATTTCAGGAATCATCCTGGGCAACCTTTACTGGGTACTCTGAGCATCAGCTCGAGCAACCAACTCTGGAGACTGCACTGGGTACTTAAGAATCATCTTAAGCAAACGACCCTGCTGGGGAATTCAAGAATCATCTTGAACCGAGGACTTCGCTGGGGATCTCAAGAATCATCTTGAGCAAGCGACTTCGTTGGGGAGAATGTCAGGAATCATCCTGAGCAATCAATTCTGCGGCGGAACACCTGCAAAACAAGAACGGTAGCAACCTAGATCATGTTTATTATGCACATGCTTCGGCAATGGTACAAGGCTCCACACGGTGGACATGCTATGCGTTTATGATAAATGCTATGCAATCATGCACAATGATGCGATCCTGTCAGCAAAATAAATGCTGAAGGGGGAATCCTCCTGTCAAGGAGAAAGAACTACTCAGATAGAGGAATCATCCTGCTGAGGAGAACAGAGTCACGCCAATCTCAATTGGACTCCGCAGGGGACACAACTTCAGTTGACTGCTGCGGGGGAAACAACTTCAGTTGATTGCTGCAGGGGGACGAAGCTCTACGAGAACTAGGACCTGTGGAGGGAAAGCAATGTCAATCGCGGGAGTAAACTGCGTGGCCTTCTCGGCTACTTCTCTGGAGATGACGGCTCTGTGGGGAAACAACTTCAGTTGATCAACACTCCACAGGGGAAAACCAATCATGGCTTGAGTAGCTTCCAAGGATTCGGCTCTCTCGGGGATCTGCAAACTCGGCTGAGGAAGGAGAAATCATTCTGCTTCGCTGGAGAGAGTACGACTCTGCAAGGGAATTTCAATTCCACTGGGGAAGAAGGAATCATCCGACTCGGGAGAGAGTACTACTCTGGTGGGTAATTTCAATTCCGCGGGAGACTTCAGTCTGGACTATCAGTTGCTGCATACTTCGGCGTACGAATAGTTTCCTACAAAACCTGCACTTGTGACCCGGTGCTGGGGGATGAACATGCGCTTCAGCGCCTGACTCAGCTGAGGAGGTGACGTTCCTTCAGGATACATCGGATTGGGGAGAGAATCATCTCTGCCTGGGGAGACATATCAATGCTCACGAACTCGCGTTCAGACTCCACGGGGAGAGGCTACTGAACTCTGCTGGAGAAGGAGGAATCATCCAGCTTCGGGATGCGCACGGCGCGCTGTCTGGAATATGCTACACCTGTAACAACAAAAACAAACAGACAAGATACCCTTCTCAAAGGGACCTATCAAGGTTATTATCTCGTGACAATGTCCGAGTATTTAATTGTTTCAACAATCAGTGGCCTAGGCCAGTAAGTTTATGTATGCGCATTTTATCAAAAACATCGGCGTTCTTTTTCGCAAACAAAACAGATAAACGCTAAACAGGCAAACAGAATTGCTGAATAATATGCATTTTATTGATAACGAACCCCTGAATGGGTAAAAATGTTTTACAACAGATGCAAGCTCCTGGAATGAGGAAGCCGCGCAAAAATAAAACATAAATATACATCAGTATATAGAAATGTCGGCAACGAGGCGTAGACGAACACCATGAGTTGATCCCTCTATGACCCACTCGACTTCGATACTTCTCTGGTGCTTCAGCTTCGGAAGAGATTGATTCAGATAAACGGCCCTCAGGTCCTCCGAACCACTAAACAATGAAAGTCCACACGCGGAACACAGTCATTTGCTTTTTCAAATCCCTAACTTTTGCGTGAACCGCCCTTTGCGGGTTTTCAGTTCACCGGGATACCCTTTTTTTCCGAAGCCGCCCAGTGTAGGTTTTCGACTTCGCGGGTGTACCATTTTTTCAATTTATATCCCTAATTTTTGCCCGAACCCTTTTATTCTGTTTTTGGTTCGCCGGGATGCCCCATTTTTGCCTGGACTCTCCTTTTTTGTCCAGCGGGTCGCTTTCAAGCAAAGTATTTTTTAACTGCGTCCGCGTTCACCGGGGATGCAAAATCTTCACCATCCATCGTGGATAACAACAAAGCTCCTCCCGAGAAGACCTTGCTGACGAGGTACGGACCTTCGTAATTCGGAGTCCACTTGCCCCGGTGATCGGAGTGTGGAGGAAGAATCTTCTTCAGGACGAGATCACCCGTCTGAAAGCTTCTAGGACGCACCTTCTTATCATAAGCTTTCTTCATTCGGCTTTGATACAGACGACCAAACGCAATCGATGTTAACCTCTTCTCGTCCATCAGGCTGAGTTGGTTCAGTCGGTTCGTAATCCATTCTGCCTCATCGAGTTTCACATCAACCAACACTCGCAAAGAAGGGATCTCCACTTCTAACGGTAGGACAGCTTCCATACCGTACACCAAGGAGAAAGGAGTTGCCCCGGTTGACGTACGGACCGTCGTACGATAACCGTGCAGGGCAAATGGTAGCATCTCGTGCCAATCTTTGTAGGTCACAACCATCTTCTGAACAATCTTCTTTATGTTCTTATTGGCCGCTTCAACGGCGCCATTCATCTTCGGCCGGTAAGGAGATGAGTTGTGGTGTTCAATCTTGAAACTCTGGCACAGCTCCTTCATCATCTTGTTATTCAGATTCGAACCATTATCAGTAATGATCCGCTCGGGAATTCCGTAGCGACAGATGATGTCCCTCTTTATAAATTTAGCCACCACCTGCTTGGTCACATTAGCATACGAGGCTGCCTCCACCCACTTGGTGAAGTAGTCGATAGCTACCAGAATGAAGCGATGATCGTTAGATGCAGTGGGCTCGATCTTGCCTATCATGTCGATGCCCCACATGGAGAACGGCCACGGGGAGGACATGACATTCAACGGGCACGGCGGCACATGAACTTTATCAGCATAAATCTGGCATTTATGACATCTCTTCGCGAATCTGAAGCAATCCGACTCCATCGTCAGTCAGTAGTATCCTGCTTTCAGGATCTTTCTCGTCATGGCATGCCCGCCGGCGTGCGTACCAAATGTGCCTTCATGGACTTCTTCCATGAGCATACTCGCCTCTTTCTCATCTACACATCTGAGTAGCACGAGATCATGGTTTCTCTTATACAGAACTCCATCAGGATTGAGATAAAAGTTTCCAGACAGCCTCCTCAGAGTCTTCTTTTCCTGGGTTGACGCACCCGCGGGATACTCCTTAGTCATAAGGAAAGTCTGGATGTCATGGAACCATGGCTTGCCGTCGGCGGCTTCCTCGATTGCAAAGACAAATTCCGGTCTATCAAGACGCGAAAGGACAATTCTTGGAGCCTCATTCCAAAAGTTGACTTTATACATTGAAGCCAACGTGGCTAAGGCATCAGCCATCTGATTTTCTGCCCTGGGCACATGATGGAGTTCCACTCGATCAAAGAACGGAAGTAGCCTTCTGGCATAATTCATGTATGGCACCAAATTCGATTGACGAGTCTCCCACTCCCCTTTAATTTGGTTGATCACAAGCGCTGAGTCACCATATACATCTAGGTTCTTGATTCTCAAATCAATTGCCTCTTCTAGACCCATGATGCATGCTTCGTACTCCGCCTCATTGTTGGTGACTGGAAACGTCAGTCTCGCAGTAAACGGGATATGGGATCCGTGGGGAGTCGTGATGATAGCCCCGATGCCACTTCCGTAGGAATTAACCGCCCCATCGAATATCAATTTCCACTGGGATTTCCTATCTGGCCCCTCGTCGGGCAACGACTCATCGCAATCCTTCGCTTTGAGAAACATAATATCCTCGTCAGGGAATTCAAATTTCATCGGCTGGTAATCCTCGATCGGCTATTCGGCAAGGTAATCAGACAATACGCTTCCCTTGATAGCCTTCTGGGATATGTACTGAATATCATATTCCGTTAACACCATTTGCCATCTGGCAATCCTGCCCGAAAGAGCCTGCTTCTCAAAGACGTACTTGATCGGATCCATCTTCAAAATTAGCATAGTGGTGTGATTGAGCATGTACTATCGTAGACGTTTGGAAGCCCAGGCTAGTGCACAACACGTCTTCTCCAGCATCGAGTATCGAGATTCACAGTCAGTGAACTTTTTACTCAAGTAGTAAATGGCATGCTCCTTTCTGCCCGTCTCGTCGTGCTGACCGAGAACACACCCCATACTATTCTCAAGAACTGTCAAGTACATGATTAATGGCCGTCCAGCCACTGGGGGTATCAAGATTGGAGGTTCATGGAGATACTGCTTTATCTTGTCGAATGCCTTCTGGCAATCCTCATTCCAAGTAATCACCTGATCAATGAGATGCATATGATGAATACAATGAACCACAAACTTGATAAATAATTGTTAGTCAAATTTTGGGGTGCAACAGCGAGGTCAGATGTTCTTCTCAACTTCGGGTTTAGCCGCCATTCTGGTTCGATGCCTGTTTGTTTAGCAGATGCCTGACGGAGACGTCAAATGTTCCTCTCAACTTCGTGTTTAGCCGGCCTTCGGGTTCGATGCCTGTTTGTTTAACAGATACATGACGGTGAGGTCAAATGTTCTTTTCAACTTCGGGTTGAGTCGACCTTCGGGTTCGATGCCTGTTTGTTTAACAGATGCCTGACGGCGAGATCAAATATTCTTCTCAACTTTTGGTTGAGCCGGCCTTCGGGTTCGATGCCTGTTTATTTAACATATGCTTGAAGGCGAGGTCAGATATTCCTCTCAACTTCGTGTTTATCCGGCCTTTGGGTTCGATGCCCGTTTGTTTAACAAATACCTGGCGGTGAGGTCAAACGTTGCTCTCAACTTCGTGTTGAGCGGGACTTCGTGTTCGATGCCTATTTGTTTAACAGATGCCTTACGACGAGGTCAGATATTCCTATGAACTTTGTGTTGAGCCGGCCTTGGGGTTCGATGCGTGTTTGTTTAACAGATGCCTGACAGCGACGTCATATGGTCTTCTCAACTTCGGGTTGAGCCGCCCTACGGGTTCGATGCCTGTTTGTTTAACAAATGCCTGACGTCGAGGTCAAATGTTCCTCTCAACTTCCTGTTGATCCGGCCATGGGGTTCGATGCTTGTTTATTTAACAGATGCTTGACGGCAAGGTCAGATGTTGCTCTCAAATTCGTGTTGAGCGAGACTTCGTGATAGATGCCTATTTGTTTAACAGATGCCTGGCAACGGGGTCAGATGTTCTTCTCACCTTCAGTTTGAGTCGGCCTTCGGGTTCGATTCCTGTTTGTTTAACTGATGTCTGACAACGAGGTCAGATATTCTTCTTCACTTCGGGATGAGCCTACCATCAATCACAATGCCTGTTTGTTTAACAGATGCCTGCAGCAAGGTTAGATGTTCTTCTCAACTTCGGGTTGAGCCGGCCTCCGGGTTCGATGCCTGTTTGTTTAACAGATCCCTGACGGCGAGGTCAGATATACTTCTCAACTTCGTGTTGAGCCGCCCTTCGGGTTCGATGCCTGTTTGTTTAACAGATGCCCGACGGCGAGGTCAAATGTTCCTCTCAACTTCTTGTTGAGCTGGCCTTTGGGTTCGATGAATGTTTGTTTAACATATGCGTGACAGCGAGGTCTAATGTTCTTATCAACTTCGGGTTGAGCTGGCCATCAAATTCAATGCATGTTTATTTAACAGACGCCTGACAGCAAGGTCAGATGTTCTTCTCAACTTCGGGTTGAGCCGGCCTTCGGGTTCGATGCCTGTTTGTTTAACAGATGCCTCACGGTGAGGTTAGATGTTCTTCTCAACTTCGGCTTTAGCCGCCCTTCTGGTTCGATGCATGTTTGTTTAGCAGATGCCTGACGGAGACGTCAAAGGTTCCTCCAACTTCGTGTTGAGCCGGCCTTCGGGTTTGATGCCTGTTTGTTTAACAGATACCTGACGGTGAGGTCAAATGATCTTTTCAACTTCGGGTTTAGCCAACCTTCGGGTTCGATGCCTGTTTTTTTAACAGATGCCTGACGGCGAGATCAAATGTTCTTCTCAACTTTTGGTTGAGCTGGCCTTCGGGTTCGATGCCTGTTTATTTAACATATGCTTGAAGGCGAGGTCAGATGTTCCTCTCAACTTCTTGTTGAGCCGGCCTTCAGGTTCGATGCCTGTTTGTTTAACATATGCGTGACGGCGAGGTCAAATGTTCTTATCAACTTCGGGTTGTGCTGGCCATCAAATTAGATGCCTGTTTATTTAACAGATGCCTGACAGCAAGGTCAGATGTTCTTCTCAACATCGGGTTAAGCCGACCTTCGTGTTCGATGCTTGTTTATTTAATAGATGTCTGACGGCGAGGTCATATGTTCCTTTCAATTTCGTGGTGAGCCATCCTTCGAGTTTGATGCATGTTTCTTTAATAGATGCCTGACAGCTAGGTCAAATGTTTTTCTCAACTACGGGTTGAGAAGGCCTTCGGGTTCGATGCCTATTTGTTTAACAGATGCCTAACGGTGAGGTTAGATGTTCTTCTCAATTTCGGGTGGAGTCAACCTTCGAGTTTGACGCATGTTTATTTAACTGATTCCTGACGGCGAGGTCAGATGTTCTTCTCAACTTCGGGTTGAGCCACCGTTCTGGTTCGATGCTTGTTTGTTTAATAGATTCCTGACGGGGACGTCAAATGTTCCTCTCAACTTCGTGTTGAGTCGGTCTTCGGGTTCAATGCCTGTTTGTTTAACAGATACCTGACGGTGAGGTCAGATGTTCTTCTCAACTTCGGGTTAAGCCGACCTTCGGGTTCGATGCCGGTTTGTTTAACAGATGCTTGACGGTGAGGTCAAATGTTCTTCTCAACTTTTGTTTGAGCCGGCCTTCGGGTTCGATGCATGTTTATTTAACATATGCGTGAAGGCGAGGTCAGATGTTCCTCTCAAATTCGTGTTGAGCCGGCCTTCGGGTTTGATGCCCGTTTATTTAACAAATGCCTGGCGGCGAGGTCAGATGTTGCTCTCAACTTCGTGTTGAGCGGGACTTCATGTTCGATGCCTATTTGTTTAACAGATGCCTTACGGCAAGGTCAGGTATTTCTATGAACTTCGTGTTGAGCCGGCCATCGGGTTCGATGCCTGTTTGTTTAACAGATGCCTGACAGTAAGGTCAGATGTTCTTCTCAACTTCGGGTTGATCCGGCCTTGGGGTTCGATGCCTGTTTGTTTAACAGATGCCTGACGGTGAGGTCATATGTTGCTCTCAAATTCGTGTTGAGCGAGACTTTGTGTTCGATGCCTATTTGTTTAACAGATGCCTGGCAACGAGGTCAGATGTTCTTCTCACCTTCGGTTTGAGCCGTCCTTCGGGTTCGATTCCTGTTTGTTTAACTGATGTTTGACAACGAGGTTAGATATTCTTCTACACTTCGGGATGAGCCGACCATCAATCTCGATGCCTGTTTGTTTAATAGATGCCTGAGAGCAAGGTTAGATGTTCTTCTCAACTTCGGGTTGAGCTGGCCTCCGGGTTCGATGCCTGTTTGTTTAACAGATCCCTGACGGCGAGGTCAGATATACTTCTCAACTTCGTGTTGAGCCGCCCTTCGGGTTCGATGCTTGTTTGTTTAACAAATGCCCAACGGCGAGGTCAAATGTTCCTCTCAACTTCTTGTTGAGCCGACCTTCGGGTTCGATGCCTATTTGTTTAACATATGCGTGACGGCGAGGTCTAATGTTCTTATCAACTTCGAGTTGAGCTGACCATCAAATTCGATGCCTGTTTATTTAACAGATGCCTGACAGCGAGTTCAGATGTTCTTCTCAACTTCGGGTTCAGCCAGCCTTCGGGTTCGATGCCTGTTTGTTTAATAGATGCCTCACGGTGAGGTTAGATGTTCTTCTCAACTTTGTGTTGAGCCAGCCTTCGTGTTTGATGCATGTTTGTTTAACAGATGCCTGACGGCGAGGTCAGATGTTCTTCTCAACTTCGGGTTTAGTCGCCCTTCTGGTTTGATGCCTGTTTGTTTAGCAGATGCCTGACGGAGACGTCAAAGGTTCCTCTACACTTCGTGTTGAGCCGGCCTTCGGGTTCGATGCCTGTTTGTTTAACAGATACCTGACGGTGAGGTCAAATGTTCTTTTCAACTTCGGGTTGAGCCGACCTTCGGGTTCGATGCCTGTTTGTTTAAGAGATGCCTGACGGCGAGATCAAATGTTCTTCTCAACTTTTGGTTGAGCCGGCCTTCGAGTTCGATGCCTGTTTATTTAACATATGCTTTAAGGCGAGGTCAGATGCTTCTCTCAACTTCTTGTTTAGCCGGTCATCGGGTTCGATGCCCGTTTGTTTAACAAATGCCTGACGGCGAGGTTAGATACTCCTATGAATTTCGTGTTGCGCCGGCCTTCGGGTACGATGCCTGTTTATTTAATAGATGTCTGACTGCAAGGTCATATGTTCCTTTCAACTTCGTGGTGAGCCATCCTTCGAGTTCGATGCCTGGTTGTTTAATAGATGCCTGACAGCTAGGTTAAATGTTTTTCTCAACTACGGGTTGAGAAGGCCTTCGGGTTCGATGCCTACTTGTTTAACAGATGCCTAACGGTGAGGTTAGATGTTCTTCTCAATTTCGGGTGGAGCCAACCTTCGAGTTTAATGCATGTTTATTTAACTGATTCCTGACGGCGAGGTCAGATGTTCTTCTCAACTTCGGGTTGAGCCACCGTTCTGGTTCGATGCTTGTTTGTTTAATAGATTCCTGACGGGGACGTCAAATGTTCCTCTCAACTTCGTGTTGAGTCGGTCTTCGGGTTCAATGCCTGTTTGTTTAACAGATACCTGACGGTGAGGTCAGATGTTCTTCTCAACTCCGGGTTAAGCCGACCTTCGGGTTCGATGCCTGTTTGTTTAACAGATGCTTGACGGTGAGGTCAAATGTTCTTCTCAACTTTTGTTTGAGCCGGCCTTCGGGTTCGATGCATGTTTATTTAACATATGCGTGAAGGCGAGGTCAGATGTTTCTCTCAAATTCGTGTTGAGCCGGCCTTCGGGTTTGATGCCCGTTTATTTAACAAATGCCTGGCGGCGAGGTCAGATGTTGCTCTCAACTTCGTGTTGAGCGGGACTTCATGTTCGATGCCTATTTGTTTAACAGATGCCTTACGGCAAGGTCAGGTATTTCTATGAACTTCGTGTTGAGCCGGCCATCGGGTTCGATGCCTATTTGTTTAACAGATGCCTGACAGTAAGGTCAGATGTTCTTCTCAACTTCGGGTTGATCCGGCCTTGGGGTTCGATGCCTGTTTGTTTAACAGATGCCTGACGGCGAGGTCAGATGTTGCTCTCAAATTCGTGTTGAGCGAGACTTTGTGTTCGATGCCTATTTGTTTAACAGATGCCTGGCAACGAGGTCAGATGTTCTTCTCACCTTCGGTTTGAGCCGTCCTTCGGGTTCGATTCCTGTTTGTTTAACTGATGTCTGACAACGAGGTTAGATATTCTTCTACACTTCGGGATGAGCCGACCATCAATCTCGATGCCTGTTAGTTTAATAGATGCCTGAGAGCAAGGTTAGATGTTCTTCTCAACTTCGGGTTGAGCTGGCCTCCGGGTTCGATGCCTGTTTGTTTAACAGATCCCTGACGGCGAGGTCAGATATACTTCTCAACTTCGTGTTGAGCCGCCCTTCGGGTTCGATGCTTGTTTGTTTAACAAATGCCCAACGGCGAGGTCAAATGTTCCTCTCAACTTCTTGTTGAGCCGACCTTCGGGTTCGATGCCTGTTTGTTTAACATATGCGTGACGGCGAGGTCTAATGTTCTTATCAACTTCGAGTTGAGCTGACCATCAAATTCGATGCCTGTTTATTTAATAGATGCCTGACAGCGAGGTCAGATGTTCTTCTCAACTTCGGGTTCAGCCAGCCTTCGGGTTCGATGCCTGTTTGTTTAATAGATGCCTCACGGTGAGGTTAGATGTTCTTCTCAACTTTGTGTTGAGCCAGCCTTCGGGTTTGATGCATGTTTGTTTAACAGATACCTGACAGCGAGGTCAGATGTTCTTCTCAACTTCGGGTTTAGTCGCCCTTCTGGTTTGATGCCTGTTTGTTTAGCAGATGCCTGACGGAGACGTCAAAGGTTCCTCTACACTTCGTGTTGAGCCGGCCTTCGGGTTCGATGCCTGTTTGTTTAACAGATACCTGACGGTGAGGTCAAATGTTCTTTTCAACTTCGGGTTGAGCCGACCTTCGGGTTCGATGCCTGTTTGTTTAAGAGATGCCTGACGGCGAGATCAAATGTTCTTCTCAACTTTTGGTTGAGCCGGCCTTCGAGTTCGATGCCTTTTTATTTAACATATGCTTTAAGGCGAGGTCAGATGCTTCTCTCAACTTCGTGTTTAGCCGGCCATCGGGTTCGATGCCCGTTTGTTTAACAAATGCCTGGCGGTGAGGTCAAACATTGGTCTCAACTTCTTGTTGAGCGGGACTTCGTGTTTGATGCCTATTTGTTTAACAGATGCCTTACGGCGAGGTCAGATATTCGTATGAACTTTGTGTTGAGCCGGCCTTAGGGTTCTATGCATGTTTGTTTAACAGATGCCTGACAGCTACGTCATATGGTCTTCTCAACTTCGGGTTGATCCGCCCTACGGGTTTGATGCCTGTTTGTTTAACAAATGCCTGACGGCGAGGTCAAATGTTCCTCTTAACTTCCTATTGATCCGCCCTTGGGGTTCGATGCTTGTTTATTTAAAAGATGCCTGACGGCAAGGTCAGATGTTGCTCTCAAATTCGTGTTGAGCGAGACTTCGTGTTCGATGCCTATTTGTTTAACAGATTCCTGGCAACGAGGTCAGATGTTCTTCTTATCTTCGGTTTGAGCCGGCCTTCGGGTTCGATTCCTGTTTGTTTAACTGATGTCTGACAACGAGGTCAGATATTCTTCTACACTTCGGGATGAGCCGACCATCACTCTCGAGGCCTGTTTGTTTAACAGATGCATGACATCAAGGTTAGATGTTCTTCTCAACTTCAGGTTGAGCCGGCCTCCGGGTTCGATGCCTGTTTGTTTAACAGATCCCTAACGGCGAGGTCAGATATACTTATCAACTTCGTGTTGAGCCGCCCTTCGGGTTCGATCCCTGTTTGTTTAACAGATGCCCGACGGCGAGGTCAAATGTTCCTCTCAACTTCTTGTTGAGCTGACCTTCGGGTTCGATGCCTGTTTATTTAACAGATGCCTGACAACAAGGTCAGATGTTCTTCTCAACTTCGGGTTCAGCCGGCCTTTGGGTTCGATGCCTGTTTGTTTAACAGATGCCTCACGGTGAGGTTAGATAATCTTCTCAACTTTGGGTTGAGCCATCCTTCGGGTTTGATGCATGTTTGTTTAACAGATTCCTGATGGTGAGGTCAGATGTTCTTCTCAACTTCGGGTTTAGCCGCCCTTCTGGTTCGATGCCTGTTTGTTTAGCAGATGCCTGACGGAGACGTCAAAGGTTCCTCTCAACTTCGTGTTGAGCCGGCCTTCGGGTTCGATGCCTGTTTGTTTAACAGATACATGATAGTGAGTTCAAATGTTCTTTTCAACTTCGGGTTGAGCCGACCTTCGGGTTCGATGCCTGTTTGTTTAACAGATGCCTGACGGCGAGATCAAATGTTCTTCTCAACTTTTGGTTGAGCCGGCCTTCGGGTTCGATGCCTGTTTATTTAACATATGCTTGAAGGCGAGGTCAGATGTTCCTCTCAACTTCGTGTTTAGTCTTCCTTTGGGTTCGATGCCCGTTTGTTTATCAAATACCTGGCGGTGAGGTCAAACGTTGCTCTCAACTTCGTGTTGAGCGGGACTTCGTGTTCGATGGCTATTTGTTTAACAGATGCCTTACGGCGAGGTCAGATATTCCTATGAACTTCGTGTTGAGCCGACCTTAGGGTTCGATGCGTGTTTGTTTAACAGATGCCTGACAGCAACGTCATATGGTCTTCTCAACTTCGGGTTGAGCCGCCCTACGGGTTCGATGCCTGTTTGTTTAACAAATGCCTGACGTCGAGGTCAAATGTTACTCTCAACTTCCTGTTGATCCGGCCTTGGGGTTCGATGCTTGTTTATTTAACAGATGCCTGACAGCAAGGTCAGATGTTGCTCTCAAATTCGTGTTGAGCGAGACTTCGTGTTAGATGCCTATTTGTTTAACAGATGCCTGGCAACGGGGTCAGATGTTCTTCTCACCATCGGTTTGATCCGGCCTTCGGGTTCGATTCCTGTTTGTTTAACTGATGTCAGACAACGAGGTCAGATATTCTTCTACACTTCGGGATGAGCCGACCATCAATCTCGATGCCTGTTTGTTTAACAGATGCCTGACAGCAAGGTTAGATGTTCTTCTCAACTTCGAGTTGAGCCGGCCTCCGGGTTCGATGCCTGTTTGTTTAACAGATCCCTGACGGCGAGGTCAGATATACTTCTCAACTTCGTGTTGAGCCGCCCTTCGGGTTCGATGCCTGTTTGTTTAACAGATGCCCGACGGCGAGGTCAAATGTTCCTCTCAACTTCTTGTTGAGCTGGCCTTCGGGTTTGATGCATGTTTGTTTAACAGATTCCTGACGGCGAGGTCTAATGTTCTTATCAACTTCGAGTTGAGCTGACCATCAAATTCGATGCCTGTTTATTTAACAGATTCCTGACGGCGAGGTCAGATGTTCTTCTCAACTTCGGGTTCAGCCAGCCTTCGGGTTCGATGCCTGTTTGTTTAATAGATGCCTCACGGTGAGGTTAGATGTTCTTCTCAACTTTGTGTTGAGCCAGCCTTCGGGTTTGATGCATGTTTGTTTAACAGATGCCTGACGGCGAGGTCAGATGTTCTTCTCAACTTCGGGTTTAGTCGCCCTTCTGGTTTGATGCCTGTTTGTTTAGCAGATGCCTGACGGAGACGTCAAAGGTTCCTCTACACTTCGTGTTGAGCCGGCCTTCGGGTTCGATGCCTGTTTGTTTAACAGATACCTGACGGTGAGGTCAAATGTTCTTTTCAACTTCGGGTTGAGCCGACCTTCGGGTTCGATGCCTGTTTGTTTAAGAGATGCCTGACGGCGAGATCAAATGTTCTTCTCAACTTTTGGTTGAGCCGGCCTTCGAGTTCGATGCCTTTTTATTTAACATATGCTTTAAGGCGAGGTCAGATGCTTCTCTCAACTTCGTGTTTAGCCGGCCATCGGGTTCGATGCCCGTTTGTTTAACAAATGCCTGGCGGTGAGGTCAAACATTGGTCTCAACTTCTTGTTGAGCGGGACTTCGTGTTTGATGCCTATTTGTTTAACAGATGCCTTACGGCGAGGTCAGATATTCGTATGAACTTTGTGTTGAGCCGGCCTTAGGGTTCTATGCATGTTTGTTTAACAGATGCCTGACAGCTACGTCATATGGTCTTCTCAACTTCGGGTTGATCCGCCCTACGGGTTTGATGCCTGTTTGTTTAACAAATGCCTGACGGCGAGGTCAAATGTTCCTCTTAACTTCCTATTGATCCGCCCTTGGGGTTCGATGCTTGTTTATTTAAAAGATGCCTGACGGCAAGGTCAGATGTTGCTCTCAAATTCGTGTTGAGCGAGACTTCGTGTTCGATGCCTATTTGTTTAACAGATTCCTGGCAACGAGGTCAGATGTTCTTCTTATCTTCGGTTTGAGCCGGCCTTCGGGTTCGATTCCTGTTTGTTTAACTGATGTCTGACAACGAGGTCAGATATTCTTCTACACTTCGGGATGAGCCGACCATCAATCTCGAGGCCTGTTTGTTTAACAGATGCATGACATCAAGGTTAGATGTTCTTCTCAACTTCAGGTTGAGCCGGCCTCCGGGTTCGATGCCTGTTTGTTTAACAGATCCCTAACGGCGAGGTCAGATATACTTATCAACTTCGTGTTGAGCCGCCCTTCGGGTTCGATCCCTGTTTGTTTAACAGATGCCCGACGGCGAGGTCAAATGTTCCTCTCAACTTCTTGTTGAGCTGACCTTCGGGTTCGATGCCTGTTTATTTAACAGATGCCTGACAACAAGGTCAGATGTTCTTCTCAACTTCGGGTTCAGCCGGCCTTTGGGTTCGATGCCTGTTTGTTTAACAGATGCCTCACGGTGAGGTTAGATAATCTTCTCAACTTTGGGTTGAGCCATCCTTCGGGTTTGATGCATGTTTGTTTAACAGATTCCTGATGGTGAGGTCAGATGTTCTTCTCAACTTCGGGTTTAGCCGCCCTTCTGGTTCGATGCCTGTTTGTTTAGCAGATGCCTGACGGAGACGTCAAAGGTTCCTCTCAACTTCGTGTTGAGCCGGCCTTCGGGTTCGATGCCTGTTTGTTTAACAGATACATGATAGTGAGTTCAAATGTTCTTTTCAACTTCGGGTTGAGCCGACCTTCGGGTTCGATGCCTGTTTGTTTAACAGATGCCTGACGGCGAGATCAAATGTTCTTCTCAACTTTTGGTTGAGCCGGCCTTCGGGTTCGATGCCTGTTTATTTAACATATGCTTGAAGGCGAGGTCAGATGTTCCTCTCAACTTCGTGTTTAGTCTTCCTTTGGGTTCGATGCCCGTTTGTTTATCAAATACCTGGCGGTGAGGTCAAACGTTGCTCTCAACTTCGTGTTGAGCGGGACTTCGTGTTCGATGGCTATTTGTTTAACAGATGCCTTACGGCGAGGTCAGATATTCCTATGAACTTCGTGTTGAGCCGGCCTTAGGGTTCGATGCGTGTTTGTTTAACAGATGCCTGACAGCAACGTCATATGGTCTTCTCAACTTCGGGTTGAGCCGCCCTACGGGTTCGATGCCTGTTTGTTTAACAAATGCCTGACGTCGAGGTCAAATGTTACTCTCAACTTCCTGTTGATCCGGCCTTGGGGTTCGATGCTTGTTTATTTAACAGATGCCTGACAGCAAGGTCAGATGTTGCTCTCAAATTCGTGTTGAGCGAGACTTCGTGTTAGAGGCCTATTTGTTTAACAGATGCCTGGCAACGGGGTCAGATGTTCTTCTCACCATCGGTTTGATCCGGCCTTCGGGTTCGATTCCTGTTTGTTTAACTGATGTCAGACAACGAGGTCAGATATTCTTCTACACTTCGGGATGAGCCGACCATCAATCTCGATGCCTGTTTGTTTAACAGATGCCTGACAGCAAGGTTAGATGTTCTTCTCAACTTCGAGTTGAGCCGGCCTCCGGGTTCGATGCCTGTTTGTTTAACAGATCCCTGACGGCGAGGTCAGATATACTTCTCAACTTCGTGTTGAGCCGCCCTTCGGGTTCGATGCCTGTTTGTTTAACAGATGCCCGACGGCGAGGTCAAATGTTCCTCTCAACTTCTTGTTGAGCTGGCCTTCGGGTTTGATGCATGTTTGTTTAACAGATTCCTGACGGCGAGGTCTAATGTTCTTATCAACTTCGAGTTGAGCTGACCATCAAATTCGATGCCTGTTTATTTAACAGATTCCTGACGGCGAGGTCAGATGTTCTTCTCAACTTCGGGTTCAGCCAGCCTTCGGGTTCGATGCCTGTTTGTTTAATAGATGCCTCACGGTGAGGTTAGATGTTCTTCTCAACTTTGTGTTGAGCCAGCCTTCGGGTTTGATGCATGTTTGTTTAACAGATACCTGACAGCGAGGTCAGATGTTCTTCTCAACTTCGGGTTTAGTCGCCCTTCTGGTTTGATGCCTGTTTGTTTAGCAGATGCCTGACGGAGACGTCAAAGGTTCCTCTACACTTCGTGTTGAGCCGGCCTTCGGGTTCGATGCCTGTTTGTTTAACAGATACCTGACGGTGAGGTCAAATGTTCTTTTCAACTTCGGGTTGAGCCGACCTTCGGGTTCGATGCCTGTTTGTTTAAGAGATGCCTGACGGCGAGATCAGATGTTCTTCTCACCTTCGGTTTGAGCCGTCCTTCGGGTTCGATTCCTGTTTGTTTAACTGATGTCTGACAACGAGGTTAGATATTCTTCTACACTTCGGGATGAGCCGACCATCAATCTCGATGCCTGTTAGTTTAATAGATGCCTGAGAGCAAGGTTAGATGTTCTTCTCAACTTCGGGTTGAGCTGGCCTCCGGGTTCGATGCCTGTTTGTTTAACAGATCCCTGACGGCGAGGTCAGATATACTTCTCAACTTCGTGTTGAGCCGCCCTTCGGGTTCGATGCTTGTTTGTTTAACAAATGCCCAACGGTGAGGTCAAATGTTCCTCTCAACTTCTTGTTGAGCCGACCTTCGGGTTCGATGCCTGTTTGTTTAACATATGCGTGACGGCGAGGTCTAATGTTCTTATCAACTTCGAGTTGAGCTGACCATCAAATTCGATGCCTGTTTATTTAATAGATGCCTGACAGCGAGGTCAGATGTTCTTCTCAACTTCGGGTTCAGCCAGCCTTCGGGTTCGATGCCTGTTTGTTTAATAGATGCCTCACGGTGAGGTTAGATGTTCTTCTCAACTTTGTGTTGAGCCAGCCTTCGGGTTTGATGCATGTTTGTTTAACAGATGCCTGACGGCGAGGTCAGATGTTCTTCTCAACTTCGGGTTTAGTCGCCCTTCTGGTTTGATGCCTGTTTGTTTAGCAGATGCCTGACGGAGACGTCAAAGGTTCCTCTACACTTCGTGTTGAGCCGGCCTTCGGGTTCGATGCCTGTTTGTTTAACAGATACCTGACGGTGAGGTCAAATGTTCTTTTCAACTTCGGGTTGAGCCGACCTTCGGGTTCGATGCCTGTTTGTTTAAGAGATGCCTGACGGCGAGATCAAATGTTCTTCTCAACTTTTGGTTGAGCCGGCCTTCGAGTTCGATGCCTTTTTATTTAACATATGCTTTAAGGCGAGGTCAGATGCTTCTCTCAACTTCGTGTTTAGCCGGCCATCGGGTTCGATGCCCGTTTGTTTAACAAATGCCTGGCGGTGAGGTCAAACATTGGTCTCAACTTCTTGTTGAGCGGGACTTCGTGTTTGATGCCTATTTGTTTAACAGATGCCTTACGGCGAGGTCAGATATTCGTATGAACTTTGTGTTGAGCCGGCCTTAGGGTTCTATGCATGTTTGTTTAACAGATGCCTGACAGCTACGTCATATGGTCTTCTCAACTTCGGGTTGATCCGCCCTACGGGTTTGATGCCTGTTTGTTTAACAAATGCCTGACGGCGAGGTCAAATGTTCCTCTTAACTTCCTATTGATCCGCCCTTGGGGTTCGATGCTTGTTTATTTAAAAGATGCCTGACGGCAAGGTCAGATGTTGCTCTCAAATTCGTGTTGAGCGAGACTTCGTGTTCGATGCCTATTTGTTTAACAGATTCCTCGCAACGAGGTCAGATGTTCTTCTTATCTTCGGTTTGAGCCGGCCTTCGGGTTCGATTCCTGTTTGTTTAACTGATGTCTGACAACGAGGTCAGATATTCTTCTACACTTCGGGATGAGCCGACCATCAATCTCGAGGCCTGTTTGTTTAACAGATGCATGACATCAAGGTTAGATGTTCTTCTCAACTTCAGGTTGAGCCGGCCTCCGGGTTCGATGCCTGTTTGTTTAACAGATCCCTAACGGCGAGGTCAGATATACTTATCAACTTCGTGTTGAGCCGCCCTTCGGGTTCGATCCCTGTTTGTTTAACAGATGCCCGACGGCGAGGTCAAATGTTCCTCTCAACTTCTTGTTGAGCTGACCTTCGGGTTCGATGCCTGTTTATTTAACAGATGCCTGACAACAAGGTCAGATGTTCTTCTCAACTTCGGGTTCAGCCGGCCTTTGGGTTCGATGCCTGTTTGTTTAACAGATGCCTCACGGTGAGGTTAGATAATCTTCTCAACTTTGGGTTGAGCCATCCTTCGGGTTTGATGCATGTTTGTTTAACAGATTCCTGATGGTGAGGTCAGATGTTCTTCTCAACTTCGGGTTTAGCCGCCCTTCTGGTTCGATGCCTGTTTGTTTAGCAGATGCCTGACGGAGACGTCAAAGGTTCCTCTCAACTTCGTGTTGAGCCGGCCTTCGGGTTCGATGCCTGTTTGTTTAACAGATACATGATAGTGAGTTCAAATGTTCTTTTCAACTTCGGGTTGAGCCGACCTTCGGGTTCGATGCCTGTTTGTTTAACAGATGCCTAACGGCGAGATCAAATGTTCTTCTCAACTTTTGGTTGAGCCGGCCTTCGGGTTCGATGCCTGTTTATTTAACATATGCTTGAAGGCGAGGTTAGATGTTCCTCTCAACTTCGTGTTTAGTCTTCCTTTGGGTTCGATGCCCGTTTGTTTATCAAATACCTGGCGGTGAGGTCAAACGTTGCTCTCAACTTCGTGTTGAGCGGGACTTCGTGTTCGATGGCTATTTGTTTAACAGATGCCTTACGGCGAGGTCAGATATTCCTATGAACTTCGTGTTGAGCCGGCCTTAGGGTTCGATGCGTGTTTGTTTAACAGATGCCTGACAGCAACGTCATATGGTCTTCTCAACTTCGTGTTGAGCCGCCCTACGGGTTCGATGCCTGTTTGTTTAACAAATGCCTGACGTCGAGGTCAAATGTTACTCTCAACTTCCTGTTGATCCGGCCTTGGGGTTCGATGCTTGTTTATTTAACAGATGCCTGACAGCAAGGTCAGATGTTGCTCTCAAATTCGTGTTGAGCGAGACTTCGTGTTAGATGCCTATTTGTTTAACAGATGCCTGGCAACGGGGTCAGATGTTCTTCTCACCATCGGTTTGATCCGGCCTTCGGGTTCGATTCCTGTTTGTTTAACTGATGTCAGGCAACGAGGTCAGATATTCTTCTACACTTCGGGATGAGCCGACCATCAATCTCGATGCCTGTTTGTTTAACAGATGCCTGACAGCAAGGTTAGATGTTCTTCTCAACTTCGAGTTGAGCCGGCCTCCGGGTTCGATGCCTGTTTGTTTAACAGATCCCTGACGGCGAGGTCAGATATACTTCTCAACTTCGTGTTGAGCCGCCCTTCGGGTTCGATGCCTGTTTGTTTAACAGATGCCCGACGGCGAGGTCAAATGTTCCTCTCAACTTCTTGTTGAGCTGGCCTTCGGGTTTGATGCATGTTTGTTTAACAGATTCCTGACGGCGAGGTTAGATGTTCTTCTCAATTTCGGGTGGAGCCAACCTTCGAGTTTGATGCATGTTTGTTTAACAGATTCCTGACGGCGAGGTCAGATGTTCTTCTCAACTTCGGGTTGAGCCACCGTTCTGGTTCGATGCCTGTTTGTTTAATAGATTCCTGACGGGGACGTCAAATGTTCCTCTCAACTTCGTGTTTAGCCGGTCTTCGGGTTCAATGCCTGTTTGTTTAACAGATACCTGACGGTGAGGTCAGATGTTCTTCTCAACTTCGGGTTGAGCCGACCTTCGGGTTCGATGCCTGTTTGTTTAACAGATGTCTGACGGCGAGGTCAAATGTTCTTCTCAACTTTTGTTTGAGCCGACCTTCACGTTTAATGCATGTTTATTTAACATATGCTTGACGGCGAGGTCAGATGTTCCTCTCAAATTCGTATTGAGCCGGCCTTCGGGTTCGATGCCCGTTTGTTTAACAAATTCCTGGCGGCGAAGTCAGATGTTGCTCTCAACTTCGTGTTGAGCGGGACTTCATGTTCGATGCGTATTTGTTTAACAGATGCCTTACGGAGAGGTCAGGTATTCCTATGAATTTCGTGTTGAGCCGGTCATCGGGTTCAATGCCTGTTTGTTTAACAGATGCCTGACAGTGAGGTCAGATATTCTTCTCAACTTTGGGTTGAGCCGCCCTTCGGGTTCGATGCCTGTTTGTTTAACAGATGCCTGACAGGGAGGTCAAATGTTACTCTCAATTTCGTGTTGAGCCGGTCATGGGGTTCGATGCCTGTCTGTTTAGCAGATGCCTGACGGAGACGTCAGTTGTTGCTCTCAACTTCGTGTTGAGCGAGACTTCGTGTCGATGCCTATTTGTTTAACAGATGCTTGGCGGCGAGGTCAGATGTTCTTCTCACCTTCGGTTTGAGATGGCCTTCGGGTTCGATTCCTGTTTGTTTAACTGATGCCTGAGAACAAGGTCAGATGTTCTTCTCAACTTCGGGATGAGCCGACCATCAATCTTGATGCCTGTTTGTTTAACAGATGCCTGACAGCGAGGTCAGATGTTCTTTTGAACTTCGGGTTGAGCCGGCCTCCAGGTTCAATGCCTGTTTGTTTAACAGATCCCTGACGGCGAGGTCAGATGTACTTCTCAACTTTGTGTTGAGCCGCCCTTCAGGTTCGATGCCCGTTTGTTTAACAGATGCCTGACGGTGAGGTCAAATGTTCCTCTCAACTTCTTGTTGAGCCGGCCTTCAGGTTTGATGCCTGTTTTTTTAACAGATGCCTGACGGCGAGGTCTAATGCTCTTAAAAACTTCAGGTTGAGCTGGTTGTTGCACCCCAAAATTTGCTCAACCTTTTGTTAACTTAGTATATGTTTCATTTCATTTCATTTTGTCCTAGCATTTCCATTGCATAGTATATTTCATTTTACAGGGGATCAATAGGTTGTGCATAGCAAGAGAGGTCTTCTTAGAGTGTTGAGCCTAAGCAAGGGTTATTGCTCAAGCTTGAATGATCATCAAGTCATCTTGAAGTTGTCAATAGCCTTGTGAAAAAATATATGGATGTGTGTGGGTCAGCTCCTAACTTGGAGGCCAATTGAAGAACATCAGAAGATTGTGAATGCATGATTATGGGTATGAGATGTTCAGAGAGCTCATTGAGTGCTTTGAGAGCCATTTGGAGTTTATTCAAGTTGTTGTATGGAGTGGAACAAGCCCCTGGCAAAAGTGTGGCATCTAGGGTTTTCATCTAGTAAATCCTCCGTTAACTATGAAATTGAAGGAGGTTACAACTTAATTCCAAGTCTCTATGGTCATGGGATGTTGTTTTGAGATGTCTAATATATCATTTCAAGATCAATTCATCAAGGATCAAGGGAGTGAGAAGTTACTAAATTAGGGTTCTTAGGGTAAAATCCCCTATTTAGTGCCTGACTTCAAAGCCACCTACCTTAAGATACAAGTCTCATTCCAGCTTTTGACCAACATCAAACTTGTAGAACATGTTCTTAGCTTTCTTTTGAGTACTAGAACTCCTTGATTGGATTTATAGAACTCAAGTTATGATCCAGACAAGTTACAGGTCATCAGATGAATGTGATTTTGGTCAACAAAAGTGAACCAACTTCTAAGCCATTTTTGACCTAGAAGGGTGTTTCTCCTCAACTTTTGGCCAACATGAAAATTGTAGGTCATGGTCTTAGCTTTCCAAGGAGTACTAGAAGTCTTTCATATGATTTGTAGAAATCAGGTTATGAGGGTTACAAGTCAGGGGTACTTTGGGAAAGTAAGATTATAGGTCATAAATTGATAGGTCAATTTCACCAACTTACACACTTCAAATGGAAATCTTTTTAACATGAAACTTGCTCCAAATAGGGACATTTGCATTAAAAAATCATTTCTTGTCATGTTTGGAGCTTTGATTGAAGATTGGATGTTTGAATTTTTCATAAAGAAGGCTTAAAATGAGAAAATGAGGATTAATTGATTTGGAACTTTTTCAAGGCAAATTTATACATTTCTTGAGTGAAAATGATGTTCTAAAGACAACGCCAATTTCACATTTGCAATTTGAGGTATTTAGATTGGTCATTTTCATGGTTTCTTCATCTTGAAATAACAAATTGGGGTTCGATGCGTGTTTGTTTAACAGATGCCTGACAGCGACGTCATATGGTCTTCTCAACTTCGGGTTGAGCCGCCCTACGGGTTCGATGCCTGTTTGTTTAACAAATGCCTGACGTCGAGGTCAAATGTTCCTCTCAACTTCCTGTTGATCCGGCCATGGGGTTCGATGCTTGTTTATTTAACAGATGCTTGACGGCAAGGTCAGATGTTGCTCTCAAATTCGTGTTGAGCGAGACTTCGTGATAGATGCCTATTTGTTTAACAGATGCCTGGCAACGGGGTCAGATGTTCTTCTCACCTTCAGTTTGAGTCGGCCTTCGGGTTCGATTCCTGTTTGTTTAACTGATGTCTGACAACGAGGTCAGATATTCTTCTTCACTTCGGGATGAGCCTACCATCAATCACAATGCCTGTTTGTTTAACAGATGCCTGCAGCAAGGTTAGATGTTCTTCTCAACTTCGGGTTGAGCCGGCCTCCGGGTTCGATGCCTGTTTGTTTAACAGATCCCTGACGGCGAGGTCAGATATACTTCTCAACTTCGTGTTGAGCCGCCCTTCGGGTTCGATGCCTGTTTGTTTAACAGATGCCCGACGGCGAGGTCAAATGTTCCTCTCAACTTCTTGTTGAGCTGGCCTTTGGGTTCGATGAATGTTTGTTTAACATATGCGTGACAGCGAGGTCTAATGTTCTTATCAACTTCGGGTTGAGTTGGCCATCAAATTCAATGCATGTTTATTTAACAGACGCCTGACAGCAAGGTCAGATGTTCTTCTCAACTTCGGGTTGAGCCGGCCTTCGGGTTCGATGCCTGTTTGTTTAACAGATGCCTCACGGTGAGGTTAGATGTTCTTCTCAACTTCGGGTTTAGCCGCCCTTCTGGTTCGATGCATGTTTGTTTAGCAGATGCCTGACGGAGACGTCAAAGGTTCCTCCAACTTCGTGTTGAGCCGGCCTTCGGGTTTGATGCCTGTTTGTTTAACAGATACCTGACGGTGAGGTCAAATGATCTTTTCAACTTCGGGTTTAGCCAACCTTCGGGTTCGATGCCTGTTTTTTTAACAGATGCCTAACGGCGAGATCAAATGTTCTTCTCAACTTTTGGTTGAGCTGGCCTTCGGGTTCGATGCCTGTTTATTTAACATATGCTTGAAGGCGAGGTCAGATGTTCCTCTCAACTTCTTGTTGAGCCGGCCTTCAGGTTCGATGCCTGTTTGTTTAACATATGCGTGACGGCGAGGTCAAATGTTCTTATCAACTTCGGGTTGTGCTGGCCATCAAATTCGATGCCTGTTTATTTAACAGATGCCTGACAGCAAGGTCAGATGTTCTTCTCAACATCGGGTTGAGCCGACCTTCGTGTTTGATGCTTGTTTATTTAATAGATGTCTGACGGCGAGGTCATATGTTCCTTTCAATTTCGTGGTGAGCCATCCTTCGAGTTTGATGCATGTTTCTTTAATAGATGCCTGACAGCTAGGTCAAATGTTTTTCTCAACTACGGGTTGAGAAGGCCTTCGGGTTCAATGCCTATTTGTTTAACAGATGCCTAACGGTGAGGTTAGATGTTCTTCTCAATTTCGGGTGGAGTCAACCTTCGAGTTTGACGCATGTTTGTTTAACTGATTCCTGACGGCGAGGTCAGATGTTCTTCTCAACTTCGGGTTGAGCCACCGTTCTGGTTCGATGCCTGTTTGTTTAATAGATTCCTGATGGGGACGTCAAATGTTCCTCTCAAATTCGTGTTGAGCCGGTCTTCGGGTTCAATGCCTGTTTGTTTAACAGATACCTGACGGTGAGGTCAGATGTTCTTCTCAACTTCGGGTTGAGCCGACCTTCGGGTTCGATGCCTGTTTGTTTAACAGATGCCTGACGGAGAGGTCAAATGTTCTTCTCAACTTTTGTTTGAGCCGGCCTTCGGGTTCGATGCATAATTATTTAACATATGCGTGAAGACGAGGTCAGATGTTCCTCTCAAATTCGTGTTGAGCCGGCCTTCGGGTTCAATGCCCATTTATTTAACAAATGCCTGGCGGCGAGGTCAGATGTTGCTCTCAACTTCGTGTTGAGCGGGACTTCGTGTTCGATGCCTATTTGTTTAACAGATGCCATACGGCAAGGTCAGGTATTTCTATGAACTTCGTGTTGAGCCGGCCATCGGGTTCGATGCCTGTTTGTTTAACAGATGCCTGACAGTGAGGTCAGATGTTCTTCTCAACTTCGGGTTGAGCCGCCCTTCGGGTTCGATGCCTGTTTGTTTAACAGATGCCTGACGGCGAGGTCAGATGTTGCTCTCAAATTCGTGTTGAGCGAGACTTCGTGTTCGATGCCTATTTGTTTAACATATGCCTGGCAACGAGGTCAGATGTTCTTCTCACCTTCGGTTTGAGCCGGCCTTCGGGTTCGATTCCTGTTTGTTTAACTGATGTCTGACAACGAGGTCAGATATTCTTCTACACTTAGGGATTAGCCGACCATCAATCTCGATGCCTGTTTGTTTAACAGATGCCTGACAACAAGGTTAGATGTTCTTCTCAACTTCGGGTTGAGCCGGCCTCCGGGTTCGATGCCTGTTTGTTTAACAGATCCCTGACGGCGAAGTCAGATATACTTCTCAACTTCGTGTTGAGCTGGCCTTCGGGTTCGATGCCTGTTGGTTTAACAAATACCTGACGGTGAGGTCAAATGTTCTTTTCAACTTCGGGTTGAGCTGACCTTCGGGTTCGATGTCTGTTTGTTTAACAGATGCCTGACGGCGAGATCAAATGTTCTTCTCAACTTTTGGTTGAGTCGGCCTTCGGGTTCGATGCCTGTTTATTTAACATATGCTTGAAGGCGAGGTCAGATGTTCCTCTCAACTTCTTGTTGAGCCGGCCTTCAGGTTCGATGCCTGTTTGTTTAACATATGCGTGACGGCGAGGTCAAATGTTCTTATCAACTTCGGGTTGTGCTGGCCATCAAATTCGATGCCTGTTTATTTAACAGATGCCTGACAGCGAGGTCAGATGTTCTTCTCAACATCGGGTTGAGCCGACCTTCGTGTTCGATGCCTGTTTGTTTAACAGATCCCTGACGGCGAGGTCAGATACTCCTATGAATTTCGTGTTGAGCCGGCCTTCGGGTACGATGCCTGTTTATTTAATAGATGTCTAACGGCAAGGTCATATGTTCCTTTCAACTTCGTGGTGAGCCATCCTTCGAGTTCGATGCCTGGTTGTTTAATAGATGCCTGACAGCTAGGTTAAATGTTTTTCTCAACTACGGGTTGAGAAGGCCTTCGGGTTCGATGCCTACTTGTTTAACAGATGCCTAACGGTGAGGTTAGATGTTCTTCTCAATTTCGGGTGGAGCCAACCTTCGAGTTTGATGCATGTTTATTTAACTGATTCCTGACGGCGAGGTCAGATGTTCTTCTCAACTTCGGGTTGAGCCACCGTTCTGGTTCGACGCTTGTTTGTTTAATAGATTCCTGACGGGGACGTCAAATGTTCCTCTCAACTTCGTGTTGAGTCGGTCTTCGGGTTCAATGCCTGTTTGTTTAACAGATACCTGACGGTGAGGTCAAATGTTCTTCTCAACTTCGGGTTGAGCCGACCTTCGGGTTCGATGTCTGTTTGTTTAACAGATGCTTGACGGTGAGGTCAAATGTTCTTCTCAACTTTTGTTTGAGCCGGCCTTCGGGTTCGATGCATGTTTATTTAACATATGCGTGAAGGCGAGGTCAGATGTTCCTCTCAAATTCGTGTTGAGCCGGCCTTCGGGTTTGATGCCCGTTTATTTAACAAATGCCTGGCGGCGAGGTTAGATGTTGCTCTCAACTTCGTGTTGAGCGGGACTTCATGTTCGATGCCTATTTGTTTAACAGATGCCTTACGGCAAGGTCAGGTATTTCTATGAACTTCGTGTTGAGCCGGCCATCGGGTTCGATGCCTGTTTGTTTAACAGATGCCTGACAGTAAGGTCAGATGTTCTTCTCAACTTCGGGTTGATCCGGCCTTGGGGTTCGATGCCTGTTTGTTTAACAGATGCCTGACGGCGAGGTCAGATGTTGCTCTCAAATTCGTGTTGAGCGAGACTTTGTGTTCGATGCCTATTTGTTTAACAGATGCCTGGCAACGAGGTTAGATGTTCTTCTCACCTTCGGTTTGAGCCGTCCTTCGGGTTCGATTCCTGTTTGTTTAACTGATGTCTGACAACGAGGTTAGATATTCTTCTACACTTCGGGATGATCCGACCATCAATCTCAATGCCTGTTTGTTTAATAGATGCCTGAGAGCAAGGTTAGATGTTCTTCTCAACTTCGGGTTGAGCTGGCCTCCAGGTTCGATGCCTGTTTGTTTAACAGATCCCTGACGGCGAGGTCAGATATACTTCTCAACTTCGTGTTGAGCCGCCCTTCAGGTTCGATGCTTGTTTGTTTAACAAATGCCCAACGGCGAGGTCAAATGTTCCTCTCAACTTTTTGTTTAGCCGACCTTCGGGTTCGATGCCTGTTTGTTTAACATATGCGTGACGGCGAGGTCTAATGTTCTTATCAACTTCGAGTTGAGCTGACCATCAAATTCGATGCCTGTTTATTTAACAGATGCCTGACAGCGAGGTCAGATGTTCTTCTCAACTTCGGGTTCAGCCAGCCTTCGGGTTCGATGCCTGTTTGTTTAATAGATGCCTCACGGTGAGGTTAGATGTTCTTCTCAACTTTGTGTTGAGCCAGCCTTCGGGTTTGATGCATGTTTGTTTAACAGATGCCTGACGGCGAGGTCAGATGTTCTTCTCAACTTCGGGTTTAGTCGCCCTTCTGGTTTGATGCCTGTTTGTTTAGCAGATGCCTGACGGAGACATCAAAGGTTCCTCTACACTTCGTGTTGAGCCGGCCTTCGGGTTCGATGCCTGTTTGTTTAACAGATACCTGACGGTGAGGTCAAATGTTCTTTTCAACTTCGGGTTGAGCCGACCTTCGGGTTCGATGCCTGTTTGTTTAAGAGATGCCTGACGGCGAGGTCAAATGTTCTTCTCAACTTTTGGTTGAGCCGGCCTTCGAGTTCGATGCCTGTTTATTTAACATATGCTTTAAGGCGAGGTCAGATGCTTCTCTCAACTTCGTGTTTAGCCGGCCATCGGGTTCGATGCCCGTTTGTTTAACAAATGCCTGACGGCGAGGTCAGATACTCCTATGAATTTCGTGTTGAGCCGGCCTTCGGGTACGATGCCTGTTTACTTAATAGATGTCTGACGGCAAGGTCATATGTTCCTTTCAACTTCGTGGTGAGCCATCCTTCGAGTTTGATGCCTGGTTGTTTAATAGATGCCTGACAGCTAGGTTAAATGTTTTTCTCAACTACGGGTTGAGAAGGCCTTCGGGTTCGATGCCTACTTGTTTAACAGATGCCTAACGGTGAGGTTAGATGTTCTTCTCAATTTCGGGTGGAGCCAACCTTCGAGTTTGATGCATGTTTATTTAACTGATTCCTGACGGCGAGGTCAGATGTTCTTCTCAACTTCGGGTTGAGCCACCGTTCTGGTTCGATGCTTGTTTGTTTAATAGATTCCTGACGGGGACGTCAAATGTTCCTCTCAACTTCGTGTTGAGTCGGTCTTCGGGTTCAATGCCTGTTTGTTTAACAGATACCTGACGGTGAGGTCAGATGTTCTTCTCAACTTCGGGTTGAGCCGACCTTCGGGTTCGATGCCTGTTTGTTTAACAGATGCTTGACGGTGAGGTCAAATGTTCTTCTCAACTTTTGTTTGAGCCAGCCTTCGGGTTCGATGCATGTTTATTTAACATATGCGTGAAGGCGAGGTCAGATGTTCCTCTCAAATTCGTGTTGAGCCGGCCTTCGGGTTTGATGCCCGTTTATTTAACAAATGCCTGGCGGCGAGGTCAGATGTTGCTCTCAACTTCGTGTTGAGCGGGACTTCATGTTCGATGCCTATTTGTTTAACAGATGCCTTACGGCAAGGTCAGGTATTTCTATGAACTTCGTGTTGAGCCGGCCATCGGGTTCGATGCCTGTTTGTTTAACAGATGCCTGACAGTAAGGTCAGATGTTCTTCTCAACTTCGGGTTGATCCGGCCTTGGGGTTCGATGCCTGTTTGTTTAACAGATGCCTGACGGCGAGGTCAGATGTTGCTCTCAAATTCGTGTTGAGCGAGACTTTGTGTTCGATGCCTATTTGTTTAACAGATGCCTGGCAACGAGGTCAGATGTTCTTCTCACCTTCGGTTTGAGCCGTCCTTCGGGTTCGATTCCTGTTTGTTTAACTGATGTCTGACAACGAGGTTAGATATTCTTCTACACTTCGGGATGAGCCGACCATCAATCTCGATGCCTGTTTGTTTAATAGATGCCTGAGAGCAAGGTTAGATGTTCTTCTCAACTTCGGGTTGAGCTGGCCTCCGGGTTCGATGCCTGTTTGTTTAACAGATCCCTGACGGCGAGGTCAGATATACTTCTCAACTTCGTGTTGAGCCGCCCTTCGGGTTCGATGCTTGTTTGTTTAACAAATGCCCAACGGCGAGGTCAAATGTTCCTCTCAACTTCTTGTTGAGCCGACCTTCGGGTTCGATGCCTGTTTGTTTAACATATGCGTGACGGCGAGGTCTAATGTTCTTATCAACTTCGAGTTGAGCTGACCATCAAATCCGATGCCTGTTTATTTAATAGATGCCTGACAGCGAGGTCAGATGTTCTTCTCAACTTCGGGTTCAGCCAGCCTTCGGGTTCGATGCCTGTTTGTTTAATAGATGCCTCACGGTGAGGTTAGATGTTCTTCTCAACTTTGTGTTGAGCCAGCCTTCGGGTTTGATGCATGTTTGTTTAACAGATGCCTGACGGCGAGGTCAGATGTTCTTCTCAACTTCGGGTTTAGTCGCCCTTCTGGTTTGATGCCTGTTTGTTTAGCAGATGCCTGACGGAGACGTCAAAGGTTCCTCTACACTTCGTGTTGAGTCGGCCTTCGGGTTCGATGCCTGTTTGTTTAACAGATACCTGACGGTGAGGTCAAATGTTCTTTTCAACTTCGGGTTGAGCCGACCTTCGGGTTCGATGCCTGTTTGTTTAAGAGATGCCTGACGGCGAGATCAAATGTTCTTCTCAACTTTTGGTTGAGCCGGCCTTCGAGTTCGATGCCTTTTTATTTAACATATGCTTTAAGGCGAGGTCAGATGCTTCTCTCAACTTCGTGTTTAGCCGGCCATCGGGTTCGATGCCCGTTTGTTTAACAAATGCCTGGCGGTGAGGTCAAACATTGGTCTCAACTTCTTGTTGAGCGGGACTTCGTGTTTGATGCCTATTTGTTTAACAGATGCCTTACGGCGAGGTCAGATATTCGTATGAACTTTGTGTTGAGCCGGCCTTAGGGTTCTATGCATGTTTGTTTAACAGATGCCTGACAGCTACGTCATATGGTCTTCTCAACTTTGGGTTGAGCCGCCCTACGGGTTTGATGCCTGTTTGTTTAACAAATGCCTGACGGCGAGGTCAAATGTTCCTCTTAACTTCCTATTGATCCGGCCTTGGGGTTCGATGCTTGTTTATTTAAAAGATGCCTGACGGCAAGGTCAGATGTTGCTCTCAAATTCGTGTTGAGCGAGACTTCGTGTTCGATGCCTATTTGTTTAACAGATTCCTGGCAACGAGGTCAGATGTTCTTCTCATCTTCGGTTTGAGCCGGCCTTCGGGTTCGATTCCTGTTTGTTTAACTGATGTCTGACAACGAGGTCAGATATTCTTCTACACTTCGGGATGAGCCGACCATCAATCTCGAGGCCCGTTTGTTTAACAGATGCATGACATCAAGGTTAGATGTTCTTCTCAACTTCATGTTGAGCCGGCCTCCGGGTTCGATGCCTGTTTGTTTAACAGATCCCTAACGGCGAGGTCAGATATACTTATCAACTTCGTGTTGAGCCGCCCTTCGGGTTCGATCCCTGTTTGTTTAACAGATGCCCGATGGCGAGGTCAAATGTTCCTCTCAACTTCTTGTTGAGCTGACCTTCGGGTTCGATGCCTGTTTATTTAACAGATGCCTAACAACAAGGTCAGATGTTCTTCTCAACTTCGGGTTCAGCCGGCCTTTGGGTTCGATGCCTATTTGTTTAACAGATGCCTCACGGTGAGGTTAGATGTTCTTCTCAACTTTGGGTTGAGCCATCCTTCGGGTTTGATGCATGTTTGTTTAACAGATTCCTGATGGTGAGGTCAGATGTTCTTCTCAACTTCGGGTTTAGCCGCCCTTCTGGTTCGATGCCTGTTTGTTTAGCAGATGCCTGACGGAGACGTCAAAGGTTCCTCTCAACTTCGTGTTGAGCCAGCCTTCGGGTTCGATGCCTGTTTGTTTAACAGATACATGATAGTGAGTTCAAATGTTCTTTTCAACTTCGGGTTGAGCCGACCTTCGGGTTCGATGCCTGTTTGTTTAACAGATGCCTGACGGCGAGATCAAATGTTCTTCTCAACTTTTGGTTGAGCCGGCCTTCGGGTTCGATGCCTGTTTATTTAACATATGCTTGAAGGCGAGGTCAGATGTTCCTCTCAACTTCGTGTTTAGTCGTCCTTTGGGTTCGATGCCCGTTTGTTTAACAAATACCTGGCGGTGAGGTCAAACGTTGCTCTCAACTTCGTGTTGAGCGGGACTTCGTGTTCGATGCCTATTTGTTTAACAGATGCCTTACGGCGAGGTCAGATATTCCTATGAACTTCGTGTTGATCCGGCCTTAGGGTTCGATGCTTGTTTGTTTAACAGATGCCTGACAGCAACGTCATATGGTCTTCTCAACTTCGGGTTGAGCCGCCCTACGGGTTCGATGCCTGTTTGTTTAACAAATGCCTGACGTCGAGGTCAAATGTTACTCTCAACTTCCTGTTGATCCGGCCTTGGGGTTCGATGCTTGTTTATTTAACAGATGCTTGACAGCAAGGTCAGATGTTGCTCTCAAATTCGTGTTGAGCGAGACTTCGTGTTAGATGCCTATTTGTTTAACAGATGCCTGGCAACGGGGTCAGATGTTCTTCTCACCATCGGTTTGAGCCGGCCTTCGGGTTCGATTCCTGTTTGTTTAACTGATGTCAGACAACGAGGTCAGATATTCTTCTACACTTCGGGATGAGCCGACCATCAATCTCGATGCCTGTTTGTTTAACAGATGCCTGACAGCAAGGTTAGATGTTCTTCTCAACTTCGAGTTGAGCCGGCCTCCGGGTTCGATGCCTGTTTGTTTAACAGATCCCTGACGGCGAGGTCAGATATACTTCTCAACTTCGTGTTGAGCCGCCCTTCGGGTTCAATGCCTGTTTGTTTAACAGATGCCCGACGGCGAGGTCAAATGTTCCTCTCAACTTCTTGTTGAGCTGGCCTTCGGGTTTGATGCATGTTTGTTTAACAGATTCCTGATGGTGAGGTTAGATGTTCTTCTCAATTTCGGGTGGAGCCAACCTTCGAGTTTGATGCATGTTTGTTTAACAGATTCCTGACGGCGAGGTCAGATGTTCTTCTCGACTTCGGGTTGAGCCACCGTTCTGGTTCGATGCCTGTTTGTTTAATAGATTCCTGACGGGGACGTCAAATGTTCCTCTCAACTTCGTGTTGAGCCGGTCTTCGGGTTCAATGCCTGTTTGTTTAACAGATACCTGACGGTGAGGTCAGATGTTCTTCTCAACTTCGGGTTGAGCCGACCTTCGGGTTCGATGCCTGTTTGTTTAACAGATGCCTGACGGCGAGGTCAAATGTTCTTCTCAACTTTTGTTTGAGCCGACCTTCACGTTTAATGCATGTTTATTTAACATATGCTTGACGGCGAGGTCAGATGTTCCTCTCAAATTCGTATTGAGCCGGCCTTCGGGTTCGATGCCCGTTTGTTTAACAAATTCCTGGCGGCGAAGTCAGATGTTGCTCTCAACTTCGTGTTGAGCGGGACTTCATGTTCGATGCGTATTTGTTTAACAGATGCCTTACGACGAGGTCAGGTATTCCTATGAATTTCGTGTTGAGCCGGTCATCGGGTTCGATGCCTGTTTGTTTAACAGATGCCTGACAGTGAGGTCAGATATTCTTCTCAACTTTGGGTTGAGCCGCCCTTCGGGTTCGATGCCTGTTTGTTTAACAGATGCCTGACAGGGAGGTCAAATGTTACTCTCAATTTCGTGTTGAGCCGGTCATGGGGTTCGATGCCTGTCTGTTTAGCAGATGCCTGACGGAGACGTCAGTTGTTGCTCTCAACTTCGTGTTGAGCGAGACTTCGTGTCGATGCCTATTTGTTTAACAGATGCTTGGCAGCGAGGTCAGATGTTCTTCTCACCTTCGGTTTGAGATGGCCTTCGGGTTCGATTCCTGTTTGTTTAACTGATGCCTGAGAACAAGGTCAGATGTTCTTCTCAACTTCGGGATGAGCCGACCATCAATCTTGATGCCTGTTTGTTTAACAGATGCCTGACAGCGAGGTCAGATGTTCTTTTGAACTTCGGGTTGAGCCGGCCTCCAGGTTCAATGCCTGTTTGTTTAACAGATCCCTGACGGCGAGGTCAGATGTACTTCTCAACTTTGTGTTGAGCCGCCCTTCAGGTTCGATGCCCGTTTGTTTAACAGATGCCTGACGGTGAGGTCAAATGTTCCTCTCAACTTCTTGTTGAGCCGGCCTTCAGGTTTGATGCCTGTTTTTTTAACAGATGCCTGACGGCGAGGTCTAATGCTCTTAAAAACTTCAGGTTGAGCTGGTTGTTGCACCCCAAAATTTGCTCAACCTTTTGTTAACTTAGTATATGTTTCATTTCATTTCATTTTGTTCTAGCATTTCCATTGCATAGTATATTTCATTTTACAGGGGATCAATAGGTTGTGCATAGCAAGAGAGGTCTTCTTAGAGTGTTGAGCCTAAGCAAGGGTTATTGCTCAAGCTTGAATGATCATCAAGTCATCTTGAAGTTGTCAATAGCCTTGTGAAAAAATATATGGATGTGTGTGGGTCAGCTCCTAACTTGGAGGCCAATTGAAGAACATCAGAAGATTGTGAATGCATGATTATGGGTATGAGATGTTCAGAGAGCTCATTGAGTGCTTTGAGAGCCATTTGGAGTTTATTCAAGTTGTTGTATGGAGTGGAACAAGCCCCTGGCAAAAGTGTGGCATCTAGGGTTTTCATCTAGTAAATCCTCCGTTAACTATGAAATTGAAGGAGGTTACAACTTAATTCCAAGTCTCTATGGTCATGGGATGTTGTTTTGAGATGTCTAATATATCATTTCAAGATCAATTCATCAAGGATCAAGGGAGTGAGAAGTTACTAAATTAGGGTTCTTAGGGTAAAATCCCCTATTTAGTGCCTGACTTCAAAGCCACCTACCTTAAGATACAAGTCTCATTCCAGCTTTTGACCAACATCAAACTTGTAGAACATGTTCTTAGCTTTCTTTTGAGTACTAGAACTCCTTGATTGGATTTATAGAACTCAAGTTATGATCCAGACAAGTTACAGGTCATCAGATGAATGTGATTTTGGTCAACAAAAGTGAACCAACTTCTAAGCCATTTTTGACCTAGAAGGGTGTTTCTCCTCAACTTTTGGCCAACATGAAAATTGTAGGTCATGGTCTTAGCTTTCCATGGAGTACTAGAAGTCTTTCATATGATTTGTAGAAATCAGGTTATGAGGGTTACAAGTCAGGGGTACTTTGGGAAAGTAAGATTATAGGTCATAAATTGATAGGTCAATTTCACCAACTTACACACTTCAAATGGAAATCTTTTTAACATGAAACTTGCTCCAAATAGGGACATTTGCATTAAAAAATCATTTCTTGTCATGGTTGGAGCTTTGATTGAAGATTGGATGTTTGAATTTTTCATAAAGAAGGCTTAAAATGAGAAAATGAGGATTAATTGATTTGGAACTTTTTCAAGGCAAATTTATACATTTCTTGAGTGCAAATGATGTTCTAAAGACAACGCCAATTTCACATTTGCAATTTGAGGTCTTTAGATTGGTCATTTTCATGGTTTCTTCATCTTGAAATAACAAATTGGAAATCCACCATGGAATCAAAACAAGGTTCAATTCTTGGCCCTTTGATCAATTCAGGCCATGTGCATTTGATTTGGACTAAAATTAAGGCATGTGCAGTGCATAATTCGTGAGTTATTGCAAGCAAAAAGTGAAGGAAAATTGAGTTTTCATTTTCACAAATTGGCCACATTTGGGCCTCAATAAGTTGCTAAACCCATCATATATAAGCATTAAGTCATGTTTGGATGAAAAAAAGGAGGATTTTTGTGCAGAAGGAGCAAGAACAAAGTGTGAAAAAGTGAGAGCAAGGTGAAATACGAATTCTGAGATTCATCCATTTTCAGACCAAATTGAGCACTCAAACATCTTTAATGAAGTTCATGGAATGATTCTGGGCGTTTTTCTTTAAGCTTCAGCAACATTTCAAGGCCTAGTGGAGGCTCTCCACTAGGTAAACTACTTTTCAACATGGTAGATCATTTCTAGTATGATTTGGTAGCTATTTATGAACTTTCATGTTGAGAGCACCAAACTTGTTGTTTGCTTTATGGCTTGTTCTTGGGGTTTTAAGCTTATTGATTCATGGATTTGAATTCTACGCAACGTGTAGATAATTTCTGGACAAGTTTGGTTGATGTTTGTGAACTTTATTATATTGAGCATCAAGCTTGTTGTTCATAATTTGATTTTATCTTGAGGTTTTAGGCTAAACTAATGATGGATTTAGTTTCTACACGACGCGTAGATAAATTTTGGTTATTTATTTGTCCAATTTGGTGAAGTTTTGATGCATGTTGTTGTTGTTGCACTGTTCACGGCGGACGGATACTTGGAGAAGATGATCGGAATTTGTTCCGGCCGACACTTGTTTGTTACCACGTTTTGTTGACTTCTCAATGGAGAAGACAACCTTCCAACCGTGCGATCTGTTTGCTTCTATTTTGGTCATTGAGATTAAGAAACACGGTACCCCTGTGTTAACCATGTACCACTAGAACATATTCGAAATTCATTAATGTGTTGGCATGTTTTAGTCCACTTGATTAGCATCCCAATGGATCAAACGTTTCCAGGTTGTTGGATCACCGTGTGCACTTGTTTGACCTCTCACATGTGAACATTATTTTGAATAAGTTTTTTTTGTACGTGTGGGCTTTAATTGCTGTATGTGCCCCCCTTTTGGCCCAACTCAGTTTTTGTAAAGAATTTATTTGCTTTCCACACCACACTTTTATTCATTTCTTTTTATTTTCATTTATTTTTTCTGTTTTGTTCTTGTTTTAATTTAATTCATTTTAAAATAATCTCCAATTAAAAAAATTCATCAAAAATACTTTTTAGGCTCTTTAAAATGTCTTTTATTTTATAGACTTTTTATTTTATTTTTTTAGATTATTTTTCATTTAAAAATGAATTAATTAATTGGAGAGGTTTTATTTGAATTAAATTATGACATTGTGTGATCTTTTAACTGTTTCTCCCTTTCACCTTTGGTCCAATGAATGAAAATTGTTCTTCATACTCTTGATGAGTTGAACAATTTTTGAGGATCTTTTTTCCCCTGGTAGGTTAACTTTAGGGTTGACTTTTGGTGCTTTCCTTTTGACCCTCGATTTTCCCATTTCAAAGTGGTACATCTTGAATTTAATTTTCTTTTGATGGTGCTTTGAGGGGATATTGGCCTTGTGCCCTTGGTTTCTGTTTGCCAACTTGTTTGGCTATCTTGTGCATTTTATTTGGTATTTGTTGAGCCTTTTTCCTAATTTTGAGATGACTTGCAAGTTAAGTCATCTCCAAGGAAGGTTCCCACACACATCTTGACCTAGTTTGACTTGGATATGAGATTTTTGGATCCCTTGAGCTTTCAATGCCTTGTAATTCATGTTTCTAACATGTTAAGGATGTTTTTGGTTCAGTTTTAGGTCATGACAATTCTTTTTGCTTGCTCATTTGTGTTCATTTCTTGAGTCTTTTGATTAGGGTTTCCATGTGGAGCTTTCTTGCTTTTCCTTTGTGCATATGCTTGCTTTCTCTTGTGATGTGTTTGCTTTTGCATTTGTGCACTCTTTCCTCATCCTCCATTCTGTCCAATGACCTTGGAGTGTCATTTAAGGTAGCTTGGTCCCTCCTTAGGAGGAACTTGAAGCTTACCTAAAGTGATGAATCCATGAGGACTTTTTCTCATTGTTTTTGTCACACTTGTTTGTTTGCCTTTGATGAATCTCTCTCTTTTTCTCTTTGCATCCTTATATTAATGCTTGGTTGAGATGAGCTTGTGGTGGCTACTTCCTCACACATGTTTTCCTCCCACTTTCATCCTTCTTGTGCATTCCATGTATGCATTCCCTTATTGGCATGTTTTATTTTATTCTTTCTTCTTCTTTTGTCTTCCTTCCCTTAGGATTTCTAATCTCTCTTGTTTAAGAGAGGTTATGATAGACATTAGGGTTGTAACCATGCATGACAACATTAGGTAGGTGTTTCCCTTTTGTAATCCCAACTTTAGGTGCACTTTGCATGATGTCGCTACTGCGAAAATCGGCGCCGGCTGAACAGAAGAGTCGCCACCGTGCGTTATTTATCCCACGGGAGGGAAAGGAAACGCTCAGAGTAAACCTCGCACAACACGGGAAAGGTATGGTCATCGCAACCAAAACCTGGGTTCGGGAGTCGGTTACGCAAGGGGAAGGTATTAGCACCCCTCACGTCCGTCGTACTCGACGGGATCCACGCTTGTTTTCGGGTATGGATTGTTATTCTATCTAAACTATAGGTCAAGGGTTAAAAAGAAAATAAAATGAAAGTAAAAAATGACTCGGCAAAGTATCGCACTTTATGCCTACGTATTCTCGTCTGGAACGAGAAATCAGAGTCAACGTAGTTCGCCTACCTACGGGAAAGGAGGGGAAGGTTGCTCGCTAGGATATCGCATCCTACGCCTACGTACTTCCACACAGCATGGAAGATCAGAGCAAACGTAGTTCGGGCCACGTACGACACAAGTCTGTCTTGATTGATTTTTATTCCTTCTGAAAAAGGTTTTTCTGATTAACAGTCCAAGAGGACAAAAATGACGTCTTGATGAGTTCACGTTCTTTTACGGAAGAAGTGTCTTTTATTGTGTTTGAAATCTTTATGTGTTTTTCTGTTTGTTTTGAGAGAGAAGAGACAGAACTCTAACCTACGGTTGCGAAGGGAAACAAACTAACCTAATGTTATCATGCATGGGTTAAGACCTAGTGTCTATCATGCTCCTCTCTTGCACAGAGAGAAACAGAGATCCTACGGGATAGGCAGAAACAGAAACAATATCAGATATATACAGTAAAGCAGTAAAATGCATGGATACAGCAATACAAGCGAGGCAAGGGAGTCCCACTCAACCTCGAACCTAGAAAACAATAGGCAAAAGTGAACAGGCTTCACTTTCAACCCAGCAGGATAAACAGCAAACAATACAGTTCAAAAAACCAATCAATACATCAGCAAATGAAATACAGCAAAAGAAATAGCATCAGCAGCTCTGGCTCAACAACTGGCTTCAAGCAATCTCCAATCAGTTACATGCTTCAACAAGCATCAATCTCCATCTTCATGGCCTTCAGACAAGGGCTTTGATCTTCAGTCTTCTATCTGCAATGGCTTTTCTTCAAGCTCAAACCTCCAGGATGAGGGATTAGTCACAAGAGTGAATTGGGTGTTAAGCAATCAGTTGACTACCAAAGGTGGTGAACAGACTGCTTCTAACACAAGAGACAGTTTCTCTCAAGAGTTCTATCTCATAGACACCATCACCAAGCCTTCCAAAGGAAGGGGGTGAGTGTCTTAGAGAGACTCTGAATCACAGAGAAGAATGGATGCAGACAAGGCAATCCATGTTTGAGAAACAATCATTCTAATCTAGAGCTCTGCCTAGCTCCTAAACCCTAGTCTCCTCAGCATCTGATAGCAAGAAACTCATCCTCAACTCTGACAGTTGGTCTTCAATCTTTGAATCTCCAATAGCTTCATCTCCACAAATCTTCAGCTTCCCCAGGGCCCCAGACAAACCCAATACCCAATCAAACAATCAACAATCCCCAGAGGGCACACCACACCAAACAGCAGATATACAGACAGTAATAATATCAGTAGGGGAATCTTAACTTTTCTCTAAGGGATCTAATAGCTACCCATAGCCCATATAGTCCCATAACTAATTTATTCAAACCCTAAGTCCTAAGGGAAAAAATTGAACTTCCTAAGTTGTCACCTAAAAACCCTAGTTTTGATCATGATATTCAAGCATTTGTTAATCACCTAACACTAACTCCTAAAAATGGGAACTAAAATATTTCTATAAGCCTAATATCTCATCTAAACAATATGAAAAGAATGATCAAAAAATATTAAAGCATGTAATAGAACAAAAATCACAAAAATAATGCATGAAATGTAACTACTTAATATGCTATTTATTTAGAAAATATGTAAAATATATGAAATAAAACTAAAAATGAAATTTTATTTTCCTATAATATTCTAGACATTTTAATGAAAACATGGTAAAAAGAATGGATTAAAAAGCATTTTTTATGGATTTATTATGATTTTATGAAAATTGATGAAAATTAAAATGAAATAAGAAAATAAAAAGAAATGAAATGAAGGAGGGGGTGAGAATAGGAACTTCGCTCAGTTCAAAATTGGATGGGCCTCACAGGGTAGGGGTGCAGATAGCGCTTGCCAAAGCCCAATATCAAGTCAGAAACAAAGAAAATGAAATAAACACACTGGGGGTAAGAATAGCAACCAAAATCACGTTCAATATTGGTTTGGGCCTAACTCTGGGGGTGGGGATAGCACAAGAGCCTGAGGCCCGCCCGTTTCAATTAATGAAACGGTGCGTTTGGCACCCAGCTTCTCCCTCCAAATCTGAAATCAAACGAGAGTCCTTGGATCTTCTGGGAAGTCAAGAGTCCAACCACAAATGGAAGGCTATGATTGTGTCTTCTCCAAACAAACCTGCAACTAGGGTTTCATCCTCATGAACCTCCATGCACGCACAGTTTTCTCCCTCTCTGTTCTCCTTATCCAGGCCACGAATCACCATGCTATGAACATGAAAGTTACTCCAAACCTCTCCCTCTTCAATCCTATGATCTTAGATCAATCTGAAACTCGCTAAAACTCTCAACCCGATTGAGGTAAATTCTGATCACCATGGATATTCACTGATAAGCATCATGATAACTCTTCATCAAACTTGACCTAAGCTAACCTATGCCTAATGGAGGTTAACATGATCAAACTAACTAACATTCTGGTGCATTAACATGAGAGATATTGATCCAAACAGTTTATGGTACCTGCTAACAAACCTCACCAAATCGTTCCAAATTCACCTAAACTACTCTCCTAACCACCTAGATTGCATCTAAACTAACAAAAACAAGCCTAAATAACTGAATCAAGTAAATCGAATGAAAACTTACCTTGTAAGAAATTTGAGAAACAGTTATGGAAGATGATGATTTGAGACCTCCAAGGCTTGAATCTTGATCCAATTGCTCAGGTATAGATTCTGTATGCACAAACTTGGAGTTTCCTTGCTTGAATCATGCAATCCACTTGAACTTGTAGTTTTGAGATTCTTGAGAAAAGCACTCGAATATGAATGATTCACACCAAGAACTTGCTTCAATTATGATCTGTGATGATGATTGAGTGGAATTGAATTGGTTATGATGAAGCTTGATGAAGAATTTGAGAGAATTGTGATGAAACTCCAATGAAAAAGTGTGATAGATTCTGTGAAATTCTTGGTGCAAATGAGGCCAACCCTTGATCAATGCACATTTCATGAATATATAGACCCCAAATGAACATTCTAGATCCATCTTGCACATTCCCTTGTTTTCAAATTTTGATCCATTTTGGACTATGTTTCTTAAATGATAAGCAACCATGGATAACTTCATTTTTTCTTTCCAAACTCAAAAAAGTGTGTGAACCATTATTCTTAGAATTGTTTTTCCATTCAAAATCATATATTGGAAGTCTCCATTTGGACTTGTAAATCTCCCAAACCAATTTTCAACTTGAAATTATTCACTTTATATGCCTTTTTAGTTCATATTTTGACCAATTGGGTAACTCCATGCTATGAGCTTCTCCAATAACTTGTGACCTTCTTTCTAGACTTAAAATCCCATTTGGAGCAAGTTTGATGTTGTAAGTTTTTCCATTTGAGGCCTCCTTGTATGAGTTTTGGGTATAGGTTAAAATGACCTGTAATTCACAAATGCCCAAAATACCCTTTGCTTGTCAAGACCATAAGTTGAGTTCTCCACATCATATGAAGGCATACCATACCATTCTAGAAAGCTAAGACAATGAGGAACAACTCTTAAGTTGACCAAGAATTCATTTGAAATCTCCTTGAGGGGTAAAACTAGCTTGGAAGTCAAGTCACTTTCACAGACAAAAATTCAGACACCCCAAATGACCTGTAACTTGTAAGGACCATAACTTGAGTTCTATAAATCTCCTTGAGGTCTTCCACCACTCAAATTAAAGGTCTTGAGATCCTCTACAAGTTTCATGTTGGCCAAGAAGCCATTTGAAGCTAGCATTTTGACTTATCTTGCTTGGAAATTTGACCTAAATTAGGGGATTTTACAGAGAAACCCTAATTTAGTAACTCCTCTTCTCCTTGATTTCTCTTGAATTCTCCTTGTCATATCTCCATATCCTTCTTTATATGCTCAATGATGATCCCCACATCTCTCCAATATACTTGAATGCCCTCTTAAGTCAGTCAATTGACCTAGGGTTGACCTAGGGTTGACCCAGATGGAACCCTAGTTGACTGTCTTCAACTATAGCTCTTGTGCTCTCATCAATGACTTGTTTTCCTCTCCCATTGACTTTATAAGTCTCTCAAGATGTCTAGATGCTCTCCATGCTTTCATTTCACAGCTCATAACCCTCTTGTTGATCCTCAGATACCCTCAGCTAGGAGATGGACTCAAGGCTTGATCTGCTGAGCTCTTTGCTTTCAAATTCTTTCCTGATGACTTGAATGAGGTTGAATTAGGATAATAACCTCTTGATAGGCCTCTGGAGATGAGAATAATGATTGGTCCCCTGTTGAATGACTTGCTATGCTTATGCTATGCAGATGGTTAGTCTATGTACATGACTCTATATGCAAATGCTAATGATGATGCAACATAAATCCAAGGAATAAGGTTGAGCAAATTTTAGGGTGCAACAGCTGCCCCTATTCAAGCGACATGGACCCGATTGGATGAAGAGCCCGGAGCCTTCAGACATTCGCGGTACGAGACGGTTGAATACTAGTGAAACCAGAAATTTGCCAACCGCAGAAATAAACTGCGCTCCTGCTTGCGGAATGACATTCATCAGCTGAATCTGACTGTTAGAGTAACCCACTGATCTCGCACGACCGTGCTGGGGATTATCTTCATCGTTCTGAAGAGGATTCTGTCATAACAGATCGCTTGCTTGTCCACGTGAGGACTTCGTCTGTCGTCAACACGAAGAAATCTCAACTAAAACTTGTCCACGTTAGGACTCCACTTACTGTCAACCCAGGAAAATCTCGGCAACTCCGCTGGGGATACTTCGTCTACATTTTCGTAAACTGAATCGTCCATGTTAGGAATAACACTCTTCCACGTTAGGAGTAACGCCTGTCCACGTTAGGAATCACATCATCCACGTTGGGAGTAACGCTTTTATCTTTCCACGTCAGGAAACCATCCTCTTTCCGCGTTAGGAAAACTACATCAATCTATCCACGTAAGGACTCCAATACCACTTGCCATGTCCGCGTCAGGACTCCGATCTTTCCACGTAAGGAATACAACCATTTCTGAACTTGTCCACGTCAGGACTCTACTTTTCTTGCATCTGTCCACGTAAGGACTAATTTCCTTCTTCTTCCACGTAAGGAATCAATCTTGATATGTCCGCGTCAGGACTTTGATCTTTCCACGTAAGGAATAAACTCGCCTTTCCACGTAAGGACCATCTTAATCTGTCCACGTAAGGACTTTCTCTTTCCACGTTAGGAATACTGTCATTTCCACGTTAGGAATCACTTCTATTGATAGGTCCGCGTAAGGACTACATCTTTCCACGTTAGGAATCTCCGTCTTTCCACGTTAGGAATGATAATCTCTTTGATCTGTCCGCGTTAGGACACTGATCTCGTCTTGATTTGTCCACGTTAGGACTCAGGCGTCTTCGACTCACCGAGGAAATAAGACTTGTCCACGTAAGGACTCACGCGCCTTCGACTTGCTGGGGAAATATCCGCGTTAGGACTTACACTTTGTCAACAACACGAAGAAGGATAAATTTGTCCACGTCAGGATTCTCGTATCTTGTCATCACAAAGAACTACAAACTTGTCCACGTCAGGACGCACATTTCACCATTACGAATAAAGATGTCTGCCGAAAACAAAATGATCCACGTCCGGATACCAACATGAAGAGTAATCAATCTTTTTGTCAACGTCATGACCTCCCTTTCTCCAAATTTCGGGAGACCGAATCTATCCACGTCAGGATTAACACACCTTACCAATCCGGTAAAACAAACCTGTCCACGTTAGGACGCCCACTTCTGAAGAAATCCCGTCATTCTAGGAGTAAATTGTCCACGTCAGGACTTAGTTCTTCAATGATCCTCACCCATAAACTTCTTAGCACTGACGTGACAGCGACTTTGAGGCGGACTCTACTGGGGATGTCTGAAAACTAACTATCGGACACCTGCTTCGAAATTCTGATTCATGCGACTCGTTGATGACAAACAAACTCTGCTTGGGAATAAGGAGATTCTTATCCTGGCCACTCTGGCTGGGTAAAATAAGATACATTTGCATAAATGACTCTGCTGGAGACAAAGAGAGTTTTATCACGACAACTCTGTGGAGGAATACCGCCGAAACTGACATTATTATTGAATATCTCCAGCCGAGATCTTGATTGGTTGGTAACTTATATGAGCAAGAGCTCTCTCCACCTGAACTCCTAGAGTACAGGAACTGCTTCAGCAAAATAAATGCTGGAAGGATAACGCCGACTCGCCGGGAATAGCCTGATGCTACAAAATTATTCCGGCAACATAAATGCCGGAAGAGTGAAGTCGACCCTGCGGGGAAGTTGGGGACTCAAACCACACGTCTTGTTGAAGTAACCCCCTGCTAGGGAATATAACTCTGCTGGGGAATAGCAGATGCGCCTGATATGATTGAGCCTCTGCTGGAGAGTGAACTAATACCACATGGTATCTCTGACAAAATAAATGACAGGACCCACCATCAACCCTGCTGGGGAGAGTCTTGATCTTCGGATTCCACTGGAAGGAAAGAACAATTGCTGAAAAGAGAACTCCGCTGGGGATGGCTGGATTCTCTTGGGGAAAATTAACTGACTCCACTGGGGGAGAATGCATGACCCTGCGGGGAGAGATGAACTTGTCTGAATACAGCCTTACGATCCCGGAACACCAAATTCTGCTGAGGACGAGTAACTTCTCGGGAGCACGTCCTTTGGATAAGCTACGGCTAGCTGGGGAATTCTATCCTTCTTCAGGAAGAACATGCCTGACCTGCGTGGGGATCAAGCCTTTCACTATTGCAATCTTTTGATTACCTCCCTCGTACGGTTATGAAATCTGCAACAACACAAACAAAGCACGACAAGCCTATGCAATTCAAATCGATTCAGGTTAGTGACGTTACACTCAGTTAATTCAAAGCTTTAACAACTGTTGGCAAGGGCCAGTGATGTTATACTCATGCTAGCTTCAATAAACTTAGGCGTTTTATCATGCGCAAAACAGTAAAGAACAGGCATCAAGTACTGAATAACACATTTTCATTGATTGGACCCCTGAATGGGCGGAGTTTTTTGTACACGGGATGTAACTCCTGAAAAGAGGAAGCTACACAAAGCAAATATACAAGTATGCAAGTATTCACAAGAAGCATAAATATTGACAAATTAAATTTTGTACACATGTCGGCAACTGGTTGCAGATGAACACCACGAACTGATCCCCCCATGACTCGTCCGACTCTAATACTTTCCCGGTATCCCTACTTCTGAAGAGGTTGTATCCGATAACTAATTCCTCAAATATATTCTCCCGCACTGATGCTCATTGAATACCAAACTCGGACCGCAGTCATTTGCTTTTCAAATCCCTAACTTTTGCGTGAACCGCCCTTTACGGGTTTTCAGCTCACCGGGATACCCCTTTTTGCCGAAGCCGCCCAGTGTAGGTTTTCAACTTCGCGGGTGTACATTTTTTCAATTTTATCCCTAACTTTTGCCCGAACCTTTCATTCTGTTTTTGGTTCGCCAGGATGCCCCATTTTTGCCTGGACTCTCTTTTTTCTGTCCAGCGGGTCTATTTTAAGCAAAGTATTTTTTAACTGCGTCCGAATTCACAGGTGATGCAAAGTCTTCCCCGTCCATGGTGGACAACAATAACGCTCCTCCTGAAAAGACCTTACTGACAACGTATGGCCCTTCGTAATTGGGGGTCCACTTGCCCCTGTGATCTGCTTGCGGCGGGAGAATCCTTTTCAGCACAAGGTCGCCCGTCTGAAAGCTTCGCGGAAGTATTTTCTTGTCGTACGCTTTCTTCATTCGTCTTTGATACAAACGACCATATGCCAGAGAAGCTAGCCTCTTCTCATCCATCAAACTCAATTGGTTCAATCTGTTCGTTACCCATTCTGCCTCGTCCAGCTGAACATCTCGCAATACCCTCAGAGAAGGGATCTCAACTTCCAATGGTAATACCGCTTCCATTCCGTATACCAACGAGAACGGAGTTGCCCCGGTTGATGTGCGTACCGTCGTACGATAACCGTGCAAAGCGAAAGGTAGCATTTCATGCCAATCTTTATACGTCACCACCATTTTCTGGACGATCTTCTTGATATTCTTATTGGCCGCTTCGACAGCGCCATTCATCTTGGGTCGGTAAGGGGAGGAGTTGTGATGTTCGATCTTGAAATTCTGACAGAGCTCCTTCATCATTTTGTTGTTCAGATTAGAACCATTATCCGTGATTATCCGCTCGGGAATTCCGTATCGGCAAATAATATCTCTTTTGATGAATCTAGCCACCACTTGCTTCGTTACGTTTGCGTAAGACGCTGCTTCTACCCACTTGGTGAAATAATCGATTGCTACGAGGATGAACCGATGCCCGTTAGAAGCCGTCGGCTCGATCTTTCCGATCATATCGATTCCCCACATCGAGAATGGCCATGGAGATGACATCACATTCAAAGGACTCGGAGGCACATTTATTTTGTCAGCATAAATTTGGCACTTATGGCACTTTCTTGCAAATTTGAAACAATCAGTTTCCATCGTCAGCCAAAAATAACCTGCCCGCAGCAGTTTTCTCGTCATAGCATGTCCACCCGCATGCGTGCCGAATGCACCTTCGTGAATTTCCTCCATAAGAAGCTTTGCCTCTTTCTCGTCTACACAACGCAACAACACCAAATCGTGGTTTCTTCTGTATAAGACGCCATCCGGGTTCAAATAGAAGTTACCCGCTAATCTCCTGAGAGTCTTCTGATCTTGACTGGATGCCCCAGCCGGATACTCTTTATTCTTCAGGAAATTAAGGATATCAAAATACCACGGTTTGCCATCAGACGCTTCATCAATAGCAAATACATAAGCTGGCCTGTCCAACCGAGAGATAGTGATCTGGGGAGCTTCGTTCCAGAAGTTGACCTTGTACATGGAAGACAAAGTGGCAAGGGCGTCAGCCATTTGATTTTCTGCCCGTGGCACATGATGCAATTCAACTTTGTCGAAGAAAGGCAACAATCTCCTTGCATAATTCATATAATGTATCAAATGGGGTTGCCGTGTCTCCCATTCCCCTTTGATCTGATTCACCACCAGAGCTGAGTCTCCGTATACGTCTAAATGTTTGATTCGCAAATCAATGGCTTCTTCAAGCCCCATTATACAAGCTTCGTATTCGGCCTCATTGTTGGTAACGGCAAAGGTCAATCGGGCAGTAAACGGGATGTGCGACCCGTGTGGCGTAGTGATAATTGCCCCTATCCCGCTACCGTAAGCATTCACAGCTCCATCAAATATCATCTGCCATTTGGACCCCGGCTCTGGTCCTTCGTCTGGTAACGGCTCTTCGCAATCTTTCATCTTGAGATACATGATATCCTCGTCAGGAAAGTCAAATCTCATCGATTGATACTCTTCAATAGGCTGCTCCGCTAGATACTCAGACAACACACTCCCCTTTATTGCCTTTTGCGAGACGTATTGAATATCATATTCAGTCAAGATCATCTGCCACCGGGCAATTCTACCTGACAACGCCTGCTTTTCGAATATATATTTGATCGGATCCATCTTCGAGATGAGCATGGTTGTATGATTCAGCATGTACTGCCTCAAACGCTTGGCGGCCCAGGCTAGCGCGCAACAAGTTTTCTCCAGCATTGAATATCGAGATTCACAGTCCGTAAATTTCTTACTCAGATAATAGATTGCATGCTCTTTTCTCCCTGTCTCGTCGTGTTGACCGAGAACACAACCCATACTCCCCTCAAGAACCGTCAAATACATTATCAAGGGTCTCCCTGCCACTGGAGGTATCAAAATAGGAGGCTCCTGCAGATACTTCTTTATTTTGTCGAACGCCTTTTGACAATTATCGTTCCACGTTACAGCTTGATCTTTCTTCAACAGCTTGAATAATGGTTCACACGTGGCCGTTAGATGAGATATGAACCGGGCAATGTAGTTCAATCTCCCCAAAAACCCGCGCACCTCTTTCTCTGTTTTAGGCGTCGGCATTTCTTGAATCGCTTTTATTTTAGCAGGATCGACCTCTATTCCTCTTTCGCTTACTATGAACCCCAGGAGCTTACCCGATCTCACCCCGAAGGTGCATTTGTTAGGGTTCAGCCTCAGCCTGAACTTCCTAAGCCTTTTAAACAACTTCAACAGATTCACCAGATGCTCTTCCTCCGTCTGGGATTTGGCAATCATATCGTCAACATAAACTTCAATCTCTTTATGCATCATGTCATGAAAAAGAGTTGTCATCGCACGCTGATACGTTGCCCCAGCATTTTTCAAACCAAAGGGCATCACTTTGTAGCAAAATGTTCCCCAAGGCGTTATGAAAGTAGTCTTCTCCATATCCTCTGGCTTGGGCTTGACGTCATAATGAATGAATGGAACCTGGTTCTGCACAGGCAGCTCAACATACTCAGCGTATTCCTCCAGCGTCGGTCCCATAATAAAATCAGAGAACGTGAAACACCTCAAAGCAGGGTCATAGAATTGCATCAAAGCATACAGTCCATCCAACTCTACCTCTGTAGGTTTGCACACCAATCTCAATAATCTACCATAGCTCATCCGGAAACTCCTACGAACACCCTCATCAGCAAGAGAGATCAATCCCAGTAAAGGAACAATATCAGGCGTAGGCAATTTGTAAGCAACTGTTCTCCGTAGGCTAGTCATGATCAAATACTCAGAAGTCTGGGCACTAGAACTAGGGAAATGCAAATGCACCTGCAGCACAGACACACGTTAGTGAAATGCAAATGATAATGTATATGCAAGGATGCAATGCAAGTAACATTCAACAGGGACCAAAGCTGCAGCTGAATAGCCTAAACCCAATCAAGAAAGGTCTCAGATAGACCATCCAGAAGTCATCAACCCTGGTCTCAGATAGACCTCAAATAGAACTCCAACACTGGTCTCTGACAGACCTCAAATCATAACTCACTGGTCTCTGATAGACCTTAAATCCCATCTATAACTAGTCTCTGACAGACCTCAGAATACATCTCCAAATGGTCTCTGACAGACCTCATAATAAATCTCCACATGGTCTCTGACAGACCTCAGAATAAGTCTCCATATGGTCTCTGACAGACCTCAGAATAAATCTCCATAAATAACCCGGATCTCTGATCAAGAAATAACCGGTAGTCTGGAGGTCTAGTTACCTGCATAACCCTGAATCCCCTCACAGGTGGGTGGCCCTATAACTGGCACAAGGTACGGCATCCTATGCGGTCGTCGGCGTCACAGACTTTCAGGGTTAATGATACGATTCCCAGAAGGAGTGGCATCATCAATCCCTGAAGAGGCCTCACTCAGCCAACTTCCAAATGATCGGTCCCCAGAGTCGACAATCCAACTAACCAGCAACCCACGCCAACCAAAGGAAGGGGCAGGAGGCCAACCAGAGGAACCTCGTCTGAGTGTAGATTTCATGGGACACCAAAGCAAGCAAAGCAAGCGGGCGCCCACTAATTTCTACTCTAATTCTAGGTGCACTCAAGCCCAGGTCCGGCCTATCTCTCAATATCAGAACACCCGTCACACCCCAACACAGCAATAATAATCAATATATATAAAGCTGAAAAATACAGGGTTAGAAATATACAATAACTCCATACAACATCCTCGACGGGAAAACAAGCGCTAGGATTGACTCTCTCAAGGGACGTTGGATCCCAAATGCATAAGAACCATCGCAGTCCTTAGCAGCCAGGGGACGTTGGATCCCCAGCAGAGTCGCCAGCAGAGTCGCCAGCTGTCGCTACTGCGAAAATCGGCGCCGGCTGAACAGAAGAGTCGCCACCGTGCGTTATTTATCCCACGGGAGGGAAAGGAAACGCTCAGAGTAAACCTCGCACAACACGGGAAAGGTATGGTCATCGCAACCAAAACCTGGGTTCGGGAGTCGGTTACGCAAGGGGAAGGTATTAGCACCCCTCACGTCCGTCGTACTCGACGGGATCCACGCTTGTTTTCGGGTATGGATTGTTATTCTATCTAAACTATAGGTCAAGGGTTAAAAAGAAAATAAAATGAAAGTAAAAAATGACTCGGCAAAGTATCGCACTTTATGCCTACGTATTCTCGTCTGGAACGAGAAATCAGAGTCAACGTAGTTCGCCTACCTACGGGAAAGGAGGGGAAGGTTGCTCGCTAGGATATCGCATCCTACGCCTACGTACTTCCACACAGCATGGAAGATCAGAGCAAACGTAGTTCGGGCCACGTACGACACAAGTCTGTCTTGATTGATTTTTATTCCTTCTGAAAAAGGTTTTTCTGATTAACAGTCCAAGAGGACAAAAATGACGTCTTGATGAGTTCACGTTCTTTTACGGAAGAAGTGTCTTTTATTGTGTTTGAAATCTTTATGTGTTTTTCTGTTTGTTTTGAGAGAGAAGAGACAGAACTCTAACCTACGGTTGCGAAGGGAAACAAACTAACCTAATGTTATCATGCATGGGTTAAGACCTAGTGTCTATCATGCTCCTCTCTTGCACAGAGAGAAACAGAGATCCTACGGGATAGGCAGAAACAGAAACAATATCAGATATATACAGTAAAGCAGTAAAATGCATGGATGCAGCAATACAAGCGAGGCAAGGGAGTCCCACTCAACCTCGAACCTAGAAAACAATAGGCAAAAGTGAACAGGCTTCACTTTCAACCCAGCAGGATAAACAGCAAACAATACAGTTCAAAAAACCAATCAATACATCAGCAAATGAAATACAGCAAAAGAAATAGCATCAGCAGCTCTGGCTCAACAACTGGCTTCAAGCAATCTCCAATCAGTTACATGCTTCAACAAGCATCAATCTCCATCTTCATGGCCTTCAGACAAGGGCTTTGATCTTCAGTCTTCTATCTGCAATGGCTTTTCTTCAAGCTCAAACCTCCAGGATGAGGGATTAGTCACAAGAGTGAATTGGGTGTTAAGCAATCAGTTGACTACCAAAGGTGGTGAACAGACTGCTTCTAACACAAGAGACAGTTTCTCTCAAGAGTTCTATCTCATAGACACCATCACCAAGCCTTCCAAAGGAAGGGGGTGAGTGTCTTAGAGAGACTCTGAATCACAGAGAAGAATGGATGCAGACAAGGCAATCCATGTTTGAGAAACAATCATTCTAATCTAGAGCTCTGCCTAGCTCCTAAACCCTAGTCTCCTCAGCATCTGATAGCAAGAAACTCATCCTCAACTCTGACAGTTGGTCTTCAATCTTTGAATCTCCAATAGCTTCATCTCCACAAATCTTCAGCTTCCCCAGGGCCCCAGACAAACCCAATACCCAATCAAACAATCAACAATCCCCAGAGGGCACACCACACCAAACAGCAGATATACAGACAGTAATAATATCAGTAGGGGAATCTTAACTTTTCTCTAAGGGATCTAATAGCTACCCATAGCCCATATAGTCCCATAACTAATTTATTCAAACCCTAAGTCCTAAGGGAAAAAATTGAACTTCCTAAGTTGTCACCTAAAAACCCTAGTTTTGATCATGATATTCAAGCATTTGTTAATCACCTAACACTAACTCCTAAAAATGGGAACTAAAATATTTCTATAAGCCTAATATCTCATCTAAACAATATGAAAAGAATGATCAAAAAATATTAAAGCATGTAATAGAACAAAAATCACAAAAATAATGCATGAAATGTAACTACTTAATATGCTATTTATTTAGAAAATATGTAAAATATATGAAATAAAACTAAAAATGAAATTTTATTTTCCTATAATATTCTAGACATTTTAATGAAAACATGGTAAAAAGAATGGATTAAAAAGCATTTTTTATGGATTTATTATGATTTTATGAAAATTGATGAAAATTAAAATGAAATAAGAAAATAAAAAGAAATGAAATGAAGGAGGGGGTGAGAATAGGAACTTCGCTCAGTTCAAAATTGGATGGGCCTCACAGGGTAGGGGTGCAGATAGCGCTTGCCAAAGCCCAATATCAAGTCAGAAACAAAGAAAATGAAATAAACACACTGGGGGTAAGAATAGCAACCAAAATCACGTTCAATATTGGTTTGGGCCTAACTCTGGGGGTGGGGATAGCACAAGAGCCTGAGGCCCGCCCGTTTCAATTAATGAAACGGTGCGTTTGGCACCCAGCTTCTCCCTCCAAATCTGAAATCAAACGAGAGTCCTTGGATCTTCTGGGAAGTCAAGAGTCCAACCACAAATGGAAGGCTATGATTGTGTCTTCTCCAAACAAACCTGCAACTAGGGTTTCATCCTCATGAACCTCCATGCACGCACAGTTTTCTCCCTCTCTGTTCTCCTTATCCAGGCCACGAATCACCATGCTATGAACATGAAAGTTACTCCAAACCTCTCCCTCTTCAATCCTATGATCTTAGATCAATCTGAAACTCGCTAAAACTCTCAACCCGATTGAGGTAAATTCTGATCACCATGGATATTCACTGATAAGCATCATGATAACTCTTCATCAAACTTGACCTAAGCTAACCTATGCCTAATGGAGGTTAACATGATCAAACTAACTAACATTCTGGTGCATTAACATGAGAGATACTGATCCAAACAGTTTATGGTACCTGCTAACAAACCTCACCAAATCGTTCCAAATTCACCTAAACTACTCTCCTAACCACCTAGATTGCATCTAAACTAACAAAAACAAGCCTAAATAACTGAATCAAGTAAATCGAATGAAAACTTACCTTGTAAGAAATTTGAGAAACAGTTATGGAAGATGATGATTTGAGACCTCCAAGGCTTGAATCTTGATCCAATTGCTCAGGTATAGATTCTGTATGCACAAACTTGGAGTTTCCTTGCTTGAATCATGCAATCCACTTGAACTTGTAGTTTTGAGATTCTTGAGAAAAGCACTCGAATATGAATGATTCACACCAAGAACTTGCTTCAATTATGATCTGTGATGATGATTGAGTGGAATTGAATTGGTTATGATGAAGCTTGATGAAGAATTTGAGAGAATTGTGATGAAACTCCAATGAAAAAGTGTGATAGATTCTGTGAAATTCTTGGTGCAAATGAGGCCAACCCTTGATCAATGCACATTTCATGAATATATAGACCCCAAATGAACATTCTAGATCCATCTTGCACATTCCCTTGTTTTCAAATTTTGATCCATTTTGGACTATGTTTCTTAAATGATAAGCAACCATGGATAACTTCATTTTTTCTTTCCAAACTCAAAAAAGTGTGTGAACCATTATTCTTAGAATTGTTTTTCCATTCAAAATCATATATTGGAAGTCTCCATTTGGACTTGTAAATCTCCCAAACCAATTTTCAACTTGAAATTATTCACTTTATATGCCTTTTTAGTTCATATTTTGACCAATTGGGTAACTCCATGCTATGAGCTTCTCCAATAACTTGTGACCTTCTTTCTAGACTTAAAATCCCATTTGGAGCAAGTTTGATGTTGTAAGTTTTTCCATTTGAGGCCTCCTTGTATGAGTTTTGGGTATAGGTTAAAATGACCTGTAATTCACAAATGCCCAAAATACCCTTTGCTTGTCAAGACCATAAGTTGAGTTCTCCACATCATATGAAGGCATACCATACCATTCTAGAAAGCTAAGACAATGAGGAACAACTCTTAAGTTGACCAAGAATTCATTTGAAATCTCCTTGAGGGGTAAAACTAGCTTGGAAGTCAAGTCACTTTCACAGACAAAAATTCAGACACCCCAAATGACCTGTAACTTGTAAGGACCATAACTTGAGTTCTATAAATCTCCTTGAGGTCTTCCACCACTCAAATTAAAGGTCTTGAGATCCTCTACAAGTTTCATGTTGGCCAAGAAGCCATTTGAAGCTAGCATTTTGACTTATCTTGCTTGGAAATTTGACCTAAATTAGGGGATTTTACAGAGAAACCCTAATTTAGTAACTCCTCTTCTCCTTGATTTCTCTTGAATTCTCCTTGTCATATCTCCATATCCTTCTTTATATGCTCAATGATGATCCCCACATCTCTCCAATATACTTGAATGCCCTCTTAAGTCAGTCAATTGACCTAGGGTTGACCTAGGGTTGACCCAGATGGAACCCTAGTTGACTGTCTTCAACTATAGCTCTTGTGCTCTCATCAATGACTTGTTTTCCTCTCCCATTGACTTTATAAGTCTCTCAAGATGTCTAGATGCTCTCCATGCTTTCATTTCACAGCTCATAACCCTCTTGTTGATCCTCAGATACCCTCAGCTAGGAGATGGACTCAAGGCTTGATCTGCTGAGCTCTTTGCTTTCAAATTCTTTCCTGATGACTTGAATGAGGTTGAATTAGGATAATAACCTCTTGATAGGCCTCTGGAGATGAGAATAATGATTGGTCCCCTGTTGAATGACTTGCTATGCTTATGCTATGCAGATGGTTAGTCTATGTACATGACTCTATATGCAAATGCTAATGATGATGCAACATAAATCCAAGGAATAAGGTTGAGCAAATTTTAGGGTGCAACACATGACAACTTCTAGGTTTTGGTCTAGTCCCCCTTTAGTTTGTCCCTTTCACTCCTCATCTTCAAACAACTTCAATCCACTTAATAAAGATAATGAATGTTGTGCCATGAGCCTTATACTTGGGAAATGGTGATTGAGTGGTTACCTCTAAATTGCCTAGAATGTTTAGTATACGTCCTTAGGACGATATGCGATGCATTCGAACCTAGGTTTTAGACTTTGTTACAACATACATTATGAACACTCTAATTCAAAATACTTCTTCTCTAAAAAACACAAAAACACTTCAAACCATTTTATCCTTTGGGATCTTAATCTAGAAAACCTTTTCATAAATAAGAGTGTTGTTAACTTTCAGTCCTATCGCAAACGATAACGCCTAAGTCTCCAATGGTCGAGCTGCAAACACCAAGCTGCTAGAACTGTCTGTTAACCCTACTCGGGTAAAACTTTTGAACAACCTCTGTTCTCGTTAGCCCGAACTACATTTGCTCTGATCTTTCATACCAGATGAAAGTACGTAGGAATAAGACACGGCGTCTTAGCGAGAAACCTTCCCACCTTCTTAGCCGTAGTTAGTCGAACTACGTTGACTCTGATTTTCCCATTGCATGAGGGAGTATGTAGGCACAGAGCGGCGATGCTCTCCCGAGTCTGTCCTTTGTTCTTTTTCTTTTGTCCATAAGCCGTTAGCTAGATATTTTTTACACCCTTTTAGATAGACAACACATGCGTGGATCCCGTCGAGTACGACGGACGTGAGGGGTGCTCATACCTTCCCCTTGCGTAATCGACTCCCGAACCTAGGACTTGGTTGCGATGACCTCGTCTTTTCCCGTTTTCATCAGGTTTTTTCCGATCGTTTCCTTTCCCATCTTTGGGATAAATAAAGATAGGTGGCGACTCTATTAGTCATTGTCGACCTCCTTTTTTCGCAGTAGCGACAGCTGACGACTCTGCTGGGGACAGGAATATCCACTATGCGAGTCAATCCTAGCGCTTGTGTGTTTTCATTTGGGTGTGTGTATATATGTGCTTTATCTTTATTTACTTCCGCATTTTACTTTCCACATTGTATCATACTTGCTGTGTTGTGGGGAGGGATGTTCCATTGAGAGATAAGCCGGACCTGGGCTTGAGTAGAAACCTAGTATTAGTAGTGGAGACTAGTGGGTGGACCTGTTTCCTTAGCAGACACAGTTCCCCATGAAATTCATGCTCGGACGAGATTCTCTTTGACGAGTTCCTTTCCGATCCTTAGGATTCGACTGGAATTTGGATTTGAGGGTTGTCAACTCTGGGGACCGATCATTTGGGATTCAGCTAAGTGAGGCCTCTTCAAGGGATGATGATGCCAAACCAGAGATGGTGAACGTATCATCATTTCTTGAAACTCTGTGATGCTGATGAACGCATAGGATGTCGAACCTTGTCAGTGGATAGGTCCATACTTGTGAGTGGGTGGGTTATGTAGGAAACCTTGACCTCCAGACTACCCGGTTCTTTACAGCGTGAACATGTGTTCATGGTACAAATGGGTTCTTATGTCAGTGATTTATCGGTACTAAAGCTAAGTGCTGGTTCTTCTCAAGCTACAACACAACAAGCTTGATCCTCTGTTGCATTTGCATCTTCATTTACATATCTTTATTAACATGTATTTATGTTGCAGGGTGCATATTTCCCTCCTGATTCTAGAGGTTATGTTCTTCGTTCTTGACATGGAGCCCTTGAAAAGGACAATTGCTTACAGGTTTCCTACCCTAGATGTCAGTTCTTTGAGGAGCCTGATTTCTATGGCTGAAGGGAATGTGATGGAACAGTTTAGACAAGATTATGGGAGACTGGCTAGATGTGTCTGCAAGCCTTCATCCTTTGAGATCAGTGGTATCTACACTCTCTTGCAGTTCTACGACGCCCAGTTGAGATGCTTTGTCTTTTCGGATTTTGTTTTGGCGCCTACTTTGGAAGAGTATTCTGATATGTTGGGGGTACCTATCTGTAATCAAATGCCTTTTGTCCACACAGATGCGGAGCTTGATCTGGCTGTGCTCGCTGCTATATTACATTTGGACGCTGCAGAGTTAAAGGGAAAGCTAGTTGAGAGGAAAGGAACTTATGGTTTTCAGTTACCGTTTCTTGTTGAGAAAGCTCAGAAGTTCGCTAAGAATGGCTGCTGGATTGTGTTTAGTGCTATTCTGGCACTTTGCATTTATGGCATTGTTTTGTTTCCGAACCTTCCAGACTTTGTAGATGTGGATGCCTTCTACCTGCTAGCCTCAGGGAACCAGGTCCCTACACTCCTAGGAGACGTTTATCATTCTGTGCACCACAAGAATGAAAACCGAAGGGGGAAGAACGTCTCATGTTGTGTTCCTTTGCTTTATAGATGGTTGACGAGTCCTATGCCTAAGACTGGTCAGTTTGTGGACACTGTTGCTACCTCAGAGTGGTCTGAGAGGATGATAGGCCTGACTACCAAGGATGTTATTTGGTTTGAGAGAGACATGCTTGGCACAAACATTATTTATAGTTGCGGCGGATTTCCTAACGTCCCCCTGGTCGGAAGGAAAGGGTGCGTCAACTATAACCCTTCTCTGTTGGTACGACAGTTCGGATATGCTCTCAGAGATGCTCCAAAAGAGGAAGAGATACAGGAATCTCTGTATCTCACGGGTTTGTTAGAGGGTGATGATTTTATCAGACTTGAACGTGCTTGGCAAAGTATCCATAGGAGAGGCAAAGCGTTATTAGGAAAGAGCAATAGTCAGGCATATGACCCCTATGTGGCTTGGATTCATGAGAGGGTCATGAAGTTCTTGATGCCATATCCTCCAGTGGAGCCTGTTTGCCCTCCCGTGATTGAGGAGCCTACTACAGTGGACATCCAAAGGTATAATCAGGTATGTCGTGAAAAAGAAGAGTTGCAGAAGACAAACGAAGAGTTGGTGAATGAGATTGCTCAACTCAGAAGTGAGAGGAACGAAGCAACTTATCCTTTGAAGAAGCAAACTGAGCTGGTGAATAAGTTGGAAACAGACTTGACTAAGGAGATGAGCAATAGAGAACGGTTGGGTTTAGTCATAAATGTTATTAGTAGTGTGCTTGCTACTAAAAAGTAAGAGCTGAATAGAGCCTATTTGCGGATTTCCAAGTTTGAGGCTCAATGGAATGCTGCCATGTGCAACAGCAAGCAATGTGAAGACCAGTTGAAGTCACAGATCAACAAGCTGAAGGCTCAGCTCAGAGCTAAAGATGAGGAGATCTTAAAGGAAGCTTTTCTCAGGAGACATAGTGACTGCAAACTATATGAAGCGCTTGCAACCTTAGAGGAGCATAGAGATGGAGCTAATGCCAAGAGGCGTAGACTTGAGGAGGTTTTTGGGAAGGAGGACTCGGTCAAGGATCTTCAGTCCACCATCAGTCAACAGGAGTTGCTCATACGTGGTTTGCTCACTAGGCCAGACCATCCGGAGACACAGGCGTTGCTGAGGGAGTTCCAGTCTCGCCACCCAGCCTGATCTTTTCCTTTGTATTCTGTAGCTTAGACTTCTTGTTTGGACCATCACCAGACCTGTTGGTTGAGGTCCTTTTCTGTGTACTTATTTGATGTTTGTACTTTTCCTGTGGGCTTATGATTGTATATATGAGGAGTTTTTATTCTATGCTTGTCTGTGGGGCTCTCCATCGTCTCGGTTGTTACCCCGAAACTAGAATCATGGGGGAAATTTCCTTGTTTTCATATATACATGTTTTCATTTTAGCATGTTTCTCGCATTTGCAAGTGCATCGGAATTGTTAACCTTATCTCGTTTCTTGTGCCACTAGTGTTTCAAGATTGCAAATTAGATAACTCACCGCTACAGAACCAGAGGAAACCAGAAAAGGCTGATGGATCAGATGCATGTAGAAATTCAAGAGATGAGAGATCGTATGGCGTAGTTGATGGAGGTCATGCAAGGGGTACCTAATGGCCAGGCGCAACTTCAGACTTTAGTGAAACCTCTGATTGCATGAGTTGATAATGATGGAGTGTTACACGGTGGGATTGCTTCTAACCCTCCTCATATAGAAACTCCTCGTGCAGACAATTCTATGCCAACTTTAGTCATCCCTACTGCTGGAGGGGGTGGTCACGCTGCTGGTGTTGGAACTGCGACATGTCTTAATCATGCTGGTTTTGCTAATGGGGGTAATGGAAATGGAAACGACTTTGGCCTGAACACCACAGGTGCTATACATGGTAGTATGGACCACACCTGGAATGAGGATAGGCAGGAGGATTTGTTCTTGACAAGATTTATAACTGCTGAAGTACCTTCTGAGGCTGATAGAAGGATTAAAATGATTGAAGAGAAGATGAGATCTCTTGAATGCCAAAACTCTATGGGGCTGGATATGTCTAACCTGGGGCTGATTCCAGGCTTGAGAGTGCCTCACAAATTCAAAGTGCCTGACTTCGATAAGTACAAAGGCACTACTTTCCAGAGGGTTCACCTGCACTTGTAATATAGATAGATGTTCGCGTACTCGGATGATGAAAAACTCTTGATGCACTTTTTCCAGGACAGCCTGTCCGGTCCCTCTATGGAGTGGTACATGGAGCTAGAGCCCGCTAACGTCCGCAGCTGGAAAGGCCTAGCCGAAGCTTTTGTAAGGCACTATTAGTAAAACAGTGACCTTGCACCAAATAGAGTCCAGTTGCAAAATCTTTCCCAAAAGAATAACGAATGCTTTAAAGAGTACGCCCAGAGGTGGCGAGAGCTTACTGCTAGAGTGCAACCTCCCATGGTAGAGTGTGAGCTTGTTGACATGTTTGTTGCTACTTTACCGAGGGTGTACTATGAAAAACTGATTAGCAGTATGTCGTGAAGTTTTTCAGACTTGATAATCACCGGTGAAAGGGTGGAAAACGACATCAAGCTCGGAAAGATTTAGGCGGGAGAAGTACCCTCACCTGGAGGGGGAGGAAAGAAGGTATTTGGGAACAAGAAGCGTGAAGGTGACGTTAACTCAGTGACAAGTTCTATAGGAAGAGGAAGGGGTTAGTCACAAAACCATTATCGCCAACAGCAAGTTGCCAGTGTTACTATTCCTATGCCACAACAACAGCAACCACAACAACGACAATAGCAAAGACAGTATCAGCCACAACAACAAAACCAGCAAGGTTATTGGAGGTACCCTGATAGGGCTAGGCCGAATAGAGTATTTGACACTCCACCGATGCCATACTCTTAGATGCTTCAGACTTTATTACAGCTGCAATTAATTCAGAAAAGGACTCTAGCTCCTTTGGCAGGTCCTCCCCCACCTGGCTATGACGCAAATGCTCATTGCGAGTTTCACTCTAGGGCGCCTGGTCACTCTATTGACGATTGCAAGGCTTTTAAGCACAAGCTGCAAGACCTCATTGACAGCAAAGCAATAAATTTTTCTCATGATGCACCTAACGTTGTGCAGAACCCTATGCCAAACCATGCACAGGCTAGGGTTGGTGCTATTTTGGTGGAGGAGGATTTAGACTTGATAATGGATGTGAACAAGTTGAAAACTCCATTGAAGTTTGTGAAAGACGAATTGCTGGGAGGAGGTGTATTCCCAGGCTGCAGTGAGGACTGTGTTGATTGCTTAAGTCATCCTGAGGGATGCGTTGATTTGAGAAGGTGTATCCAAGGAATGATAGATGAGGGGACATTGTAGTTTGAATGAACCGCAGAAAAGAAACCTGTTGAGGAAGTAAGTGAAGAGAGGGACGAGGTCGCTACAATCTCGATCCCATATAAGACTATAACTATCTCAGCGCCTCCTAGGCCACCAACAATCACTATCACCAAAGCAGGACATGTGCCTTATGAGAGCACCAAAGCGATTCCTTGGAACTACGGAGCTGAGGTGTATTGTAATGGTCAGAAGATAGATTTGAAGAGTCTTCCTGTGGAGTCAGCAGAGAATGTTGTGGGAGCAGGAGCGATCACCCGAAGTGGCAGGGATTCATTTCTTTTTATTTTCTTTTATTTTTTCTGTTTTGTTCTTGTTTCAATTTAATTCATTTAAAAATAACCTCCAATTAATAAAATTCATCAAAAATACTTTTCAGGCTCTTTAAAATGTCTTTTATTTTATAGACTTTTTATTTTATTTTTTCAGATTATTTTTCATTTAAAAATGAATTAATTAATAAGAGAGGTTTTATTTGAATTAAATTATGACATTCTGTGATCTTTTAACTGTTTCTCCCTTTCCCCTTTGGTCCAATGAATGAAAATTGTTCCTCATACTCTTGATGAGTTGAACAATTCTTGAGGACCATTTTTGCCTCTGGTTGGTTGACTTTAGGGTTGACTTTTGGTGCTTTCCTTTTGACCCTCGATTTTCCCATTTCAAAGTGGTACATCTTGAATTTAATTTTCTTTTGATGGTGCTTTGAGGGGATATTGGCCTTGTGCCCTTGGTTTCAGTTTGCCAACTTGTTTGGCTATCTTGTGCATTTTATTTGGTATTTGTTGAGCGTTTTTCCTAATTTTGAGATGACTTGCAAGTTAAGCCATCTCCAAGGGAGGTTCCCACACACATCTTGACCTAGTTTGACTTGGATATGAGATTTTTGGATCCCTTGAGCTTTCAATGCCTTGTAGTTCATGTTTCTAACATGTTAAGGATGTTTTTGGTTCAATTTTAGGTCATGACAATTCTTTTTGCTTGCTCATTTGTGTTCATTTCTTGAGTCTTTTGATTAGGGTTTCCATGTGGAGCTTTCTTGCTTTTCCTTTGTGCATATGCTTGCTTTCTCTTGTGATGTGTTTGCTTTTGCATTTGTGCACTCTTTCCTCATCCTCCATTCTGTCCAATGACCTTGGAGTGTCATTTAAGGTAGTTTGGTCCCTCCTTAGGAGGAACTTGAAGCTTACCTAAAGTGATGAATCCATGAGGACTGTTTCTCGTTGTTTTTGTCAGACGGTGAGGTCTGATGTACTTCTCAACTTCGTGTTAAGCCGCCCTTCGGGTTCGATGCCTGTTTGTTTACAAGATGCCTGACGACGAGGTCAAATATTCCTCTCGACTTCTTGTTGAGTCGTCCCTCAGGTTTGATGCCTGTTTGTTTAACAGATGCCAGACGGCGAGGTCTAATGTTCTTATCAACTTCGGGTTGAGCTGGCCACCAAATTCGATGCATGTTTGTTTAACAGATGCCTGACAGCAAGGTGAGATTTTCTTCTCAACGTCGGGTTGAGCCGGCCTTCATGTTCGTTGCTTGTTTGTTTAACAGATCCATGTCAGCGAGGTCAGATATTCCTTTGAACTTCGTGTTGAGCCGACCTCCGAGTTTGATGCCTGTTTGTTTAATAGATGTCTGACGGCGAGGTCAGATGTTCCTCTCAACTTCGTGTTGCGCCATGCTTCGGGTTCGATGCTTGTTTGTTTAATAGATGCTTGACGGGGACGTCAAATGTTCCTCTCAACATCGTGTTGAGCCGGCCTTCGGGTTCGATGCATGTTTGTTTAACAGATACTTGACGGTGAGGTCAGATGTTCTTTTCAAATTCGGGTTGAGCCGACCATCGGGTTCGATGCCTGTTTGTTTAACAGCTTCCTGACGGCGAGATCGAATGTTCTTCTCAACTTTTGGTTGAGCCGACCTTCTGGTTCGATGCCTGTTTGTTTAACAGATGCCTGACGGCGAGATCAAATGTTCCTCTCAACTTCTTGTTGAGCCTACCTTCGGGTTCACTGCCTGTTTATTTAACAGATGCCAGACGACGAGGTCTAATGTTCTTATCAACTTCGGGTTGAGCTGGCCAACTAATTCGATGCCTGTTTGTTTAACAGATGCCTGACGGCGAAGTCAAATGATCCTCTCAACTTTGGGATGAGCCGGCCTAGGGGTTCGATGCCTGTTTGTTTAACAGATCCCTGACGGCGAGGTCAGATGTACTTCTCAACTTCGTGTTGAGCCGCCCTTCGGGTTCGATGCCTGTTTGTTTAACAAATGCCTGACGGCAAGGTCAGATGTTGCTTTCAAGTTCGTTTTGAGCGGGACTTCGTGTTCGATGCCTGTTTGTTTAACAAATGCCTAACGACGAGGTCTAATGTTCTTATCAACTTCGGGTTGAGCTGGCCATCAAATTCGATGCCTGTTTGTTTAACAGATGCCTGACAGCGAGGTCTGATTTTTTCTCAACCTCGGGTTGAGCCGGCCTTCGTTTTTGATGCCTGTTTGATTAATAGATCCCTGACAGGGAGGTAAGATATTCCTATGAACTTCGTGTTGAGCCGGCCTTCGAGTTTGATTCCTGTTTGTTTAATAGATGTCTGACGGAGAGTGTTGCACCCCAAAATTTGACCAACCGGTTCCCACATCTAGTTTATGTTTCGACGCATTTTGCATTCGCACTCGCATACCGCATACATTGCATTTTTTCAACCATTTTTGACTTTATCGGGATTACAGCCTCCCCTGGCGTTTCAGGCATTTCAGGCCAATACGAGGATTTATTTTGAGAATTGGTGCTCGTTCCCTGTGTTTTCAGGCCATCTCGGTGCTCGGTTTTTACCGCTTATTTTGCTGTAATCGCGTATTTGTGCTCTAATCGATTTAATTGGCTTCCTGACATTTTTTAGAATTTTCCCTTTTATTTTCTGGATTTTTAATAGATTTTAATAGATTTTAATAGATTTATTGGAGTTTTTCTAGATATTAAATAGGTATTTTTAATATTTTCTTATAAAAGTTAATAGTTTTTTAAAGATTTTTAAATAGATATTTCTTTTTTTAATACTTTTAAATAGATTTTGTTTTTAGATATTCAATTGGTTTTTTTTAATAGGGTTAATTGAAGTTAATGTTTTTAGATTTAATTCTTAGATGCTAATTAGAATTTTAGGTTTAATTAGAATGTTAATTGCTAGAATATATTAGGATTTAATTTCTTTCTAGACTTGTTTAGATTTGTTTAGTGTTGATTAGAATCTGTTTAGTTTTAATAAGGGTTAATTGTTAGTTTAATTAGGTTTAATTAGTTAGTTTAATATAGATTTTAATTAGTAGCTTATTAATTAAATAGTATTAATTTTAGTTTAAGTCCGTTAATCCATGTTAATCTTTTTCTTTTAATCAGATTTCAATTCAGTCCATTAATCAATTTAAGTCTTTTTGTCCAAATTTTCGTGGGCCAAGTCTTTTTGGAAGCCCAAGTCCAGTCACTCGCCACTTGTCACTATATAGAGTAGTCCACGCGTTTCTTTCTATTTTACTGACACCTCACAACCCACTACCCCACTTCCCAGCCACATCACCCTCAGTCTCTCTCCGCTCCTTCCACGTTTCACTCCAATCCCTGCCACTTGTCCCTTCCCACTCTCTGCATGAGCCAGGTGTCCTCTCCACAGGCACTGCATGTAGCAACCATGCAAACTCGCCGAAGCTTCACCGGAGAAATCTTTCACGGCCAATTTTCACTGGTAAGCCGGTAACCGTCTTTTCCGCCGGAAAACTGCAAATCCTCAACAAACTTCATCAATCTTCCCAGATATCATCAACTCTTCGCCGGATCTTCATCGAGAATCCCCAAAAATTCATCCAACTTCAAGAACTTTCTTCATGTTCACCTTCGTGAACTCCAGAAATTAACCAGAATCTTCATCCAAACTCATATCGTTTCCAGATTTCCTCAAGAGCTTCAAGAACACTCTTCGTGTTCATCAAAACATTTCCAGAAACGCGCGTTGATCTTCATCAACGAATTGCAAGAACTCCTCATATCCACATAATCTTCAAGAATCTCAGATCTACGAAGGTTCATCTTTCACCCAACAGTCATCGTTCATCAATATTTTCCAGAAGTCTTCGTTAGAACTTCAAAAACAGCCATCAAAGATCTTCGCGATCTGGAACATCTCTTCATCCGTCAACTTCAATGAAGCCTTATGAACTCCATGAATCAACGTCCTCAAGCTTCGTCAATCTTCATCTGTTCCAGATCCGCAACAAACGCCAAGAATATCTTCTTCGAGAGTTGTCCAAATTTCCAGATCTGTTCAAGATTTTCTCAATGTTCATCAATACGAATCAGTCTCTAATCGAATCTCCAGATCATCACCGATCTCCAACATCACTTCAATCATCATCTAGATCTTCAAGATCCTTCAAGATCTCCTTTTGTTCATCGTCGTCTCCAGAAATATAACAATGATTTCCTTCAATCAACGTCACAAATCCTCCAAGAACACGCAATCCACTGTTTAATTCTGTTTTCGGAGATTTTTAATATATTTGTTGTTGTCATCTGTGTTGATGTTTTAAAACGGAGAAGAAGTTTGATGGGAGTTGGTGAGGGAAACAGAGATCTGAGACGGAGGTGGTGAAGCGAGGTGTGAGGATGAGAGTTCCAGCAACGGCGAGAGAGGAGGTAGGAGAAGCTAGGGTTTCAGCAAAAGAAACTGAGAGTGTGAGAGGGGGAAGAGGAGAGGTCCAAGTGAGTGGGCCAGACGGCCCAACTGTTTTTTTTTCTTTTTCACCATCCATTGTCATTTTTGGAGTTGTTGGACTGGGCCTTTCACAGGCTGATACACCCCTTTTTTCCTTACTCGCCCCCCTTTCCTTTTTTTTTTTTGCTGTTTGTTTTTGGTGGGCTGGGCCCAACCTTTATGCTTCTTTCTGCAACTGTATCCCCCTAATAAACTAATGCACCCCCTGCAGTCTTTTATTTCCTTTATTTTCATGTATTGTTTTTTAATGCATTTAATGGAATTTTTAGATAATATTTTCATTTAAGGAAATTAGTTTAATTTTCTTTTAAGAAGATTTAGGAAATTAGTTTAATTTTCTCTTAAGAGAATTTAGGACTTAGTTAATTTCTTGTTAAGGAGATTTATAGATTTAATTCTTTTTAGGATATAGTTTCCTTAGGAGATTATTTTTGCCGTATTTTAGGAGTAGACTTTTATTTCCATTTTGTATTGGATTTCTCTCCTATTTTTCTTTTCTATCTGATTTTGTTCTCGATTTTATTTCTGGCTGGCCGTGTGACACGATTCAATTGGAGAATGATTTTCGATATCATTTCTCTATCTTGTCTTTGACACGGACATTAATACGCTACCTCTTAGAGTTTGATTTCTCGTATAAGTCGAACCATGACGGTCTAAGCGTTACATTGTTCTGGTTCGAGCGTCATCATCAAGGATCCAGAGAGGAGAAGATTGGAATGGAGCTTGCGCGCATGTCAGGAGCCAGGGGCTGCTTCGTTCATCATCATCATCTTATTCAAGTCTTCAGGCAACCGTCGAGTGTCGTGGGCGGCATCGTTAAATACGAAAGAAACGGCAGTTGAGGAGTTTCTTCTTAGGTTCTTGCGTGTGTGTCCCGGGTTCCTTCCCGTTTAGGCGTAGGCATGCGTCCTCCTTGTTCTTGCCCCAGTGCGATCGAAACCCCTTTTCTCTCGCATTCAGGCGATCGAGACCCCTTCTCTTGCCCCCGTGCAATCGAGATTCGTTTTCCCGTCGAACTACGTTTGCTCTGATCTCTCGTACCAGACGAGAGTACGTAGGCATAGAATGCGATATCCTAGCGAGCTCCCTTTTCCCCGTTCCCTGTTTTAGCTGTAGTAGGCTGAACTACAGCTGCTCTGATTTCTCATACCGAATGAGAATATGTAGGCATAGGATGCGATATCCTAGCGAGCACCCTAACAACTAACCTCTCTGTTCTCTTGCTGCCGTGCGATCGAGACTTTCCCGCTGACGACTCATGTTTCCCTTTCTCTTGCCCTTGCGCGTTTGAGACCAGACCGTAGTTTTAGTTCCCGTAGGTTCCCGTACCTTTCAAACCAACTTGATCTCTCACTCCTGTGTGATCGAGAACCCCCTGTCTAGCCGTAGTTAGCTTGAACTATGTAAGCTCTGATCTTTCACGCTGTGTGGAAGTACGTAGGCACAAGACGCGAAGTCTTGGCGAGCCCAATTCCCTGTAGTTTCCCGAACTACGATGACTCTGACTTTCTCTCTTGAGAATACATAGGTATAGAGTGCGACGCTCTATCGAGTCAGTTTCTTTCCGTTTAGCTTTAGCAGTCGTAGATAGATTGTTTTGCATCCTTTAGATAAACCAAGCAAGCGTGGATCCCGTCGAGTACGACGGACGTGAGGGGTGCTAATACCTTCCCCTTGCGTAACCGACTCCCGAACCCAGACATTGGTTGCGATGACCTTGTCTTATACCCTTTCGTCAGGTTTTTCTGATTGTTCCCTTTCCCGTTCTGAGGGATAAATAACGAAAGGTGGCGACTCTTCTGTTTTGCCGGCACCTTACGAAAAAAACAAATTGGCTACCATGCTGGGGATTATCTTCATCCGCCCGAAAAAAGATTCTATCATCGCGGGGATAGAACTTTGTCCACCTTAGGGCGCTATGTTCCGTCAACACAGAAAAATCCAGACGACTTCGCTGGAGAAACATTTCTGTCTAACCACAGGGAACTCGTCTGCCTATCCATACAGGCAAATCATCTGCCTAAACATAGGAAACCCCATCCGTCTACTTCATACGGGAAAATTCATCTGCCTGATTACAGGAAAGTTCATCCACCTGCTCCATACGGGAAAAGTCACCTGCCTGATTACAGGAAAGTCCATCCGCCTTATCCATACGGGAAGATTATCTGGATGTCGTTTCCTGCAGTATTACCTCCTGCTCCCCTCGTGATTGAGGAGCCAACTACTGTGCCTATTGAGAGGTATGAACAGGTTGTGAAGGAGAAAGAAGAGCTGATGAAGGCCAACGAGAAGTTGGAAGAAGAGCTAATGCAACTCAGGAGCGAAAGGAATGAGGCCGCATATTCCTTCAAGCAGCAAACGAAGTTGGTGAATCAACTAGGCACAGAGCTGACTGAGCAACGAAAGAAGTGTGAACGTTTGGGGATAGACTTCAAGAGCTCTCATGATATGCTGGAGTCTAAGAAGAAAGCACTTGATATAGCCTACCGGGAGATCTCTGCATTCAACAAAACCTGGAACGCCATGCTGACCGGCAATAAGGAAAGAGAAGACAAACTGAAGTTGCAGATCGCTGAGCTGGAAGGTCAGTTGAAAGCGAGCCAGAAGAGGTTGGAAGAAGAGGTTACGCGGAGGTATGATGTCCAGAATGCCTTGAACAAAGCTATCAAGCGCAAGAAGGAGTCTGCATCCCAGAAACGGAAGCTAGAAGATTGCTTTGGGGAAGGTGTTTGGGAGGAATCCATTGGTGATCTCCAGCGTGTTATCAGGCAAAGAGACTCCCTCGTCGAAGGGTTGCTTGCTCAGCCGAATCATCCTAAGACTAAGAGATTATTAGAGGAGCACCAGGCATATGGTCGCACTTGATTATCTCATGTATTGATGTGAATGCTTTATTTTCATTGTGATGGCCATCACCAGGATTGTTGATTGAGGTCATGCCTTCCTATTGTACAATCAGTAATATTGTATTCCTGACTTGATGGGCTTTTCCGCAATATATGAGATGTTTTTATGATTAGACTTTGAGCTTCTTCTTGCTATCACTATCACTGCACTGGCACTTTGGCACTAGAATCAGCGGTTGATCTCCCTAACGCACAGACACATGTTGCATCTGCATATCCATTTTGCATTGCTAGTTACTTGTTGAACTCGTATCTCATTTCCTGCATCTCCAAGTTGTCCAGGATTGACGAACAAAGAGTCCACCACTACTCAACCCGAAACAACTATAAGAGAATCATGGATCAAGTCCAAGTGGAGATACAGGAAATCCGTGAGAAGCTGAATCTGTTCATGCAAGCAATGGAGAACATTGCTAAGGGCCAAGAGAGCCTCCAGACTTTGGTACAGCCGCTGCTGGCGCGGACTAATGGGAATGGCAACAATGACTACAATTCTCCGCACGTTGAGACCATTCCGGAGGATGGGCCCCCCACGCCCGTGGTTCCACCTGTTGTGGTTGTAAACGATGGCGCTGGCGCTGGCAATGGCAACACAAGGAATGGAAATGAGACTGTTGTTAACAATGTTGGATTTGGGGACGCCAACCAAGGAGGTGGTAACACCATGGCGGTAATGGTTTTGGCAACAATGGTTTCGGCTACAATGATATTAGGACGGAAAATTCGGCTTCAACACTCAGGGTTTCGGTTACGACGGTTTTGGTAACGCTAACCAGGGGTATGGTGGATTTGGTAATATGAATGGTGCTGGGGTGATCCCCGTCAACACTGGGTTTGGACCTGTTAGGGTCAACCAGGGTTTCAATAACGGGGGACGAGGTCCTATGATCAATCAGCAAGGGTTTGGTCGCAACACTGGTTACGACGGGTATGGAAATGAAAATGTGAATTGGGGTGAAGACCGCTAGGAGGACGCCTTTTTTGGAAGAGGTGTGGGGTTTGAAGGACCTGTTGATCCTGTGCAGAGCATCAGAATGCTTGAAGAACAGATGAAGGGGGTAGTGAATAAGAACTCCACCGGTTTGGATATGACTACAATGGGCCTGGTACCAGGGCTGAGGGTGTCGTTGAAATTCAAGGCTCCCACTTTTGACAAATACAAGGGGGACACCTGCCCTAAGGTCCATGTCCGCTCTTATTACAGAAGGATGTCCGCATATTCAGATGATGAAAGGATGCTCATGCATTTCTTTTAGGATAGCTTATCAGGACCTTCACTTGAATGGTATATGGGGCTGGAGCACACGCAGATCAAGACCTGGAAGCAGTTGGCTGATGCTTTCGTGACACATTACAAATATAACAGCGATCTGGCGCCAAACCGGGTCCAATTGCAGGGTTTGTCACAGAAGAGCGGTGGAAGCTTTAAAGAGTATGGGCAAAGGTTGCGCGATATGGCAGTGAGGGTGCATCCGCCTTTAATTGAAAGGGAGATGAATGACATGTTCATTGGGACATTTACAGGGGTGTTCTATGAAAAAATGTTTAGTGTGTCATTGAGCAGTTTCTCAGATTTGATTCTTATGGGGGAGATGATCGAGAACGGGATTAAAGTTGGAAGGTTCCTAGCCGGTGAGTCTACTTCAGCAGGAGGTTCCAGAAAAGCATTTGGTGGTAGACGACAGGGTGATACCAGTGTCGTGTTTGGTGGCAGGGGCAGGGGCAGAGGAAGAAATCAGTATGTTAAGTCGCAACAGATAGCTAGTGTCACTATCCCACTTCCTCAACAGAGGCAGCCGCAACAACAACAACCACAACAACAACAAGGACAGAATCCTGGTCAGAGAAGGGTACAGAATGCGAGACCAAAAAGAGTGTTCGACGCACTTCCTTCCATGTATGCAGAACTCCTTCAGACTCTGCTAGGGTTGAACTTGGTGGAAAAGAGGACTTTGGCACCACCTACAGGGGCGGTACTTCCTTACGGATACGATGCCAACAAGCATTGCGATTTCCATTCCGGGGCACCCGGGCATGATATAGAAGCTTGTCAAGGATTTAAACACAAAGTTCAGGATTTATTGGATAGCAAAGCTATTAACTTTGGACAGGTGGGTCCAAATATCGTACAACAACCTATGCCCAATCATGGGGCAAATGCCATCTTGACGGAAGAAAATCTGAATCTAGTGATGGATGTCAATGAGCTGAAGACACCGTTGGGTGAGATTAAAAGCACGTTGTCAAAAGGGGGGGGGTATTCCCGGGTTGTGATGAATTTTGCTTGGATTGTTGGACCCAGCCAGAGGGTTGTAATGAGTTGAAGCAGGGTATTCAGGCTATGATGGATGAAGGTACCTTGCAATTTGATAGAACCGCGGTTGAAAAGCTTGTAGAGGCGTTGTGTGATGAGTTGAACGATGTTGCAACGGTGACAATTCCGAGGAAAACAATAACGATAACGGCGCCTGCCAGGCTGCCGACAATCACAATTACCAAGGCAGGACCAGTCCCTTTTGAGAATACTAAAGCAGTGTCGTGGACTTACGGGTTGGAGGTATATTACGACAGTGAGAAAATTGAAGTCAATAGACAACCAGCTGGGGTTGTAGATAATGTTGTCGGAACAGGGGGTATGACCAGAAGCGGAAGAATCTTCACGTCACCCGAGGTAGAGGTAGAAAGATTAGCCAAGGGTAAAGCCAAGGTAACTGAGGGTGGTCCGTCTCAGTTGAATGAAAAGGAAACGTCACTTAAGGATGTGGAGGAGTTTATGGGGCTCATTCGTAAAAGTGATTACAAAATCGTGGAGCACCTCCAGCAAACGCCATCAAAAATTTCCATCCTATCATTGCTGTTGTGTTCCGAGGCCCATTGGAATGCTTTGCTGAAGATTCTAGACACGTCATTCGTTCCTCAAGAGGTTCCTGTTAATCAGTTAGAAGGGGTGATGGCGCATGTCAATGCGGGGCACAGTTTGGGCTTCACAGACTTTGATTTGACTCCAAGAGGGCGAGAGCATAATATGGCATTGCATGTGTTAGTAGAATGTCGGGGCACGGTCATGTCCCATGTTTTAGTAGATAATGGATCTTCCCTGAATGTGCTATCGAAGAAAGCCATGATGAAGTTATATATCAGGGGGATTATTTGCACGCCCAGTGATTTAGTGGTGAAAGCGTTCGACGGAACGAGGAGGTCAGTTTTTGGATCAATAACATTACCGTTGCAGGTGGGGCCTGAAATATTTGAAACCGAATTCTATATAATGGACATCCAGCCAGCGTATAGTTGTCTTCTTGGGCGCCCATGGATCCATGCTGCCGGGGCAGTCACATCCACGTTACACCAAAAGCTGAAGTATATGGTTGGGGATAGTGTCGTCACGGTTTGTGGAGAGGAAGATATTTTGGTTAGCTATTTGTCTTTGTTCAAATATGTGGAGGTCGACGGCGAAATACACGAAACACCCTCTCAAGCCTTCGAGGGGTTGCGAATTAAAGACAAATCCCAGGGTTCCAGCAAAATACCAGACGTGGCAGTGTCATCCTACAAAGAGGCTCAGGCTCTAGTGCAGGCAGGCAGAACCAAGGGCTGGGGTCAGGTGTTGGAGATTCTCATGAAGAATGACAAGTTCGGGCTTGGATATCATCCTTCGTCATCAGCATCCTCTTCAGGAACGCCCAAGTTCAAGGGACCAGTCACCATTACACCAAATGGGGTGAGCTTCGAGACTATCAATGCTATTTCCGATGCTGAAGATGGAGATAGCGATTGTGATATGGACGCGTGGATCAAGCCACGCGTGCCAGGACAAAGTCTCTGCAATTGGTCTATCCGGGAAACTGTTCCTGTGACAACTAAACAGTAATGATTTGTTTTCTTAATTGTTGAATAATCCTGTGTCCTACCCGGGGCATAATGATTTTGCTTAGGGCCATTTGGTTATGTACATTATATTGTTTAATCATGAAATAAAGGCGTTTTTCATATACAAATATTGTGATCCCTGTAATTCCTGTTTTTGTTTTTAACAATAAAATGGCAATGTGGTTATTTGCTTTGTCTGTGTTTTGAAGCATTTAACCATTTCCTTTGCAGGATTACTATTTCAGATGACATCTATGAACCGCCTATGGCTCACTTCGACTTCGAGCACCCTGTATTTCAGGCTGAGGAAGAGATTGTGGAAGATGGCGACTTGTTAGAAGAGCTGACCTGGTTATTAAAACAAGAAGAAAGAATCATTCTGCCTCATGAGGAAGTCATTGAGATTATCAGTTTGGGGTCGGAAGAGGTTGTGAGAAACATCCGTATAGGGGCTGCGCTGCAGAGCGACATCAAGCAAAGGTTGGTTGAGATGCTCAAAGAGTACAGTGATATATTTGCTTGGTCGTACGAGGATATGCCTGGGTTGGATACGGATATGGTTGTTCACCGTCTGCCGCTGCGAGAGGAATGTCCGCCTATTAAGCAGAAACTCCGAAGAACTAGACCGGACATGGCTGTGAAGATAAAGGAGGAAGTTCAAAAACAGTGGGATGCTGGTTTCCTAGCTGTTACCAAATATCCCTCATGGGTCGCTAATATTGTGCCAGTGCCAAAGAAAGACGGTAAAGTGCGAATGTGTGTAGACTACCGTGATTTGAATAGGGCGAGCCCGAAAGATAACTTTCCACTTCCTCACATTGATGTGCTGGTTGATAACATTGCTCAGTTCTCCGTATTCTCCTTCATGGACGGATTCTCGGGCTATAATCAGATCAAAATGGCGCCGGAAGACATGGAGAAGACTACCTTTATTACTCCTTGGGGAATATTTTGCTACAAAGTGATGCCCTTCGGATTGAAAAACGCTGGGGCAACATATCAACGTGCTATGACGACTCTCTTTCATGACATGATGCATAAAGAGATCGAGGTTTATGTTGATGATATGATTGCCAAATCCCAGACAGAGGAGGAGCATTTGGTTAATCTGCTGAAACTGTTCAAGAGACTTAGGAAGTTCGGGTTGAGACTGAACCCTAACAAGTGCACCTTTGGGGTGAGATCGGGTAAACTGTTGGGGTTTATTGTGAGCGAAAAAGGAATAGAGGTTGATCCTGCGAAAATAAAAGCAATAAAAGAAATGTCGACGCCTAAAACAGAAAAAGAAGTGCGTGGGTTTTTAGGGAGGTTGAGCTATATCGCCCGGTTCATATCTCACCTGACTGCGACGTGCGAGCCGTTATTCAAGTTGTTGAAAAAAGACCAGGTTGTGACCTGGAATGAAAGTTGTCAAAAGGCGTTCGACAAGATAAAAGAATACTTGCAGGAACCTCCTGTTTTGATACCCCCAGTGGCCGGGAGACCTCTGATTATGTATTTGACGGTTCTTGAGGAAAGTATGGGTTGTGTTCTCGGTCAACACGACGAGACCGGACGTAAAGAGCATGTGATCTACTATTTGAGTAAGAATTTTACCAATTGTGAGTCCAGATACTCAATTCTCGAGAAGACGTGTTGCGCGCTAGCCTGGGCCGCCAAACGTTTGAGGCAATACATGCTGAATCATACAATCCTGCTAATTTCAAAGATGGATCCAATCAAATACGTGTTTGAGAAGCAAGCACTCTCCGGAAGAATTTCCCGATGGCAGATGGTGTTAACTGAATATGATATCCAATATGTCTCGCAAAAGGCTATTAAAGGTAGCGTCTTGTCAGAGTACCTTGCGGAACAGCCTGTTGAGGACTACCAATCGATGAGGTTTGATTTTCCTGACGAGGATATCATGTACCTGAAGATGAAAGATTGTGAAGAATCGTTGTTGGACGAAGGACCAGAGTTGGGTTCCAAGTGGCAGTTAATATTTGACGGAGCTGTAAATTCCTATGGTAGCGGAATAGGCGCGATTATCACTACTCCTCAGGGGTCGCACATCCCCTTTACTGCCCGATTGACTTTTCCCGTTACCAATAATGAGGCTGAATATGAGGCTTGCATCATGGGTCTGGAAGAAGCTATTGATTTGCGAATCAAGCATCTGGATGTATACGGAGACTCAGCTCTGGTAGTGAATCAGATTAAAGGAGAATGGGAGACACGTCAGCCCAATTTGATACCATATATGAATTATGCAAGGAGATTGTTGCCTTTCTTTGACAAGGTGGAATTGCATCATGTGCCGCAAGCAGAAAATCAAATGGTTGACGCCTTGGCGACATTTTCTTCGATGTACAAAGTTAACTTCTGGAACGAGGCTCCCCGGATTGTTATCTCTCGGCTTGATAGGCCTGCCTTCATATTTGCCGTTGACGAGGCTCCCGATGGTAAACCCTGGTACTTTGACATCCAGAATTTCCTAAAGAACAAGGAATATCCGGCTGGGGCATCCAGTCGAGATCAGAAGACTCTCAGAAGATTGGCCGGAAATTTCTATTTGAATCCTGACGGTGTCCTATACAAAAGAAACTACGACTTGGTGTTGCTACGTTGTGTAGATGAGAAAGAAGCAAAGTTGCTCATGGAAGAGATCCATGAGGGTACGTTTGGTACACATGCTGGTGGGCATGCTATGACGAGAAAACTGTTGTGGGCAGGTTATTACTGGCTAACTATGGAAACAGACTGTTTCAAGTTTGCAAAAAGGTGTCATAAATGCCAAATTTATGCGGACAAGGTCCATGTACCCCCAAGTCCTCTGAATGTGATGTCATCACCATGGCCGTTCTCAATGTGGGGAATTGATATGATCGGGAAGATTGAGCCTACGGCATCCAACGGACACCGGTTCATCTTGGTGGCAATTGAAGATTGAAATGGGGTTTAGTTTATGGGTTGCTGAAGATTGAGGGTTGTTGGCTTATTTGAGATTTGCAGAATTTAAATGGTGTTTTGTGGTTAGAGAAAGGTGTTTTAAGATGGAGATTTGAAGGAAGTGAATTGAAGGAACGATGAGTTTTTTAGTTTATTGTTGTTGAATGAAGGAAGTTTGAAAAGGTGAGGAGAAAGGCACGCAGGTTGAAGGTTTACATGGGTTTGTAAGTTGAAGGCAAGTTAATGGTTGTTGTAGAGATGAAGAGATATGAATATTATTGAAGAGAGAGTTTTGGGTTTATGGTTCTGTTGAAAGTTGGGGTTGAGCTGAATGACAAGGAAAGATTTGCGTTTTGAAGAGGAGTTGATGTTGAGGGTTTTTTAGAGCTTGGAGGAAGAAGAATAGTGAGGGTGGATCCAAGAGGGTGGCGGCTAGGTCCTCCCCAGAATGAGAGAAAATGTTGGTTTTTATCCTACAAATTGAGGGTAATTTCGGACTTTCTTGGTGTAGCTGAGGGGCTCCTTCACACGGGTTTCTGAGGAGTTGTTTTGTTTTTTTTTACTCCCAAGAAAAAGTTTGTTGCTGTCCTTTATGCAGTTTCTTCGTACGGTTTGTGTGGCTGATTTTTGTATATGTTTTAATGTGTCTTGCAGAGTGGTACCAGTAGTGGGGATTTTGGGATGAAAATTAAAACCGTTAGCAACGATTTGAGGGAGATCTTGTGGGGACCAAAGGTACAAGCTTGTCTTTATCATGAGCTGGCAAACTTGTAAGTTTTTCTACAACCAATTCGTTGTTTTACTGCGGTGATTGAGTTTTTGCCTACATGGTTTCACTGCGGTAACTGAGTTTTTGTCTATCTCATGTCGACTGCTTTCATGTATGGTAACTTTCATCATATTGTAAATAGCATAAAGCTACTCTACTTGTGATGCTTAGGTCTTTTATATATTTTCTCTTGCATCACATAACATTAATAACAATACTGACCCTGTTTTGATTTTTGCTGTATGGTTAAGAATGTGACATTCACTTGTGAACTTTATCATAACCGTATGTTCTCATGTTTGTAGTTTAGGAACTAGTACAACTTTCTTGATGATAGAGATTCATCGCTAGAAAGAAACTTGGCCGTCTACCATTGTCTGATGAGGGATTTGTCACCTGATGACTCACAGTAAGGATTTTAAATTCATTTGATCCTTCAACATTCATGTACCAGTAGCTTTTGTACCTAGCCGTTCATTTATTCCTTGAGTCAAGAACTGATTTTTTTGCCATGTTCTGCAGGTTTCATCATTTGCTTTAAACGAGTTATCAATGGGCAAGCTGGTTATCAGGGTCGAACACGCCACGATAAGATGGTGCAGTGTATTTCCTTAGTCATTAAGCGCCAATTTTTCATCAGCTCTTCTCCATTTTTATCTCCTGCTCATTGAGTGTTTCCTTCTTCTTTTTCATGTGTGACCTGTAAATCCGGAGCGTTACTTGAACAATTTGGATGATGCATTCTTGTGCGTGTTGGCCACTGAATGTGTCGGCTGTATAGAAACCGTCATTGGTACATTGCTGGTGCCTTGTGTGTTGCGTATCATCTTGCGTGAATACCGGATGTGTACAGCGTATCATCAGGTTGTCTGTGTTCCTTTTGCAACACGTCAAATTTGTTCCCTGTTTCTTCATGATTCCTTTTTCAACTTTTCATCTGCTGTGTGTTGCCTTGTGATTATCTGTGTTGCGGTCCGTGTTGTGATAGGACGACTTGCTGCAGGAATAATCTCACCACTTTGATTTCGTGTTTTGTAGGAAATTGTTACAGTCAAGATTTGGAGGTGACTTTCGGTACGAAAAAGGAGTATTATTGCTACAAGTTGTGAATCATGTACGAAGGCATGTTGATGCGCCGCGTAAAATCACGTCTGTTGGAAGAGGAGTTTGCAAAAGATCCTCCCAAATAGAAGGATTGTTTAACAAATCATCAATGTCTGCACCAGGTGAAAGAGCTCCAAAATCAATGGGAAATAACCTGAGAAAAGTTGGATCCATAAATCCATTCTCTGTCTCAGGAGCCATACAATTGTCCTCGGGAACATCGAGAATACTTCTTGGCACAGTCTCTGGTATTGAAGGTATATCGGGCATGATAACATCTACTTGAGAATTCGGGATAGCTGGTGCTGCATGTACTCCATCCAATCATAACATTTTCAGATGCCGTAGCTTGAGTTACATCTGCCGAAGGAACGTATCCTTGAGCTCCTGTTGCAGCTGGAATGTGAGAAGACTGCACTGAAGATGGAGGAACTTCTTGAAGAGTTACTCCGGAATTCCAGTTTGAAGAGCTGCTACTATCCATTGCATGGGGATGTGCCGTCACCAATCAAGTAATTATCAGGATTTGTTGTGCAAGATTTGCTGCGTTTTGCAGCTGTAAATTCACTTCATTATTATTGTCTGTTGTGTGTTGAGCAGATAATTGTGACTGGTTGTATAGAGCTGTGATTGTATGCTACGGAACATCGTGTCGTTTTGGATTGTCCTCCTCTCTCAACTCGTCTCGTATCGTTTTATGCTGTGTGAATATCATCTTGGCGTGTTGCTCTGTGATGCGTAACGGCCTGTAGGTGTGGTACGGAATGTTGCTGGATGAGAATGTTGTGGTTATTGCCTTGGTGGTCTGTTGGTCTTGTTCTCAAACTTTTGTGCAGGTGCGGTATGGATTGTGGGTGTACTACTATGTTTTATGGTGCAGTGGAAAACCGTCTTTATGCGCGAAATGTTGTAGTTGTGCGCTTTCATTTTTTTTAAAATCAGGTACAACTTGTTTTGTCGTTTTGTCCTATTGATAAAGCTGAGTCGTACGAGTTGATCCACGTATTGTTCTTTCCCTTTTGATAGTGGTTTTCTGTGTGGTGTGATATTCGTGCTGCAGGTACACGAATATGGAGGGTCTTGTATGCGTGAGACGCAGGATTTGCGCGAGAGTGGCATGAAAAGCTTCATACAGGCGTGAAGGTTGGTTGGTGTTTTTCGCTGTTGCAAAGAAATCAGCGGAACAGAGGTGGGTAGTGGGGTATGGAATGCACATGGGATTATTGAAAAAGTTGTGGTATCACCGTCCTTTGCTGTAGGAGAAATCAGCTACAATGAATCATGGCTATTATGTAGGATGTACTTGAATTATGGTTTATTTGTAACTGCAAGGACATACCGTGGGGTCATCATGGAGGATTTGCAAAGAACTTTTATTTGAGTAATATGGGCTCATCTAGATGGGCTTTTAATTAACATAATGTCTAGGCTTTAATTTGAAATTTTCAATTGCCTTAGTAGTTAAAATTTGAACTTCTCCCGTGTGCCCAATAACATCATTAGAACCAAATCTCAATCTACTTTTGAACTCTTCTTCCAAAATTTGAAATAATTCTTGAGACTATGAATCCTTTCTGGACATGAAATTCAAGGAATTATAAACCCGAAACACGAATTCCACCATCATTTCTCATGAGTCTGTCTTATCTATTTTGGCCTCCGATATGAATGAACTCCAATAAATCCACATTCGAATTTGCTATTAAATAGGGAGTGGAATTGTCCTGAATTGTTGCCATGGACCCAAAAACCTCATTGCCTTGAAATCAAGAAATAATACCTTCAAGTATGCACTGTACTGAAAACTTTGCAAAAATCAGCTTCAACTAGGTGACCTGAACCATTCCTCATTCAACATTATCTACACGTCTAACATGACATCCTCAAGAGAAAATAACAACATATTTTTGGACTTTTTGAATAAAGCAAACAGGTGAATATACATAATAGAGATTGTACAAAGGTAGGGCAAATTTGGGGTATGACAGTATGGATAGGCAGACGAGTTCCCTGTGGTTAGACAGAAATGTTTCTCCAGCGAAGTCGTCGGGATTTTTCTGTGTTTACGGAACATAGCGCCCTAACATGGACAAAGTTCTATCCCCGCGATGATAGAATCTTTTTACGGGCGGATGAAGATAATCCCCAGCATGGTAGCCAATTTGTTTTTTTCGTATTAACAGACGGCGAAGTTTTAACATGGACATAAAGCAGGGTATTTTGACAAGAGGGAGTTAACAGCCTGTGGCGTTACACAGGCGGTTGACATTGAATCAGATTTTGATAGTGGATGACTGATCGGTTGTTGCCGTAACAACCCGATTCGGTCCTCTGGTTATGGTTCCCAAGTAGTTGTGCAGTTTATTTCTACGGTGAGCAAATTTTCGGGTTCTTGGTATTCAACCGTCTCGTACCTCGATTGCTCGAAGACCGTTCGCTCTTCACCCAATCGGGTCCAAGCTGTTTGAATAGGGGCAGCTGTTGCACCCTAAAATTTTCTCAACCTATTTCACCTGGTTTATGTTTTAATTGCATTATCATTTGCATAATTACATCATATACATAGTCTAATCATTTGCACATCATAGCATAGCATGCCTCCAACAAGGGGTCAGGTGCCATCCTTATCTAAAGAAGCTCACCTAGAGAGCCCTATTGAAGCTTAGACAAGTCATGGTATCAAGGTCAAGAACCACAGTTGAGGTGTGTACAAGTAGGGTTTCATCTGGGTAAACCTAGGTCAAGGAAAGCAAAGAAAGGGCACCAAGACCTAGCTCTAGGTCATGGGAGTCATGGATTAGGATGTTAAAGCATGTGTATGGTTGAGTCAAGACCAAATTCAAGAGATTCAAGAGTGGTTGGAGGTGTTTGAGACAGGGTTCCCAGGGTAAAATCCCCTGTATAACACTAGACTTCCAAGCCACACAAGTCCAAATACAAGTTTCAAATGGATTCTTGGTCAACATGAAACTTGTAGGGTTTCTCAATAGCTTTAATTTGAGTACTATAAGTCTTCAAGGAGATTTGTAGAACTCAAGTTATGGTTCTTGCAAGTTATGGGTCCCCAGAGGACACTGAAATTTATCTATGAAAGTCACTTGACTTCCAAACAACTTTTGCCCATCAAGGAGTTTTCAAGTGTATTCTTGGCCAACATAATAATTTTAGGGCTTGATCTTAGCTTTAATTTTAGTACTAGAAGTCTCCAAGAATATTTGTGGAACTCAAGTTATGATCTTGGCAATCCAGGGGTATTTTGGGAATGTTGAATTATAGGTCATTTTTCAACATAGGTCAAAATCTCTATCTTCCACTCCTCAAATGGAAAATGTTCAACATGAGATGTGCTTAAAATGATGTTTTTAGGTCAGATAAGAAGTCATGGGTGATTGGAATGGCTTGTATCACAAAGTGCCCCAAAATGGCCTAAAATGGGAGGTTTTTCAAATGATTCAAAGGAGGGAAATTGGGATTTTTGAGATATGAGGCATACACATGGCATATGGGTAGTCATTTTGAATGGAAATTGGATTTCAAACACAATGACATTTCCACATTTTTGAATTGAGGCTTAATTTCATGACCTACTTTGGAAATGGCTTTCTTACATCATAAGTAATATATGCAAAACCATTCTTTAGAGCATAACCAAGGCCTTAACCCTTACCAATCCATTCAATATGTCATTTGAGGAGAATTTGGATCAAAATCAAGTGTTACAACAAGCTAGAACTCAGCTGCCACATACAAGCATGAGATGATAATTTCAAATGCAAGAGATATTGGATATCTCACATAGATCATTCCTGAAGTTTCTAGAGCATTCCTACAAGTTCTATATAAGGTTTGTGATTGATTCAGAGCATTGGTTGGTGAAGCATTAGAGAGAGTTGAGAGATAGAATTCTGTTTTTTCATCTTGCATAACAGAAACGGTTACACCAATTGAGGCCATCTCAAAGCAAGATAGTGCATTCAGAAGCTCAATGATGAGTTGTTGAGTGAATTTGGAGAGAATTTTGGCCAAGATTGTTGCAGAATCGTGAGATAGCATTTGGATTTCATAGCTTGCAATTCAAAATCGAATTTGGTGATTCAGAGAGATTCAACACAATCCATTGCATACAGAAGCTCTATCAAGCTTTGGTGAAGAAATCTGGAGAGTTTTAGAGTGAAATTCGAAGCATTGCTATCTCCGTTCATTCAAATTTCACAGGTATGTAAATCTCATCTTGCAGCACGATATAGGTAGAATTGTTAGGGTTTAGATGCATAGATGCAATGTAGATCATGGCTAGGTCGTTTCTGGTAGGAAAATTCAATGTTTAGAGACAAAATTAGGTTGAGCCAATTTTCTGTTGATGGATATAACTGGCGTTTCTTGATGATCTAAGCTTAATTGAATGGTTAGTTTTACTTAGGGTGAGATGTAGATGATCCTAGGATTGTTAATTTGAAGAATGATGAAGGTTGAGGTTTGAGCAGATTCTGAGTTCTTTATCGTGTTTTGAAATGGAGGATGTTTCAATGAAAATGGATGATGTGGTTGAGTTCCTGGTGAAAAAACGAGTGGATTGATGTAGTTAGTGTTAAGTTTTAGTGAGGATTAAGGGAAGTGATGATTGGGGACGACGGTGGCGCCACCTCCGGCCACCGTCCTATGTATTTCCCTCCCAGAATTTTGAATTGGGGAAGATGACTTTCTAGCCATCAGATGCGAGGAAGAATTTGACTGAAGTGTGAAACCAACGGCCAGGATTGATGGATGGTCTGTGAAGGAGTCTGAGGAGGGAGTGATACGCAGCGTTTCATTAAACGCTGGCTTTGGGCTTAGTGGATCTAATGCTATCCACACCCCCTCCTGAGCGCAAATTCATTTTTGAACTGGATATTATTGCTATTCAACACGCCTCATTTGCATTTTTCTTTTATTTTCTTCTATTTTCACATTTTATTTTAGGTTAATGAAATAATTCATAACAAATTGAAAAATAATCATTTTATGATGGGATTTTTTTTCCTAGTTCCCTTAATACCTCTAGAAAATTGTGAAATAATAAAAATACTAATTTCATGCATTTTATATTTTTTGGTATATTTTACAATATTATTGCTTTTATTTTGCACTTATTTGATACTTCTTTTTTCTGAATTTAGTATGAGAGATTGGTGCATGATTTTTGATTAATTCTTGTGAGGTTGATTAGATTAGGGAAGCATGTACCCTTAGGAATTTTGTCATATTTTTGTGACTAAAACTTAGATTAGTTTGAGAGGTAGATAGGAGAGGTATCAGAATTAGGGTTTCACAACACTTAGGTGTAGTTTAGGGCATAGTTTGGGGACCTAGGTTTTAATCTAGGCCTTGGGGTTTATATGGGGTATTGGGTATAGGGTTAGGTTCCCTTAGAAATTAATCTAGGATTTTATAATGAGTATTACTATTTTACTTGATTTCTGCAATTTGAGTGGTGATTGTGTGTTTTCCCTCTTGGGCATTTTGCTTGTTTGTTTGGCTTGGGTTATTTCATTTGGGCTTGGGGCTTGGGTTTTGCTTGTTGGGGCTTATGAAGACATTGGAGATAATTGGAGACAAAGGATGGAGCTTGGAGCATGAATTTTCTTCTCCTTGAAGGTTGCTTTTGAAGACTTAAGAGATAGGAAATGTAGGAAGAGCTCCAGATTAGATTGATTTCTTCTTGCAAACATAGAAAGCATCTTGTGCTTCTATTCCTCCCTATGACAAAAAGTCCTTTTAAGGTATTCACATCCTTCCTTTGGAGGGATAAGTGACATACTTTAAAAGTAGAACTTTGAGGGAACTTTTCCCCTACAATGCTAAGTGCTTATAGGCTTCCTTTGGTTGTCAATGAGTTGTTTAGCATTTCAATTTAATCTGATAATTGATTCTCTTCTGGAGTGGTGGCATTGAAGATGGGAACCTATTGAAGAATGAAGTTCATTGAAGATTGGTGAAGTTGAAGCTTGTGCCTGTCAAAGCTGGTTATCTGTTGGAGTTAGGGTCCTGCTGCTTTTTGAAGCTGTTTACTTGTTGGGGCTCAGTGCTTGCCAGAGCTTGGAGATTTTTGGAGACAGGAGCTTATCTAAAGCTTGGGGATCATTGAAGAGTGAATATGGGACCTTGCTTGAAGTTGTTACTGTCAACCTTTTTTGCTGTTAATCAACTGTAGCTGTCAGAGCTGTTGCTGGTTGAACTGTAGCTGTAGGAGCTGGTGTTGCTGTCAGAGCTGGTGTTGGGTTTTATTTCTTTTTCTGTATTGATTGTTGGCTTGTACAACTTGCCCCAAAGGTTTGAAGTGAATACTGTTTCACTTTGCCTATTGTTTTCCCAGGTTCGAGGTTGAGTGGGACTCCCTTGCCTCGCTTGTACTGCTGCATCTCATGCATGTTTACTGTTTACTGTATATATCTGTTTCTTTTCCGTTTATCCCATAGGATCTCTGATTTCCTCTGTGCAGGAGGGAGTTATGACAGACATCAGGTTTTAACCCATGCATGACAACATTAGGTTAGTTTTTATTCCCTTTTCAACCCTAGGCTTTTTAGACCTTCTTTCTCTTCTTATCTCAAACAACTCAAAAACACAGTAATAAGGTTAATCGATGTCGTACGTTACGAGCCTTAAGCTATTTGAGAAAGGGTTGCTGGAGAGCTTCTTTCCAGTAGTCTGGCTGCTTAGTGTGGTACCCTTTGGGTGACACACGACGTAGTCACCCTCAAATCATAGTCTCTAGTGCGTCAGAGATTGCAAACAAACTAAAAAAACACTTCCTGCGTAAGAGACTGAAACAAACATCAAAGTGTAATTTTTGTCCGCTTGGACTCTTAATCAGAAGAAACCTCTTTTCAGAAAGATAAAAACAGTCAGACAAGCTTGTGTCTTCCGTAGCCCGAACTACGTTTGCTCTGATCTTTCATGTTGTATGAAAGTACGTAGGCATAGGATGTCGTATCCTAGCGAGCAACCTTCCCCTCCTTTCCCGTAGGTAGGCGAACTACGTTGACTCTGATTTCTCGTTCCAGACGGGAATACGTAGGCATAAAGTGCGATACTTTTCCGAGTCATTTTATTTTCTTTTAACCCTTGACCCTTTAGAGTAGATAGAATAACAATCCGTACTAGAAAGCAAGCGTGGATCCCGTCGAGTACGACGAACGTGAGGGGTGCTAATACCTTCCCCTTGCGTAACCGACTCCCGAATCCAGGATTTGGTTGCGATGACCATTCCTTTCCCGTCTTTGCGTGAGGTTTACTCTGAGTGTTTCCTTTCCCTCTGTTGGGATAAATAACGCACGGTGGCGACTCTTCTGTTATAGCCGGCGCCGATTTTCGCAGTAGCGACAGCTGGCGACTCTGCTGGGGACTGTGATAGTTCCTTATGCATTTGGGATCCAACGTCCCTTAAAAGAGTCGATCTTAGCGCTTGTTTGCTCGTCTTTGGGTGTTTACCTTTTGGGTATTGTATATTGTTGTATTTACGATTTCCGCACCTTTGCTATTATCTGTTGCTGTTGTGTTGTTGGGTGTGGTGTTCCTTTGAGTGAGAAGCCAGACCCAGGCTTGAGTGCACCTTAGAATTAGTTGTGGAAATTAGTGGGCGCGTGCATGCTTTGCATGTACTAGTGTCTCATGAAATCCACGCTCAAACGAGGTTCTTCTGGTTGACTTCTTTTTCAACCCTTTGGGTTGAGGGGGTTGTTGGTTAGGAGGATTGTCGACTCTGGGGACCGATCATTTGGAAGTTGGCTAAGTGAGGCCTCTTCAGGATATGATGATGCCACACCTTCTGGGTATCGTATCATCAGTCTTGAAAGTCTGTGACACCGACGACCGCATAGAATGTCGTACCTTGCGTCAGTTTAGGTCCATACCCGTGAGTGTGAGGGTTTTTGCAGGAAACTTGACTTTCAGACAACCCGATATGTTGGTCTTCTCTTCAGAGCGAACGTACTCAGTCAGCAGCGCAGTAGCATTCAGAGATTTGTGGGGGATGTGATCCCGTGTTTACTGCGTATTGCATTACATTTGCATGAACATTGTTGCATCATATTGCATATAATTCTCCAGCTAGCCAGAGTCTGATCCAGCCGTTATTTTGATCTGAAGGTGATTATCCGGAGTTTGGCCTGAGCAACTGTTGATTGTTAGAAGACGATCAAAGGGGTTGAAGCAGCTTTGAGCAGAATCGAGCAGTGAAGTCAGTTGAAGGTTATTGGTAGCTATGTCTGAGATCCACTTCCAGTCTCCTAACACCTTGACAGGTTTCACTATGACGACTAATCCTCTGTATGGTTCTACGTCCAAGGAAGACTTTCCGCAAGTGAACAACCTTACTGCACACCAGTTTGTGCAGCCTCCTGCTAGGAACCAGGATCGACGTGAGCAGTTTGTTGTCCGAAATGAGCGCCCTCCTCTTATCAACAATTAAGGTGTTGTCTTCCCTGGGCCGAATATTCGAAGAGAGATCCTGGTAGCTAGGACTGAAGACCCAAGAGCTCTTGAGTATGCTAGAAGGCTCCAAGTGTTGGAAGAAGGAGTCAAAGCCTTGAAAGTTAAAGATGCTGTCAACCTCAATGCTACAGACATGTGTTTGGTTCCTGGTCTGGTATTGCCTTCTAAGTTCAGAGCGCCAAGATTTAAAAAGTACAAAGGAGATAGTTTTCCGAAGCAACATTTAGTGATGTTCTGCCGAAGAATGACTTCGTTTGTGCAAAACGACAAGTTGATGATTCACAGCTTTCAGGATAGTCTGACTGGGTCATCTCTGAGTTGGTATATGCAGTTAGAGAGTAATCAGATCCGATCATGGGTGGATTTAGCCAGAGCTTTTCTGAAACAGTATGATTACAACCTAGACATGGCTCCTAGTCGCATGAAGTTGCAGGAATTGTCTCAAGAGAACAATGAACCCTTCAGGAAGTATGTTCAGAGATGGAGGGAATTTGCTGCCAGAGTGCATCCACCGCTTCAAGACCGAGAGCTAATGGGCATGTTTGTAAACTCCCTGGAGAGCCCGTATTTTGAAAGAATGCTTGTAAATGCGCCAAATTTCTCTGAATTGGTAAGATTAGGAGAACTCATCGAGCATGCCGTAAAAATTGGGAAAGTTCAGATTGTTTCGGGCAGTCAGGCTAGTGAAACTGAGTCTCTTGGTAGATACCAAACTGAAGAAGGAGTTGTGATCAATGCCATCATGCCAGATGTTGAGTATCCTCGAGACGAATCGGTGAAATCTGTTGGTTCTTCATCTTCTGTGTCTTATTATGCGGGACAGACAATTGCGCCTAGGGCACCATATCTGGAACTTTATGTCGCTTCTCTTGCAAATCAGTGAACTCGTGGCCGAGGTTATCAGAATCAGCGCCCAAATCAGAACAGGCCTCGTAACAACTTGGAACGAAGGAATGCTCCTTCTCATATAGTGCCTGTGCCGTATAGCCATATTCTGCCACATTTGATCCAGAATTCTTTGGTGGAACCTAAAGCTCTTAAGCCTGTGCCAGAGCCTTACCCTCCCGGGTACAATCCCCACGCTCAGTGTGGTTACCATGGTGGATCTCCAGGGCATTCAACTGAAGATTGTAAAGCTTTTCAGGCGAAAGTACAGCAATTGATCGACAAAGGGTGTATTTCCTTTCCCGAAGGAGTTTTGGTTGTTCATGACAATTTCTCAGCTGCCTGAGCTCGCAGATTCAGAGGGTTATTTCCAGAAGCCAGTGGTCCAGACAGGCAGATGTCCTCAGCATTGGCAGTCCTCAGGCTTTTTTATCAGTTGCATTTGTAGTTTCCTTTCTGTTAGTTACTACTTGCTGTTAAACATTGTTTATTTTGAATGGTAATATTGATAAAGTGACTATGTATTTTTTTGAATTAATCATGTCGTTGTCGCTCATTTATTGCATTGCACCGACACTTGCATTTTATTTACTCCACTTTGTCACTATGATTAGCAAAGATTGGAGGGAGGATGACGAAACTGAATACTCATAACCGATGATCGTATGCTTTCAGATAAAACCTTGCCGATGACGTACAAGGCATTGTTTCAAATCCCCAAACACTGTAGATATAAGGAGTTAGTCCCTTGTTAACCACTTTGAGCCAAGAAGTAGAAGTTTTTCGGACTTTTTTAAACCCTCACATCTTAACCAGGGGCAGGGTAGTTGTCAGTTAGCTTGATCGAGTGTTCAAGTCTTATAGAGGAGTGTTGCCTTTCGAGGACCAATCACATCCTATTTTTCCCCAGAGGTCGTACCTCGTCAACCACAAGGGTTAAATCTCACCAATCAGGAGTGAAACAGTTACAATCCTTTCGGAGCAATCAAGACAACCAGTGTCACACGACTTATTCCAGGAAAGAAAAAAAAGAGAGAAAGCCCGCTAAGTAAAAAGAAAAAGAAAAGCTGGAAAGCTAATACTTAGGCAAAAATCAGGGCATCCCGCTGGACTTCAAAAGAAAAAATCGAAAAAAAATCAAAAGGAGTCAGTCCAGGCAAAAATTAGGGAATCAAAAGAATGAAAAAGAAAGGATATAAAAAGAAAAATCCTCGAACTAGGACAAAGTCGTGTGGATACAGACACCGAAAACGAAAAAGGAGTAACCGTCACTCCAAAAACCTTGTGAATTCTTTAACCACTGGTCCCAATATTCAACATACCTCTCGAAGAGGCGAGCGCTTGAGCCAAGTTAACTAAACTTTAGGATTGGAGATCATCACGTAGAAGGGGTGGGTACAAATCATAATTTGAGCCAAATATCCTTTGTTTTAGGTTGAGTAACCTGACTCCTTCTTGATTTGCTAGTCATATCCTTGTTGTATTTTTCACTGATCACATAAGCACTATGTTTGAACTCTGGTTCATTCGTCACTCACAATCGTGACACGTAAATGAGTGACAACACAATTTTTTCAAAATCTGAATGAACACTGCATTAAAATTACCATTCGGGAATAAACAATTTTATTTGCAGGTCAGTAGTTGACAGGAAGGAAATTCCAACAGGGAATAATCGAACAGGACTGAATAATTCAGCAGTCTGGATCAGAATGGTGTATATTGTGAAACCCTGTGAATCTGGGGCGTTGACTTCCAGTGAGTTCAGAATCAGTTGGTCTGAGGACAAATCTCGAAGAATCGGTTGATTATGGGACAGTTTACTTGAGAAGCAGTTGATCAGAGGTGAATTTTCTGGAGAGCCAATCAGGGGCAGTTATACAGAATGTTGAGATTTGAGGACAGATCCTTCAAGTGTGTGATCAGATCAGGTTAAGTCGCTCAACGCTCGTTCAGGGGCAAGCTACTCCAGAAATAGTGAAACCAACTATGTTGATAGTTATTTAATTGAGGTTGAATCCTTTTGTCGTACAGATACTGGGGCAAGTCGTCTCAAAGTCGTCTCGTATCAAGCTGTTCAGAGTGATCTTCCCAAGAGTCAGATTGGGGCAAGTTGAGTTGCACTGGGGCAAGTTGTTCAAGCAAGTTTGTTCACCCTAGCAAGAGTTGAGTATCGGGGAATCGTGTCATTACCCTCATCAAATAACCGGAACCTTTGAAAAAGACCTTGTCGCCATTGGATCATTATTCTATAGTTTAAACTTGTTACTTAACAGAACCTTGTAACCTTGTCATTTCCAAAGCCTAGTTCTCGCCTGGCAAACCGGTAACCAGTTCTCGTCTGGTCCACCTTTTCGTAAATACCAGTTCTCGTCTGGTACCTGTTATTTTTCAACCAGTTATTGTCTGGCCAACCTTTCCGTAAACATCAATTCCCGTATGATGTATGCTAGCTTTCAACCAGCCCCGTCTGGTCACCGTCTCTTTAACCTATTTGTTGCATCAGTTCTCGTCTGGTGCATGTCAGCTTCCAAACCAGCCTCATCTGGTCATCTTTTCCTTAACCTATAATTCAGTCAGCCCCGTCTGCCGTTAAAACCGTAAATCCATTCTCGTCCGATAACCTAACCTATTTTGCTATCAGTTCTCGCCTGGTAGTCCATCCTTGAACGCTAGCCCCGTCTAGTATTTTCCCTTTAAACCCATTTTCCCATAACCTATTTTCATCCGTAAACTAGAAAAAGCCTAAAAATACCCGACACGATAATTCCTAGTGACTCGCATGGTGTCGCGTTCCCCGATACAAAGCTCGATTGATACCGGTCTCCCGATTAAGGTTAAATCAGGATTATTCTCCTCTGCAGATAGAAGTCACGTATTGTCCCCAAAATAGTTGAGATCATAGTTATTCCTCCTCAGAATAGGATCAGGAGTATCCTCAGCAGGTCAGAATGGATAGACTTGACGGTAGGGGCATTCTCAGCAGTGAGTCGTGCACAATTAACCTCAGTTTGGTTAAGCCCCAGAGTACAATCAAGTTTTCAAGGGTATAGAAAGAGCTTCCCCGTGCAGGGTCGTCCTTCCCGTCTCCAGCAGTTTTTCCTTCCTCCGTCAGGTTGATCATCCTCTACAGAGTTCGTAACGATGAATTTGTGAGCCATCCCTCAGCAGGATTGTTTCTTCCCCATGGAAGTTGGTCTCACTGTTCCAGCATTTATTTTGCTGGGATGGTTCTATGATACCCGGTACCCCTCAGTGGAGTTGATGTTGCCCTCGATATTTATTTTGCCAAGCGGCTTTAGACCCGACGTTCTCTGGCAGCTCGAACCTACATTTGCATTTGCATATATTATCATGTTTGCATCTATACAAACACATAGCATCTCCATGCCGTATAGGGTATTGCATTTTCATACAAACGCATAGCATCTACATGTCGTATAGGGCATTGCATCATTTTCAAATATATGCATTTCGAAACATAAATCAGGTCGGTTAACTTTTTGCTTTCAGGTGTGTTTCTCAACAGGAGTATGGAGTTCTATCTCGGGTCTATTTCCAGATATTCGAGGTCTCACTGTGAGACATGTGACGATACAGTTCTTGTTATTATCCCCCATAGAGTTACTGGTTGAAGTTTCTCTTATCCGACCAGCGGAGTGTTTTCTTCAGGTTTGCTGTCGCGACAACATTTCAGGGTTTCATAAATAAAAATTTCGGAAGTGGTCACTTGTTATCGAAACGGGTGTCGGGCAGTTATTTTCAGAATATCCCCAGTGGAGTTAGCTATTGCAGAGGTAGGCAGAGAAACGGTATTCAGATGATTTTCCCGTATGAAGCAGGCGGATGAATTTTCCTGTAAGAATCAGGCAGATGGATTTTCCCGTATGAAACAGGCGGATGAACTTTCCTGTAAGAATCAGGCAGATGAACTTTCCCATATGAAACAGGCGGATGAACCTTTCCTGTAAGAATCAGGCAAATGAATTTTCCCGTATGAAACAGGCGGAGGAACCTTTCCTGTAAGAATCAGGCAGATGACTTTCCCGTATGAAGCAGGCGGATGAACTTTCCTGTAAGAATTAGGCAGATGACTTTTCCCGTATGAAGCAGGCGGATGAATTTTCCTGTAAGAATCAGGCAGATAACTTTTCCCGTATGAAGCAGGCGGATGAGTTTTCCTGTAAGAATCAGGCAGATGGATTTTCCCGTATGAAGCAGACGGATGAACTTTCCGGTATCCAGATAGATGATTCTCCCGTGATAGACAGAGTATGTGAGTGGTGTTCTGATATTTGACAAAAGTATTTTCCCCGATGAAGTCGCCGTGATTTCCTCGTGTTGACGAAATATTACTGTCCCCAGTAGAATCCTCCTCAAAGTCGTTTGTGGGTTGGGATCAACGGAGTTAGCTACTGCAGAGATAAGCAGAGTTTCCTGTGTTTAGACAGATGATCTGCCCGTATAGATAGGCGGATGGAGTTTCCTGTGACTAGACAGAAATGTTTCCCCAGCGAAAGCGCCAGGAGTTTTCCGTAACGTGAAGTCCTGATGTGGACAAAATTGATTACTCTTCAGGGATCATTTATCCCCAGCAGATGTCTTCCTTCGGGTTGACGAAATGTGAGTCCTGACGTGGACAAATTTGTATTTATTCGTGATTTGACGAAATTTGGATCCAGATGTGGACAAGGTTACTCCTGTGACGACATAATCTCTATTCGCGTTGACGAATTGGTTCCTCTTCTGGTGTTGACAAGGCTAGTCCAATGGTGGACGGAGGTGTTTTTGCGAAAATAGCTCAGTGCCCGTGGTGTCACGCAGGTGATTGATGTTGAAATCAAGATTTTATCAGATAATTGACCAGTTGTTGCCGTAACAACCAAATTCAGTTGGTGGATGTTGTTCTCCAAGCAGTTTGTGCAGTTTATCTCCACGGTTGGCAAATTTCATGGTTCCTTTGGTATTTAATCGTCTCGTACCTCGAATGTTTGAAGGTCGTTCGCTCTTCAACCATTCTGGTCCAAGCCGTTTGAATAGGGGCAGCTGTTGCACCCCAAAATTTGACCAACCGGTTCCCACATCTGGTTTATGTTTCGACGCATTTTGCATTCGCACTCGCATACCGCATACATTGCATTTTTTTCAGCCATTTTTGACTTTATCGGGATTACAGCCTCCCCTGGCGTTTCAGGCATTTCAGGCCAATACGAGGATTTATTTTGAGAATTGGTGCTCGTTTCCTGTGTTTTCAGGCCATCTCGGTGCCCGTTTTTACCGCTTATTTCGCTGTAATCGCGTATTTGTGCTCTAATCGATTTAATTGGCTTCCTGACATTTTTTAGAATTTTCCCTTTTATTTTCTGGATTTTTAATAGATTTTAATAGATTTTAATAGATTTATTGGAGTTTTTCTAGATATTAAATAGGTATTTTTAATATTTTCTTATAAGATTTAATAGTTTTTTTAATATTTTTAAATAGATATTTCTTTTTTTAATACTTTTAAATAGATTTTGTTTTTAGATATTCAATTGGTTTTTTTTTAATAGGGTTAATTGAAGTTAATGTTTTTAGATTTAATTCTTAGATGCTAATTAGAATTTTAGGTTTAATTAGAATGCTAATTGCTAGAATATATTAGGATTTAATTTCTTTCTAGACTTGTTTAGATTTGTTTAGTTTTGATTAGAATCTATTTAGTTTTAATAAGGGTTAATTGTTAGTTTAATTAGGTTTAATTAGTTAGTTTAATATAGGTTTTAATTAGCAGTTTATTAATTAAATAGTATTAATTTTAGTTTAAGTCCGTTAATCCATGTTAATCTTTTTCTTTTAATCAGATTTCAATTCAGTCCATTAATCAATTTCAGCCTTTTTGTCTAAATTTTTGTGGGCCAAGTCTTTTTGGAGGCCCAAGTCCAGTCACTCGCCACTTGTCACTATATAGAGCAGTCCACGCGTTTCTTTCTATTTTGCTGACACCTCACAACCCACTACCCCACTTCCCAGCCACATCACCCTCAGTCTCTCTCCGCTCCTTCCACGTTTCACTCCAATCCCTGCCACTTGTCCCTTCCCACTCTCTGCATGAGCCAGGTGTCCTCTCCACAGGCACTGCATGCAGCAACCATGCAAACTCGCCGGAGCTTCACCGGAGAAATCTTTCACGGCCAATTTTCACCGGTAACTGTCGCCGGAAGTCCATAACCATCGCCGGTAACCGTCTTTTCCGCCGGAAAACTGCAAATCCTCAACAAACTTCATCAATCTTCCTAGATATCATCAACTCTTTGCCGGATCTTCATCGAGAATCCCTAGAAATTCATCCAACTTCAAGAACTTTCTTCGTGTTCATCTTCATGAACTCCAGAAATTAACCAGAATCTTCATCCAAACTCATATCGTTTCCAGATTTCCTCAAGAGCTTCAAGAACACTCTTCGTGTTCATCAAAACATTTCCAGAAACGCGTGTTGATCTTCATCAACGAATTGCAAGAACTCCTCATATCCACATAATCTTCAAGAATCTCAGATCTACGAAGGTTCATCTTTCACCCAACAGTCATCGTTCATCAATATTTTCCAGAAGTCTTCGTTAGAACTTCAAGAACGGCCATCAAAGATCTTCGCGATCTGGATCATCTCTTCATCCGTCAACTTCAATGAAGCCTTATGAACTCCATGAATCAACGTCCTCAAGCTTCGTCAATCTTCATCCGTTCCAGATCCGCAACAAACGCCAAGAATATCTTCTTCGAGAGTTGTCCAAATTTCTAGATCTGTTCAAGATTTTCTCAATGTTCATCAATACGAATTAGTCTCTAATCGAATCTCCAGATCATCACCGATCTCCAACATCACTTCAATCGCCATCTAGATCTTCAAGATCCTTCAAGATCTCCTTTTGTTCATCGTCGTCTCTAGAAATCTAACAATGATTTCCTTCAATCAACGTCACAGATCCTCCAAAAACACGCAATCCACCATTTAATTCTGTTTTCGGAGATTTGTAATATATTTGTTGTTGTTCATCTGTGTTGATATTTTAAAACGGAGAAGAAGTTTGATGGGAGTTGGTGAGGGAAACAGAGAGTTGAGACGGAGGTGGTGAAGCAAGGTGTGAGGATGAGAGTTCCAGCGGCGGCGGGAGAGGAGGTAGGAGAAGCTAGGGTTTCAGAAAAAGAAACTAAGAGTGTGAGAGGGGGAAGAGGAGAGGTCCGAGTGAGTGGGCCAGAATGGCCAACTGTTTTTTTTTTCTTTTTCACCATCCATTGTTGTTTTTGGAGTTGTTGGGCTGGGCCTTTCACAGGCTGATACACCCCTTTTTTCCTTACTCGCCCCCCTTTCCTTTTTTCTTTTTTTTTTCTATTTGTTTATGGTGGGCTGGGTCCAACCTTTATGTTTCTTTCTGCAGCTGTATCCCCCTAATGAACTAATGCACCCCCCTGCAGTTTTTTATTTCCTTTATTTTCTTGTATTGTTTTTTAATGCATTTAATGGAATTTTTAGATAATATTTTCATTTAAGGAAATTAGTTTAATTTTATTTTAAGAAGATTTAGGAAATTAGTTTAATTTTCTCTTAAGAGAATTTAGGACTTAGTTAATTTCTTGTTAAGGAGATTTATAGATTTAATTCTTTTTAGGATATAGTTTCCTTAGGAGATTATTTTTGCCGTATTTTAGGAGTAGACTTTTATTTCCATTTTGTATTGGATTTCTCTCCTATTTTTCTTTTCTATCTGATTTTGTTCTCGATTTTATTTCAGGCTGGCCGTGTGACACGATTCAATTGGAGAATGATTTTCGATATGATTTCTCTATCTTGTCTTTGACACAGACATCAATACGCTACCTCTTAGAGTTCGATTTCTCGTATAAGTCGAACCATGACGGTCTAAGCGTTACATTGTTTTGGTTCGAGCGTCATCATCAAGGATCCAGAGAGGAGAAGATTGGAATGGAGCTTGCGCGCATGTCAGGAGCCAGGGGCTGCTTCGTTCATCGTCATCATCTTATTCAAGTCTTCAGGCAACCGTCGAGTGTCGTGGGCGGCATCGTTAAATACGAAGGAAACGGCAGTTGAGGAGTTTCTTCTTAGGTTCTTGCGTGTGTGTCTCGGGTTCCTTCCCGTTTAGGCGTAGGCCTGCGTCCTCCTTGTTCTCGCCCCAGTGCGATCGAAACCCCTTTTCTCTCGCGTTCAGGCGATCGAGACCCCTTCTCTTGCCCCCGTGCAATCAAGATTCGTTTTCCCGTCGAACTACGTTTGCTCTGATCTCTCGTACCAGACGAGAGTACGTAGGCATAGGATGCGATATCCTAGCGAGCTCCCTTTTCCCCGTTCCCCGTTTTAGCTGTAGTAGGCTGAACTACAGCTGCTCTGATTTCTCATACCGAATGAGAATATGTAGGCATAGGATGCGATATCCTAGCGAGCACCCTAACAACTAACCTCTCTGTTCTCTCGCTGCTGTGCGATCGAGACTTTCCCGCTGACGACTGACGTTATCCTTTTAAGTTCCGGAGGTTCCCGTACCTTTCAAACCAACTTAATCTCTCACTCCTGTGTGATCGAGAACACCCTGTATAGTCGTAGTTAGCCTGAACTACGTAAGCTCTGATCTTTCACGCTGTGTGGAAGTACGTAGGCACAAGACGTGAAGTCTTGGCGAGCCAATTCCCTGTAGTTTCCCGAACTACGATGACTCTGACTTTCTCTCTTGAGAATACGTAGGCATAGAGTGCGACGCTCTATCGAGTCAGTTTCTTCCCGTTTAGACTTAGCAGCCGTAGATAGATTGTTTTGCATCCTTTAGACAAACCAGCACGCGTGGATCCCGTCGAGTACGACGGACGTGAGGGGTGCTAATTCCTTTCCCTTGCGTAACCGACTCCCGAATCCAGGATTTGGTTGCGATGACCATTCCTTTCCCGTCTTTGCGGTAGGTTTACTTCGAGCGTTTCCTTTCCCTCCTTTGGGATAAATAACGCACGATGGAGACTCTTCTGTTTAGCCGGCGCCGATTTTCGCAGTAGCGACAGAGAGGTCAGATGTTCCTCTTAACTTCGTGTTGTGCCAGCCTTCAGGTTCGATACCTGTTTGTTTAACAGATGCCTGACGGGGACGTCAAATGTTCCTCTCAACTTCGTGTTGAGCCGGACTTCGAGTTCGATGCCTGTTTGTTTAACAGATACCTGACGGTGAGTTCAGATGTTCTTCTCAACTTCGGGTTGAGCTTACCTTTAGGTTCAATGCCTGTTTGTTTAACAGATGCCTGACGACGAGATCGAATGTTCTTCTAAACTTTTGGTTGAGCCGGCCTTCGGGTTCAATGCTTGTTTCTTTAACATATGCTTGATGGTGAGGTCATATGTTCCTCTCAACTTTGTGTTGAGCCGGCCTTCGGGTTTGATGCTCGTTTGTTTAACAAATGCCTGACGGCGAGGTCAGATGTTGCTCTCAACTTCGTCTTGAGCGGGACATCGTGTTAGATGCCTATTTGTTTAAAAGATGCCTTACAGCGAGGTCAAATATTCCTATGAACTTCGTGTTGAGCCGGCCTTCGAGTTCGATGCCTGTTTGTTTAACAGATGCCTGACAGCAATGTCATATGTTCTTCTCAACTTCAGGTTGAGCCGCCCTTCGTGTTCGATGCGTGTTTGTTTAATAGTTTCCTGACGGCGAGGTTAAATGTTCCTCTCAACTTCGTGTTGAGTCGGCCTTGGGGTTCAATGCCTGTTTGTTTAACAGATGCCTGACGGCGAGGTCAGATGTTGCTCTCAACTTCGTGTTGAGCGGGACTTTGTGTTTGATGCCTATTGGTTTAATAGATGCCTGGAGGCGAGGTCAGATGTTCTTCTCACCTTCGGTTTGAGCCGGCCTTCGGGTTCGCTTCCTATTTGTTTAACTGATGTCTTACAACGAGGTCAGATGTTCTTCTCAACTTCGGGTTGAGCCGGCCTCCGGGTTCGATGCCTGTTTGTTTAACAGATCCCTGACGGCAAGGTCATATGTACTTCTCACCTTCGTGTTGAGCCGCCCTTCAGGTTCGATGCATGTTTGTTTAACAGATGCCTGACAGCGAGGTCAATTCCTCTCAACTTCTTATTGAGCCGGCCTTCGGGTTCGATGCCTGTTTGTTTAACAGATGCCTGACAGCGAGGTCTAATGTTCTTACCAACTTCGGTTTGAGCTGGCCAACAAATTCGATGCCTGTTTGTTTAATAGATGCCTGACCGCGAGGTCAGACGTTCTTGTCAATGTCGAGTTGAGCCGGCCTTCGTGTTCGATGCCTGTTTGTTTAACAGATAGATGATGGCGAGGTCAAATATTCCTATGAACTTCGTGTTGAGCCGGCCTTCGGGTTCAATGCTTGTCTGTTTAATAGTTGTCTGACGGCGAGGTCAGATGTTTCTCTCAATTTCGTGTTGTGCCAGCCTTCGGGTTCGATGCCTGTTTGTTTAACAGATGCCTGAAGGCTAGGTCAAATGTTTTTCTCAACTACGGGTTGAGCCGCCCTTCGGGTTTGATGCCTGTTTGTTTAACAGATGCCTGATGGCGAGGTCAAAGTTCCTTTCAACTTCGTGTTGAGCCGGCCTTGGGGTTCAATGCCTGTTTGTTTAACAGATGCCTGACGGCGAGGTCAGATGTTGCTCTCAACTTCGTGTTGAGCGGGACTTTGTGTTCGATGCCTATTTGTTTAATAGATGCCTGGCGGCAAGGTCTGATGTTCTTTTCACCTTTAGTTTGAGCCGGCCTTCGGGTTCGGTTCCTGTTTGTTAACTGATGTCTGACAACGAGGTCAGATGTTCTTCTCAACTTCGGGTTGATCCGGCCTCCGGTTTCGATGCCTGTTTGTTTAACTGATCCCTGACGGTGAGGTCAGATGTACTTCTCAACTTCGTGTTGAGCCGCCCTTCGGGTTCGATGCCTGTTTGTTTAACAGATGCCTGGGGACGAGGTCAATTCCTCTCAACTTCTTGTTGAGCCGACCTTCGGGTTCGATGCCTGTTTGTTTAACAGATGCCTGACAGCGAGGTCTAATGTTCTTATCAACTTCGGCTTGAGCTGGCCAAAAATTCGATGCCTGTTTGTTTAATAGATGCCTGACAGCGAGGTTAGATCTTCTTGTCAATGTCGGGTTGAGCAGGCCATCGTGTTCGATGCCTGTTTGTTTAACAGATAGATGACGGCGAGGTCAGATATTCCTATGAACTTTGTGTTGAGCCGACCTTCGGGTTCAATGCCTGTTTGTTTAATAGTTGTCTGACGATGAGGTCAGATGTTTCTCTCAACTTCGTGTTGTGCCAGCCTTCGATTTCGATGCCTGTTTGTTTAACAGATGCCTGAAGGCTAGGTCAAATGTTTTTCTCAACTACGGGTTGAGCCGCCCTTTGGGTTCGATGCCTGTTTGTTTAAAGAATGCCTGACGGCGAGGTCAAAGTTCCTCTCAACTTTGTGTTGAGCCGGCCATGGGGTTCGATGCCTGTTTGTTTAACAGATGCCTGACGACAAGGTCAGTTGTTGCTCTCAACTTCGTGTTGAGCGGGACTTCGTGTTCGATGCCTATTTGTTTAATAGATGCATGGCGGCGAGGTCCGATGTTCTTCTCACCTTAGGTTTGAGCCGGCCTTCGGGTTCGGTTCCTGTTTATTAACTGATGTCTGACAACGAGGTCAGATGTTCTTCTCAACTTCGGGTTGAGCCAGCCTCCGGTTTCGATGCATGTTTGTTTAACAGATCCCTGACGCCGAAGTCAGATGTACTTCTCAACTTCGTGTTGAGGCGGCCTTCGGGTTCGATTCCTGTTTGTTTAACAGATGCGTGACGACGAGGTCAATTCCTCTCAACTTCCTGTTGAGCCGACCTTCGGGTTCGATGCCTGTTTGTTTAACAGATGCCTGACAGCGAGGTCTAATGTTCTTATCAACTTCGGCTTGAGATGGCCAAAAATTCGATGCCTGTTTGTTTATTAGATGCCTGACACGGAGGTCAGATGTTCTTGTCAATGTCGGGTTGAGCAGGCCATCGTGTTCGATGCCTGTTTGTTTAACAGATAGATGACGATAAGGTCAGATATTCCTATGAACTTTGTGGTGAGCCGGCCTTCGGGTTCGATGCCTGTTTGTTTAATAGTTGTCTGACAGTGAGGTCACATGTTTCTCTCAACTTCGTGTTGTGCCAGCCTTCGAGTTCGATTCCTGTTTGTTTAACAGATGCCTGAAGGCTAGGTCAAATGTTTTTCTCAACTACGGGTTGAGCCGCCCTTCGGGTTCGATGCCTGTTTGTTTAAAGAATGCCTGACGGCGAGGTCAAAGTTCCTCTCAACTTCGTGTTGAATCGGCCTTGGGGTTCGATGCCTGTTTGTTTAACAGATGCCTGACGGCAAGGTCAGATGTTGCTCTCAACTTCGTGTTGAGCGGGACTTCGTGTTCGATGCCTATTTGTTTAATAGATGCATGGCGGCGAGGTCCGATGTTCTTCTCACCTTCGGTTTGAGCCGGCCTTCGGGTTCGGTTCCTGTTTATTAACTGATGTCTGACAACGAGGTCAGATGTTCTTCTCAACTTCGGGTTGAGCCAGCCTCCGGTTTCGATGCATGTTTGTTTAACAGAATCCTGACGCCGAAGTCAGATGTACTTCTCAACTTCGTGTTGAGGCGGCCTTCGGGTTCGATTCCTGTTTGGTTAACAGATGCCTGACGACGAGGTCAATTCCTCTCAACTTCTTGTTGAGCCGACCTTCGGGTTCGATGCCTGTTTGTTTAACAGATGCCTGACAGCGAGGTCTAATGTTCTTATCAACTTCGGCTTGAGCTGGCCAAAAATTCGATGCCTGTTTGTTTAATAGATGCCTGACAGGGAGGTCAGATGTACTTGTCAATGTCGGGTTGAGCAGGACATCGTGTTCGATGCCTGTTTGTTTAACAGATAGATGACGACAAGGTAAGATATTCCTATGAACTTTGTGTTGAGCCGGCCTTCGGGTTCGATGCCTGTTTGTTTAATAGTTGTCTGACGGTGAGGTCACATGTTTCTCTCAACTTCGTGTTGTGCCAGCCTTCGAGTTCGATTCCTGTTTGTTTAACAGATGCCTGAAGGCTAGGTCAAATGTTTTTCTCAACTACGGGTTGAGCCGCCCTTCGGGTTCGTTGCCTGTTTGTTTAAAGAATGCCTGACGGCGAGGTCAAAGTTCCTCTCAACATCGTGTTGAGCCGGCCTTAGGGTTTGATGCCGGTTTGTTTAACAGATGCCTGATGGCAAGGTCAGATGTTGCTCTCAACTTCGTGTTGAGCGGGACTTCGTGTTCGATGCCTTTTTGTTTAATAGATGCATGGCGGCGAGGTCCGATGTTCTTCTCACCTTCGGTTTGAGCCGGCCTTCGGGTTCGGTTCCTGTTTATTAACTGATGTCTGACAATGAGGTCAGATGTTCTTCTCAACTTCGGGTTGAGCCAGCCTCCGGTTTCGATGCCTGTTTGTTTAACAAATCCCTGATGCCGAAGTCAGATGTACTTCTCAACTTCGTGTTGCGGCGGCCTTCGGGTTCGATTCCTGTTTGTTTAACAGATGCCTGACGGCGAGGTCTAATGTTCTTATCAAATTTGGTTTGAGTTGGCCATCAAATTCGATGCCTGTTTGTTTAACAGATGCCTGACAGCGAGGTCAGATGTTCTTGTCAACATCGGGTTGAGTCGGCCTTCGTGTTCGATGCCTATTTCTTTAACAGATCCCTGACAGCGAGGTCAGATATTCCTATGAACTTCATGTTTAGCCGGCCTTTGGGTTCGATGCCTTTTGTTTAATAGATGTCTGACGGCTAGGTCAGATGTTTCTCTCAACTTCGTGTTGTACCAGCCTTCAGGTTCGATGCCTGTTTGTTTAACAGGTGCCTGAAGGCTAGGTCAAATGTTTTTCTCAACAACGGGTTGAGACGGCCTTCGGGTTCGATACCTGTTTGTTTAACAGATGCCTCACGGTGAGGTTAGATGTTCTTCTCAACTTCGGGTTAAGCTAACCTTCGGGTTTGATGCAAGTTTGTTTAACAGATGCCTGACGGCGAGGTCAGATGTTCTTCTCATCTTCGGGTTGAGTCGCCCTTCTGGTTCGATGCCTGTTTGTTTAACAGATGCCTGACGGGGACGTCAAATGTTCCTCTCAACTTCTTGTTGAGCCGGCCTTCGGGTTCGATGCCTGTTTGTTTAACCGATACCTGATGGTGAGGTCAGTTGTTCTTCTCAACTTCGGGTTGAGCCGACCTTCGGGTTCGATGCCTGTTTGTTTAACAGATGCCTGATGGCGAGGTCAAATGTTCTTCTCAACTTTTGTTTGATCCGGCCATCGGGTTCGATGCCTGTTTATTTAACAAATGCTTGACGGCGAGGTCAGATGTTCCTCTCGACTTTGTGTTGAGCTGACCTTCGGTTTCGATGCCCATTTGTTATACAAATGCCTGGCGGCGAGGTCAGATGTTGCTCTCAACTTCGTGTTGAGCGGGACTTCGTGTTTGATTCCTATTTCATTAATAGATGCCTAGAGGCGAGGTCAGATGTTCTTCTCACCTTCGGTTTGAGTCGGACTTCGGGTTCGGTTTCTGTTTGTTTAACTGATGTCTGACAACGAGGTCAGATGTTCTTCTCAACTTCGGGTTAAGCCGGCCTTCGGGTTCGATGCCTGTTTGTTTAACAGATCCCTGACGGCGAGGTCAGATGTACTTCTCAACTTCATGTTGAGCCGCCCTTCGGGTTCGATGCCTGTTTGTTTATTAGATGCCTGACAGCGAGGTCAAATGTTCCTCTCAACTTCTTGTTGAGCCGACCTTCGGGTTCGATGCCTGTTTGTTTAGCAGATGCCTGACAGCGAGGTCAGATGTTCTTGTCAACGTCGGGTTGAGGCGACCTTTGTGTTCGATGCCTGTTTGTTTAAAAGATCCCTGACGGCGAGGTCAGATATTCCTATAATCTTCGTGTTGAGCCGGCCTTCGGGTTCGATGCCTGTTTGTTTAATAGATGTCTGACGGCGAGGTCAGATGTTTCTCTAAACTTCGGGTTGTGCCAGCCTTCGGGTTCGATGCCTGTTTGTTTAACAGATGCCTGAAGGTTAGGTCAAATGTTTTTCTCAACTACGGGTTGAGACGGCCTTCGGGTTCAATACCTGTTTGTTTAACAGATGCCTCACGGTGAGGTTAGATGTTCTTCTCAACTTCGGGTTGAGCTAACCTTCGGGTTTGATGCATGTTTGTTTAACAGATGCCAGTCGTAACTGACATTGTATAAAATCCAACCGTCATTAGTACCCGGACCTGGTCGTTACCAATCTCCTTTAAGTCTAGTCGTTATTGGCATTGCTTGAAATTTGGTCGTCACCAATTTCCCTAGTCGAAGTCCTATATTACCGATTGGATTTAAAATTTCATTTGTTGATAATCTCAGGTTGGTCGTTACCATTACCTCCAGGAAGTCTAGTGGTTACTAGCACAGCCTGAGCCATCTGTTAAAACTGGGTGACATCATTATCCCTAATGAAACCTTTCCCCCATACAGGTCTCGGAGATCTAGTCGTCACTAGTATTCCCCAATATGTTTTGTCTTTGTTTCTAGTCCATTCCTGAAGATCCCAATTGAAATCTTCACTATAGGAAATTCCTCATCTGATCATCCCCAGTGAGGTTCGTGTTGTAATTTCCCTAGTAAAAAGTCGCTCGTGTCCCCGGGTGGAAAACTACCTCGTTCCCCGGTGAAGTGTTTGCTTTTCCCCAGTAAGATTGTCATCTTCATTAGACTTTGCGCATCCTCATGTGAAAGTTTTCCTCTCAGTTTCCACTAGTCATGTTTGAACTATTGATTGTTATACCTCGGTATTCCCCAGTGTCGGATCCACAATGCCAGGTCCCCGCGAGTAGTTACTCGTTGTTTTGTTTTTCTATCTTCTGCATATGTCTTGCATCCAAGCATCATGAAGCATAATTTAGAATTCATGACATATCATGGCCTGTCCTTTTGCATATCATCGGATCTAAGGGACAAAATTTTTAGTTTTTCTATATTTAAATACCTTTCACTGCGATTCTACGAGGATCATCATCCCTCAGTTCCATCTAGTGAAGATATTTAAATAGGGGCAACTGCTGCACCCCAAATTTTGACCCCTTAGATTCTCATTATCATTTTAGGAGCATACTCATGAATTTTCTAACCTTAACCCAGTGCAAGTCTGTCTCTGTCAAATTGCAGATGAATCAGGGTTTCGTGCAGTCAAAATCAAAAACTTCAGGGTTTGTGATTAGTCAATGTTTTGGGCTCATTCAAATAGGGAACAAGGTCAAGGGTATTATATAATGTCAATTGAGAAGTCAATGTGAGGTTGTTACCCCAGAATTCAGAGCAGTGCATTTCAGAGCACCCGATTAGGGTTTTGGACCAGTAAAAGTCAATCGTAGTTTGACTTTGATGTTGGAAGATGTTTAAATGGTGGGATTGTGATTCATGAAGTTAATATAGCTTAATAAAGTTCATCCAAGAAGTTTCAAAGTCTCAGGAGGCCCAGAATTTCAACAGGCGATTCGGTAATCACCGATCGGTCGTACGGTTGACCGAAAAGTCAACTTTCCAAATTTTAGGAATTGGACTCCAAGTTGTGAAACAAAGTTGTTCCTCATGTCATATTGGACTTGCATATCAATTTTCAGGACCATTGGATCAAGAATGAAGGAGTAATCGAAATATCGGGAAATTAGGGTTTTGAAAGGGGCTAAACCATAACTCCTTAACCACACATCCAATAGAGTTGGTTCAAAGCTCATTTGGAAGCTCTTGACATGTCCTACAAAAGTCCCTAAGTGGTCCATCATCAGAAAATGCATAGATTTGGAGTTATGATCAAATTCATTTCAAAAGGGGAAAAAGACTTAGGGAAATTTCATTTTTAAGTTCATTTTTTAGCAACTTTGGAAGGCTTTTTGGCCATGTTACTTTGGGAAATTGAAACTCATGAAAACACGAATGTTTTAGAGCTATTTGGGGGCTTTTTAAAAAGTATTAGAAGTCCTCAAAATGATTTGTGAGCTGAAAGTTATGGTCCTGGCAAGTTGGTGGTTTTTCACTTTAGTCCCACATTGTCAAAATTCAAGAAATCATCCTTTCATCGAAATTGACCAATTCTAGCTGGTGAATCATGTTGTATCTGATATGTGGAATGTTTGTAGCATGAATGAATCAAGGAATTGTGCAGAACTTGAATTTTCAAAGCCAAAGCAAGTGGCTTGCAAGTTGTTTTGCAACTTGCATTCAAAAAGTAAAAACAAGCATGAGGTGTAAAAGTGGTTTTGAATCAGCCTTAATGCTATACCTCTAGCCTGCAATTAGCCACCAAAATTTATCATTGTTCTTGACTATTGAGGCCTGCCTTGCAGCCAAGGAAACCCTCTTGTAGAGGTTTGCTTCAAATGTGCCAAAACATTTCTTCAAAGTGAAGAAATCTTCAAATCAGCCCCTCACTCCCTTGCCTATAAATAGGACTCTCCCCCACCTCATTTTGGATATCAACAACATTCTAAAAACCAGAAGAAATCTCTGTCCCTTTTCTCTTGCCTCAAAAATTCAAAATCACAAAATCTCACTTTTCACTAAAAAGCTTAAAAATCTATCTTGGTGCAAGGGCTGCCAAAATCATTTCTCTACATTCCAACACCCCAACAATCATCCATACAATCCCTAAATATGGTATAGAAGGAGTCTAAACCATTAAACCACCCAAAAACTTCACCAATCAAAAAGTCAACTCTTACACCAAGATACTTTGACCAAAAGCTACAAATTCTACCAAATCTTGTTCTAAGCACTTTCCTAGTGTTTTAATCATCCTAACACCTCTTATATATTATTTTTCAACTGTTCAAAGTGTTAGAATTCATTGGTGAGACCTATTTCTCCATTTGGCATCATAGTTGCATTTTGCTTAAAAGTGAAGAAAAGAGTCAAGGCAAGAAAGTAAATTGAAGTTCTCTGGGTTTCTTGGCTATTCTAGCTTGTTCAACGAGGTCTGCAAGAGGTATGTAGCTTGTACACATTGCCTCTTGCATCATAATTCCTTGATTTGGCATTTTTAGTTCATCATGTGTAATGTATGTCATGAATATCCCTTATGAACAAATTCTTTCATGGCAAAGTTGTAGCCCTTTTGTTGAGTTGAATCATCCCCAAAATCATGAATATGATATATGTGCATATTTCATTTGAGATGAACATTCCTTAAATTTACTTTGAACTTTGTGTGCTTCATCAAATAACCAAAATGCATATTATACGCCATTCCCCATACCAGCTTGCTTAAAAGTCAGTTTTGTGATGGAACATATTTGTTTTCATATGTGGAAACTGTGTGCATAACTAATTTAGCTTGGATATGACAGAAAATAATTCTGAGCTTTTCATGCTTTATGCAAAGTACCAATGGCAGCCTGGAATCCATATTGCATCACAGTTTGTTAGGAGTCTTATTTCTTGCTTAGACATTCTTAAAAACATGTATATAAGGTGTGTGCATGATTCATTTGGTCTATGTATGCATAGAATTAAACTGGACATCCTTCATGCACTAAAAATGCCAAGATTTGCAATTCACTCCTCATTTGTTATGACAGTCTGTTGTAGGCTTTATTCCTTGTTTGATTTCACTCAATGCCATGTATGTGATATGTATGTGTGCTCAACTTGATCAATTTTTACATAAAACATGAACTGCACATCCTACTGCACCTCACAAACACCAAAAATACAGCATGAATATCATTTTCCACTACCACTTGTTTTGAACTTAATTTCCTAATCACACTCATTCATCATCATGTTTTCAAGGTGCGCATAAGCTTATTCTGATCTGAACATGCTCAGAGTTGGATTTTCACCTCATTATGCATTTCACATGTTAATATTTCAAGTTGAGAACCACTTTCCATCATGGACTGCTTTGTGCCAAAACCTTTTGCTAATTGCATTCATCAACTAATTTTTGGTGTGTGTGTATAATTGGTTTAATTTGAGAATGGTTGGAACGTGATTTTCAATTCAAAATACATTTTTCTCCTTTTGCCTTGCAACTGTCATGGCAATGTATGTGCAGAGTTGCAGCTCACACGTCACTTTCTGTTCTAGTGCATTTTTTAATTGCCTTGTATTCAAGAGCATTGTATATATCATATTTGGAATGTATGCACACTTTGCATTAAGTTAAATTACATCTGTTCCAAGTAACAACCAAGGTTTCATAACTGCTTGTATACCCTTTCAAACCAACTTGCAACTTACTGGTTATATTTTGATTCAGTGGAAATTTGAGGCATCTAAATAGACACAATCTATGAGAAACTGATTTAAAACATGTGCATACTCTTAAAATGGTGTAAACTTGTCTGAGTTAGGTTTTAGCATTCAAAATGCATCTTTCAAACTCATCTTGCAACTCACAGGCCAATTTTCTATATCAGACTGGTATTGCATCAAATTCATGTGGAAAAGCTTTGCATCCATATATGTGTTGTGATTGCATGATTTGCTTGGTTTAAAACTGACTGTCATGAGCTGCTCCTTTCAAAGTGCATTTTTCAAGAAAATTATCACTAGACATACCAATTTCACAAACTGTTTGCATTGAGCTCCTTTTGGACTCAGAATCATTCATCATCATCTATGTGACCTGTGTGTAGCTTTGGTTTGGATTGAAAAAGGTTTGAAACAAGTCATTCACTTCAAAGTGCATTTTTCAAAGGACATTGCCATTTGATATGTCACTTTCATAATTTGTTTGCATTGAGCTTGGATTAAGTGTTAGAGTCATTCATTACCATTTATGTGAGATGTGTGTATACTTGGTTTGGATTAAAAATGGTTGGATTAAGTTGTTCATGGCAAAATGCATTTCAAAACATACAAAGACACCTACTATCGAATTTTTCAGTAGGAGGAGAATCTCAGAAAAATAATGGCACCATCATGATCCTCATGTTTTATTGGTCCAGTTGCATATAAATTTTGTTGCGTTTGGTTGAGAAACGAGAAAGTTACGGTAGAAAACGTAAAATCACTTTTCATGTGTTATGTTTGGCCCAGGTCATTTAGCTTGTTACCCTTATAATTTAACGGGGTGGCATCAATCAATGGATGTATAGCCACCCTAGTGGTAAGCCCATTATGCCAAACACGCCTTGTACCCTGCACGCATGAGTTCGACCCCTGAGGAGGGCAACTCTTTTATTAATTTTGGTAATTTTTCACCAAACTTTGAAAAATCATATCTCTCTCAAATTTAATCGTTTTTCACCCGTTCATTTTTCATTGTGTTCATCTTGATGTGTAATTTCATGGAATATTTTTTATTTTCATGTTTGACAAAGTTTTCATCTCTTTTGACTGTGTTCAAGTTGTGTACTTTCTGTGATCGTATTGACAGATGCAGATGAATTTTTCTTTGTTATACTTGTGTTTTTCCCGTAATATTTATTTGCATTCTCATTCTTAAATGTTTGTTAACATGTTAAAACTCCATTTTTGGTTGTTACCATGTCCATGTTACTTTATCTGTCAAACTTATTTAAACTTGATCTGTCGTCACAGTTCCTGTTCTGTTTACCTGCTTTGATTGTCATCAATGCACTTTCATCTTTATCATTCCATATGTTTATTTAATGGTTGTCACCATGAGTATACCCTTATCATATTGTTAATTGTTTTTGTTTTCTTTCCCCAAAGTGATGAAGCTTGTTAGCTCTCATCTTGTTACCTCCCCTGTCTACTTCCAAAGGAAAAGTCTGTCCGTTTGACCCTCATGTATTGGAAACATCTCTTATCCCCCCTTGACTTTGTTAACTCACTTTAACCCTAGATTAGAAACCCTTAGACTTTGCTTTAAGTCTAAAAAAAACAACCTGTACTAGGAGTGTTCTTCAACTAGAACCCTAGGAAAGAGTTTGTCAACTCTGTGTAAGAATCATCGTCATGATTTCTTAATTCCCCTTTTGAATATTACAAATTAGAATAGGGAGTTTTGTAAAACTCCACACAAACATTGTCATGATTGTTCCCCCGTGAACCTTGATCATAATCAAGTGTTCTTTATCCCTTGTGAGGTGAACTACGATTGCTCTGATTCTATCCTAGTTAGGATACGTAGGGAGAAGATGCGACGTCTTTGCGAGCAAACTTAGTGTATATAACTTTAGGTTTCAACTCATATCTTTTTCCACATCCATAGTACATATCACAAACTTAGCAAGCAATCAAATAAAAGGTTCCTGTAGAGTACTACAGATATTTAGGGTGCTAACACCTTCCCTAGGTATAACCAACCCCTGATCCTCGAATCTCTTAAGCGTTGTCGTTACATCGCGAAAAAGGTTTTTCTTTCTTTAGACCTGTCCTTTGGATAAAATAAAGTCCGGTTGTAAAAGAATTAAGATTCAAGTTAATTAATAGCTTGATATCCAATTTTCACCGCAACAGAAAATGGCGACTTCACTGGGGAAGCTTTATTGTTTTGAGGGTTTAGCCTATCTTGTTTGAATACTTGGTTATTTGTGAATACTTGTAAATACGTACGTATGTGCTCTGTTGGTTCTTGGGATTTTTGAGTGGTGAGACAACACTATACCCGTGTTTGAGCGTACTTATGATAGGATGGTGGTATATTCAAGGAGACTTATAGGGAGTTGATTCCCGACCAAGTTGACTTGATAAAACCACCACTCAGTAGAGGCCCTTATGAGAGTTGGTATTGTTGATCGAGTATTCATGAAAACAATGCCACTTTCTACATGGGACCCCGTGATACTGAGGACCTTTAGATTACCTTTTCCCCCACTATGGCCTTATTAGGATGTAGTGCGATGACTATAAGGAAGTAATTCCAAAGTAGTTGATACGCGATACTACACTTGGACGAGACTCTCTTGAGAATATTATCTACCACCAAGTACTTGGGAAATTGATAATATCCAAAAGATGGGTCGAGGACTCTGGGAACTCTTTTAGAACCTTGCTCTACAGTTTTGAAGGCCTTAGTACATACCTTTGGGGTGGGTAGACCTTGACTCCTTACTCATGTTCTCCAAACCAAAACCTTTATCTGTTTTTATCCATGTGTATATGTGAATCTGTGCTTACCTGTGTTTGTGCATTCATGCATTCATGAACATCATATCATAAAAGTTTCATGGAACTCAGATCTCTTGTTTGTAAACAATAGGATCATCATGGACAGTGGAAAAAAGAAAACTGTGAAGTACACTTACAAAAGTCCTAACTTGGATGACATAGAAAGGTTGAGCACTTTGATAACAGATCTAGAAGGATTCAAGAGCAGGTATGGGAACTTATTGTCATTGTTGAGGGTAAAAAGGAAGATGGATCTGGGACTTCTCTCCACACTCCTCCAGTTTTATGATCCACTCTATCATTGTTTCACTTTTCCTGATTACCAGCTGGTACCTACACTTGAGGAATATTCTTGTTTGATTGGTTTACCTATTCTTGAAGACTCTCCTTTTCCAATCATGGAGAAGGACCCTAAGGAGGAAGAAATTGCTAAAGCTACACGTTTGGGATTGGTAGATATTCAGAAAAATATGGTTACTAAAGGAGGAGTATCTGGTTTGACTGCAGAGTTCTTGGTTGGAAAAGCACAATACTATGCTGATCATTTGAGTATGGATACATTCGAAGCTATTCTTGCCTTGCTCATTTATGGAATCTTCTTGTTTCCGAGCTTTGATAATTTTGTGGATCTCAACGCCATCACGATATTCTTGAAGAAAAACCCTGTGCCTACTTTACTAGTTGACGCATATCATTCTGTTCACTTAAGAAATCTGCATAAAGGAGGAATGATTGTCTGTTGTATCCCGTTGTTATATAAGTGGTTTATTTCTCACTTACCTAAGGCTCGTGTTTTTTGGAAGGAAGGTTGGTGGTCTCAGAAGGTTATGGCTCTTACTCACTCTGATATCGATTGGTATAGCCGTAGTTATGATGGGATAAAAATCATTGACAGTTGTGGAAGTTTTGGTAACGTACCTCTCCTGGGTACAAGTGGAGGAATCAGCTATAACCCTATTCTCGCTCGCCGTCAGCTTGGATATCCTTTGAAAAACAAACCAAACAGCGCTCATGTGGAAAATATTTTCTTTAAAGGAAGTTCAGAATTGAAAGGGGAAATTCTAAAAGCTTGGGGACATGTACGCAAGAAAGGAAAGGAAGACTTAGGGAAGCCTAATTGCGTCTCTATCAAGCCTTATCTCCAATGGGTCCGAAAGAGAGCTATTCATCTGAAGATGCCTTATTCTCAGCAGAAACCCATGGCTTTAGAGGAGGAACACACAATGATCTTTATGTCTAAAGAGGAGAAGTTAAAGATTGCTTTGAGGAAATCACAACAAACAGAGGTAGCCTGGAAATACAAGTACCAGGTGGCCATGGAAGAGAATGATGAACTCCGTAGACAACTACAGGCGAAGGATGAAGAAATGAATGTTTATAAGAAGAGGAAGACACAAGAAGGCTTACCTTCTTCCAGCTCTCAACCAACTCCATGGAAGCTGGTCGTGGACAAACTCATTCTCAAGAAGACTCAGATGGAAGAAGAAATCGAGAAGCTCAGAGCAAAAGAAGACTTTTATTTAGAATACTGTCAGCCTTAGGACTTTTGTAAAATGTACTAGATATTTTGTAATGCAATCTTGAAAATCAATGAAATGAAATGATGTTTTGATCTGAGTTCCATGAAACCTTTGCATTTGCATTTTCGTTAATTAATCATTCAAGGAACTAAAGATTGCTTTGCAGATATTATAGGATGGATTCTGGAAAGAAAGCAGAGGTTGTGTTCCAAAGACTAAAATTGGAGAACTTGAAGAAACTGGTAAGTTTAGTAGAAGACCCCGAGGCATTCAAAGAGAGGCATGGGAATATGCTGTCTTTGCTAGAAGTTCAAGTGTATAAAGAGATGTTATCCGCACTCATGCAATTCTATGATTCAACCTATCATTGTTTCACATTTCCAGATTATCAGTTACTACCAACTTTGGAAGAATATTCCGCCCTGATGGGAGTAGGCGTGACTCCTAGACCATTTTCTGGAAGAGAAGGGACCCCTAATGAAAGAGCAGTTGCAGAGGCCGTGTATTTAGAGGTGGACGAGGTAGGATCTCATATGGGAGCTAAGGGAGGGTTTTATGGATTTCCAGCTATGTTCCTGTATGAAAAATCTCAAAGCTATGCCTTGTCAAAGAATATTGAAGCATTTGAGGCCATCCTGGTTTTGCTAATTTACGAACTGTTCCTGTTCCCGACTGCTAGTGATTTTGTGGACGCAAATGCAATCAACCTTTTCTTAATCAAAAATCCTGTACCTACTTTACTGGCTGATACGTACTTTACCATCCACCATAGGAACCGTTATGGAGTTGGACAGATTGAGTGTTGCACCGTTCTCTTGTACGAGTGGTTTATTTTGCACTTGCCAAAAATTCCAGCCCTCTGGGATAAGCAAAATGGGCTCTCATGGACAGAAAAGCTGCTATTGCTCAAACACTCAGATATTAAGTGGTATGACCCTATGTATGGAGGAATTGCCATGATCAAAAGATGTGGAGATTTCTCGAATGTACCGCTTATCAGCGTCAATGGTTGCATCAGCTATAATCCTATTCTGGCTCATCGACAGTTGGGGCACCCCATGGAAGATGAACCAGACCCAGACTTTTTGAGAAGATTTTACTTAGAAGAAGGGAAGAATCCCGCTTACAGGGCTCGAATTGTGTATGCTTGGCGTTATGTCCACACAAGGGGAGTAACTGCCCTAGGTCACCACGACACTACTGTTTCAGAATCTTACTTATCGTGGGTAAGAGAAGCAGCGTTGAAGATGTTCTATACTCGCTTTGAGCCTGACTCACCCAAACCTACTCTCGTAGAAGAATTGAAAGCTGCTTTGGCAAAAGCTGAAAAAGAAGGAAAGACTTGGAGAGATAAATATTTCAAGGCTATGCAAGAGAAGGAAGAACTTCAAGAATTGATCCGTCAAGGTGGAAAGAGAAGTCAGTCAGAAGAGGAAGGGACATCAAACCAGAAGATTGAAAATCCTTTTGCTTTCTGTTTCATTTCATCATGTATTTTGTATTGAAGACTTGTATTTCAGTTTCAGAATCATTATTGTAAAACTCTCAGTTATTAATCTATGAGGACTTTTTGCTTATTTCCCCATTTGTTATAATTTATGCAAATCATTCTTTGGATTCCTTGAATGATGAAATTTTAGCATTTGTCGCATTTTTGCATTCATAAGCATCGCATGTGCATGTTCTTGTGTTGTGTCTCATCTTGTTGTCTTGTCTCCAGAGAAAGAATCACACTGAATCCTCAACACCGATACAACACCCGAGCCCAAGCTCGCCTAAGAATGGAAGGACAAAATTTGGATGTGGACATAATTGATAATGAACTTGGAGAGCTACGAGGGGGCATGGGGCAGATCATGGAAGCCCTACAAGTCATTCGTGCGAAGTTGGACACTCAAGCCACTGTTGTTTCTGAGATCACTAGTATAGCTGCAGAGCCGATCCCAACGGCAATCACTGTTGCAAATGTTCCACCATATGGGTTGCCGCCTGGTTTTGTACCGCTACCAGTAGTCAATCAACAAGCAGTTCCTTTCGGGCCAGAAGTTTCTCAAGCTATGCCTACTTACACCCAGCCTTCTGTTCAGGTTCAAGCGTGCCCTGTTTTTCATAATCCTCCACCAGTGTACGAGGGTCTTGATGGGTATGAAGAAGAAAGTGGACGACATGATAAGTTGAAAGAAAGTGTAGAGACTATCGGAAGAAAGGTCAGAGCAATGGAAGGAAATGACATCTTTGGTACTGATGCCAGAGATATGTGCCTAGTGTCTGGATTGGTAATTCCGCCAAAATTCAAAGTTCCTAATTTTGATCAGTATTTTGGGGCTACTTGTCCTCGGACACATCTGATTATGTATTACCAAAGAATGGCTGCTCACGTGGAAGATGATAAGTTAATGATTCACTGTTTCCAAGATAGTCTAAAAGGAGCTCCTGCTAAATGGTATTTGGGTTTGGATCAGTCTCGTATTCATAGTTTCTAAGACTTAGCCGATGCTTTTGTAAAACATTACAAGTACAACATGGATTTAGCCCCTGATCGGAGACAGTTATTGAGTATGTCACAGAAGAGTTCAGAATCTTTCAAAGAGTATGCACAAAGGTGGAGGGAAACTGCCTCTCAGGTAGAACCTCCTTTGAGTGAAAAAGAGTTAACAGATTGGTTCGTCGATACAGTAAGACCAGAGTTAGGAATGAAAAATGAGAGGGTAGCTAGCAATTCTAGCAGTTTTGGTAACAACAATGTCAAAAAGCTCAGCAGTAATTTCCATCGAAAGAAGGAAGGGAAAACAAACGCAGTAACTATAGGAAGAAAGAGTCGCACCTGGAAACCACCTTACCAACAGTATCAGCAGAGTTGTGTTCAACCATCTCAGCAAGGCTTTTTCCAACAGCATCAAGCAAGTTTTGTTCAGCAATCCCAGCATCAACGATCAACGTATCCGTTACAGTATGCCCAACAACCTTATGTGGCAGCTGTAACTTCGGCCTTCAGTCATCCTGTTCCCAGTTATCAGACAGTGCAGCCAGCACCTGTATATCAGCCAATTCAACAAGGGTATCAACGAGCGCCCAACGCTCCGCCCTATCAACAACATCATCAGCCTAGAGCTCAGGCACCCAGACAAAACTACCAAAATCGGAGACTGACACCAAAACCACCACTTCCTCAGATACCGATGAATTACACCGAGTTGTACCCCTCCTTAGTGCAGCAGGGATTGGTAACAACACGACCATTAAATCCAGACACTACATCTTCTCACTATAATCCAAACGCTCATTGTGCCTTTCACAAAGGTGCTGCCAGTCATGATTTAGAAGGCTGTCTTGCTTTAAAACATCTTGTCAGGGAGTTGATGGAAAAGAAGATCTTGTCTTTTGATGATGTACCCCCGAATGTCAAAAGTAATCCATTGCCGAACTATGGAGGGGTCAATGCGGTAGAATAAGTGTCAGATGAAAGGATGGTCAGAGATGTGTCAGAGATTAAAACCCCGTTGAGGTTACTTCACGAAAAATTACTGAAAGCAAGATTAATAGAGGATACCCATAATGGTTGTGAAAAATGTTCTAGTGATTCTAGAGGGTGTGATGAGATACGAAGAGGTATACAAATTTTGATTGAGGAAGGGATATTGCAAATGTGCAGTAAGGTGAGGAAAGAAGAAGTTTAAGTAATTGAGCCTATTTTCAACTTGCCGAAGAAAAGTGAGAAGGTTCCAGTGTTCAAAATGACCAACAAAGGAGTGAAGCCCGTTTTTAACAAGTCGACTATCGATCAATCTCAACCGGTTATTATTCAGAAACCAAGACCGTTTCCTTTTGAAAGCACAAAGGTTGTTCCCTGGAAGTATTACATGACTGTGATAGACCGAGGATCTGGGAAGGTTAGTTAGAAAGAGACAGTAAAAGACGACCAAATGGACGTAACAAACATTGCAGGTACAAGTAAAATGACCCGTAATGGTCGAATCTATCAACCAAAGATTACAGTAGCCGCTCCAAAAGAGGTTACCCCTGCTGCAACAAAAGAACAAAAGGTACCAGGTACTGAAGGAAACGACGAAGAATTCTTAAGGATTATTCGGAAAAGTGATTACAAGATCATTGATCAGCTCCACCAAACCCCATCAAAGATATCAATCTTGTCTCTTTTAATAAATTCTCCAGCTCACAGAGAAGCTCTACAGAAGGTACTGAAACAAGCACATGTGACAAAAGACATAACTCTCGGACAATTTGACTCAGTAATAGCCAACATTACAGCCTGTAACACCCTGAGCTTTAGTGATGCTGAGTTGCCGAACAAAGGACGCAATCACAACCGTGCATTACACATATCTGTCAGGTTCCAGGAAGACACAATGGCCCGAGTTTTAGTCGATACTGGATCCTCACTGAATGTATTACCTGCCAGGTCGCTCGCAAGGTTGGCATATGCAGGGGCAGTGATGAAACCAACATCTTTGATCGTAAAAGCTTTTGACAGTTCAAGAAGGACGGTTGTTGGAGAGGTAGAATTACCAATCATGATCGGACCTCAGGTGTTCTATATTACATTCCAAGTCATAGACATTAACACAGCTTATAGTTGTTTGTTGGGACGACCATGGATTCACGCCGCTGGGGCAGTAACTTCCACCTTACATCAGAGAATGAAATTTGTTGTGAATGATAAGTTGGTAATTGTACACGGTGAAGAAGACCTAATGGTGAGCAATCTGTCATCGTTCAAATATATCGAAGAAGGAGGGCGCGTTAGAAACTTCCTTTCAAGCACTCGAGATAGCTAATGCAGTGATTTTAGAAGAAACAATGGCTAAGAGTGGTCCGTCTTTTGCGTCCGCCCAGAGCATCAAGTCTACACTAGAAGAAGGCACTCCTGCAGGCTAGGGAGAGGTCATTGAGGTGAAGCCAAAGATGGATCGCCAAGGGTTGGGTTACAAACCAACTCATGATGAAGTACCGACACATGACAAAGGACGTCCAAAGACTATACAAGAAGTATTCATCAGCGGAGGTTTCCAAGTCAGTGCTGTGGAAGAAGATTTTAAAGATGAAGACCTGGAGCATTTAGTGTATCATTGCAACACTGCCTTGAGCAACTGGGAAGCAATTGAGATTCCTTTGGTTTTTCCTGAGTCAAAGTAATTTGTTTGTCTTCCTTTTCTTGTTTTTGTTTTGAATCTCCATAGACATGCCCAAGGCTATAGGAATGTTTTGTAAGGGCCCCGAGCTTTCAAGAAAATCAATGAAAAATGAACTATTTTGTTAATTTCCTCGTGTTTTTTCCTTTACTGCTTTTGCTTTCATTTTAAACGAAAAATGGCAATCTTTAAAAACCAAAACAATTTTTCTCTGTTGTGTGCTGCATTGGTCTTTGTGTGTTTTAATAAAATAAGCCATTCCAACGTGCAGTGATGTCCTAAAACCCATTGAATCCTATGACTTTGCATTCCCTCCAGACTTTGATTCACAAATATACCAAGCTGAAGATGAGGATGAAGATTTTGAAATCCCGGATGAAGTGGTAAAATTGGCACACCATGAGTATGCAGAGCTTCAACCCTACAAAGAACAGGTAGAAGTCATTAATCTTGGCACCGAAGAAAACAAGAAAGAAGTCAAGATTGGGGCAGCCCTAGGGGCAGAAGTCAAGCAGCAACTAGAGGAACTTTTAAAAGAATATGTGGATGTATTTGCTTGGTCATACTAGGATATGTCGGGTCTAGACACTGACATAGTAGTTCATAAATTACCGCTTCGACCAGAATGCCCACCAGTTAAGCAACCGAAGAACAAGACCTGACATGGCTCTCAAGATTTGAGATGAGGTGAAAAAATAGATTGATGAGGGTTTCTTAGCAGTTTCCAAATACCCCGAATGGGGTAGCCAATATTGTACCTGTGCCAAAAAGGGATGGGAAAGTCAGAATGTGTGTGGATTACAGGGACCTAAACAAGGCCAGTCCGAAGGATGATTTCCCGTTGCCGCATATCGACACGTTGGTAGATAATACGGCTCGTTTTGCAGTTTACTCAATTATGGATGGGTTTTCCGGTTATAATCAGATTAAGATGGATCCCAATGACATGGAAAAAACTACTTTCATCACTCCGTGGGGGACTTACTGTTACAAAGTTATGCCTTTCGGTCTAAAGAACGCAGGTGTTACGTATCAAAGGGCCATGGTAAATTTATTTCATGATATGATGCAGAAGGAGATAGAGGTATATGTGGATGATATGATAGCCAAATCTCAAAGCGAGGAGGACCATTTGGAACATCTTTTGAAATTGTTTAAGAGACTCAGAAAATATCAGTTGAGACTGAATCCAGCCAAGTGTACCTTTGGGGTTAGATCTGGGAAATTACTCGGTTTCATTGTCAGCCACCGAGGGATTGAAGTAGATCCAGACAAAGTCCGAGCCATTCAAGACATGCCAGCTCCACAAACAGAAAAGCAAGTCAGAGGTTTTCTTGGAAGACTGAACTACATATCCAGATTTATTTCCAATATGACTCCTACTTGTGAGCCCATCTTCAAATTATTATGCAAGGACCAGACGGTTGTTTGGAATTCAGATTGTCAGCAAGCATTTGATAAGATCAAGGGTTACCTACAAGAGCCTCTGATCTTAATACCTCCTGTTCTAGGAAGACCTCTCTTCATGTATCTGACAGTGCTGGAAAATTCAATGGGTTGTGTGTTAGGTCAGCAGGACGAGTCTGGACGAAAAGAACATGCTATCTATTATTTGAGTAAGAAGTTTACTGATTGTGAAGGCTGATATTCACTTCTGGAGAAAACTTATTGTGCTTTGGCATGGGCTGCTAAACGTTTGAGGCAGTACATGATTTGTCATACCACTTTGTTGATTTCAAAAATGGATCCAATAAAATATATTTTTGAGAAGCCTGCTCAGACTGGAAGACTCGCCCGTTGGCATATGTTGTTATCAGAATACGACATCCAGTATGTAGCCCAGAAGTCTATCAAGTGTAGTGTTTTGTCAGAATATCTTGCGGATCAGCCAGTGGAAGATTATGAGTCTCTCAAATTTGATTTCCCAGATGAAGACATTATGTTGGTAAAAGATTGTGAAGAGCCAAGTTTCGATGAAATGTCGCAGGAAGGTCTTTGGTGGAAAATGATGTTCGATGGTTCCTCCAACTACAGTAGGCATGGCGTAGGCGCCGTTTTAAAGAATCCGGAAGGAGGTTACACTCCATTCACAGCCAGGTTGGATTTTGACTGCACAAACAATATCGTAGAATATGAAGCATGCATTCTCGACCTCGAAGCAGCTATCAACCTCAAAATCAAACTTCTTAAATTCAGTGGGGACTCAGCTTTGGTTATCTATCAGGTTACTGGAGAATGGGAAACTAGACATGAAAATTTGATTCCTTATAGAGCCTATATTGTCAAAATGATGGAGTATTTTGATGAAATCATTTTCAAGCATGTCCCGAGATCTGAAAATCACATTGCCGATGCCCTAGCCATGTTAGCCTTGATGTGGAAAGTCAGGGATGTCAATGATGCCACTCTCATTAGAATTGAACGCAAGACTGAGCCCGCCTACTGTCAAATGATTGAAGAAGAGACTGATGATAAGCCATGGTTCTATGACATAAAGAATTACCTGTTGACAAGAAAACTCTGAGACGATTGGCATCCAAGTTCTTTCTCAGCAATGATGTACTCTATAAAAGGAATCATGATATGGTCCTGCTTAGATGTGTTGACCGAAGAGAAGCATAATTGTTAATGCAAGATGTTCACGAAGGAATGTTCGGTACTCATGCCAATGGATATGTTATGTCTAAAAAGATTTTGAGGGATGGTTATTACTGGTGGACCTTGGAAACTGACTGTATTCAATATGCCAGAAAGTGCCACAAATGTCAGATTTATGCGGACAAGATGCACGTACCTCCGACGTTGCTAAATGTGTTATCATCACCATGGCCTTTTTCTATGTGGGGCATCGATATGATAGGGACAATTGAACCAAAAGCTTCTAACGGACATCGATTTATTCTGGTTGCTATTGACTATTTCACAAAGTGGGTTGAAGCTGCATCCTACACTAATGTTACTCGGCAAGTAGTGGCCCGTTTAAAAAAAAGGAGATTATCTGTCGTTACGGAATTCCGAGCCGAATCATAACGGACAATGGTACCAATTTGAACAACAAAGTCATGAAAGAGTTGTGCGATGACTTCAAAATTGAACATCAGAATTCTTCTCCTTATCGTCCCAAAATGAATGGAGCTGTAGAAGCTGCAAATAAAAACATCAAAAAGATTCTGCAAAAGATGGTGAAAACTTACAAAGATTGGCATGAGATGCTGCCATTCGCCTTGCATGGATACAGAACGTCAGTCCGCACTTCAACAGGGGCAACCCCTTTTTCTTTGGTATATGGAATGGATGCGGTACTTCCCATCAAGGTCGAGATACCTTCTTTGAGAGTCATAATGGAAACTAAGCTTGAAGAAGCAGAATGGGTAAGAGAAAGGTTTGATCAGCTGAATCTTATCGACGAAAAGCGCATGTCTGCGATGTGTCATGGTCAGTTATATCAGAAGAGGATCAAGAAAGCTTTTGACAAGAAAGTTCGTGTCCGAGAATTCTGAGAAGGGGAACTCGTACTCAAAAAGATTTTACCAGTTCATAAAGACGCACGGGGAAAGTGGATGCCTACCTATGATGGCCCATTTGTTGTGAAAGCAGTCTTTTCAGGAGGCTCATTAATTCTCACGACCATGGATGGAGAACAACTTACTCATCCAGTAAATTCTGATGCAGTACAAAAGTATTACGCCTAAAAAAGAGCCCGATAAGTCGAAAACTCAAAAGAACGGCTTATGCAAAAGTTTGGGTTAAAGAAGAAGAAAAGAAAAAGAAAAGAAAAAGGAAAAAGAAGAAAAATAAGAGCTCGCTAAGTTGAAAACCCGAAAGGGCAGCTTAGGCAAAAATGAGCGTCCCGGTGGATTGAAAACCCGAAAGGGCGGTCCAGGCAAAAGTTAGGGACAAAGGCGTTTCACGGCATCAGAAGAGTTGTCACTACTTAAAAAGGTTGTCACCATTACAGAAGATTGTACAGGAGATCCACTTTCAACTGCTCTCATCAGAAGCAAGGATTTGGGGGATTTTAGTCTTTAGGAATGGATGGTCATGGGATTCAATGTAACCTTATCCATGTTGCCATTTTTCACTTGTAAAATTTCTATGGAATTTTGTCATTTGTAAGATTTCATTCTTGAATAAAATCAGTTTTGAGCCATTCTTTCCTTCGCAAAATTGTCATTTCCTCTATTTTTCTTTGTTATGCAAAATATTGTTCGTTGATCAAACGATAGTTTTGAAAGCAGTAGGGTCAAAATTATTTGAATAAAACTTGAAAGGATTGACAAACGTAAAAACTCTAGCTCATGGAAAGTCAAGGAAAATCATACTTCCCCGAAACCTCAGGGTAGCGAAAGCTTTGATATGCGATCCAATTACATTCCCCGATGAAGTGTAAACAGGTCGAACTGCCAATTCTCCTTTGGTCATGTGTAGGTGTCAAACCTGGAAGACTGTTTTTTCAAGGAATCTCTTATGATGATATAAGGACTGGTCCCCAGTAGAAGATTTATGAGCATTGTGTTTTGAATTTACTTTGTCATCTCTGAATAGTTTGTTTAAAGTTCCGTTCCCCTATTGAGAGTGAATCTATTTGTCAAAAACTGCATGCACCTTTTTAGCCAGGGTTCAGTGTGATTCATTCGGTCTCTCGAGTTCAGAGTGCTATCTTTTGATTCCCCATGAATGTCTAATCACTGCTAGTGAATTTCTGTTTAAAGTCCAGTTGTAACGGGAAGTGTTTTAAAAGCCAATCGTCATTGGTATTCTTTTGGTCGTCACCATATTTTCCTTTGAAACCAGTCGTAACTGGCATTGTCTTAAATTCCACTCGTCGGTATCCTTGTTTCGGTCGTCACCACCTTTTTCCTTTAAAGTCCAGTCGTAACTGGTAGTGTTCGAAATCCAATTGTCATTGGTATTCTTTTGGTCGTCACCATATTTTCCTTTGAAACCAGTCGTAACTGGCGTTGTCTTAACTCCACTGGTTATTACCTTTTGGTTCGGTTGTTACCAACCTTTCCCTCTGAAGTCTAGTCGTCACTAGCAAATCCCCTGTGAAATCTAGTTGTTATTAATTGATTTCCATTAAAGTCCAGTCGTAACTGGAAGGTGTTCGAAACCCAATTGTCATCGGTATCTTGTTGGTCATTACCAACCATCCCCGTGAAAGTCCAGTCGTAACTGGCATCACTTGGAATCCAATCGTTATTGGTATTTTCTGGTTTGGTCGTTACCAACCTCCCCAGCTAAAGCCTAGTAGCTTGCTAGAATTCTCGTAACCACATGTGTTGGTACACCATGATTTGGTCATCACCATGTATTTCTTTCGAAGTCCAGTCGTAACTGACATTGTATAAAATCTAATCGTCATTAGTACCCGGACCTGGTCGTTACCAATCTCCTTTAAGTCTAGTCGTTATTGGCATTGCTTGAAATTTGGTCGTCACCAATTTCCCCAGTCGAAGTCCTATATTACCGATTGGATTTGAAATTTCATTTGTTGATTATCTCAGGTTGGTCGTTACCATTACCTCCATGAAGTCTAGTGGTTACTAGCACTGCCTGAGCCATCTGTTAAAACTGGGTGACATCATTATCCCCAGTGAAACCTTTCCCCCAAACAAGTCTCGGAGATCTAGTCGTCACTAGTATTCCCCAATATGTTTTGTCTTTGTTTCTAGTCCATTCCTGAAGATCCCGTTTGAACTCTTCACTATAGGAAATTCCTCATCTGATCATCCCCAGTGAGGTTCGTGTTGTAATTTCCCCAATAAAAAGTCGCTCGTGTCCCCGGGTGGAAATCTACCTCGTTCCCCGGTGAAGTGTTTGCTTTTCCCCAGTAAGATTGTCATCTTCATTAGACTTTGCGCATCCTCATGTGAAAGTTTTCCTCTCAGTTTCCACTAGTCATGTTTGAACTATTGATTGTTATACCTCGGTATTCCCCAGTGTCGGATCCACAACGCCAGGTCCCCGCGAGTAGTTACTCGTTGTTTTGTTTTTCTATCTTCTGCATATGTCTTGCATCCAAGCATCATGAAGCATCATTTATAATTCATGACATATCATGGCCTGTCCTTTTGCATATCATCGGATCTAAGGGACAAAATTTTCGGTTTTTCTATATTTAAATACCTTTCACTGCGATTCTACGAGGATCATCATCCCTCAGTTCCATCTAGTGAAGATATTTAAATAGGGGCAACTGTTGCACCCTAAATTTTGACCCCTTAGATTCTCATTATCATTTTAGGAGCATACTCATGAATTTTCTAACCTTAACCCAGTGCAAGTCTGTCTCTGTCAAATTGCAGATGAATCAGGGTTTCGTGCAGTCAAAATAAAAAACTTCAGGTTTTGTGATTAGTCAATGTTTTGGGCTCATTCAAATAGGGAACAAGGTCAAGGGTATTATATAATGTCAATTGAGAAGCCAATGTGAGGTTGTTACCCCAGAATTTAGAGCAGTGCATTTCAGAGCACCCAATTAGGGTTTTGGACTAGTAAAAGTCAATCGTAGTTTGACTTTGATGTTGGAAGATTTTTAAATGGTGGGATTGTGATTCATGAAGTTCATATAGCTTAATAAAGTTCATCCAAGAAGTTTCAAAGTCTCAGGAGGCCCAGAATGTCAACAGGCGACTCGGTAATCACTGATCGGTCGTACGGTTGACCGAAAAGTCAACTCTCCAAATTTTAGGAATTGGACTCCAAGTTGTGAAACTAAGTTGTTCCTCATGTCATATTGGACTTGCATATCAATTTTCATGACCCTTGGATCAAGAATGAAGGAGTAATCGAAATATCGGGAAATTAGGGTTTTGAGAGGGGCTAAACCATAACTCCTTAACCACACATCCAATTGAGTTGGTTCAAAGCTCATTTGGAAGATCTTGACAAGTCCTACAAAAGTACCTAAGTGGTCCATGATCAGAAAATGCATAGATTGGGAGTTATGATCAAAGTCATTTCAAAAGGGGAAAAAGACTTGGGGAAATTTCATTTTTAAGTTCATTTTTTAGCAACTTTGGAAGGCTTTTTTGCCAAGTTCCTTTGGGAAATTGAAACTAATAAAAACATGAATGTTTTAGAGCTATTTGGGGGATTTTTAAAAAGTATTAGAAGTCCTCAAAATGATTTGTGAGCTGAAAGTTATGGTCATGGCAAGTTGGTGGTTTTTCACTTTAGTCCCACATTGTCAAAATTCAAGAAATCACCCTTTCATCGAAATTGACCAATTCTAGCTGGTGAATTGTGTTGTATCTGATATCTGGAATGTTTGTAGCATGAAAGAATCAAGGAATTATGCAGAACTTGAATTTTCAAAGCCAAAGCAAGTGGCTTGCAAGTTGTTTTGCAACTTGCATTCAAAAAGTAAAAACAAGCATGAGGTGTAAAAGTGGTTCTGAACCAGCCTTAATTCTATACCTCCAGCCAGAAATTAGCCACCAAAATTCATCATTGTTCTTGACTATTGAGGCCTGCCTTGTAGCCAAGGAAACCCTCTTGTAGAGCTTTGCTCCAAATGTGCCAAAACCTTTCTTCAAAGTGAAGAAATCTTCAAATCAGCCCCTCACTCCCTTGCCTATAAATAGGACTCTCCCCCACCTCATTTTGGATATCAACAACATTCTAAAAACCAGAAGAAATCTCTGTCCCTTTGCTCTTGCCTCAAAACTTCAAAATCACAAAATCTCACTTTTCACTAAAAAGCTTAAAAATCTGTCTTGGTGCAAGGGATGCCAAAATCATTTCTCTACATTCCAACACCCCAACAATCATCCATACAATCCCTAAATATGGTATAGAAGGTGTCTAAACCATTAAACCACCCAAAAACTTCACCAATCAAAACGTCAACTCTTACACCAAGATACTTTGACCAAAAGCTACAAATTCTACCAAATCTTGTTCTAAGCACTTGCCCAATGTTTTAATCATCCTAACACCTCTTATATATTGTTTTTCAACTATCCAAAGTGTTAGAATTCATTGGTGAGACCTATTTCTCCATTTGGCATCATAGTTGCATTTTGCTTAAAAGTGAACAAAAGTGTCAAGGTAAGAAAGTAGATTGAAGTTCTCTGGGTTTTTTTGGCTATTCTAGCTTGTTCAACAAGGTCTACAAGAGGTATGTAGCTTGTACACATTGCCTCTTGCATCATAATTCCTTGATTTGGCATTTTTAGTTCATCATGTGTAATGTATGTCATGAATATCCCTTATGCACAAATTTTGTCATGGCAAAGTTGTAGCCCTTTTGTTGAGTTGAATCATCCCCAAAATCATGAATATGATATATGTGCATATTTCATTTGAGCTGAACATTCCTTAAATTTACTTTGAACTTTGTGTGCTTCATCAAATAACCAAAATGCATATTACATGCCATTCCCCATACTAACTTGCTTAAAAGTCAGTTTTGTGATGGAACATATTTGTTTTCATATGTGGAAACTGTGTGCATAACTAATTTAGCTTGGATATGACAGAACATAATTCTGAGCTTTTCATGGTTTATGCAAAGTACCAATGGCAGCCTGGAATCCATATTGCATCACAGTTTGTTAGGAGTCTTGTTTCTTGCTTAGACATTCTTAAAAACATGTATATAAGGTGTGTGCATGATTCATTTGGTCTATGTATGCATAGAATTAAACTGGTCATCCTTCATGCACTAAAAATGCCAAGATTTGCAATTCACTCCTCATTTGTTATGACAGTCTGTTGTAGGTTTTAATCCTTGTTTGATTTCACTCAATGCCATGTATGTGATATGTATGTATGCTCAACTTGATCAATTTTTACATAAAACATGAACTACATATCCTACTGCACCTCACAAACACCGAAAATACAGCATGAATATCATTTTCCACTACCACTTGTTTTGAACTTAATTTCCTAATCACACTCATTCATCATCATGTTTTCAAGGTGTGCATAAGCTTATTCTGATCTGAACATGCTCAGAGTTGGATTTTCACCTCATTATGCATTTCACATGTTAATATTGCAAGTTGAGAACCACTTTCCATCATGGACTGCTTTGTGCCAAAACCTTTTGCTAATTTCATTCATCAACTAATTTTTGGTGTGTGTGTATAGTTGCTTTAATCTGAGAATGGTTGGAACTTGATTTTCAATTCAAAGTACATTTTTCTCCTTTTGCCTTGCAACTGTCATGGCAATGTATGTGCAGAGTTGCAGCTCACACGTCACTTTCTGTTCTAGTGCATTTTTTAATTGCCTTGTGTTCAAGAGCATTGTATATATCATATTTGGAATTTATGCACACTTTGCATTAAGTTAAATTACATCTGTTCCAAGTAACAGCCAAGGTTTCATAACTGCTTGCATACCTTTTCAAACCAACTTGCAACTTACTGGTTATATTTTGATTCAGTGGAAATTTGAGGCATCTAAATAGACACAATCTATGAGCAACTGATTTAAAACATGTGCATACTCTTAAAATGGTGTAAACTTGTCTGAGTTAGGTTTTAGAATTCAAAATGCATCTTTCAAACTCATCTTGCAACTCACAGGCCAATTTTCTATATCAGACTGGTATTGCATCAAATTCATGTGGAAAAGCTTTGCATCCGTATATGTGTTGTGATTGCATGATTTGCTTGGTTTAAAACTGACTGTCATGAGCTGCTCCTTTCAAAGTGCATTTTTCAAGAAAATTACCACTAGACATACCAATTTCACAAACTGTTTGCGTTGAGCTCCTTTTGGACTTAGAATCATTCATCATCATCTATGTGACCTGTGTGTAGCTTTGGTTTGGATTGAAAAAGGTTTGAAACAAGTCATTCACTTCAAAGTGCATTTTTCCAAGGACATTGCCATTTGATATGTCAATTTCATAATTTGTTTGCATTGAGCTTGGATTAAGTGTTGGAGTCATTCATTACCATTTATGTGAGCTGTGTGTATACTTGGTTTGGATTAAAAATGGTTGGATTAAGTTATTCATGGCAAAATGCATTTCAAAACATACAAAGACACCTACTATCGAATTTTTCAGTATTAGGAGAATCTCAGAAAAATAATGGCACCATCATGATCCTCATGTTTTTCTGGTCCAGTTGCATATAAATTTTGTTGCGTTAGGTTGAGAAACGAGAAAGTTACGGTAGAAAACGTAAAATCACTTTTCATGTGTTATGTTTGGCCCAGGTCATTTAGCTTGTTACCCTTATAATTTAATGGGGTGGCATCAATCAACGGATGTATAGCCACCCCAGTGGTAAGCCCATTATGCCAAACACGCCTTGTACCCTGCACGCATGAGTTCGACCCCTGAGGAGGGCAACTCTATTATTAATTTTTGTAATTTGTCACAAAACTTTGAAAAATCATATCTCTCTCAATTTTAATCGTTTTTCACCCGTTCTTTTTTCATTGTGTTTATCTTGATGTGTACTTTCATGGAATACTTTTTATTTTCATGTTTGACAAAGTTTTCATCTCTTTTGACTGTGTGCAAGTTGTGTACTTTCTGTGATCGTATTGACAGATGCAGATGAATTTTTCTTTGTTATACTTGTGTTTTTCCCGTAATATTTATTTGCATTCTCATTGTTAAATGTTTGTTAACATGTTAAAACTCCATTTTTGGTTGTTACCATGTCCATGTTACTTTATCTGTCAAACTTATTTAAACTTGATCTGTCGTCACAGTTCCTGTTCTGTTTACCTGCTTTGATTGTCATCAATGCACTTTCATCTTTATCATTCCATATGTTTATTTAATGGTTGTCACCATGAGTATACCCTTATCATATTGTTAATTTTTGTTGTTTTCTTTCCCCAAAGTGATGAAGCTTGTTAGCTCTCATCCTGTTACCTCCCCTGTCTACTTCCAAAGGAAAAGTCTGTCCATTTGACCCTCATGTCATGGAAACATATCTTATCCCCCCTTGACTTTGTTAACTCACTTTAACCCTAGATTAAAAAGCCTTAGACTTTGCTTTAAGTCTAAAAAACCAACCTGTACTAGGAGTGTTCTTCAACTAGAACCCTAGGAAAGAGTTTGTCAACTCTGTGTAAGAATCATCGTCATGATTTCTTACTTCCCCTTTTGAATATTACAAATTAGAATAGCGAGTTTTGTAAAACTCCACACAAACATTGTCATGTTTGTTCCCCCGTGAACCTTGATCATAATCAAGTGTTCTTTATCCCTTGTGAGGTGAACTACGATTGCTCTGATTCTATCCTAGTTAGGATACGTAGGCAGAAGATGCGACGTCTTTGCAAGCAAACTTAGTGTATATAACTTTAGGTTTCAACTCATATCTTTTTCCACATCCATAGTACATATCACAAACTTAGCAAGCAATCAAATAAAAGGTTCCTGTAGAGTACTACAGATATTTAGGGTGCTAACACCTTCCCTAGGTATAACCAACCCCCGATCCCCGAATCTCTTAAGCGTTGTCGTTACATCGCGAAAAAGGTTTTTCTTTCTTTAGACCTGTCCTTTGGATAAAATAAAGTTCGGTTGTAAAAGAATTAAGATTCAAGTTAATTAATAGCTTGATATCCAATTTTCACCGCAACACCGGCCTTCGGGTTCGGTTCCTGTTTGTTTAACTGATATCTGACAACGAGGTTAGATGTTCTTCTCAACTTCGGGTTGAGCCGGCCTCCGGGTTCGATGCCTGTTTGTTTGACAGATCCCTGACGACGATGTCAGATGTACTTCTCACCTTCGTGTTGAGCCGCCCTTCGGGTTCTATGCCTGTTTGTTAAACAAATGCCTGACGGCGAGGTCAAATGTTCCTCTCAACTTCTTGTTGAGCCGGCCTTCGGGTTTGATGCCTGTTTTTTTAACAGATGCCTGACAGCGAGGTCTAATGTTCTTATCAATTTCGGTTTAAGCTGGCCATCAAATTCGATGCCTGTTTGTTTAACAGATGCCTGACAGCAAGGTCAGATGTTCTTGTCAATGTCGGGTTGAGCCGACCTTCGTGTGCGATGCCTGTTTGTTTAAAAGATCCCTGACGACGAGGTCAGATATTCCTATGATCTTCGTGTTGAGCCGGCCTTCAGGTTCGATGCCTGTTTGTTTAATAGATGTCTGACGGCGAGGTCAGATGTTTCTCTCAACTTCGTGTTGTGCCAGCCTTCGGGTTCGATGCCGGTTTGTTTAACAGATGCCTGAAGGCTAGGTCAAATGTTTTTCTCACCTACGGGTTGAGACGGCCTTCGGGTTCGATGCCTGTTTGTTTAACAGATACCTCACAGTGATGTTAGATGTTCCTCTCAACTTTGGGTTGAGCCAACCTTCGGGTTTGATGCATGTTTGTTTAACAGATGCGTGACGGCGAGGTCAGATGTTCTTCTCAACTTCGGGTTGACTCGCCCATCTGGTTCGATGCCTGTTTGTTTAACAGATGCTTGACGGGGACGTCAAATATTCTTCTCAACTTTTGTTTGAGCCGGCCTTCGTGTTCGATGCCTGTTTATTTAACAAATGCTTGACGGCGAGGTCAGTTGTTCCTCTCAACTTCGTGTTGAGCTGACCTTCGGTTTCAATGCCTGGCGGCGAGGTCAGATATTGCTCTCAACTTTGTTTTGAGCGGAACTTCGTGTTCGATGCCTATTTGTTTAAAAGATGCCTTACGACGAGGCCAGATATTCCTATGAACTTCGTGTTGAGCCGCCTTTCGGGTTCGATGCCTGTTTGTTTAAAAGATGCCTGACGAAGAAGTCAAATATTCCTCTCTACTTCGTGTAGAGTCGGCCTTGGGGTTCGATGCCTGTTTGTTTAATAGATGCCTGACGGCGAGGTCAAATGTTGCCCTCAACTTCGTGTTGAGCGGGACTTTGTGTTCGATGCCTATTTGTTTAATAGATGCCTGGCGGCGAGGAAATATGTTCTTCTCATCTTCGGTTTGAGCCGGCCTTGGGGTTCGGTTCCTGTTTGTTTAACTGATGTCTGACAACGAGGTAAGATGTTCTTCTCAACTTCGGGTTGAGCCGGCCTCCGGGTTCGATGCCTGTTTGTTTAAAAGATCCCTGACGGCGAGGTCAGATGTACTTCTCAACTTCGTGTTGATCCGACCTTCGGGTTCGATGCCCGTTTGTTTAATAGATGCCTGACGGCGAGGTCAAATGTTCCTCTCAACCTCTTGTTGAGCCAGTCTTCGGGTTCGGTGCCTGTTTATTTAACAGATGCCTGACAGCAAGGTCTGATGTTCTTATCAACTTTGGTTTCAGTTGGCCATCAAATTAGATGCCTGTTTGTTTAACAGATGCCTGACAGCGACGTCAGATGTTCTTGTCAACGTCGGGTTGAGCCGGCCTTCGTGTTCGATGCCTGGTTGTTTAACAAATCCCTGACGGCGAGGTCAGATATTCCTATGAACTTCGTGTTGAGTCGGCCTTCGGGTTCGATGCCTGTATGTTTAATAGATGTCTGACGACGAGGTCAGATGTTTCTCTCAACTTCTTGTTGTGCCAACCTTCGGGTTCGATGCCTGTTTGTTTAACAGATGCCTGAAGGCTAGGTCAAATGTTTTTCTCAACTACGGGTTGAGACGGCCATCGGGTTCGATGCCTGTTTGTTTATCAGATGCCTCACGGTGAGGTTAGATGTTCTTCTCAACTTCGGGTTGAGCCAACCTTCGGGTTTGTTGCATGTTTGTTTAACAGATGCCTGATGGCGAGGTCAGATGTTCTTCTCATCTTCGGCTTGAGCCGCCCTTCTAGTTTGATGCCTGTTTGTTTAACAGATGCCTAACAGCGAGGTCAGATGTTCTTCTCAACTTCGGGTTTAGCCGGCCTCCGGGTTTGATGCCGGTTTGTTTAACAGATCCCTGACAGCGAGGTCAGATGTACTTCTCAACTTTGTGTTGAGCCGCCCTTCGGGTTCTATGTCTGTTTGTTTAACAGATGCCTGACCGCGAGGTCAAATATTCCTCTCAACTTTTTGTTGAGCCGTCCTTCGAGTTCGTTGCCTGTTAGTTTAACAGATGCCAGTCAGCGAGGTCTAATGTTCTTATCAACATCGGGTTTGGTTTGCCATCAAATTCGATGCCAGTTTGTTTAACAGTGCCTGACAACGAGGTCAGATGTTCTTCTCAACTTCGGGTTGAGCCGACCTTCGTGTTCGATGCCTGTTTGTTTAACAGATCTCTGACGACGTGGTCAGATATTCCTATAAACTTCGTGTCGAGCCGGCCTTCGGGTTCGATGCCTGTTTATTCAACAGATGCCTGACGGCTAGGTCAAATGTTTTTCTCAACTACGGGTTGAGACGGCCTTCGAGTTAGATGCCTGTTTGTTTAACAGATGCCTCACAGTGAGGTTAGATATTCTTTTCAACTTTAGGTTGATCCAGCCTTCGGGTTTGATGCATGTTTGTTTCACAGATGCCTGACAGCGAGGTCAAATGTTCTTCTCAACTTCGGGTTGAGTCTCCCTTCTGGTTCGATGCCTGTTTGTTTAACAGATGCCTGACGGGGATGTCAAATGTTCCTCTCAACTTTGTTTTGAGTCGGCCTTCGGGTTCGACGCCTCTTTGTTTAACAGATACCTGACATTGAGGTTAGATGTTCTTCTTAACTTCGGGTTGAGCCGACCTTCGGGTTCGATGCCTGTTTATTTAACAGATGCCTGACAGCGAGATCGAATGTTCTTCTCAACTTTTGGTTGAGCCGACCTTTGGGTTCGATGCTTGTTTATTTAACATATGCTTGACGGCAAGGTCAGATGTTCCTCTCAACTTCGTGTTGAGCCGGCCATCGGGTTCGATGCCTGTTTGTTTAACAAATGCCCGACGGCGAGGTCAGATGATGCTCTCAACTTTGTGTTGAGCGGGACTTTGTGTTCGATGCCTATTTGTTTAAAAGATGCCTTACGGCGAGGTCAGGTATTCCTATGAACTTCATGTTGAGTCGGCCTTCGGATTCGATGCCTGTTTATTTAACAGATGCCTAACAACGATTTCATATGTTCTTCTCAACTTCGGATTGAGCCGCCCTTCAGGTTCGATGCCTGTTTATTTAACAGATGCCTAACGGTGAGGTCAAATGTTCCTCTCAACTTCGTGTTGAGCCGGCCTAGGGGTTCGATGCCTGTTTGTTTAACAGATGCCTGACGGCGAGGTCAGATGTTTCTCTCAACTTCGTGTTGAGCGGGACTTCGTGTTCGATGCATATTTGTTTAACAGATGCCTCGCGTGGAGGTTAGATGTTCTTCTCACCTTCGCTTTGAGCCAGCCTTCAGTTTCGGTTCCTGTTTGTTTAACTAATGTTTGACAACGAGGTCAGATGTTCTTCTTAACTTTGGGATGAGTCGAACATCAACCTAGATGCCTGATTGTTTAATAGATGCCTGACAGCAAGGTCTGATGTTCTTCTCAACTTCGAGTTGAGCCGGCCTCCGGGTTCGATGCCTGTTTGTGTTACAGATCCCTAATGGCGAGGTATGATGTACTTCTACTCTTCGTGTTAAGCCTCCCTTCGGGTTCGATGCCTGTTTGTTTAACAGATTCCTGACGGCGGCGTCAAATATTCTTCTCAACTACTTGTTGAGCCGGCCTTCGGATTCGATGCATGTATGTTTAACAGATGCCTAACGGCACGGTCTAATGTTCTTATCAACTTCAGGTTGAGTTGGCCATTAAATTTGATGCCTGTTTGTTTAACAGATGCCTGATAGCGAGGTCAGATGTTCTTCTCCACGTCGGGTTAAGCCGGCCTTCGTGCTAGATGCCTGTTTGTTTAACAGATCCTTGATGGGGAGGTCAGATATTCCTATGAACTTCGTGTTGAGTCAGGCTTCGAGTTTGATTCCTGTTTGTTTAAGAGATGTCTGACGGCGAGGCCAGATGTTCCTTTTAACTTCATGTTATGCCAGCCTTCGGGTTCGATGCCTGTTTGTTTAACAAATGCCTGACGGGGACGTCAGATGTTCTTCTCAACTTCGGGTTGAGCTGACCTTCGGGTTCGATGCCAGTTTGTTTAACAGATGCCTGATGGCGAGATCGAATGTTCTTCTCAACTTTTGGTTGAGCCGGCCTTCGGGTTCGATGCTTGTTTCTTTAACATATGCTTGACGGCGAGGTCAGATGTTCCTCTCAACTTCGTGTTGAGCCGGCCTTCGGATTCGATGGTCGTTTATTTAACAAATTCCTGGCGGCGAGGTCAGATGTTGCTCTCAACTTCGTGTTGAGCAGGACTTCGTGTTCGATGCCTATTTGTTTAAAAGATACCTTCGGCGAGGTCAGATATTCCTATAAACTTCGTGTTGATCCGTCCTTCGGGTTCGATGCTTATTTGTTTAACAGATGCCTGACAGTGACGTCATATGTTCTTCTCAAATTCGGGTTGAGCCGCCCTTCAGGTTCAACGCCTGTTTGTTTAACAGATGCTTGACGGCGAGGTCAAATGTTGCTATCAACTTCGTGTTGAACCGACCTTGCGGTTCGATGCCTGTTTGTTTAACAGTTGCCTGACAGCGAGGTCAGATGTTTCTCTCAACTTCGTGTTGAGCGGGACTTCGTGTTCGATGCCTATTTGTTTAATAGATGCCTGGCGGCGAGGTCAGATGTTCTTCTCATCTTCGGTTTAACCGGCCTTCGGGTTCGGTTCCTGTTTGTTTAACTGGTGTCTGACAACGAGGTCAGATGTTCTTTTCAACTTCGGGTTGAGCCGACCTCCGGGGTCGATGCCTATTTGTTTAACAGATCCCTGACGGCGAGGTCAGATGTACTTCTCAACTTCGTGTTGAGCCGCCCTTCGGGTTTGACGCTTGTTTGTTTAACAGATGCCTGAAGTCAAGGTCAAATGTTCCACTCAACATTTTGTTGAGCCGGCCTTCGGGTTCGATGCCTGTTTGTTTAACAGATGCCTGAAAGCAAGGTCTAATGTTCTTATCAACTTCGGTTTGAGCTGGCAATCAAATTCGACGCCTGTTTGTTTAACAGATGCCTGACATCAAGGTCAGATGTTCTTGTCAACGTCGGGTTGAGCCGGCCTTCGTGTTCGATGCCTGTTTGCTTAACAGATCCTTGACGGCGAGGTCAGATATTCCTATGAACTTCGTGTTGAGTCGGCCTTCAAGTTCGATGCTTGTTTGTTTAATAGATGTCTGACAGAGAGGTCAGATGTTTCTCTCAACTTCGTGTTGTGCCATCCTTCAGGTTTGATGCCTGTTTGTTTAACAGATGCCTGACGACTAGGTCAAATGTTTTTCTCAACTAAGGGTTGAGCCTCCCTTAGGGTTCGATGCCTGTTTGTTTAAAAGATGCCTGACGGTGAGGTCAAATGTTCCTCTCTACTTCATGTTGAGCTGGCCTTGGGGTTTGATGCGTGTTTGTTTAATAGATGCCTTACGGAGAGGTCAGATGTTCATCTCAACATCGTGTTGAGCGGGACTTCGTGTTCGATGCCTATTTGTTTAACAGATGCCTGACTGCGAGGTGAAATGTTCCTCTCAACTTCGTGTTTAGCCGGCCTTGGGGTTCGATGCCTGTCTGTTTAACTGATGTCTGACAACAAGGTCAGATGTTCTTCTCAACTTCGTGTTGAGCGGGACTTCGTGTTCGATGCCTGTTTATTTAACAGATCTCTGACGCCGAGGTCAGATGTACTTCTCAACTTTGTGTTGAGCCGCCCTTCGGGTTTGATGCCCATTTATTTAACAGATGCCTGACGGTGAGGTCAAATGTTCCTCTCAACCTATTGTTGAGACAGCCTTCGGGTTTGATGCCTGTTTGGTTAATAGATGCCTGACAGCAAGGTCTAATGTTCTTATCAACTTTGGTTTGAGCTGGCTATCATATTCGATGCCTGTTTGTTTAACAGATGCCTGACAGCAAGGTCAGGCGTTCTTGTCAACGTTGATTTGAGCTGACCTTCGTGTTCGATGCCTGTTTGTTTAACAGACCCTTGACGGCGAGGACAGATATTACTATGAACTTCGGGTTGAGCCGGCCTTCAGGTTCGATGCCTGTATGTTTAACAGATGCTTGACAGCGAGGTCAGATGTTCTTCTCAACTTTGGATTGAGCCGGCCTTCGTGTTTGATGCCTGTTTGTTTGACAGATCCCTGACGGTGAGGTCAGATATTCCTATGAACTTGGTGTTGAGCCGGCCTTCGGGTTCGATGCTTGTTTGTTTAATAGATGTCTGACAACGAGGTCAGATGTTCCTCTCAACTTCGTGTTGTGCCAGCCTTCGGGTTCGATGCATGTTTGTTTAACAGATGCCTGACGAATAAGTCAAATTTTTTCTCAACTACGGGTTGAGATGGCCTTCGGGTTTGATGCCTGTTTGTTTAACAGATGCCTCATGGTGAGGGTAGATGTTCCTCTCAACTTCGGGTTGAGCAAGCTTTCGGGTTTGATGCATGTTTGTTTAACAGATGCCTGACAGCGAGGTCAGATGTTCATCTCAACTTCGGGTTGAGCCGCCCTTCTGGTTAGATACCTGTTTTTTGAACAGATGCCTAACGGGGACGTCAAATATTCCTCTCAACTTTTTTTTTAGCCGGCCTTTGGTATCGTTGCCTGTTTGTTTAACAGATACATAACAGCTAGATCAGATGTTCTTCTCAACTTCGGGTTGAGTCGACGTTTGGGTTCGATACCTGTTTGTTTAATAGATGCTTGACGGCGAGGTCAAATTTTCTTCTCAACTTTTGTTTGAGCTGGCCTTTGGGTTCGATGCCTGTTTATTTAAAATAAGCTTGAAGACGAGGTTAGATGTTTCTTTCAACTTCGTGTTGAGCCGGCCTTCGGGTTCGATGTCCGTTTCTTTAACAAATGCCTGACACCGAGGTCAGATGTTGCTCTCAACTTCGTGTTGAGCGGGACTTCGTGTTCGATTCCTATTTGTTTAACAGATGCCTTACAGCGAGGTTAGATATTCGTATGAACTTTGTGTTGAGTCGGCCTTCAAGTTGGATGCCTGTTTGTTTAGTAGATGCCTGAAAGCAAGGTCAGATGTTCTTCTTAACTTCGGGTTGAGCCGCGCTTCGGGTTCGATGCCTGTTTGTTTAACAGACGCCTGCCGGCGAGGTCAAATGTTCCTCTCAACTTCATGTTGAATGGGACTTCGTGTTTGATGCCTAGCGGCAAGGTCAGATGTTCTTCTCACCTTCGGGTTCGATGCCTGTTTGTTTAACAGATGCCTCACGATGAGGTTAGATGTTCTTCTCAACTTCGGGTTGAGCCAGCCTTTGGGTTTGATGCATGTTTGTTTAACAGATGCCTGACAGCGAGGTCAGGTGTTCTTCTCAACTTCGGGTTGAGCCGACTTTCGGGTTCGATGCCTGTTTGTTTAACAGATGCCTGACGGAAAGATCTAATGTTCTTATCAACTTCGGGTTGAGCTGGCCATCAAATTCGATGCCTGATTGTGTAACAGATTCCTGACAATAAGGTCAGATGTTCTTCTCAACTTTGGGTTGAGTTGGCCTTCGTGTTCGATGCTTGTTTGTTAAACAGATCCCTGACGGTGATGTTAGATATTCCTATGAACTTCGTGTTGAGCCGGCCTTCGGGTTCGATGTGTGTTTGTTTAACAAATGCCTGACGGGGACGTCAAATGTTCCTCTCAACTTCGTGTTGAGCCGGCCTTCGAGTTCGATGCCTGTTTGTTTAACAGATACCCGAAGGCGAGGTCAGATGTTCTTCTCAACTTCGGGTTGAGCCGACCTTCGGGTTCGATGCCTGTTTGTTTAACAGATGCCTGACGGCGAGGTCAAATGTTCTTCTCAACTTTTGTTTGGGACGGCCTTCCGGATCAATGCCTTTTATTTAACATATGCTTGATGGCGAGGTTAGAAGTTCCTCTCAACTTCGTGTTGAGCCGGCCTTCGGGTGCGATGCCCGTTTGTTTATCAAATGCCTGGCGGTGAGGTCAGATGTTGCTCTCAACTTCGTGTTGAGTGGGACTTCATGTTCAACACCTATTTGTTTAACAGATGCCTTACGACAAGGTCAGACGTTGCTCTCAAATTCGTGTTGAGCAGGACTTCGTGTTCGATGCCTATTTGTTTAACAGATGCCCGACGGCGAGGTCAGATGTTCTTCTCACCTTCGGTTTAAGCCGGCCTTCGGGTTCGATTCCTTTTTGTTTAACTGATACCTGACAACTAGGTTAGATGTTCTTCTCAACTTCGAGATGAGCCGACCATCAATATCGATGCCTGTTTCTTTAATAGATTCCTGAGAGCAAGGTCAGATGTTCTTCTCAACTTCGGGTTTAGTCGGCCTTCGGGGTCGATGCCTGCTTGTTTAACAGATCCCTGACGGCGAGGTCAGATGTACTTCTCAACTTCGTGTTAAGCCGCCCTTCGAGTTTGATGCCTGAATGTTTAATAGATGCCTAACGGCGAGGTTTAATGTTCTTATCAACTTCGAGTTGAGCCGCCCATCAAATTTGATGCCTGTTTGTTTAACAGATGCATGAAGAGCGGTCAGATGTTCTTCTCAACTTCGGGTTGAGCCGACCTTCGTTTTCGATGCCTGTTTGTTTAACAGGTCCCAGATGGCGAGGTCAGATATTCCTATGAACTTTGTGTTGAGTCGGCCTTCGGGTTCGATGTCTGTTTGTTTAATAGATGCCTGACGGCGAGGTCAGATGTTCCTCTAAACTTTGTGTTATGCCTGCCTTCGGGTTCGATGCCTGTTTGTTTAACAGATGCCTGACGGCTAGGTCAAATGTTTTTCTCAACTACAGGTTGAGATAGCCTTCGGGTTCGATGCAAGTTTGATTAACACATGCCTTACAGTGAGGTTAGATGTTCTTCTCAACTTCGAGCTGAGCCAGCCTTCAGGTTTGATTCAAGTTTGTTTAACAGATGCCTGACGGCGAGGTCAAATGTTCCTCTCAACTTCTTGTTGATCCGGCCTTCGGGTTCGATGTCTGTTTGTTTAACAGATGCCTGATAGGAAGTCAGATGTTCTTCTAAACTTCGGGTTGAGCCGACCTTTGTGTTCGATGCCTGTTTGTTTAACAGATCCCTGACGGCAAGGTCAAGTATTCCTATGAACTTCGTGTTGGACCGGCCTTCGGGTTCGATGCCTGTTTGTTTAGTAGATGTCTGACGGCGAGGTCAGATGTTCCTCTCAACTTCGTGTTGTTCCAGGCATCAGGTTCGATGCCTGTTTGTTTAACACATGCCTGACGGCTAGGTCAAATATTTTTCTCAACTATGGGTTGAGACGGCCTTCGGGTTCGATGTCTGTTTGTTTAACAGATGCCTCACGGTGAGGTTTGATGTTCTTCTCAACTTTGGATTGAGCCAGCCTTTGGGCTTGATGCATGTTTGTTTAACAGTGCCTGACGGCGAGGTCAAATGTACTTCTCAACTTCGGGTTGAGCCAGCCTTCGGGTTTGATGCCTGTTTGTTTAACAGATACTTGATGGCGAGGTCTAAAGTTCTTATCAACTCCGGGTTGAGCCGGCCTTCGGGTTTGATTCCTGTTTGTTTAACAGATACTTGACGTCGAGGTCAGATGTTCTTCTCACCTTAGGTTTGAGCCGACCTTCGGGTTCGATTACTGTTTGTTTAACTGATGCCTGACAACGAGGTCAGATGTTCTTTTCAACTTCGGGATGAGCCGACCATCAATCTTGAGGCTTGTTTGTTTAACAGAAACCTAATAGCGAGATCAGATATTCTTCTCAACTTCGTGTTGAGCCACCCTTCGAGTTCGATGCCAATTTGTTTAACAGATACCTGACGGCGAGGTCAAATGTTCCTCTCAACTTCTTGTTGAGCCGGCCTTTGGGTTCAATGCCTGTTTGTTTAACAGATGCTTGACGGCGAGGTCTAATGTTTTTATCAACTTCGGTTTGAGCCGGCCATCAAATTCGGTGCCTGTTTGTTTATCAGATGCCTGCTAGCTAGGTCAAATGTTCTTCTCAACTTTGGGTTGAGCCAACCTTCGTGTTTGATGCTTGTTTGATTAATAAATGCCTGTTTGTTTAATAGATGCCTGACAGCGAGGTCAGATGTTCTTCTCAACTTCGGGTTGAGTCGGCCTCCGGGTTCGATGCCAGTTTGTTTAACAGATCCCTAACTGCAAGGTCAAGTGTACTTCTCAACTTCGTGTTGAGCCGCCCTTCGGGTTCGATGCCTGTTTGTTTAACAGATGCCTTACGGCGAGGTCAGATGTTCTTCTCAACTTCGGGTCTAGCCGACCTTCGTGTTCGATGTATGTTTGTTTAACAGATCCCTGATCGCGAGGTCAGATATTCCTATGAACTTCGTGGTGTGTCGGCCTTCGGGTTCGATCCCTGTTTGTTTAACATATGCCTCACGGTGAGGTTAGATGTTCTTGTCAACTTCGGGTTGAGCCAACCTTCGGGTTTGATGGATGTTTGTTTAACAGATACCCGACGATGAGGTCAGATGTTCTTGTCAACTTCCGGTTGAGCCGCCCTTCTTGTTTGATGCCTGTTTGTTTAACAAATGCCTGATTGCGAGGTCAAATGTTCTTCTCAACTTTTGGTTGAGCCGTCCTTCATGTTCGATGCCTGTTTGTTTAACAGTTGCCTGACGGCAAGGTCAGATGTTGCTCTCAACTTCATTTTGAGCTGGCCTTCAGGTTCGATGCCTGTTTGTTTAACAGATGCCTGACAGCGAGGTCAGATGTTCTTCTCAACTTCGTGTTGAGCCGGCCTTCGGGTTCGATGCCTGTTTGTTTAACAGATGCCTGATGGCGAGATCAGATGTTCTTCTCAACTTCGGGTTGAGCCGGCCTTCGGGTTCGATTCCTGTATTTTAACTGATGCTTGACAACAAGTTCAGATATTCTTCTTAACTTCGGGTTGAGCCGGCCATCAAATTCAACGCCTGTTTGTATAACAGATGCCTGACAGCGAGGCCATATGTTCTTCTCAACTTCGGATTGAGGTGGCCACCGGGTTCGATGCCTTTTTTTTAACAGATCTTTGACGGCGAGGTCAGATGTACATCTCAACTTTGTGTTGAGCCCGCCTGTTTGTTTAATAGATGCCTGACAACAAGGTCAGATGTTCTTCTCAACTTCGGGTTGAGCCGACCATCAAATTCGATGCCTGTTTGTTTAACAGATGCATGATAGTGAGGTCAGATGTTCTTCTCAACTTCATGCTGAGGAGGCCTCCGGGTTCGACGCCTGTTTGTTTAACAGATGCCTGAAGGAATGGTCATATGTACTTCTCAACTTCGTGTTGAGCCGGCCTTAGGGTTCGATGCCTATTTGTTTAAAAGATTGCTGACGGCGAGGTCAGATGTTCTTCTCAACTTCGGGTTGAGCTGGCCTTCGGGTTTGATTCCTGTTTGTTTAACTGATGCCTAACAATGAGTTCAGATGTTCTTATCAACTTCGGGTTTAGCCAGCCATTAAATTTGATGCCTGTTTGTTTAACAGATGCTAGATAGCGAGGTCAGATGTTCTTCTCAACTTTAGGTTGAGCCAGCCTCCGGGTTCGATGCCTTTTTGTTTAACAGATCCCTGACGGCGAGGTAATATGTACTTCCCAACTTCATTGTTGAGCCGGTATTCGGGTTCGATGCTTGTTTGTTAAACAGATACCTGATAACAAGGTCAGTTGTTCTTCTCAACTTGGAGTTGAGTCGGCCGTCGGGTTCGATGCCTGTTTGTTTAACAGATGCGTGACGGAGAGGTCATATGTTCTTCTCAACTTCGAGTTGAGCCGACAATCAAATTCGATGCCTTTTTTTTAACAGATGCCTGACAGCAAGGTCAGATGTTCTTCTCAAGTTCGGGTTGAGCCGGCCTTCGTGTTCGATGCCTGTCTATTTAACATATCCCTGACGGCAAGGTCAGATATTCCTATGAACTTCGTGTTGAGCGAGACTTCGTGTTTGATGCATATTTGTTTAACAGATGCCTGACGGCGAGGTCAGATATTCCTATGAACTTCGTGTTGAGTCGGCCTTCGGGTTCGATGCCTGTTTGTTTAACATATGCCTGACAATGAGGTCAGATGTTCTTCACATCTTCGCGTTGAGCCGCCCTTCGGGTTCGATGCCTGTTTGTATAATAAATCCCTGACGGCGAGGTCAAATGTACTTCTTAACTTCCTGTTGAGCCGGCCTTCGGGTTCGATGCCTGTTTTTTTAACAGATTCCTAACAGCGAGGTCAGATGTTCTTCCCAACATCGGGTTGAGCCGGCCTTTGGGTTTGATTCCTGTTTCTTTAACTGATGCCTGACAATGAGTTCAGATGTTCTTCTCAACTTCGTGTTGAGTCGGCCATCAAATTCGATGCCTGTTTGTTTAACAGATGCCTGATAGGGAGGTCAGATGTTCTTCTCAACTTCAGGTTGAGCTGGCATCCGGGTTCGATGCCTTTTTGTTTAACACATCCCTGACGGCGAGGACAGATGTTCCCCTAAACTTCGTGATGAGCCGGCCTTCAGGTTCATTGCCTGTTTGTTTAACAGATGCCTGACGGCGAGGTCAGATGGTCTTCTCAACTTCGGGTTGAGCCGGCCTTCGGGTTCGATGCATGTTTGTTTAATAGATGCCTGTCAGCAAGGTCATATGTTCTTCTCAAATTTTGGTTGTGCCGGCCTTCGGGTTCGATGTCTGTTTGGTTAACATATGCTTGACGGCGAGATCAGATGTTCCTCTCAACTTCATGTTGAGCCAGCCTTCGGTTTCGATGCCTGATTGTTTCATAGATGCCTGACGGCGAGGTCAGATGTTCTTCTCAACTTCGGGTTGAGCCCCCGGTCGGGTTCGATGCCTGTTTGTTTAACAGATGCCTGACAGCGAGGTCTAATGTTCCTCTCAACTTCGTGTTGAACCGACTTTCGGTTTCGATTCCTGTTTGTTAAACAAATACCTGACGGCCAGGTCAGGTGTTCTTCTCAACTTCATTTTGATCCGGCCTTCTGGTTCGATGACTGTTTGTTTAACAGATACCTGACGCAAGGTCAGATGTACTTCTCAACTTCGTGTTGAGCCGGCCTTCGGGTTCGATGCCAGTTTGTTTAATAGATGCCAAACGACGAGGTCAGATGTTCTTCTCAACTTCGGGTTGAGCCAGCTTTATGGTTTGATGCCTGTTTATTTAATAGATGCCTGACAGCGAGGTCAGATGTTCTTCTCAACTTCAGGTTGAGCAGGCCTCCGGGTTCGATGCCTTTTTGTTTAACAGATCCCTGACGACAAGGTCAAATGTACTTCTCAACTACGTGTTGAGCCGGAATTCGGGTTCGATGCCTATTTGTTTAACAGATGCCTGACGGCAAGGTCAGATGTTCTTCTCAACTTCGGGTTGAGCCGGCCATCAGGTTCGATGCCTGTTTGTTTAACAGATGCCTGACGGAGAGGTCATATGTTCTTCTCAACTTCGGGTTGAGTCGACCATCAAATTTGCTGCCTGTTTGTTCAATAGATGCCTGACAGCGAGGTCAGATGTTCTCCTAAACTTCGGGTTGATCCGGCCTTCGTGTTCGATGCCTGTTTGTTTAATAAATCCCTTACGGCGAGGTCAGATGTTGCTCTCAACTTTGTTTAATAGATGCCATACAGTGAGGTCAGATGTTCATCACAACTTCGTGTTGAGCCGGCCTCCGGGTTCGATGCCTGTTTGTTTAACAGATGCCTGAAGGCGAGGTCAGATGTACTTCTCAACTTCGTGTTGAGCCGGCCTTAGGGTTCGATGCCTGTTTGTTTAAAAGATTCCTGACGGCGAGGTCAGATGTTCTTCTCAACTTCGGTTTAAGCCGGCCTTCGGGTTCGATTCCTGTTTGTTTAACTGATGCCTAACAATGAGTTCAAATGTTCTTCTCAACTTCGGGTTGAGCCGGCCATTAAATTTGATGCCTATTTGTTTAACAGATGTGAGATAGCGAGGTCAGATGTTCTTCTCAACTTCAGGTTGAGCCGACCTCCGGATTCGATGCCTTTTTGTTTAACAAATCCCTGATGGCGAGGTAATATGTACTTCCCAACTTCGTGTTGAGCCGGTATTCGGGTTCGATGCCTGTTTGTTTAACAGATGCCTGACAGCGAGGTCAGATGTTCTTCTCAACTTCGGGTTGAGCCGGCCTTCGGGTTCGATGCCTGTTTGTTTAACAGATGCGTGACGGAGAGGTCATATGTTCTTCTCAACTTCGAGTTGAGCCAACTATCAAATTCGATGCCTGTTTGTTTAACAGATGCCTGACAGCGAGGTCAGATATTCTTCTCAACTTCGGGTTGAGCCGGCCTTCGTGTTCGATGCCTGTCTGTTTAACATATCCCTGACGACAAGGTCAGATATTCCTATGAACTTCGTGTTAAGTGAGACTTCGTGTTTGATGCAAATTTGTTTTACAGATGCCTGACGGCGAGGTCAGATATTCCTATGAACTTCGTGTTGAGCCGGCCTTCGGGTTCGATGCCTGTTTGTTTAACATATGCATGACAACAAGGTCAAATATTCTTCTCAACTTCGGGTTGAGCCGCCCTTCGGGTTCGATGCCTGTTTGTTTAACAAATCCCTGACGGCAAGGTCAAATGTTCCTCTCAACTTCATGTTGAGCTGGCCTTCGGGTTCGATGCCTGTTTGTTTAACAGATACATGACGGTGAGGTCAGATGTTCTTCTCAACTTTAGGTTGAGCCGACCTTCGAGTTCGATGCATGTTTGTTTAATAGATGTCTGTCGGCAAGGTCATATGTTCTTCTCAAATTTTGGTTGTGCCGGCCTTCGGGTTCGATGTCTGTTTGGTTAACATATGCTTGACGGCGAGATCAGATGTTCCTCTCAACTTCGTGTTGAGCCAGCCTTCGGTTTCGATGCCTGATTGTTTCACAGATGCCTGACGGCGAGGTCAGATGTTCTTCTCAACTTCGGGTTGAGCCGACCGTCAGGTTAGTTGCCTGTTTGTTCAAGAGAAGCCTGACAGAGAGGTCAGAAGTTCTTCACACCTTCGGGTTGAGCCGACCATCAAATTCGATGCTTGTTTGTTTAACAGATGCCTGACAGCGAGGTCAGATGTTCTTCTCAACTTTGGGTTGAGCCGGCCTTCGTGTTCGATGCCTGTTTAATTAATTGATCCCTGACGGCGAGGTCAGATATTCCTATGAACTTCATGTTGAGCGGGACTTCGTGTTCGATGCCTATTTGTTTAACAGATACCTGACGGTGAGGTCATTTATTCCTATGAACTTCATGTTGAGTCAGCCTTCGGGTTCGATGCCTGTTTGTTTAATAGATGCCTGACAGCGAGGTCAGATGTTCTTCTCAAATTCGGGTCGAGCCGCCCTTCGGGTTTGATGCAAGACCTCATTGACAGCAAAGCAATAAATTTTGTTCATGATGCACCTAACATTCTGCAGAACCCTATGCCAAACCATGGACAAGCTAAGGTTGGTGCTATTTTGGTGGAGGATGATTTAGACTTGATAATGGATGTGAATGAGTTGAAAACTCCATTGAACTTTGTGAAAGACAAATTGCTGGGAGGTGGTGTATTCCCAGGATGCAGTGAGGACTGTGTTGATTGCTTAAGTCATCCTGAGGGATGCGTTGATTTGAGAAGGTGTATCCAAGGAATGATATATGAGGGGACGTTGCAGTTTGAATGAACCGCAGAAAAGAAACCTGTTGAGGAAGTAAGTGAAGAGAGGGACGAGGTCACTACAATCTCGATCCCATATAAGACTATAAATATCTCAGCGCCTCCTAGGCCACCAAAAATCACTATCACCAAAGCAGGACCTGTGCCTTATGAGAGCACCAAAGCGATTCCGTGGAACTACGGAGCTGAGGTGTATTGTAATGGTCAGAAGATAGATTTGAAGACTCTTCCTGTGGAGTCAGCAGAGAATGTTGTGGGAGCAAGAGCGATCACCCGAAGTGGCAGGGATTCATTTCTTTTTATTTTCTTTTATTTTTTCTGTTTTGTTCTTGTTTCAATTTAATTCATTTAAAAATAATCTCCAATTAATAAAATTCATCAAAAATACTTTTCAAGCTCTTTAAAATGTCTTTTATTTTATAGACTTTTTATTTTATTTTTTCAGATTATTTTTTATTTAAAAATGAATTAATTAATTGGAGAGGTTTTATTTGAATTAAATTATGACATTGTGTGATCTTTTAACTATTTCTCCCTTTCCCCTTTGGTCCAATGAATGAAAATTGTTCCTCATACTCTTGATGAGTTGAACAATTCTTGAGGACTATTTTGCCCATGGTTGGTTGACTTTTGGTGCTTTCCTTTTGACCCTCGATTTTCCTATTTCAAAGTGGTACATCTTGAATTTAATTTTCTTTTGACGGTGCTTTGATGGGATATTGGCCTTGTGCCCTTGGTTTCTGTTTTCCAACTTGTTTGGCTATTTGTGCATTTTATTTGGTATTTGTTGAGCCTTTTTCCTAATTTTGAGATGACTTGCAATTTAAGTCATCTCCAAGGGAGGTTCCCACACACATCTTGACCTAGTTTGACTTGGATATGACATTTTTGGATCCCTTGAGCTTTCAATGCCTTGTAATTCATGTTGCTAACATGTTAAGGATGTTTTTGGTTCAATTTTAGGTCATGACAATTCTTTTTGGTTGCTCATTTGTGTTCATTTCTTAAGTCTTTTGATTAGGGTTTCCATGTGGAGATTTCTTGCTTTTCCTTTGTGCATATGCTTGCTTTCTCTTGTGATGTGTTTTCTTTTGCATTTGTGCACTCTTTCCTCATCCTCCATTTTGTACAATGACCTTGGGTGTCATTTAAGGTAGCTTGGTCCCTCCTTAGGAGGAACATGAAGCTTACCTAAAGTGATGAATCCATGAGGACTTTTTCTCATTGTTTTTGTCACACTTGTTTGTTTTCCTTTGATGCATCTCTCTATTTTTCTCTTTGCATCCTCATATGCATGCTTGGTTGAGATGAGCTTGTGGTGGCTACTGCCCCACACATGTTTTCCTCCCACTTTCATCCTACTTGTGCATTCCATGTATGCATTCCCTTATTGGCATGTTTTATTTTGTTCTTTCTTCTTCTTTTGTCTTCCTTCCCTTAGGATTTCTAATCTCTCTTGTTTAAGAGAGGTTATGATAGACATTAGGGTTCTAACCATGCATGACAACATTAGGTAGGTGTTTCCCTTTTGTAATCCCAACTTTAGGTGCACTTTGCATGAAAACTTCTAGGGTTTGGTCTAGTCCCCCTTTAGTTTGTCCCTTTCTCTCCTCATCTTCAAACAACTTCAATCCACTTAATAAAGATAATGAATGTTGTGCCATGAGCCTTATACTTGGGAAATGGTGATTGAGTGGTTACCTCTCAATTGCCTAGAGTGTTTAGTATACGTCCTTAGGACGATATGTGATGCATTCGATCCTAGGGTTTAGACTTTGTTACCACATACATTATGAACACTCTAATTCAAAATACTTCTTCTCTAAAAAACACAAAAACACTTCAAACCATTTTATCCTTCGGGATCTTAATCAAGAAAACCTTTTCATAAACAAGAGTGTTGTTAACTTTCATTCCTATCGCAAATAGTAACGCCTAAGTCTCCAATGGTCGAGTTGCATACACCAAACTGCTAGAACTGTCTGTTAACCCTAATGGGGTAAAACTTTTGAACAACCTGTGTTCTCGTTAGCCCGAACTACGTTTGCTCTGAACTTTCATACCATATGAAAGTACGTATGCATAAGACGCGACGTCTTAGCGAGCAACCTTCCCCCCTTCTTTATTCGTAGTTAGTCGAACTACGTTGACTCTGATTTTCCCATTGCACGAGGGAGTACGTAGGCACAGAGCGGCGATGCTCTGCCGAGTCAGTCCTTTGTTCTTTTTCTTTTGTCCATAAGCCTTTAGCTAGATAGTTTATACACCCTTTTAGATAGACAACACATGCGCGGATTCCGTCGAGTACTACGGGCCTGAGGAGTGCTCATACCTTCCCCTTGCGTAATCGACTCCCGAACCTAGGACTTGATTGCGATGACCTCATCTTTTCCCGTTATCGTCAGGTTTTTTCCGATCGTTTCCTTTCCCCTCTTTGGGATAAATAACCATAGGTGGCGACTCTGTTAGTCATTGTCGACCTCCTTTTTTCGCAGTAGCGACAACTGGCGACTCTGCTGGGGACAGGAATATCCACTATGCGAGTCAATCCTAGCGCTTGTGTGTTTTCTTTTGGGTGTGCGTATATATGTGCTTTATCTTTATTTACTTCCGCATTTTACTTTCCATATTGTATCATACTTGCTGTGTTGTGGGGAGGGAAGTTCCATTAAGAGATAAGCCGGACCTGGGCTTGAGTATAAACCTAGTATTAGTAGTGGAGACTAATGGGTGGACCTGTTTGCTCAGCAGACACAGTTCCCCATGAAATTCACGCTCGGATGAGATTCTCTTTGACGAGTTCATTTCCGTTCCTTAGGATCCAACTGGAATTTGGATTTGAGGGTTGTCGACTCTAGGGACCGATCATTTGGGATTCAGCTAAGTGAGGCTTCTTCAAGGGGTGATGATGCCAAACCAGAGATGGTGAATGTATCATCATTTCTCGAAAGTCTGTGATGCTGATGAACACATAGGATGCCGAACCTTGTCAGTGGATAGGTCCATACCTGTGAGTGGGTGGGTCATGCAGGAAACCTTGACCTCCAGACTACCCGGTTCTTTACAGTGTGAACCTGTGTTCATGGTACAAAAGGGTTCTTATGTCAATGATTTGTCGGTACTAAAGCGAAGTGCTGGTTCTTCTCAAGCTACAGCACAACAAGCTTGATCCTCTGTTGCATTTGCATCTTCATTTGCATCTCTTCATTAACATGTATTTATGTTGCAGGTGCATATTTCCCTCCTGATTCTAGAGGCTATGTTCTTTGAGGTTTCCTACCCCAGATGTCAGTTCTTTGAGGAGCCCTTGAAAAGGACAGTTGCTTACAGGTTTCCTACCCCAGATGTCAGTTCTTTGAGGAGTCTGATTTCTATGGCTGAAGGGAATGTGATGGAATAGTTTAGACAAGATTATGGGAGACTGGCCAGATGTGTCTGCAAGCCTTCATCCTTTGAGATCACTGGTATCTACACTCTCTTGCAGTTCTACGATGCCTAGTTGGGATGCTTTGTCTTTTCGAATTTTGTTTTGGCGCCTACTTTTGAAGTGTATTCTGATATGTTGGGGGTACCTATCCGTGATCAGATGCCTTTTGTCCACACAGATGCGGAGCCTGATCTGGCTGTGCTCGCTGCTATATTACATTTGGATGCTGCAGAGTTAAAGGGAAAGCTAGTTGAGAGGAAAGGAACTTATGGTTTTCTGTTACCGTTTCTTGTTGAGAAAGCTCAGAAGTTCGCTAAGAATGGCTGCTGGATTGTGTTTAGTGCTATTCTGGCACTTTGCATTTATGGCATTGTTTTGTTTCCGAACCTTCCAGACTTTGTAGACATGGATGCCTTCTACCTGCTAGCCTCAGGGAACCAGGTCCCTACACTCCTAGGATACTTTTATCATTTTGTGCACCACAAGAATGAAAACCGAAGGGGGAAGAATGTCTCATGTTGTGTTCCTTTGCTTTATAGATGGTTGATGAGTCATATGCCTAAGACTGGTCAGTTTATGGACATTGTTGCTACCTCAGAGTGGTCTGAGAGGATGATAGGCCTGACTGCCAAGGATGTTATTTGGTTTGATAGAGACATGCTTGGCACAAACATTATTTATAGTTGCGGCGGATTTCCTAATGTCCCCCTGGTCGGAAGGAAAGGGTGCGTCAACTATAACCCTTCTTTGTTGGTACGACAGTTCAGATATGCTCTCAGAGATGCTCCAAAAGAGGAAGAGATACAGGAATCTCTGTATCTCACGGGTTTGTTAGAGGGTGATAATTTGATTAGACTTGAACGTGTTTGGCGAAGTATCCATAGGAGAGGCAAAGCATTATTAGGAAAGAGCAATAGTCAGGCATATGACCCTTATGTGGCTTGGATTCATGAGAGGGCCATGAAGTTCTTGATGCCATATCCTTTAGTGGAGCCTGTTTGCCCTCCCGTGATTGAGGTGCCTACTACAGTGGACATCCAAAGGTATAATCAGGTATGTCGTGAAAAAGAAGAGTTGTAGAAGACAAACGAAGAGTTGGAGAATGCGATTGCTCAACTCAGAAGTGAGAGGAACGAAGCAACTTATTCTTTGAAGAAGCAAACTGAGCTGGTGAATCAGTTGGGAACAAACTTGACTAAGGAGATGAGCGATAGAGAACGGTTGGGTTTAGACATAAATGCTGTTAGTAGTGTGCTTGCTACTAAAAAGGAAGAGCTGAATAGAGCCTATTTGCGGATTTCCAAGTTTGAGGCTCAATGGAATGCTGCCATGTCCAACAGCAAGCAACGTGAGGACCACTTGAAGTCACAGATCAACAAGATGAAGGCTCAGCTCAGAGCTAAAGATGAGGAGATCTCAAAGGAAGCTTTGCTCAGGAAACATAATGACTGCAAACTATATGAAGCGCTTGCAACCTTGGAGTAGCATAGAGATGAAGCTAATGCTAAGAGCCGTAGACTTGAGGAGGTTTTTGGGAAGGAGGACTCGGTCGAGGATCTTCAGTCCACCATCAGTCAGCAGGAGTTGCTCATACGTGGTTTGCTCACTAGGCCAGACCATCCGGAGACACAGGCGTTGTTGAGGGAGTTCTAGTCTCGCCACCCAGCCTGATCTTTTCCTTTGTATTCTGTAGCTTAGACTTCTTGTTTGGACCATCACCAGACCTGTTGGTTGAGGTCCTTTTCTGTGCGTACTTATTTGATGTTTTTACTTTTCCTGTGGGCTTATGTTTGTATATATGAGGAGTCTTTATTCTATGCTTGTCTGTGGGGCTCTCCATCGTCTCGGTTGTTACCCCGAAACTAGAATCATGGGGGAAATTTCCTTGTTTTCATATATACATGTTTTCATTTTAGCATGTTTCTCGCATTTGCAGGTGCATCGGAACTGTTACCCTTATCTCGTTTCTTGTGCCAATAGTGTTTCAGGATTGCAGATCAGATAACTCACCACTATGGTACCAGAGGAAACCAGAAAAGGCTGATGGATCAGATGCAGGTAGAAATACAAGAGATGAGAGATCATATGGCGTAGCTGATAGAGGTCATGCAAGGGGTAGCTAGTGGCCAGGCGCAACTTCAGACTTTAGTGCAACCTCTGATTGCACGAGTTGATAATGATGGAGTGTTACACGATGCGGTTGCTTCTAACCCTCCTTATATAGAAACTCCTCGTGCAGACAATTCTATGCCAACTTTAGTCATCCCTACTGCTAGAGGGGGTGGTCACGCTGCTGGTGTTGGAACTGCGATAGGTCTTAATCATGCTGGTTTTGCTAATGAAGGTAATGGAAATGGAAACGGCTTTGGCCTCAACACCACAGGTGCTGTACATGGTAGCATGGACCACACCTGGAATGAGGATAGGCAGGAGGATTTGTTCTCGCCAAGATTTATAACTGCTGAAGTACCTTCTGAGGCTGATAGAAGGATTAAAATGATTGAAGAGAAGATGAGATGTCTTGAATGCCAAAACTCTATGGGGCTGGATATGTCTAACCTGGGGCTGATTCCAGGCTTGAGAGTGCCTCACAAATTCAAAGTGCCTGACTTCGATAAGTACAAAGGCACTACTTGCCTGAGGGTTCACCTGCGCTCGTATTATAGAAAGATGTCCGTGTACTCGGATGATGAAAAACTCTTGATGCACTTTTTCACGGACAGCCTGTCCGGTCCCTCTTTGGAGTGGTACATGGGGCTGGAGCCCACTGACGTCCGCAACTGGAAAAACCTAGCCTAAGCTTTTGTAACACACTATCAGTACAACAGTGACCTTGCACCAAATAGAGTCCAGTTGCAGAATCTTTCCCAAAAGAATAACGGATGCTTTAAAGAGTACGCCCAGAGGTGGCGAGAGCTTGCTGCTAGAGTGCAGCCTCCCATGGTAGAGCCTGAGCTTGTTGACATGTTTGTTGCTACTTTACCGGGGGTGTACTATGAAAAACTGATTAGCAGTATGTCAGGAAGTTTTTCAGACTTGATAATCACTGGTGAAAGGGTGGAAAACGGCATCAAGCTCAGAAAGATTCAGGCGGGAGAAGTACCCTCAGCTGGAGGGGGAGGAAAGAACTTATTTGGGAACAAGAAGCGTGAAGGTGACGTTAACTCAGTGACAAGCTCTAGAGGAAGAGGAAGGGGTCAGTCACAAAACCATTATCGCCAACAGCAAGTTGCCAGTGTTACTATTCCTGTGCCACAACAACAGCAACCGCAACAACGATAACAGCAAAGACAGTATCAGCCACAACAACAAAACCAGCAATGTTATAGGAGGTACCCTGATAGGGCTAGGCCGAATAAAGTATTTGACACTCCACCGATGCCATACTCTCAGGTGCTTCAGACTTTATTACAGCTGCAATTAATTCAGAAAAGGACTCTAGCTCCTTTGACAGGTCATCCCCCACCTGGTTATGACGCAAATGCTCGTTTCGAGTTTCACTCTCGGGTGCCTGGTCACTCTATTGACGATTGCAAGGCTTTTAAACACAATCTGCAAGACCTCATTGACAGCAAAGCAATAAATTTTTCTCATGATGCACCTAACCTTGTGCAGAACCCTATGCCAAACCATGGACAGGCTAGGGTTGGTGCTATTTTGGTGGAGGAGGATTTAGACTTGATAATGTATGTGAACGAGTTGAAAATTCCATTGAAGTTTGTGAAAGACAAATTGCTGGGAGGAGGTGTATTCCCAGGCTGCAGTGAGGACTGTGTTGATTGCTTAAGTCATCCTGAGGGATGTGTTGATTGGAGAAGGTGTATCCAAGGAATGATAGACGAGGGGACGTTGCAGTTTGAATGAACCACAGAGAAGAAACCTGTTGAGGAAGTAAGTGAAGAGAGGGATGAGGTCGCTACAATCTCGATCCCATATAAGACTATAACTATCTCAGCGCCTCCTAGGCCACCAACAATCACTATCACCAAAGAAGGACCTGTGCCTTATGAGAGCACCAAAGAGATTCCGTGGAACTACGGAGCTGAGGTGTATTGTAATGGTCAGAAGATAGATTTGAAGAGTCTTCCTGTCGAGTCAACAAAGAATGTTGTGGGAGCAGGAGCGATCACCCGAAGTGGCAGGGATTCATTTCTTTTTATTTTCTTTTATTTTTTCTGTTTTGTTCTTGTTTCAATTTAATTCATTTAAAAATAATCTCCAATTAATAAAATTCATCAAAAATACTTTTCAGGCTCTTTAAAATGTCTTTTATTTTATAGACTTTTTATTTTATTTTTTCAGATTATTTTTCATTTAAAAATGAATTAATTAATTGGAGAGGTTTTATTTGAATTAAATTATGACATTGTGTGATCTTTTAACTATTTCTCCCTTTCCCCTTTGGTCCAATGAATGAAAATTGTTCCTCATACTCTTGATGAGTTGAACAATTCTTGAGGACCATTTTGCCTCTGCTTGGTTGACTTTAGGGTTGACTTTTGGTGCTTTCCTTTTGACCCTCGATTTTCCCATTTCAAAGTGGGACATCTTGAATTTAATTTTCTTTTGATGGTGCTTTGAGGGGATATTGGCCTTGTGCCCTTGGTTTCTGTTTGCCAACTTGTTTGGCTATATTGTGCATTTAATTTGGTATTTGTTGAGCCTTTTTCCTAATTTTGAGATGACTTGCAAGTTAAGTCATCTCCGAGGGAGGTTCCCACACACATCTTGACCTAGTTTGACTTGGATATGAGATTTTTGGATCCCTTGAGCTTTCAATGCCTTGTAATTCATGTTTCTGACATGTTAAGGATGTTTTTGGTTCAATTTTAGGTCATGACAATTCTTTTTGGTTGCTCATTTGTGTTCATTTCTTGAGTCTTTTGATTAGGGTTTCCATGTGGAGCTTTCTTGCTTTTCCTTTGTGCATATGCTTGCTTTCTCTTGTGATGTGTTTGCTTTTGCATTTGTGCACTATTTCCTCATCCTCCATTATGTCCAATGACCTTGGGTGTCATTTAAGGTAGCTTGGTCCCTCTTTAGGAGGAATATGAAGCTTATCTAAAGTGATGAATCCATGAGGACTTTTTCTCATTGTTTTTATCACACTTGTTTGTTTGCCTTTGATGCATCTCTCTCTTTTTCTCTTTGCATCCTCATATGCATGCTTCTTTCTTCTTCTTTTGTCTTCCTTCCCTTAGGATTTCTAATCTCTCTTGTTTAAGAGAGGTTATGATAGACATTAGGGTTCTAACCATGCTTGACAACATTAGGTAGGTGTTTCCCTTTTGTAATCCCAACTTTAGGTGCACTTTGCATGAAAACCTCTAGGATTTGGTCTAGTCCCCCTTTAGTTTGTCCCTTTCTCTCATCATCTTCAAACAACTTCAATCCACTTAATAAAGATAATTAATATTGTGCCATGAGCCTTATACTTGGGAAATGGTGATTGAGTGGTTACCTCTCAATTGCCTAGAGTGTTTAGTATACGTCCTTAGGACGATATGCGATGCATTCGATCCTAGGGTTTAGACTTTGTTACAACATGCATTATGAACACTCTAATTCAAAATACTTCTTCTCTAAAAAACACAAAAACACTTCAAACCATTTTATCCTTCGGGATCTTAATCAGGAAAACCTTTTCATAAACAAGAGTGTTGTTAACTTTCTGTCCTATCGCAAACAGTAACGCCTAAGTCTCCAATGGTCGAGTTGCATACACCAAACTGCTAGAACTATCTGTTAACCCTAATTGGGTAAAACTTTTGAACAACCTGTGTTCTCGTTAGCCCGAACTACATTTGCTCTGATATTTCATACAAGATGAAAGTACGCAGGCATAAGACGCGACGTCTTAGCGAGCAACCTTCCCCCCTTCTTTATTCGTAGTTAGTCGAACTACGTTGACTCTCATTTTCCCATTGCACGAGGGAGTACGTAGGCATAGAGCGGCGATGCTCTGCCGAGTCAGTCCTTTGTTCTTTTTCTTTTGTCCATAAGCCTTTAGCTAGATAGTTTATACACCCTTTTAGATAGACAACACATGCGCGGATCCCTTTGAGTACGACGGACGTGAGAGGTGCTTATACCTTCCCCTTGCGTAATCGACTCCCGAACCTAGGATTTGGTTTGGATGACCTCGTCCTTTCCCGTTTTCGTCAGGTTTTTTCCGATCGTTTCCTTTCCCCTCTTTGGGATAAATAACAATTGGTGGTAACTCAGTTAGTCATTGTCGGCCTCCTTTTTTTGCAGTAGCGACAGCTAGCGACTCTGCTGGGGACAGGAATGTCCCTTATGCGAGTCAATCCTAGCGCTTGTGTGTTTTCTTTTGGGTGTGCGTATATATGTGCTTTATCTTTATTTACTTCCGCATTTTACTTTCCACATTGTATCATACTTGTTGTGTTGCGGGTTCGATGCCTGTGTCGTCGGGTTCGATGCCTGTTTGTTTAACATATGCCTGACGACGAGGTCAAATGTTCTTCTCAACTTTTGGTTGAGCCGGCCTCGGGTTCGATGCCTGTTTATTTAACATATGCTTGACGGCAAGGTCAGATGTTCCTCTAAACTTCCTGTTGAGCTGGCCTTCAGGTTCGATGCCCGTTGGTTTAACAAATTCCTGGCGACGAGGTCAGATGTTGCTCTCAACTTCGTGTTGAGCGGGACTTCATGTTAGATGCCTATTTGTTTAACAGATGCCTTACAGCAAAGTCAGATATTCCTATCAACTTCGTGTTGAGCCGGCCTTCGGGTTCGATGCTTGTTTGTTTCACAGATGCCTGACAGCGAGGTCAGATGTTCTTCTCAACATCGAGTTGAGCCGCCCTTTGGGTTCACAGCCTGTTTGTTTAACAGATGCCTGACGACGAGGTAAAATTTTCCTCTCAACTTCGTGTTGAGCTGGCCTAGGGGTTCGATGCCTTTTTGTTTAACAGATGCCTGACCGCGAGGTCAGATGTTGCTCTTAACTTCGTGTTGAGCAGGACTTCGTGTTCGATGCCTATTTGTTTAACAGATGCCTGGCGGCGAGATCAGATGTTCTTCTCACCTTCGGTTTGAGCCGGCCTTTGGGTTCGATTCCTGTTTGTTTAACTGATGCCTGACAACGAGGTCGGATGATCTTCTCAACTTTGGGAGGAGCCGACCATCAATCTCGATGCTTGTTTGTTTAATAGATGTCTGACAGCGAGGTCAGATGTTCTTCACAACTTCGGGTTGAGCCGGCCTCCGAGTTCGATGCCTTTTTGTTTAACAGATCCCTGACGACGAGGTCAGATGTACTTCTCAACTTTGTGTTGAGCCGCCCTTCGGGTTCGATGCCTGTTTATTTAACAGATGCCTGACGGCATGGTCAAATGTTCCTCTCAACTTTTGGTTGAGCCAGCCTTCGGGTTCGATGCCTGTTTTTTTAACAGATGCCTGATGGCGAGGTCTAATGTTCTTATCAACTTTGGTTTGAGCTGGCCATCAAATTCGATGCCTGTTTGTTTAACAGATGTGTGACAGCAAGGTCAGATGTTCTTCTCAACTTCGGGTTGAGCCGGCCTTCGTGTTCAATGCCTGTTTGTTTAACAGATGCCTGACGGCGAGGTCTGATGTTCGTCTCAACTTCTGGTTGAGCCGACCGTCGGGTTCGATGCCTGTTTGTTTAACATATACCTGACGGCGAGGTCAAATGTTCCTTTAAACTTTTGGTTGAACCGGCCTTCGGGTTCGATGCTTGTTTATTTAACATATGCTTAACAGCGAGGTCAGATGTTCCTCTCAACTTCGTGTTTAGCCGGCCTTCGGGTTCGATACCTGTTTGTTTAACAAATTCCTGGCGGCAAGTTCAGATGTTGCTCTCAACTTTGTGTTGAGCGGGACATCGTGTTAGATGCCTATTTGTTTAACGGATGCCTTACGGCGAGGTCATATATTCCTATGAACTTCGAGTTGAGTCGGCCTTCAGCTTCGATGCCTGTTTGTGTAACAGATGCATGACAGCGAGGTCAGATGTTCTTCTCAACTTCGGGTTGAGCCGCCCTTTGGGTTCGATGCCTGTTTGTTTAGCAGATGCCTGACGGCGAGGTCAGATGTTTCTCTCAACTTAGTATTGAGCGGGACTTCGTGTTCGATGCCTATTTGTTTAACAGATGCCTGGCGGCAAGATGAGACGTTCTTATCACCTTCGGTTTGAGCCGTCCTTCGGGTTCGATTCATGTTTGTTTAAATGATGCCTGACAACGAGGTCGCTTGTTCTTCTCAACTTCGGGAGGAGCCAACCATCAATCTCGATGCCTGTTTGTTTAACAGATGCCTGACAGTGAGTGTTGCACCCCAAAATTTTCCCAACATTTCTTTACCTAGCTTATGTTTCATTTCATTCACATTAGCATTATCATTTGCATTTCATTGACATGTGTGCAGGAGATCAAGAGGTATGATTACCAATCAAGGGCTACACAAGAGTTTGAAGCTAGCTAAGAGGCTTATTCAAGTGTTCAGGGGTTGATATCTTTGTCAGAGAAGTTAAAAGATCCCCAGAGAGAGTGGTTGAAACCAAGGTTGTGTGCCTCCTAACTTGAGAGTTGTGGGAAGACCTCAGATGATTCTGAAGCCATGAAGAAGGACTTAAGGTCTTGAGAGAGCTCATGAGAAGTTTTGAAGATCACTTTGATGCCTAGACAGGTCATTGTGCAAGAATAAGAAGCCTCAGCCATGAGTGGTGCAGCTAGGGTTTGACTGGGTCAACCCTAGGTCAACTGATGATTTGAACAAGGTTGAGACCTAACCCAAGAGCCATGTGATCATGGATTGAGACATTGAGATGCTATAAGGATGATTCCAAAGTTAACTCATCATGACTAAAGAGTTTGAGAAGTTTCAGGCTAGGGTTTCTATGGCTTGACAATGTAAAATCCCCTAGTTTGACCCCTATCTTCAAGGCAGTTTAGCTCAAGATGTGATTGTCATCTCATCTTGCCCCCAACATGAATGTTGTAGAGCTTGATCTTAGCTTTAATTTGAATGCTAGATTTCCTTGATAGGATTTGTAGAACTCAAGTTATGACTTTGACAAGTTACAGGTCATTCTAGAGAGTACTAGAAGTCCATGATTGGATGTGTAGAACTCAACTTATGGCTTTGACAAGTCAAGGGCATTTTGGTCATTTGGAGATTACAGGTCATGTCAAGCATAAGGCCATAACTCCTATTTCCAAGCTTCAAATGGAAAAATGTTCAACATCAAAGTTGTTCAAAATGATGTTTTTAGCTTGTCTAAACATCAAGTGTCCATTGATATGGATTATATCAAGCATTGGTTGAAGAAACTTCACATGAAAGCCATTTTAATGAATTAAAATGAGAAAATTCAAAAGAAATGGGATCAACATGTTTCCAAGTCAAATTTGTGATCAATTTGAATGGAATTAATGTTTTAGAAAGATTGGCATTGCCACATTTTGAATTTGAGGTCCATAGCATGGTCATTTGGATGGCTACTTCACATTTAAGAAACATATCATGTACACTCCCTATGTTAAAACCAAAGGAAGAAAACCATTGCATCACACTCCTTAATGATTAAGTGAATGACTTGGAGTGAGTTAAAGGCATGAGTAAGGCTTGAAGGCACATTTCCATGTTGAAATTTGGAAGGAAAGGTGAACATCCAAAATCAAGGATTGGGCCTAGTTTGGGCTTGATATCCATCTGAACACACTATAAGTAAGAATTAGAACGAATTTGGAAGGTTCTGGAGCAGAATTCTGTTGAGAATCCATTGATGTGAAGTGAACAAAAGCTTGAAAAATTGGAAATGCGTTTTGGAGAATCAAGAGGTTGCAACAAGAACTAAGCATCAAGAATTGTTCACCATTACAACTTGAAGGATTCTGCACAGTTTGAGGGAGAATTGAAGCACATAACCACCACAATTCGAGCTTCAAGGTTGGTTCTAAGTTCTTGAGATATCTCTTTAATTATGCACTTTTAATCCATTAGAAGCATGTGGTTAGGTTCCCCTTAACATGTAGATGAATTCTGGTTAGTTAATTTCATGGTTAGAGACAAGTTTGGGTTCCTTCCATTTTTGGTTGAGATATGGTTTTGGCGAATCACACGTTTTCAGTGTAAACTAATGGCATGGTTAGATTCCTGAGAAAGTTCTGATCAATTTTCATTAAGACCTCGTGACCAATGGTTGAGTATAGAAGGATCTAGGGTTGCACAGGGGTGGCCGGAAAAGCCACCGGCGATTTGGGTTGGCGCGCGCGAGTTGAAGGTTTGAAACGAGGAAGATACAATCCTCACCGTTTGTTCGCGTGGAGAATTTGACTTGGTCTGTGGATCCCAGGGCTCACGTTTAGCCACGCATCCCTAGCCTTAAACGCATCGTTTTGATTATTGACCTGAGAAGCTTCGCTGCATAGACCATGGGTGAGCGAGTTCGAACCTGGTTGTGTGACATTTCTGATTTTGTGAATTGAATACTGAAGCGTTGGGCTTGGGTTGCATTTGAGACTGACACCCCCTTTTTCAGCCCAGTCTGAATTTGAATTGATTTTTCTTGCTATTTGCCACACACGCCTACTAATTTCCATTGATTTTCTTTGTTTATTATTTTATACATGGTTCTTGAAAAAATCATATAAAATTGAAAATTAATCCAATTAATCCCATTCTTTTTGCATTATACTCATGATGGAGTCTAGTATTTTTCATTTCATGCATTTTCTGATTTTATGGGAATTTTACATTTTAATTGATATTAAAATGGTTAAGTTTGATGCTTAATTTTGATGAATTTTGTGTGATCATGTGGTGATGACTTTGATCCTAATTTTTTGTGTGTGATTAGTTTAGACATGTATGCTCCCATAGCATTTTTCTCACATTTTTGTGGTTAAATTAGGTGTGCTTTCTGGATTGATATTTAGGTGCTTCCTTTTTAGGGTTTAAGGTTGATACTTTAGGATTTAGGACTTAATTTTAGGACTTAATAGGTGATTTAGTCCCTGGTTTTTTGTATGAGGTGTTCTTAATTGAATTAGGATCCCTTAGGAATTTTTGTAGAAATTTATAGGATAGTTTCCTATTTTTGTTTGATTTTAGTTTAGGTGCTAGTTTTAGATGATTCTAAGGCACTAATTCAACTAGTTTAACTTCCTTAGTCCCCTTAGATTAGGGTTTTTGCTTGGTTTGCCTTGGGTTGAGATTGAAGACAAGTTGAAGACAAGGTGAGGATGCTTGAAGTTGCTTGAAGTGGCTTGGAGCTTGGATTTGCTTGTGCCTGAAGGTGTCTGATGAAGATTTAGGAGGTAGGAGACCTAGGGAGAGCCTTAGAACTAGAATGATTCCTTTCACAAATATGGAAAGCATCTTGTGCTTCCATTCCTCCCAATGACTAAAAGTCCTTCTAAGATATTCACATCCCTCCTTTGGAGGGATGAGTGGCTTTATCTGGGAAGTAGAACTTTGAGGGAACCAGTCTCTCATAATGATGAACCCTTACAGGCTTCCTTTGGTTGTCAATAAGCTGTTTATCATTCCCCCTTATCCTGTTAAATCAATTGTCTTCTGGTTTGAGTATCTTGAGAGGTGTTGGACTTGAGTTTGAAGATTAGGACTTCATTGAAGTGTGTGGAAGGGGATGATTCCTTGAGCATTGCCATTGTAGCTGAAGCTTGAAGAGCAAGAGGAGCAAGTTGATACTTGAAGACCCAATGGAGATTGAGTGAAGAGCCCAGGCTTGGAGAAGAATTGGAAGTTGACACTTCCATGTGATTGAAGATTACTATGAGAAGCTGGAGCTTGTGTATGAAGAAGACCAAGTTGATACTGGTAAAGCAAAGAGAGCTGAAGCTTGAAGACTAAGTTGATACTTATGAAGAGGATTCAATTGAGATTGAGTGTAGAGCTGAGGCTTGAGGAATAAAGGATAAGTGGACACTTACATTGATGCTTGGAGAGCCTGAAGGAATCAAGTTGATACTGGTAGTTAAGAGTGAAGCCTGAAGGTGGAATTGACTGAAGAGCTGAAGTTTGGAGAAGGGAAGATAAGTTGAAGCTTATGTTGATGGGTTGAAACCTGGAGAAGAAAGTTGATACTTGTCATGGAAGATGGTAGCCTTGAAGGGTGACTGAAGTCTGAAGACTGGGTTGCTGTTAGAAGAGCTGAAGCTTGAAGTTGTAGGAGTGGTTGACCTGCTTTCTTTCTTGTCTGTTTTCTTTTCTGTGATGATGTGCCTTGTTTGACTTGCTTGATGCATTAGAATAAGTTCATATCTAGAATGATTTGATCTAGGAGCATGATTGCACTAAGGGTTGATTTGCTCCCTCTGTTTGTATTTTTACTGTATGGCTTTGCTTGTGGGTGTTCGGTAGAGCCCAGCTCCCTTGCCCATGTGGTTTGTGTTTGCTTGATAGCATTTTTATTTTATTTCTTCTGTATGATTGCAGTCTATGTTGCTTGATAGCATGTTATTTCTTCTGTATGATTACTGTTATTCATATCTGGCTTGAGGTTGAGATGAGCTTGTGGAGGCTGTTGCCCCACACACATTTCCTCCCTCACTTGCATTGCATGCATTTTACAGTTGTTTACTGTATTACTGTTTACTGGTTAAGCTGATGCTTTATCTGTTTCTGTTTACCATTGACATGATCCCTTAGGACTCTCACTTCCTTTGATAAGGAAGTGATGATAGAACTTTAGGTTGAAACCTATGCATGATAACTTCTAGGAGTTCCCTGTTTCAAACTTCAACCATAGGATGAATCCTTGGCATGACAACATTAGGACTTGATAGTCTCCCTTTAGTTGAGCCTGTTCTATTCTCATCTTAAAACAGCTTAAGATACAGTAATCATGAATGATTTCTTTCGTACGTTACGAGCCTTAAGCTATCTGAGAAAGGATTGTTGGAGAGCTTCTTTTCAACAGTCTGGATGTTTAGTATGGCACCCTTTGGGTGACATGCGACGCATTCACTCTCAGGTCATAGTCTTTAGTGCGATTGAAATTGCAAACACAGTAAAAAAACAGTTCTTTCGTAAAAGACAGAAAACAAACTTCAAACCTTTTTGCCCCGTGGGCCCATAATTCAAAGGGAGCTTTTCTGAAGAAAAGAGTGTCGTTAAACTTCAACGCCACCGCAAACAGGCTTTGTCCCTAACTGCTGGAACTCCTGTTTAACCCTACTCGATAAAACAGATGAATATGAATTCCCGTAATCCGTATTATCCCGAACTACGTAAGCTCTGATCTCTCATACCTGTTGAGAGTATGTAGGCACAATACTGATGTATTGGCGAGCCACCTTCCCCGTAACCCGTAGTAGGGCGAACTACGTTGACTCTGATTTCTCATTCTCTGATGAGAATACGTAGGCATAAAGTGCGACGCTTTGCCGAGTCATTTTCTTTTCTGTTTAAGCCAGCCTTGATAGGTAGATAGATAAACCAACTCGTCCAGTAAACACAACAAGCGTGGATCCCATCGAGTAAGATGGACGTGAGGGGTGCTAATACCTTCCCCTTGCGTAACCGACTCCCGAACCCAGACAACGGTTGCGATGACCTTGTCTTATACCCTTTTCGTCAGGTTTTTCCGATCGTTTCCTTTCCCGCTCCAAGGGATAAATAACGAAACGTGGCGACTCTTCTGTTTTTCCGGCACCTTATTTTCGCGAAAGCGACTGCTGGCGACTCTGCTGGGGATCGAACCCAGAATCTCTGGTTCTCCGGTTCCCTATGCGAGTCAATCCTAGCGCTTGTATGATTACTTGTTGGGTTGTGTTTATTTATCGCATTTTATTTCCCGCACTTTATTTTCAGTATGATATGATTATCTGTGCTGTTGTGGGATGGGAGTTCTAATGAGTGAGAAAATCTTACGGCAAATTGCTCAGTTTGGTTCGTAAACCTTCTGCGTTTGAGTTGAATGGGTTGCATGCTCTGCTGCAGCTCTACGATCCTCCGTTGAGATGATTTACTTTCCAGGACTTTGTTTTCGCACCCACACTAGAGGAATATGCTGATTTGTTAGGTGTGCCTATCAAGAGGCAGATGCCCTTTGTTCATATGGATGCTAAGCCTGATTTGGCTAGTCTAGCTCCTTCACTTCATTTGGATGCCTCCGAGTTGGTGTTGTCTAGTTGGAACAAGGTTCCCGGTTTCTCCTTGCAGTTCTTAGTGGGAAAGGCTCAGCAGTACGCCAAAGATGGATGTTGGGTCGTGTTTAACGCCATTCTCGCTCTGTGCATATATGGCATCATTTTGTTCCCCAATATGCCCGACTTTGTGGACTTCGACGCCTTCCGCATCTTTGCATCAGGGAATCCAGTCCCTACCTTGATAGGAGATGTCTACCATTCCATCCACTACAAAAACGAGAATAGGAGGGGTAAGAATGTCTCGTGTTGTGTGCCCCTGCTTTATAAATGGCTTGATAGTCATCTGCCCAAGAGGGGTCCCTTTGTTTCGTCTGCAGCCACAGCTGAGTGGTCCGAGCGTTTGATGAGTCTATCAGCGGAGGATATTGACTGGTTTGACAGAGATAGGTTGGGTAACGAGATTATCTTTAGCTGCAGCGGGTTTCCGAACGTGCCTCTGATAGGCAGGAAGGGCTGCGTAAACTATAATCCGTCTTTGCTGGTCCGACAGTTCGCGTATGCTTTGAGAGCTCTGCCGAAGGATGAAGAGGTGCAGGAATCTCTGTACCTCACTGGTCTTCTAGAGGGGGATATGTTATCTAAGCTTCAGCGCGCTTGGAATGGTATCAGTAAGAGGGGGAAACCATTATTGGGGAAAAGTAATAGCCAAGCCTACGCTCCATATGTGACTTGGATCAGAGCAGATGCTATAAGGATTCTGTTTCTTCCTGCCAAGCCAAAAAGCCCTCCAATGATTGGAGAGCCTACCACTGTGCCTATTCAGCAGCATGATCGGGTGTTAGCTAAGCGAGATGAATTGAAGAAGGCAAATGAAGAATTGGAGAAAGAATTGTTTCAACTCAGGAGCGAGAGAAATGAAGCCGTTCATTCCTTCAAGAGGCCGAAAGAGCTGGTGATCCAGCTGGGGACAGATTTGACTAAGCAGATAGCTGAGCGCGAGCGCATGGGTCGAGACTTCAAAGTTGTCAACGATGTACTGGCCACTAAGAAGCAGCACTTGGACGAAGCGTATCGGAGGATATCCAAGTTTAACCAGCACTGGAAGGCCTCCCTAGCCAACAGGAAGGAACGGGAGGATAAGCTGATGCAACAGATCTCCAAGCTGAAAGCCCAGGTGAATGCTAGTGAGAAGAGGTTTGATGAAGAAACCGCTCGCAGATATGTCGCCGAAGGCCAGCTCAATAGGGCTCTTGCTAACCTGAAGGAGCGCAAACTGACGTTTGAATCCAAGAAGTGGAAGCTAGAAGATTGTTTCAGCGAAGGAGCATGGGAAGATTCGGTCGAAGGTCTTCAATACACCATTATGTAGAGGGAGTTACTCGTCGAAGGGTTACTCACTCGGCCTGATCATCCAGAAACGAAGGGATTGTTAGAAGAGTTTCGCGCCCGTGGCTGTGCTTGACTATTTGTATTCCTTTTGTTTGATCATTGTTGTATGCTGACCATCACCAGGCTTGTTGGCTGGGGTCATGCTATTGATTCATCTTGTACTCACCGACGTTGTGTAATGCCTTGATGGGCTTTCTTCATATATGAGATTTTATTTCCATGACTGGACTCGGACTTTGTATTATCAGCACTGGCACGCAGGCACTGGGATCGGGGGAAATCTCCCTAACTTACAGACACATGTTTGCATTTGCATGAAGCATTCGCATAACGAGCACTTTGTCGTTTTTCCTAACCCTTTTATGTTTACAGGTTGTTTCAGGTTGTTCCAGGATTGATCAGAGACCTATTCACCGCTATCCGACCAGAGCTAATCAAACCAGAATCATGGACCAAGTGCAAACTAATGTTCAAGAACTCCGCGAAAGAATGGACCGCTTCATGAAGCTCATGCAAGCGGTCGCCAATGGCTAGGATCAGCTCAATACCTTGGTTCAGCCTCTGATTTCAAGGGTCGATAGCAATGGCGTACTCCATGGTGGGACTGTGCCTACCCCTCCACCAGTTGAAACTCCTCAGAATGGCGTCCCCGTGACCGGGGGGAACGGCAGTGCCAACGGCAATGTGATAGCTAACATGGGACTCAACGGCAATACGACGGGCGTCGGTAATGGGAATTTCGAAGCTAATGTCAATGTTGGGTTGGGCAACAGCAATGCAGGTGTTGGGAATCTGTTCGGGCCTCAGCCATGGTTAGAAGACCGTCAAGACGATGTGTTCTCTCAGAGAGGTGCTGAAGGGGAACTGACTACTGAAGCACGTCTAAGGTTCAAGGCACTCGAGGACAAGATGAGAAATATCGAGAACCAGAACACCCTGGGTGTTGATATGTCCAAGTTAGGACTGATTGCTGATTTCAAGGTGCCTCCCAAGTTCAAGGTACCTGACTTTGAAAAATACAAGGGCACCACTTGCCCTCGCGTCCATCTGAGATCATACTACCGGAAAATGTCAGCTCATTCCGAGGACGAGAAGTTGCTGATGCACTTCTTTCAGGACAGTCTGTCCGGACCATCCCTCGAATGGTACATGAGTCTGGAACCTACCAGTGTGCGCACATGGAAGGACCTTGCTGAAGCATTTGTGCACCACTACCAATACAATAGCGACTTGGCTCCAAACCGAGTCCAACTGCAGAATCTGTCGCAAAGGAACAACGAAGGGTTCAAGGAATACGCCCAGCGGTGGCGTGAATTGGCAGCTAGGGTTCAGCCGCCGATGGTTGAACGTGAGCTTGTTCAAATGTTCGTAGCCACCCTCCCAGGGGTTTATTATGAGAAATTGGTCAGCAGTATGTCTGGAACCTTCTCAGATCTCATCATCACGGGTGAGCACATCGAAAATGGGATCAAACTGGGGAAAATTCAAGGTGATTCATCCTCAGCTGGAGGAGGAGGAAAGAAACCTTATGGTGGCAAAAGGAGGGAAGGAGAAACGAGCGTCGTGACCAACGCTCGAAGGAAGGGTAAAGGCCCTCACCAACAGGTGGCCAGCAACCGAATCAACAATGGTACAGAAAGTATCAGAACAGGGCACCTCTGTCGAGCCGTCACCTTGAGACACCGCCCATGTCGTACGCGCAACTATTGCAGACTTTGCTTCAGCTACAATTGATCCAGAAGAGAACCTTGGCTCCCTTGACAGGGGCACCTCCGCCAGGTTATGATGTGAATGCAACTTGTGAGTTTCACTCAGGGGCACTAGGCCACGCAATAGAGAACTGCAAAGCCTTCAAGCACAAGGTGCAAGACATGGTGGACGCTAAGATCATCAACTTCTCAGATAATGTGCCAAATGTTATGAAGAACCCTATGCCGAACCATAGGGGAGGTGGAGTAAACGCCATTATTGAAGACGAGAACTTGGATGTGTTGACTGACGTCAGAGATCTGAAGACACCATTTAGCTTCGTTAAAGCTAAGCTGCTAAAAAGAGGTTTCTTTCCAGGTTGCGGGGAGCTGTGTATGGGCTGTGCGACAAGTCCTGATGGATGTGAACAGTTGATAGAAGGAATTCAAAGTCTGATGACTGAAGGGATTTTACAGTTTAGCCAGAGGGCCGAATGTGGATCGGGAGAGGTAATGCTGAAGCAAGATGATGAGGTTGCGACCATCACCATCCCTCGCCAGACGATAACTATTTCTGCACCTAGACCGCCCACGATTACCATCACCAAAGCTGGGTCGATACCCTTCGAAGGCACTAATGTTGTCCCATGGCATTATGGGGCTGAGGTCTACTGCAACGGACAGAAGTTGGAACTAGAACCGTTTGGGTCGTCTGTGGAGAACCTTGCGGGAATCAGCAGAATTACTCGCAGCGGGAGAGTGTTTGCGCCACCTGAGGTCGTGGCGGACAAAGCGGACAGAGCTGATGCAACCGATAAAGGGAAAAGTAAAGTCGTTGAAGAGATCCCGCGTGGGGCAGAAAAAGACTTACTCGTTAAAGACGCCGAGGAATTTATGAGGTTGATTAAAAAGAGTGACTACAAGATCGTGGATCATCTCCATCAGACACCCTCGAAGATTTCCATCCTGAATTTGTTGATGTGTTCTGAGGCACACCGCAACGCGCTGCTGAAAGTGTTAAATGTCGCGTACGTACCGCAGGAAATATCGGTCAACCAGTTGGAAGGGGTCGTAGCCCATGTGAATGCTGGAAATGGGTTAGGATTCACTGACCTAGAGCTGACACCGAAGGGAAGGAATCACAATAGCGCCCTGCACATCTCGATAAAGTGTAGAGGAACGATTATGTCTCACGTGTTGGTAGACACGGGGTCGTCGCTCAATGTTCTTCCGAAGAAGGCATTAATGAAGTTAGATACTCGCGGAGTGATTTACACACCCAGTGATCTGGTTGTGAAAGCGTTCGATGGAACCAAACGCCATGTTTTCGGGGAGGTGACGTTGCCAATCCAAGTTGGGCCGGAAACATTCGACGCGGTCTTTTACATTATGGACATCATGCCTGCCTACAGCTGTCTCTTGGGCCGGCCGTGGATCCATGCTGCTGGAGCCGTGACCTCCACGTTGCACCAGAAGCTCAAGTACGCTGTCGAAGGTAGCATCGTGACTGTGTGTGGCGAGGAAGACATAATGGTGAGCCATTTGTCGTCCTTCAAGTATGTTGATATGGATGGGGAAATCCACGAAACCCTATGCCAAGCGTTCGAAGCTGTTAAAGTCAAGGACGTAGCTCCTGTAGTCACTGAAAAGCCAGAGATGACTCTCTCTTCCTTCAAGGAAGCCCGGGCCGTTGTTCAAGCCGGGTCTACCCCAGACTGGGGATGAATTTTGGAGATACCTAACAAGCAAGACAAGTTTGGGTTGGGATATTCTCCTGGAGCTGAAGCCTCCTCTTTTAGCAGTGCGTCGCGAGGTAAAGGGCCGATCCAGTTTACTAGCGGCGGGGTGATATTTGAAAGCGTCAACGCGGTGTCTGAAGACAGCGGAGATAGCGACTGTGACTTAGACTCTTGGATCCAGCCAAGCAAGCTAGGCGAGGGCCTTACCAACTGGTCCGTCAAGGATATCATCCAGATGACAAGCGAAGAGTAATGATTTGCTTTTTCCAATCATTGTACAACCCTATGTCCTACCCGGGGCATAGTGGTTTTATTGTCAGGGCCTTGTTTGATTATGTACATGCATTTTATCAATAAATCAAAAGGCGTTTTTCTTCGTATTCAAATGTTGTGATCTCTGTTATTCCTGTTTTATATTTGTGTTGAAAAACAATAAAATGGCAATGAGGTTTGTGCTAACCTGCATATCCTTGTTTTAAGCTTAACCCTTGTTATTGCAGGATCCACATAACAGATGACATCGACTCTGGACCTTCTACGACTCACTTCGACTTCGATTGCCCGATCTATCAAGCCGAAGAAGAGATTGATGAAGATGAAGACCTTCCCGAGGAGTTGGCCTGCTTGTTGAAACAAGAAGGGAAATTTATTCTGCCTCATGAAGAGGAGATCGAGATTGTGAATTTGGGTTCTGAAGAACTTGTCAGGAACGTCAGGATAGGGGCCGCGTTGCAGAGTGATGTCAAACAGAGATTGGTCGAGATGCTAAGAGAGTATAGTGACGTCTTTGCTTGGTCATACGAAGATATGCCCGAACTTGATACTGACATCGTGGTCCACCACTTGCTGCTGCGAGAAGGTTGCCCTCCCGTTAAGCAAAAGCTTAGGAGGACGCGACCAGATATGGTCGTTAAGATCAAAGAAGAGGTGCAAAAGCAGCTTGATGCTGGCTTTTTAGCGGTCACTACTTACCCTCCGTGGGTCGCCAACATAGTGCCTGTACCGAAGAAGGACGGTAAGGTGCGAATGTGCGTCGATTATCGGGATTTGAATAGGGAGAGCCCTAAAGATGATTTCCCGCTGCCTCATATTGATGTGTTGGTCGACAACACAGCTCAGTTCTCCGTATTTTCGTTCATGGATGACTTCTCCGGTTACAATCAGATCAAGATGGCGCCGGAGGACATGGAGAAAACTACGTTTATTACTCCTTGGGGAACATTTTGCTACAAGGTAATGCCTTTCGGTCTGAAGAACGCAGGGGCCACTTACCAACGAGCAACGATTACTTTGTTTCATGATATGATTCATCATGAGATTGAAGTCTATGTTGATGACATGATTGCGAAGTCCCAAACGGAGGAGGGACATCTGGTCAATTTGCTGAAGCTTTTTGAGAGGCTTAGGAAGTTCAGGTTGAGGCTGAATCCTAACAAGTGTACTTTCGGAGTACGGTCCAGAACGCTACTGGGGTTTATCGTGAGTGAAAGAGGCATCGAGGTTGATCCTGCAAAGATTAAAGCAATACAAGAGATGCCAGCGCCAAAAACAGAAAAAGAAGTTCGTGGTTTCTTGGGCAGAATAAACTACATTGCAAGGTTTATCTCTCAGCTCACGGCCACGTGTGAACCGATGTTCAAACTGCTAAAGAAATATTAGGCGATTATCTGGAACGAGGATTGTTAGAAGGCATTTGATAAGATAAAATAGTATCTACAGGAACCTCCAATCTTGATACCCCTAGTGGCTGGACGGCCCTTAATCATGTACTTAACAGTTCTTGAGAATAGTATGGGGTGTGTTCTCGGTCAGCACGACGAGACAGGCAAAAAGGAGCATGCCATTTACTACTTGAGTAAAAAGTTCACAGTACATGCTCAATCACACCACCATGTTAATTTCGAAGATGTTTACAACAGTACATGCTCAATCACACCACCATGTTAATTTCGAAGATGGATCCGATCAAGTACGTCTTCGAGAAGCAAGCGCTTTCGGGCAGGATTGCCAGATGGCAAATGGTGTTGACGGAATATGACATTCAGTACGTTTCCCAGAAGGCCATCAAGGGAAGCGTATTGTCTAAATACCTTGCCGAACAGCCAATCGAGGATTATCAGCCGATGACATTTGAATTCCCTGATGAGGATATCATGTTTCTCAAAGCGAAGGATTGCGATGAACCGTTGCCCGACGAGGGTCCAGATAGGAAATCCCAGTGGAAATTGATATTTGACGGGGCGGTTAATTCTTATGGAAGTGGTATCGGGGCAATCATCACGACTCCCCACGGATCCCACATTCCGTTCACTGCGAGACTGGCGTTTCCGGTCACCAATAACGAAGCGGAGTATGAAGCATGCATCATGGGTCTAGAAGAGGTGATTGATTTGAGAATCAAGAACCTAGACGTATATGGTGACTCAACGCTTGTGATTAACCAGATTAAAGGGGAGTGTGAGACTCGTCAATCGAATTTGGTTCCGTACATGAACTATGTTAGAAGGCTGCTTCCGTTCTTTGATCGAGTGGAACTCCATCATGTGCCCAGAGCGGAAAATCAGATGGCTGATGCCTTAGCCATGTTGGCTTCGATGTATAAAGTCAATTTTTGGAATGAAGCTCCAAGGATTGTCCTTTCTCGTCTTGATAGACCTGCATTCGTCTTTGCGATCGAGGAAGCCTCCGACAGCAAGCCATGGTTCCATGACATCCAGACTTTCCTTATGACTAAGGAGTATCCTGCGGGAGCGTCAACCCAGGATAAGAAGACTCTGAGGAGGCTGTCTGGGAATTTTTATCTCAATCCTGATGGAGTTTTGTATCAAAGAAACCACGATCTCGTGCTACTCAGATGTGTAGATGAGAAAGAGGCGAGTATACTCATGGAAGAAGTCCATGAAGGCACATTTGGTACGTACGCTGGCGGGCACGCTATGACGAGAAAGATCCTGAGAGCAGGATACTACTGGCTGACGATGGAATCGGATTGCTTTAAATTCGCGAAGAGATGTCGTAAATGCCTGATTTATGCTGATAAAGTTCATGTGCCGCCATGCCCGTTGAATGTCATGTCCTCCCCGTGGCCGTTCTCCATGTGGGGCATCGACATGATAGGCAAGATTGAGCCCACTGCATCTAACGATCATCGCTTCATTCTAGTAGCTATCGACTACTTCACCAAGTGGGTGGAGGCAGCCTCATACGCTAATGTGACCAAGCAGGTGGTGGCTAAATTCTTAAAGAGGGATATCATCTGTCGTTACGGAATCCCCGAGCGGATCATTACCGATAATGGTTCGAATCTGAATAGCAAGATGATGAAGGAGTTGTGCCAGAGTTTCAAGATTGAACACCACAACTCATCTCCTTACTGGCCGAAGATGAATGGCGCCGTTGAAGCGGCCAATAAGAATATCAAGAAGATTGTACAGAAGATAGTTGTGACCTACAAGGATTGGCACGAGATGCTGCCATTTGCACTGCACGGTTATCGTACGACGGTACGTACATCAACCGGGGCAACTCCTTTCTCCTTAGTGTACGGTATGGAGGTTGTTTTACCATTAGAAGTGGAGATCCCTTCTTTACGAGTTTTGGTTGACGTGAAACTTGACGAGGCAGAATGGATTAAGAACCGACTAAACCAACTCAGCCTGATGGACGAGAAGAGATTAGAATCGATTGCACATGGTCGTCTGTACCAAAGCCGAATGAAGAAAGCTTATGATAAGAAGGTGCGTCCTAGAAGCTTTCAGACGGGTGATCTCGTCCTGAAGAAGATTCTTCCTCCATACTCCGATCACCGGGGCAAGTGGACTCCCAATTATGAAGGTCCGTACGTCATCAGCAAGGTCTTCTCGGGAGGAGCTTTGTTGTTATCCACGATGGATGGTGAAGATTTTGCATCCCCAGTGAACGCGGACGCAGTTAAAAAATACTTTGCTTAAAGAATGACCCGCTGGAAAGAAAAAGAATATCCAGGAAAAAATGGGGCATCCCAGCGAACCATAAAAAATGAAAAAGGTTCGGGCAAAAATTAGGGATATAAATTGAAAAAAAATGTACACCCGCAAAGTCGAAAACCCGGATGGGCGACTTTGGCAAAAAAGGGTATCCCGGTGAATCGAAAACCCGGAAGGGCGATTCAGGCAAAAGTTAGGGATTTGAAAAAGCAAATGACTGCGTTCCGCGTGTGGACTTTCATTGTTTAGTGGTTTGGAGGACCTGAGGTCCGTTTATCTGAATCAATCTTTTCTGAAGCTGAAGCCTCGGAGAAGTATCGAAGTCGAGTGGGTCATAGAGGGATCAACTCATGGTGTTCGTCTACGCCTCGTTGCCGACATGTGTATATACTGATGTATATTTATGTTTTATTTTTGCGCGGCTTCCTCATTCCAGGATCTTGCATCTGTTGTAAAACATTTTTACCCATTCAGGGGTTCGGTATCAATAAAATGTATACTATTCAGCAATTCTATCTGTCTGTTTAGCATCTATCTGTTTTGTTTGCGAAAAAGAACGCCAATGTTTTTGTTAAAATGCGCATACATAAACTTACTGGCCTAGGCCACTGATTGTTGAAACAATGAATTACTCGAACATTGTCACAAGATGATAACCTTGATAGGTCCCTTTGAGAAGGGTATCTTGTCTGTTTGTTTGTGTTGTTGCAGGTGTAGCATATACCAGAAAGTGCGCCGTGCGCATCCCCAAGCAGGATGATTCCTCCTTCTCCAGCAAAGTTCAGCAGCCTCTCCCCGCAGAGTCTGAACGTGAGATTGTAAGCATTGATGTGTTTCCCCAGGCAGAGAAGATTCTCTCCCCAATCAGATACATCCTGAAGGAATGTCATCTCCCCAGTTGAGTCACACACTGGAGTGTGTAGCAATCGGAAGTTCAAGACTGATGTCTCCAGCGGAATTGAAATTCCCCACAGAGTCGTACTCTCCCCGGTAGGCAGGATGATTCCTTCCTTCCCCAGCCGAGTTTGCAGTTCCCCAAGGGAGCCGAGTCCTTGGAGGCCGTTTGGGCCATGAGTGGTTTGCCCCAGTAGAGTGTTGAATAGCTGATGTTGTATCTCCCCGTCGGAGTCGTTGCCTCCAGGGAAGTAGTCGCGAAGGCCGCGCAGTTTATTTCCGCGATTGACATCGCTTTCCTCAGCAGGTCCAGGTTCTCGTAGAGCTTCGTTCCCCTGCAGCAGTCAACTGAATTTTGCGTCCCCATTAGGAGTCCAATTGAGATTGGCGTGACTTCTTTCTCCTCGGAAGGATGATTCCTCCCCTCCACCAGAGTGTTTCTTTCTCCTTGACAGGACGATTCTCCCTTCGGCATTTATTTCGCCGACGGGATCACAACATTTTTCATGATTGCATAGCATTTATCCTAAACGCATAGCATTCCCACCGTGTGGAGCATTGCGCCGATATCAAAGCATATGCATACTAAACATGAGCTAGGTCGTTACCGTTCTTGTTTTGCAGGTGTTCCTCCGCAGAGTCGTTTGCCCAAGATGATTCTTGAATTCTCCCCAGCGAAGTCGTTTGCTTAAGATGATTCTTAAAATCCCCAGTAAAATTGCCAGAGGGGGTTGCTCAAGTTGTTGCCTAGAGCCCTGGCGGAGCGTTTGCTCAGGATGATTCCTGAAATCTCCAGCAGAGTTATTGGTTCAGGATGATTCTTGAAGTCCCCACGGAGTTATTTTTTCAAGATAATTCTTGATGTCCTCAGTGAGCTTAGATGTTCTTCTCAAGTTCGGGTTGAGCCGGCCTCCAGGATCGATGCCTGTTTGTTTAACAGATCCCTGACGGCGAGGTCAGATGTACTTCTCAACTTTGTGTTGAGCCGCCCTTCGGGTTCGATGCCTGTTTGTTTAACAGATGCCTAACGGCGAGGTCAAATGTTCCTCTCAACTTCTTGTTGAGCCGGCCTTTGGGTTCAATGTCTGTTTGTTTAACAGATGCCACACGGCGAGGTCTAATATTCTTATCAATTTCAGGTTTAGTTGGACATCAAATTCGATGCCTGTTTGTTTAACAGTGCCTGACAGCGAGGTTAGATGTTCTTCTCAACTTCGGGTTGAGCCGACCTTCGTGTTCGATGCCTGTTTGTTTAACAGATCTCTGATAGCGAGGTCAGATATTCCTATGAACTTCGTGTTGAGCCGACCTTCATGTTCGATGCCTGTTTATTTAATAGATGCCTGACGGCGAGGTCAGATGTTCCACTCAACTTCGTGTTGTGCCAGCCTTCGGGTTTGATGCCTCTTTGTTTAACAGATGCCTGACACCTAGGTCAAATGTTTTTCTCAACTACGGGTTGAGACGGTTGTCGCTATTGCGAAAATCGGCACCGTCTAAACAAAAGAGTCGCCACCAGGCGTTATTTATCCCAAAGGCGGGAAAGGAAACGCTCGAAGTAAACCTACCGCAAAGACGGGAAAGGAATGCAAAAATAATCTATCTACGGCTGCTAAGTCTAAACGGAAAGAAACTAACTCGATAGAGCATCGCACTCTATGCCTACGTATTCTCAAGCGAGAAAGTCAGAGTCATCGTAGTTCGGGAAACTACAGGGAATTGGCTCGCCAAGACTTCGCGTCTTGTGCCTACGTACTTCCACACAGCGTGAAAGATCAGAGCTTACGTAGTTCAGGCTAACTACGGCTAGACAGGTTATTCTCGGTCACACAGCGGTGAGAGATTAAGTTGGCTTGAAAGGTACGAGAACCTACGGGAATTTAGAACTACGGGCTGGTCTCAAATGCGCAAGGGCAAGAGAAAGGGAAACATCAGTCGTCAGCGGGAAAGTCTCGATCGCACGGCAGCGAGAGAACAGAGAGGTTAGTTGTTAGTGTGCTCGCTAGGATATCGCATCCTATGCCTACATATTCTCATTCGATATGAGAAATCAGAGCAGCTGTAGTTCAGCCTACTACAGCTAAACGGGGAAACGGGAAAAAGGGAGCTCGCTAGGATATCGCATCCTATGCCTACGTACTCTCGTCTGGTACGAGAGATCATAGCAAACGTAGTTCGATGGGAAAACGAGTCTCGATTGCACGGGAGAAAGAGAAGGGGTCTCAATCGCCTGAACGCGAGAGAAAAGGAGTTTCGATCACACGGGGGCGAGAACAAAGAGGAAGCAGGCCTACGCCTAAACGGGAAGGAACCCGGGACACACACGCAAGAACCTAAGAAGAAACTCCTCAGCTACCATTTCCTCCGTATCTAACGATGCAGCTCACAACACTCGATGGTTGCCTGAAGACTTGAATAAGATGATGATGTTGAACGAAGCAGTTCCTGGGCTCCTGACATGCGCGCAAGCTCCATTCCAATCTTCTCCTCTCTCGATCCTTGATGATGACGCTCGAATCAAGAACAATGTAACGCTTAGACCGTCATGGTTCGACTTATATGAGAAATCGAACTCTAAGAGGTAGCGTGTTGATATTCGTGTCAAAGACAAGATATAGAAATATCGAAAATCATTCTCCAATTGAATCGTGTCACACGGCCAGCCAGAAATGAAATCGAGAATAAAATCGGATAGAAAAAGAAAATAGGAGAGAAATCCAACGACAAAACGGAAATAAAAGTCTACTCCTAAAATACGGCAAAAATAATCTCCTAAGGAAACTATATCCTAAAAAGAATTAAATTTATAAATCTCCTTAACAAGAAATTAACTAAGTCCTAAATTCTCTTAAAAGAAAATTAAACTAATTTCCTAAATCTTCTTAAAAGAAAATTAAACTAATTTCCTTAAATGAAAATATTATCTAAAAAATCCATTAAATGCATTAAAAACAATACAAGAAAAATAAAGGAAATAAAAAAAACTGTATGGGGTGCATTAGTAGTTACAAGGGGTACAACAGCAAAAAACAGGGCCCAGCCCACCAAAACAATAAACGGAGTGGGGGGTGAACAAGAAAAAACAGAGGGTGTGTCCAGTAAAAAGAGAATGGGCCCAGCCCAATATCACTTCAAAAGAAAAAAGAAAAAAAAGGAAAAACGGGGGGAATGCAAAAAAAAACGTTGGGTGCCAAAAACGCAGGTAGGCTTGAGGCCCAATGACCAAGCATTCAGGTCCATTCTCTCATTTCTCTCACACTCCGAAAACCCTAAGCCATCTCTTCTCTCAAACTCACTGTTCACACTTCTCCTCCCAAAAACCATAACGGCGCCGTAGCTCCTTCTCCCTCAAACTTTCATTCTCAATCGCCGTTCAAACTTCTGTCTCCCACATAACCTTTCTTTCTCCTTCGTCTTTACAAACTTTAAAACAAATGAATGAAACAAAAACGACAAATCAACACATTCTAACAACGAAGGATCTTGAAGCTCGTAAGACGTTTGATGACGATTTGAATGGATCTTTGCTAAAGATCGGATATCGAATGATGAACGCGTGGATGAAGATCGCTCTTCTGATGAATATTATTCCGGAGATGATTGAAGAACATGAAGATGTTGAATGTTCTTTGAGGAAATATGGATAACCTGATGGAGATTTGTTACAAATCTCTGAAGATCTCTGACGACGAAATGATGAACACGCATGCAGATCTGGAAAATTGTGGTGATAGATCGAGGTAGATGATGAGCATCTAAGATCTTATGAAGATCTTCCTGCAGATGTTTGATGAAGGATGATGTGGAATGTTGGAATTTGAGTTCTTGAAGGCGTTGACGAAATCTGGAAATTCCAGATGCACATCTTGAAAATCCTCACGAAGAGGATGAAGATCTTGAGAATCATCGAGGAAATTTGGAAAAATGGCTACGATATTGATGAACATCATTGAATCTGGACGAACGAGAACGAATACGGATGGATCTTCCTGAACGGATTTGGAAAGTGCATGAACCGTTGAAGGATTTTCTGGAAAAGAGATGAGCAAGACGGTGGTTGAATGTTGTTGATGATTATTGACGATGAACACACGGTGTGTTCTTGATGATCTGGAAAAAAGATGAAGAAGTGATGAATTTTCCGGTGATTTTGCAGTTTCCGGCGAGCCTCCGGCGACGGTTGTGGTGGCTCCGGTGAGTAGTTAGGGCTGACCTCCGACGCATGCATGACCGGCGGTGAGGCTTTGGTAGTGGAATGCAGGTGTCACTCATGCAAGCAGAGGAGAGAGAGATGAGGACACGTGTGGCAGTGGGGAGAGGTGGCAGAGCGAGAGAGTGATACGTGGTGTGAGGTGGCGAATGCTCTGAGAGAGAGAGACTGAGTGGATGATGTGTTGGCGGATTCTGAGGGAGGTAGAAATGAGGTGGCCATCCGAGAGAAGCGCGCATGGACTACACTATATAGTGACAAGTGGCACGAATGGACTTGGGCTTTCTGCAAATTCTGGATAATGGCCCACTAAGATTAAGACTGATTAATGAACTAAACATGATTAATGCAAGCTAACGAATATTAAATGGCTAATGACTCAATTAATACGAAAATTAATACTACCAATTAATAAAAGCTGACCCTAATGATCCTATTAACATCTAAAAATGATAACACTAATAAAGTCTGATTAAAAAAATCTATATTAAAATCTATTCAAATATCCAAAAAAATCTATTTAAATTCTATTCAATTAAAAAATCTATTGAATCTATATCTAAAAGTACTATATTAAAACCTGTTTAATATCTGAAAAAACCTATTGAAATCTATACTATTCTATTTAATACTAAAAAACTAATATCTAATATTCTAAAAATCTATTAAAACTATTTATTCTATAAAAATCTATTAAAATCCTAGAAAACTATTAATAAACCTATTTATCTATTAATCTAAAAAAAATACTATATTATTCTAAAAACAAATAAACCTATTAAGATTCTAAAAACCATAAAAGAAACTATATTCTAAAAAATCCAAATAAAATCTATTTAAATCTAGAAAAGACTATAAAGTTCTAAAAAATGCAATAAAAGCAATTAATTCAATTAAAAGGGAACGCGAGACCAGATCGAAACAAGCGGCAAGAACCGAAACTCCGATCGTCCGAACCGGTCTAAAACCTCCGAAATGTGAAAACAGGGCTGTAATCTCGATAAAATCAATATGATTGAGAAAATGCAACATATGCGGTATGCGAATGCAAATGTAAAATGCGTCGAAACATAAACCAGATGTGGGAACCGGTTGGTCAAATTTTGGGGTGCAACAGCTGCTCCTATTCAAACGGCTTGGACCCGACTAGGTGAAGAACAAACGGCCTTCAAACAATCGAGGTACGAGACGGTTGAATACCAAAGAAACCCTGAAATTTGCCAACCGTGGAGTTAAACTGCAAAACTGCTTGAGAAGCAACGTCTAATGAGCCGAATCTGGTTGTTACGGCAACAACTGATTCAACGTCTGACAATAACTCTGATTCCAACATCAACCACCTATGTGACGCCACAGGTACCGAACCCCTCCGTCCACAACTGGACTAACCTTGTCAACACAAGAGGAGAACCAAATTCGCCAAATCACAACTAAACACCAATCGGTCCACGTCAGGACTCACATTTCGTCAACCCGAAGAAATCTCAACAACACGGGAATAGAACTTTGTCCACGTCAGGACTCCATATTCTGTCAACACGGAGAAATCCCGGCGACTTCGCTGGGGAAACATTTCTGTCTAGTCACAGGAAACTCCATCCACCTATCCATACGGGCAGATCATCTGTCTAAACACAGGAAACTCTGCTTATCTCTACAGTAGCTAACTTCGTTGGTCTCAACCCACAAACGACTTTGAGGAGGACTCTACTGGGGCCAATAATATTGCGTCAACACGAGGAAATCACGGCGACTTCCTTGGGGAAAATACTTTTGTCAAATATCAGAACACAACTCACATACTCTGTCTATCACAGGAGAATCATCTATCTGGATACCGGAAAGTTCATCCGTCTGCTTCATACGGGAAAAGGTCATTTGCCTGCTTCATACGGGAAAATCCATCCGCCTGTTCATACAGGAAAAGGTCATCCGCCTGCTTCATACGGGAAAATCCATCTGCCTGATTCATACAGGAAAAGGTCATCCGCCTGCTTCATACGGGAAAATACATCTGCCTGATTCTTATAGGAAAATCCATCTGCCTGATTCATACAGGAAAGTTCGTCCGCCTGTTTCATACGGGAAAATCCATCTTGGATATAACTTCCTTGCCTATTCTTGGTAGTAGCTAACCCCACTGGGGATATTCTGAAAATAACTGCCCGACATCCGTTTCGACAACAAGTGATCACTTCTGAAATCTTGATTCATGAAGCCCTGAAATGCTGCCGTGACAGCAAACTTGGAAGGACGCTCCGCTGACCGGATAAGAGAAACTTCAACAAACAACTTTGTGGGGGATAATAACGAGAACTGTATCATCACATGTCTCACGGCGAGACCTCGAATACCTGGTAGTAAATCTGAGCTAGAACTCCATACTCCTGCTGAGAAAACACGCCTGAAAGCAAAAGGTTAACCAATCTGATTTGTGTTTCGAAATGCATATGTTTGGAAATGATGCAATGCCCCATACGACATGTAGATGTTATGCGTTTGTATAGATGCAATGCCCCGTACGGCATGGAGATGCTATGTGTTGGTATATATGCAAACATAACGATATATGCAAGTGCAAATGTAAGCTCGAGCTGCTAGAGAACACCGGGTCTAAAACCGCTTGGCAAAATAATGCCGAGGGCAACGTCAACTCCACTGAGGGGTACCGGGTATCATAGACTCATCTCAGCAAAATAAATGTTGGAAAAGTGAGACCAACTGCCATAGGGAAGAAACAATCCTGCTGAGGGATGGCTCACAAATTCATCGTTACGAACTCGTAGAGGATGATCAACCTGCCGGAGGAATGACAACCTGCTGGAGGAGGGAAGGACGAACCTGCACGGGGACGCTCTTTCTAAACCCTTGACAACCTTATTGTGCTCTGTGAGGCTTAACCAAACTGGGGTTAATTGTGCGCGGCTCACTACTGAGAATGCCCCTGCTGTCAAGGATATCCATTCTGACCTGCTGAGGATACTCCTGATCCTATTCTGAGGAGGAATAACTGCGATCTCAACTATTTTGAGGACTATACGTGACTTCTATCCGCTGAGGAGAGTAACCCTGATTTAACATTAATCAAGAAACCGGTATCAAACGAGCTTTGTATCGGGGAACGTGACACCATGCGAGTCACTAGGAATTATCGTGTCGGGTATTTTTTAGGCTTTTTCTAGTTTACGGATGAAAATAGGTTATTAACAAAGTGGTTTTAAAGGGAAAATACTAGACGGGGCTAGCGTTCAAGGATGGACTACCAGGCGAGAACTGATAGCAAAAATAGGTTAGGTTATCGGACGAGAACGGATTTACGGTTGGAACATCAGACGAGGCTGACCGGGTGATAGGTTAGGGAAAGAACGACCAGACGGGGCTGGTTTGGAAGCTGACATGCACCAGACGAGAACTAATGCAACAAATAGGTTAAAGAGACGGTGACCAGACGGGGCTGGTTGAAAGCTAACATACATCAGACGAGAACTGATGTTTACGGAAAGGTTGGCCAGACAACAACTGGTTGAAAAATAACAGGTACCAGACGAGAACTGGTATTTACGGAAAGGTGGACCAAACGAGAACTGGTTACCGGTTTGCCAGGCGAGAACTGGGCTTTGGAAATGGCAAGGTTACAAGGTTCTGTCAAGTAACAAGTTTAAACGGTAGGATAATGATCCAACGACGACAAGGTCTTTTTCGAAGGTTCAGGTTTTTATTTTGACGAGGGTAATGACACGATTCCCCGATACTCCACTCTTGCTAGGGTGAACAAACTCGCTTGAACAACTTGCCCCAGTGCAACTCAACTCGCTCCAATCAAACTCTTGGGAAACTCACTCTGAACAGAAAGCAGCTTGCTACAATACGCCCTTGAGATGGCTTTGCCCCGGTATTTGTACAACGGAAGAATTCATCCTCAATTTAAATAACTATCGACATAGTTGGTTTCACTATCTCTGAAGTGACTTTCCCCTGTACGAGCGTTGAGCGACTTAACCTGATCTGATCACACACTCGAAGGATCTATCCTCAAATCACAACATTTTGGATAATTGCCCCGGATTAGCTCTCGAGAAGATTCATTTCTGATCAACTGCTTCTCAAATAAACTGTCCCATAATCAACCGACGCTTCGGGACTTGTCCTCAGACCCACTGATTTTGAACTCACTGGAAGTCAATGCCCCAGATTCATAGGGTTTCACAACATACCATTCTGATCCAGACTGCTGAATTATTCAATCCTGTTCAATTGTTCCCTGTTGGAATTTCCTTCCTGTCAACTACTGACCTGCAAATAAAATTGTTTATTCCCGAATGGTAATTTTAATGCAGTGTTCATGCAGATTTTGAAAAAAATTGTGCTGTCACTCATTTACGTGTCATGATTGTGAGTGACGAATGAACCAGAGTTCAAACGTAGTGCTGATATAATCAGTGAAAATATAACAAGGATATGACTAGCAAATCATGTAGGAGTCAGGTTACTCAACCTTATCATAATGCGCTTTCAGAATAAACCCTGCCTCAATTAGGTCTTTTAAGGGTTGTATCGTGGTCGGGTTCACGGTTCGTGAAACAAAGGATATTTGGCTCAAATTATGATTTGTACCCACCCCTTCTACGTGATGATCTCCGATCCTAAAGTTCAGTTAACTTGGCTCGAGCGCTCGCATCTTCGAGAGGTATGTTGAATAGTAGGAACTCACAAGGTTTTCGGAGCGACAATTACTCCTTTTTCGTTTTCGGTGTCTGTATCCACACGACTTTGTCCTTGTTCGAGGATTTTTCTCTTTATATTCTTTCTTTTTCATTCTTTTGATTCCCTAATTTTTGCCTGGACTGACTCTTTTTGAGTTCTTTTCGATTTTTCTTTTGAAGTCCAGCGGGATGCCCTAATTTTTTCCTAAGTATTAGCTTTCCAGCTTTTTTTCTTTTTCTTTTTACTTAGCGGGCTTTCTTATTTCTTTCTTTTCTTCTTAGAACAAGTCTTGCGACACTGGTTGTCTTGATTTCTCCGAAAGGATTGCAACTGTTTCACCCCTGATTGGTGAGGTTTAACCATTGTGGTTGATGAGGTACGACCTCTGGGGAAAAAATAAGATGTGATTGGTCCTTGAAAGGCAACACTCCTCTATAAGACTTGAACGCTCGGTCAAGCTAACTGACAACTACCCTGCCCCTGGTTAAGGCGTGAGGGTTCAAAAGTCCGAAAGAAACTTCTACTTCTTGGCTCGAAGTGGTTAACAAGGGACTAACTCCTTATATCTCCAGTGTTTGGGGATTTGAAACACTACCTTGTACGTCATCGGTAAGGTTTTATCTGAAAGCATACGATCATCGGTTATGAGTATTTAGTTTCGTCATCCTCCCTCCAATCTTTGCTAATCATAGTGACAAAGTGGAGTGAAGAAAATGCAAGTGTCGGTGCAATGCAATAAATGAGTGACATCGACATGATTAATTCAGAAAAATGCATAGTCACTTTATCAATATTACCATTCGAAACAAACAATGTTTAACAACAAGTAGTAACTAACAGAAAAGAAAGTACAAATGCAAATGATAAAAAAGCCTGAGGACTGCCAATGCTGAGGACATCTGCCTGTCTGGACCACTGCCTTCTTGCAAATAACCTCTGCATCTACGAGCTTAGACAGTTGAGAAATTGTCATGAACAACCAAAACTCCTCTTGGAAAGGAAATACACCCTTCGTCGATCAACTGTTGTACTTTTGCCTGAAAAGCTTTACAATCTTCAGTTGAATGCCCTGGAGATCCACCATGGTAACCACACTGAGCGTGGGGATTGTACCCGGGAGGGTAAGGTTCTGGCACAGGCTTAAGAGGTTTAGGTTCCACCAAAGAATTCCGGATCAAAGATGGTAGAATATGGCTATACGGCACAGGCACTGGGTGAGAAGGAGCATTCCTTCGTTCCAAGTTGTTACGAGGCCTGTTCTGATTTGGGCGCTGATTCTGATAACTTCGGCCACGAGTTCGCTGATTTGCCAAAGAAGCAACATAAAGTTCTGGATATGGTGCCCTAGGCGCAATCTTCTGTCCCGCATAACAAGACATAGAAGATGAAGAACCAACAGACTTCACCGATTCATCTCGAGGATACTCAACATCTAGCATGATTGCATTGATCATAACTCCTTCTTCGGTTTGGTAGCTATAGAGAGATTCAGTTTCACTAGCCTGACCGCCCGAAACAATCTGAATTTTCCCAATTTTTACGGCATGCTCGATGTGTTCTCCTAATCTTACCAATTCAGAGAAATTTGGCGCATTTACAAGCATTCTTTCGAAATACGAGCTCTCCAGGGAGTTTACAAACATGCTCATTAACTCTCGGTCTAGGAGCGGTGGATGCACTCTGGCAGCAAATTCTCTCCGCCTCTGAACATACTTCCTGAAGGGTTCATTGTTCTCTTGAGACAATTCTTGCAACTGCATGCGATGAGGAGCCATGTCTAGGTTATAATCATACTGCTTCAGAAAAGCTCTGGCTAAATCCACCCATGATCGGATCTGATTACTCTCTAACTGCATATACCAACTCAGAAATGCCCCAGTCAGACTATCTTGAAAGCGGTGAATCATCAACTTGTCGTTTTGCACAAACAAAGTCATTCTTCGGCAGAACATCACCAAATGTTGCTTCGGACATCTATCTCCTTTGTACTTTTAAAATCTCGGCGCTTTGAACCTAGGAGGCAACACCAGGCCAGGAACCAAACACATGTCTGCAGCATTGAGGTTAACAGCATCTTTAACTTTCAAGGCTTTCACTCCTTCTTCCAACACTTGGAGCCTTCTAGCACACTCAAGAGCTCTTGGGTCTTCAGTCCTAGCTACCGGGATCTCTCTTCGAATATTCGCCATAGGGAAAACAACACCTTGACTGTTAATAAGAGGAGGGTGTTCATTTCGGACAACAAACTGCTCACGTCGATCTCGGTCCCTAACCGGGGGTTGCACAAATTGGTCTGCAGTAACGTTGTTCACTTGCGGAAGATCTTCTACAGACATAGAGCCATACAGAGGATTGGTCGTCATGGTGAAACCTATCAAGGTGTTAAGAGACTGGAAGTGGCTCTCAAACATAGCTACCAATAACCTTCAACTGACTTCACTGCTCGATTATACTCAAATCTGCTTCAACCCCTTGGTCGTCTTCTAACAATCAACAGTTGCTCAGGCCAAACACCGGATAATCACCTTCAGAATCAAAACAACGGCTGGATCAGACTCTGGCTAGCTGGAGAATGGTATGCAGTATGATGCAACAATGTTTATACAATGCAATATGCAGCAAATACAGGATCACAACCCCCACAAATCTCTGAATACTACTGCGCTGCTGACGGAGTACGTTCGCTGTGAAGAGAAGACCAAAATATCGGGTTGGCTGGAAGTTAAGTTCCCTGCAAAAACCCTCCCACTCACGGGTATGAACCTAATCTGACAAGGTACGACATCCTATGCAGGTATCAATGTCACAGACTTTCAAGAGCGATGATACGATACCCAGAAGGTGTGGCATCATCATCCCTTGAAGCGGCCTCACTTAGTCGAATTCCCAATTGACAGATTCCCAGAGTCGACAATCCTCGGGTCAAACAACTTGTCAAGCCCTAAGGGCCAGGCAAGAAGCATCAAAGAGAATCTCGTCCGAGCGTAAATTTCGCGGCTAGCTGGTGCGAGCTAAGCAAGCAGGCTAACCACTACTCTCTACTTCTAAGTCTATGTATGTACTCAAGCCTGGGTTTTGGCTTCTCTCTCAAAGGAACAACCACCCAACAACACAACAGCAACAGATAATAGCAAAGTGCGGAAATGGTAAATACATTAATATACAACACACAAAAGGTAAACATCCAAAGACGAGCAAACAAGCGCTAGGATTGACTCGCATAGGGGACGTTGGATCCCCAACAGAGTCGCCAGCTGTCGCTACTGCGAAAATCGGCGCCGGCTAAACAGAAGAGTCGCCACCGTGCATTATTTATCCCAAAGGCAGGAAGGAAACGCTCGAAGTAAACCTACCGCAAAGACGGGAAAGGAATGGTCATCGCAACCAAATCCTGGATTCGGGAGTCGGTTACGCAAGGGGAAGGTATTAGCACCCCTCAGGTCCGTCGTACTCGACGGGATCCACACTTGCTTGGTTTGTCTAAAGGATGCAAAAATAATCTATATACGGCTGCTAAGTCTAAACGGAAAGAAACTAACTCGATAGAGCATCGCACTCTATGCCTACGTATTCTCAAGAGAGAAAGTCAGAGTCATCATAGTTCGGGAAACTATAGGGAATTGGCTCGCCAAGACTTCGCGTCCTGTGCCTACGTACTTCCACACAGCGTGAAAGATCAGAGCTTACGTAGTTCAGGCTAACTACGGCTAGACAGGGTGTTCTCGATCACACAGGGGTGAGAGATTAAGTTGGCTTGAAAGGTACAGGAACCTACGGGAGCATAGAACTACGGGCTGGTCTCAAATGCACAAGGGCAAGAGAAAGGGAAACATCAGTCATCAACGGGAAAGTCTCGATCGCACGACAGCGAGAGAAGAGAGAGGTTAGTTGTTAGTGTGCTCGCTAGGATATCGCATCCTATGCCTACATATTCTCATTCGATATGAGAAATCAGAGCAGCTGTAGTTCATCCTACTACAGCTAAACGGGGAAACGGGAAAAAGGGAGCTTGCTAGGATATCGCATCCTATGCCTACGTACTCTCGTCTGGTACGAGAGATCAGAGCAAACGTAGTTCGACGAGAAAATGAGTCTCGATTGCACGGGAGAAAGAGAAGGGGTCTCAATCGCCTGAACGCGAGAGAAAAGGAGTTTCGATCGCACGGGGGCGAGAACAAAGAGGAAGCAGGCCTACGCCTAAACGGGAAGGAACCCGGGACATACACGCAAGAACCTAAGAAGAAACTCCTCAACTGCCATTTTCTCCGTATCTAACGATGCAGCTCACAACACTCGACGGTTGCCTGAGGAGTTGAATAAGATGATGATGTTGAACGAAGCAGCTCCTGGGCTCCTGACATGCGCGCAAGCTCCATTCCAATCTTCTCCTCTCTAGATCCTTGATGATGACGCTCGAATCAAGAACAATGTAACGCTTAGACCGTCATGGTTCGACTTATACGAGAAATCGAACTCTAAGAGGTAGCGTGTTGATATTCGTGTCAAAGACAAGATAGAGAAATGATATCGAAAATCATTCTCCAATTGAATCGTGTCACACGGCCAGCCAGAAATAAAATCGAGAATAAAATCGGATAGAAAAAGAAAATAGGAGAGAAATCCAACGACAAAACGGAAATAAAAGTCTACTCCTAAAATACGGCAAAAATAATCTCCTAAGGAAACTATATCCTAAAAAGAATTAAATCTATAAATCTCCTTAACAAGAAATTAACTAAGTCCTAAATTCTCTTAAAAGAAAATTAAACTAAATTCCTAAATCTTCTTAAAAGAAAATTAAACTAATTTCCTTAAATGAAAATATCATCTAAAAAATCCATTAAATGCATTAAAAACAATACAAGAAAAATAAAGGAAATAAAAAAAACTGTAGGGGGTGCATTAGTAGTTACAAGGGATACAACAGCAAAAAACAGGGCCCAGCCCACCAAAACAATAAACGGAGTGGGGGGTGAACAAGAAAAAACGGAGGGTGTGTCCAGTAAAAAGAGAATGGGCCCAGCCCAATATCACTTCAAAAGAAAAAAGAAAAAAAAGGAAAAACGGGGGAATGCAGAAAAAAACGCTGGGTGCCAAAAACGCAGGTGGGCTTGAGGCCCAATGACCAAGCATTCAGGTCCATTCTCTCATTTCTCTCACACTCTGAAAACCCTAAGCCATCTCTTCTCTCAAACTCACTGTTCACACTTCTCCTCCCAAAAACCCTAACGGTGCCGTAGCTCCTTCTCCCTCAAACTTTCATTCTCAATCGTCGTTCAAACGAAGGATCTTGAAGCTCGTAAGACATTTGATGACGATTTGAATGGATCTTTGATGAAGATCGGATATCGAATGATGAACGCATGGATGAATATCCATGAAGATCACTCTTCTGATGAAGATTATTCCGGAGATGATTGAAGAACATGAAGATGTTGAATGTTCTTTAAGGAAATCTGGATAACCTGATGGAGATTTGTTACAAATCGCTGAAGATCTCTGATGACGAAATGATGAACACGCATGCAGATCTGGAAAATTGTGGTGATAGATCGAGGAAGATGATGAGCGTCTAAGATCTTAAGAAGATCTTCCTGAAGATGTTTGATGAAGGATGATGTGGAATGTTGGAATTTGAGTTCTTGAAGGCGTTGACGAAATCTGGAAATTCCAGATGCACATCTTGAAAGTCCTCACGAAGAGGATGAAGATCTTGAGAATCATCGAGGAAATTTGGAAAAATGGCTACGATATTGATGAACATCATTGAATCTGGACGAACGAGAACGAATACGGATGGATCTTCCTGAACGGATTTGGAAAGTGCATGAACCGTTGAAGGATTTTCTGGAAAAGAGATGAGCAAGACGGTGGTTGAATGTTGTTGATGATTATTGATGATGAACACACGGTGTGTTCTTGATGATCTGGAAAAAAGATGAAGAAGTGATGAATTTTCCGGTGATTTTGCAGTTTCCGGCGAGCCTCCGGCGACGATTGCGGTGGCTCCGGTGAGTAGTTAGGGCTGACCTCCGGCGCATGCATGACCGGCGGTGAGGCTTTGGTAGTGGAATGCAGGTGTCACTCATGCAAGCAAAGGAGAGAGAGATGAGGACACGTGTGGCAGTGGGGAGAGGTGGCAGAGCGAGAGAGTGATACGTGGTGTGAGGTGGCGAATGCTCTGAGAGAGAGAGACTGAGTGGATGATGTGTTGGCGGATTCTGAGAGAGGTAGAAATGAGGTGGCCATCCGAGAGAAGCACGCATGGACTACACTATATAGTGACAAGTGGCACGAATGGACTTGGGCTTTCTGCAAATTCTGGATAATGGCCCACTAAGATTAAGACTGATTAATGAACTAAACATGATTAATGCAAGCTAACGAATATTAAATGGCTAATGACTCAATTAATACGAAAATTAATACTACCAATTAATAAAAGTTGACCCTAATGATCCTATTAACATCTAAAAATGATAACACTAATAAAGTCTGATTAAAAAAATCTATATTAAAATCTATTCAAATATCCAAAAAATCTATTTAAATTCTATTCAATTAAAAAATCTATTGAATCTATATCTAAAAATACTATATTAAAACCTGTTTAATATCTAAAAAAACATATTTAAATCTATACTATTCTATTTAATACTAAAAAACTAATATCTTATATTCTAAAAATCTATTAAAACTATTTATTCCATAAAAATCTATTAAAATCCTAGAAAACTATTAATAAACCTATTTATCTATTAATCTAAAAAAATTCTATATTATTCTAAAAACAAATAAACCTATTAAGATTCTAAAAATCATAAAAGAAACTATATTCTAAAAAATCCAAAAAAAATGTATTTAAATCTAGAAAAGACTATAAAGTTCTAAAAAAATGCAATAAAAGCAATTAATTCAATTAAAAGGGAACGCGAGACCAGATCGAAACAAGCGGCAAGAACCAAAACTCCGATCATCCGAACCGATCTAAAACCTCCGAAATGTGAAAACAGGGCTGTAATCCCGATAAAATCAATATGATTGACAAAATACAACATATGCGGTATGCGAATGCAAATGTAAAATGCGTCGAAACATAAACCAGATGTGGGAACCGGTTGGTCAAATTTTGGGGTGCAACAACGACCTTCGGGTTCGATGCCTGTTTGTTTAACAGATGCCTCACGGTGAGGTTAGATGTTCTTCTCAACTTTGGGTTGAGCCAGCCTTCGGGTTTGATGCGTGTTTGTTTTTTAGATGCCTGACAACGAGGTCAGATGTTCTTCTCATCTTCAGGTTGAGCCGCCCTTCTGGTTCGATGCCTGTTTGTTTAACAGATGCTTGACGGAGATGTCAAATGTTCCTCTCAACTTCGTGTTGAGCCGGCCTTCGGGTTCGATGCCTCTTTGTTTAACAGATACCTGAAGGTGAGGTTAGATGTTCTTCTCAACTTCGGGTTGAGCCGACCTTCGGGTTCGATACCTGTTTGTTTAACAGATGCCTAACAGCGAGATCGAATGTTCTTCTCAACTTTTGATTGAGCCGGCCTTCGTGTTCGATGCCTTTTTTTTTAACAGATGCCTTACGGCGATGTCAGATATTCCTATGAACTTTGTGTTGAGCCGGCCTTCGGGTTCGATGCCTGTTTATGTAACAGATTCCTGACAGCGACGTTAGATGTTCTTCTCAACTTCGGGTTGAGCCGTCCTTCGGGTTCGATGCCTGTTTGTTTAACAGATGCCTGACAGCGAGGTCAAATGTTCCTCTCAACTTCGTGTTGAGTCGGCCTAGGAGTTGGATGCCTATTTGTTTAACAGATGCCTAATGGCGAGGTCAGATGTTGTTCTCAACTTCGTGTTGAGCGGGACTTCGTGTTGGATGCCTATTTGTTTAACAGATGCCTGGCGGCGAGGTCAGATGCTCTTCTCACCTTCGGTTTGAGCCAGCCTTCAGATTTGGTTCCTGTTTGTTTAATTAATGTCTGACAATGAGGTCAGATGTTCTCCTCAACTTCGGGATTAGCCGACCATCAATCTCGATGCCTGTTTGTTTAACAGATGCTTAACAGCAAGTTCAGATGTTCTTCTCAACTTCGGGTTGACCTGGCTTCCGGGTTCGATGCCTGTTTGTTTAACAGATGCCTGACAGCGAGGTCAGATGTACTTCTCAACTTCGTGTTGAGCCGCCCTTCGGGTTCGATGCCTGTTTATTTAAGAGATGTCTAACGGCGAGGTCAAATGTTCCTCTCAACTTCTTGTTGAGCCGGCCTTCGGGTTCAATGCAAGTTTGTTTAACAGATTCCTAACGGTGAGGTCTAATGTTCTTATCAACTTCGGGTTGAGCTGGCCCACAAATTTGATGCCTGTTTGTTTAACAGATGCCTGACAGAGAGGTCAGATGTTCTTCTCAACTTTGGGTTGAGTCGACCTTCGTGTTCGATGCCTGTTTGTTTAACATATCCTTGACGGGGAAGTCAGATATTCCTATGAACTTCGTGTTGAGCCGGCCTTCGAATTTGATGCCTGTTTGTTTAATAGATAACTAACGGCGAGGTCAGATGTTCCTCTCAACTTCGTGTTGTGCCATCCTTCGGCTTCGATGCCTGTTTGTTTAACAGATGCCTGACGGGGACATCAAATGTTCCTCTCAACTTCGTGTTGAGCCGGCCTTCGGGTTCGATGCCTGTTTGTTTAACAGATACATGACGGTGAGGTCAGATTTTCTTCTCTAATTCGGGTTGAGCCGACCTTCGGGGTCGATTCCTATTTGTTTAACTGATGCCTGACGACGAGATCGAATGTTCTTCTAAACCTTTGGTTGAGCCGACCTTCTGGTTCGATGCCTGTTTATTTAAGAGATGCCTGACGGCGAGGTCAAATGTTCCTCTCAACTTCTTGTTGAGTCGGCCTTCGGGTTCGATGCATGTTTGTTTAACAGATGCCAGACGACGAGGTCTAATGTTCTTATCAACTTCTGGTTGAGGTGGCCATCAAATTCGATGCCTGTTTGTTTAATAGTGCCTGACAGCGAGGTCAGATGTTCTTCTAAACTTCGGGTTGAGCCGGCCTTCGTGTTCGATGCCTGTTTGTTTAACAGATCCTTGACAGGGAGGTCAGATATTCCTATGAACTTCGTGTTGAGCCGGCCTTCGAATTTGATGCCTGTTTGTTGAATAGATGACTAACGGCGAGGTCAGATGTTCCTCTCAACTTCGTGTTGTGCCATCCTTCGGGTTCGATGCCTGTTTGTTTAACAGATGCCTGACGGCGAGGTCAAATGTTCCTCTCAACTTCTTGTTGAGCCGGCCTTCGGGTTCGATGCCTGTTTGTTTAACAGATACATGACGGTGAGGTCAGATGTTTTTCTCTAATTCGGGTTGATCCGACCTTCGAGGTCGATGCCTGTTTGTTTAACAGATGCCTGACGGCGAGATTAAATGTTCCTCTCAACTTCGTGTTGAGTCGGCCTAGGAGTTGGATGCCTATTTGTTTAACAGATGATTAACAGCGAGGTCAGATGTTGTTCTCAACTTCGTGTTGAGCGGGACTTCGTGTTCGATGCCTATTTGTTTAACAGATGCCTGGCGGCGAGGTCAGATGCTCCTCTCACCTTCGGTTTGAGCCAGCCTTCAGGTTTGGTTCCTGTTTGTTTAACTAATGTCTGACAACGAGATCAGATGTTCTCCTCAACTTCGGGACGAGCCGACCATCAATCTCGATGCCTGTTTGTTTAACAGATGCTTAAAAGCAAGTTCAGATGTTTTTCTCAACTTTGGGTTGAGCTGGCTTCCGGGTTCGATGCTTGTTTGTTTAACAGATGCTTGACAGCAAAGTCAGATGTACTTCTCAACTTCGTGTTGAGCCGTCCTTCGGGTTCGATGCCTGTTTATTTAAGAGATGCCTGACGGTAAGGTCAAATGTTTCTCTCAACTTCTTGTTGAGCCGGCCTTCGGGTTCAATGCATGTTTGTTTAACAGATTCCTAACGGTGAGGTCTAATGTTCTTATCGACTCCGGGTTGAGCTGGCCCACAAATTCGATGCCTATTTGTTTAACAGATGCCTGACAGAGAGGTCAGATGTTCTTCTCAACTTTGGGTTGAGTCGACCTTCGTGTTCGATGCATGTTTGTTTAACAGATCATTGACGGGGAAGTCAGATATTCCTATGAACTTCGTGTTGAGCCGGCTTTCGAATTTGATGCTTGTTTGTTTAATAGATAACTAACGGCAAGGTCAAATGTTCCTCTCAACTTCGTGTTGTGCCATCCTTTGGGTTCGATGCCTGTTTGTTTAACAGATGCCTGACGGGGACATCAAATGTTCCTCTCAACTTCGTCTTGAGCCGTCCTTCGGGTTCGATGCCTGTTTGTTTAATAGATACATGACGGTGAGGTCAGATTTTCTTCTTTAATTTAGGTTGAGCCGACCTTTGGGGTCGATTCCGGTTTGTTTAACTGATGCCTGACAGCGAGATCGAATGTTCTTCTCAACCTTTGGTTGAGCCGACCTTCTGGTTTGATGCCTGTTTATTTAAGAGATGCCTGACGGCGAGGTCAAATGTTCCTCATAACTTCTTGTTGAGCCGGCCTTCGGGTTCGATGCATGTTTGTTTAACAGATGCCAGACGACGAGGTCTAATGTTCTTATCAACTTCTGGTTGAGCTGGCCATCAAATTCGATGCCTGTTTGTTTAACAGTGCCTGATAGCGAGGTCAAATGTTCTTCTAAACTTCGGGTTGAGCCGGCCTTCGTGTTCGATGCCTGTTTGTTTAACAGATCCTTGACAGGGAGGTCAGATATTCCTATGAACTTCGTGTTGAGCCGGCCTTCGAATTTGATGCCTGTTTGTTTAATAGATGACTAACGGCGAGGTCAGATGTTCCTCTCAACTTCGTGTTGTGCCATCCTTCGGGTTCGATGCCTGTTTGTTTAACAGATGCCTGACGGCGAGGTCAAATGTTCCTCTCAACTTCTTGTTGAGCCGGCCTTCGGGTTCGATGCCTGTTTGTTTAACAGATACATGACGGTGAGGTCAAATGTTTTTCTCTAATTCGGGTTGAGCCGACCTTCGAGGTCGATGCCTGTTTGTTTAACAGATGCCTGACGGCGAGATTAAATGTTCCTCTCAACTTTGTGTTGAGTCGGCCTAGGAGTTGGATGCCTATTTGTTTAACAGATGATTAACGGCGAGGTCAGATGTTGTTCTCAACTTCGTGTTGAGCGGGACTTCGTGTTCGATGCCTATTTGTTTAACAGATGCCTGGCGGTGAGGTCATATGCTCTTATCACCTTCTGTTTGAGCCAGCCTTCAGGTTTGGTTCCTGTTTGTTTAACTAATGTCTGACAACGAGGTCAGATGTTCTCCTCAACTTCGGGATGAGCCGACCATCAATCTCGATGCCTGTTTGTTTAACAGATGCTTAAAAGCAAGTTCTGATGTTTTTCTCAACTTTGGGTTGAGCTGGCTTTCGGGTTCGATGCCTGTTTGTTTAACAAATGCTTGACAGCAAAGTCAGATGTACTTCTCAACTTCGTGTTGAGCCGCCCTTCGGGTTCGATGCTTGTTTATTTAAGAGATGCCTGACGGTAAGGTCAAATGTTTCTCTCAACTTCTTGTTGAGCTGGCCTTCGGGTTCAATGCATGTTTGTTTAACAGATTCCTAATGGTGAGGTCTAATGTTCTTATCAACTTCGGGTTGAGCTAGCCCACAAATTCGATGCCTGTTTGTTTAACAGATGCCTGACAGAGAGGTCAGATGTTCTTCTCAACTTTGGGTTGAGCCGACCTTCGTGTTCGATGCCTGTTTGTTTAACAGATCCTTGACGGGGAGGTCAGATATTCCTATGAACTTCGTGTTGAGCCGACCTTCGAATTTGATGCATGTTTGTTTAATAGATAACTAACGGCGAGGTCAGATGTTCCTCTCAACTTCGTGTTGTGCCATCCTTCGGGTTTGATGCCTGTTTGTTTAACAGATGCCTGACGGGGACATCAAATGTTCCTCTCAACTTCGTGTTGAGCCGGCCTTCGGGTTCGATGCTTGTTTGTTTAACAGATACATGACGATGAGGTCAGATTTTCTTCTCTAATTCGGGTTGAGCCGACCTTCGGGGTCGATGCCTGTTTGTTTAACTGATGCCTGACGGCAAGATCGAATGTTCTTCTTAACCTTTGGTTGAGCCGACCTTCTGGTTCGATGCCTGTTTATTTAAGAGATGCCTGACGGAGAGGTCAAATGTTCCTCTCCACTTCTTGTTGATTCGGCCTTCGGGTTCGATGCATGTTTGTTTAACAGATGCCAGACGACGAGGTCTAATGTTCTTATCAACTTCGGGTTGAGTTGGCCATCAAACTCGATGCCTGTTTGTTTAACAGTGCCTGACAGCAAGGTCAGATGTTCTTCTTAACTTCAGGTTGAGCCGGCCTTCGTGTTCGATGCCTGTTTGTTTAACAGATCCTTGACAGGGAGGTCAGATATTCCTATGAACTTCCTGTTGAGCCGGCCTTTGAATTTGATGCCTGTTTGTTTAATAGATGACTAACGGCGAGGTCAGATGTTCCTCCCAACTTCGTGTTGTGCCATCCTTCGGGTTCGATGCCTGTTTGTTTAACAAATGCCTGACGGCAAGGACAAATGTTCCTCTCAACTTCTTGTTGAGCCGGCCTTCGGGTTCGATGCCTGTTTGTTTAACAGATACATGACGGTGAGGTCAGATGTTCTTCTCTAGTTCGGGTTGAGCCGACCTTTGAGGTCGATGCCTATTTGTTTAACAGATGCCTGACGGTGAGATCGAATGTTCTTCTCAACCATTGGTTGAGCCAACCTTCTGGTTCGATGCTTGTTTGTTTAACAGATGCCTGACGGCGAGGTCAAATGTTCCTCTCAACTTCTTGTTGAGCCGGCCTTCTGGTTCAATGCTTGTTTGTTTAACAGATGCCTGACGGCGAGGTCAAATGTTCCTCTCAAATTCTTGTTGAGCCGACCTTCGGGTTCGATGCCTGTTTGGTTAACAGATGCCAGACGACGATGTCTAATGTTCTTATCAACTTCGGGTTGTGCTGGCCATCAAATTCGATGCCTGTTTGTTTAAAAGTTCCTGACAGCGAGGTCAGATGTTCTTCTTAACTTCAGGTTGAGCCGCCCTTCTTGTTCGATGCCTTTTTGTTTAACAGATCCCTGTCGCTTTCGTGAAAATAAGGTGCCGGCACAACAGAAGAGTCGCCACCTTTCGTTATTTATCCCTCGGAGCGGGAAAGGAAACGATCGGAAAAACCTAACGAAAAAAGGGTAAGACAAGGTCGTCGCAACCATTGTCTGGGTTCGGGAGTCGGTTATGCAAGGGGAAGGTATTAGCACCCCTCACGTCCGTCGTACTCGACGGGATCCACGCTTGCGGGTTTTTCTACGGGTGAAAAACAATCTATCTAGGACTGCTAAATCTAAACGGGAGGAAATTGACTCGATAGAGCGTCGCACTCTATGCCTACGTATTCTCATCAGAGAATGAGAAATCAGAGTCAACGTAGTTCGGGAAACTACGGGGAATTTTGCTCGGCAAGACGTCGCGTCTTGGGCCTACGTATTCTCGTCAGAGAAATCAGAGCATGACGTAGTTCAGGCTAACTACGGGTAAACAAGGGTGTTCTCGGTCACACGGGGGTGAGAGATTAAGTTGACGATACTAGCGTACGCGTTCTAGCAGTTAGGTGGACGCTGCTCGACCATTGGAGACTTAGGTGTACCTGTTTGCGGTAGAACAGATGTAGTACGTCGGGTTTTAAAGGTATGGGAACCTACGGGAACTAGAACTACGGTCTGGTCTCAAATGCACTCGGGCAAGAGAAAAGGATAACATCAGTCGTTAGCGGGAAAGCCTCGATCGCACAGCAGCGAGAGAATAAAAAGTTAGTTGTTAGTGTGCTCGCTAGGATATCGCATCCTATGCCTACATATTCTCATCAGAGAAAGTCAGAGCAGCTGTAGTTCAGCTTACAGCTAAAACGGGGACCACAGCACAAATCTCATTTTATTAATATTCGGAAGGTTACAAGGATAAACTCCTAAAAAATCATACCCATCTATCATGGAGAATCTAATGAAAAAATAGTCCCCTAACAAGTGGACCTTTAATTCTACCGCTAAAAAGGCGTAAAAGAGACTCCTAAAAGAAAATATATCCTAAAAAGAAAATATTAAAATACTATCATTTTTTATATTCCACTATATTTTCCATTTTTTCTATTTTTATATTACATATTCTTTTTCTTTAAAAAAAAACTAAGCAAATGAATATAAAAGGAAATAATGAAAAAAAAATAGAAAAACAAAGGGGGTGCGCTGGTACAGGAGGGGTGTACAGCCAGAAAAGCAAAGAATTGGGGCCCAGCCCACTAAGTAAATTCTGAAAAGAAAAGAAAATAAAAAAGCAGGGGGGTTTATGGCTAAAACGGAGGTGTGAGTCCAGAAGAGCGAAGGATGGGCCCAGCCCAATCAGACCAAACAACAACAAAAACGGGGGGTGAATCGTCCAAAAACGGAGGGTGTACGGACAAAAGAAACCAATGGGCCCAGCCCAGTTCACACAGCCCTCTCACCTTGCCCATTACTCAGCATACCAACCAAAAAACCCTAACACCTTCTTTCCCCTAATCACTGTTCACGCCGTCCCTCTCTTCTCCAAACGCTTTCTTTCACAAGCTCTCTCCATCTCCCTCAAACTCCTTCGTTTCATCTTCCTCCAAATCTTAAACAAAAAACAAAGAAAACGTTCTGAATCTTGTAATCACTCTAATCTACGGCCTGACGATCATCAGACGAACTTCTTGAAGATATTGAAGGTCCAGGTTCTTGATGGAGATCCAGCAATGATAATACTTGAAAAAATCTGGAGAAGGTGAAGGGTTTTGACGTTACCAGATAAATCTTGGTGATGAAGATCCTTGAAGACGTGTTGAAGATGGACGTTGCCGGATGACTCTGAAGGCGTAGACGATTCTTGAAGTTTGTTGTTTGTTTGAGCGATCTGGAGATTTGGAAGCTTGCATGAAGGTTCTATGGAGCAAGATCTGAAGAGCTTCTAAAGAGCGTGTTGAATGTATGAACTGCGATGAACACGGTGTGTTTCTGGGCGAAAACGCTTAGAGGTTTTGAAGGCTCGATGGTGAAGATCTTCGTGGATCTGGGAACTCATGAAGAATGTGGTGATTGCTCTTGGAGTTCTGGAAAATCAACGAAGAACGAGCAAAGAACGCCTATGAAATTTGTACGAAAACTGGAAAAAACCTCTAGAACGGTTGAAGATCCTCAAGAATAGATGAAGATCTGGTGGATCCGATGAAGGTTGTTGATGAAGATTGATGATCATGAGCATTTTTCTGGAAATGTTTGAAGGTGGTGGATGATCGATGACGTTCTTGCGAAGATCTCGAAGTTGTTGTTCATGATGATGAAGATTGTTGATGAATCTGGAAAAACGCATGAACACTGATGAAGGTTGGATGAGGATTCCGGCGGGATGTGAAGTTTCCAGCGAAAAAACGGTTACCGGTGAGTGGTTATGGCGGTCAGAGATAGTTAGAAGGTGACCGGCGCGGCGGTTGCATGGCTGGCGGCGGGGTCTCCGGTGAGGGATGAGAGTGGGACAAGTGGCATCGCTGCATGCAGAGTGAGACGGGAATGAGACGCGTGGGGGCTGGGAAGAGAGAGGGAGTGTCACGTGGGGTGGCATGCAGAGTGAAGTGGTGGCCTCTGCAGGTGAAACGTGGTAATAAAGTGAAGTGAGGTGGGGAGTTCTGTGAGTGAAACGTGGCCATGGAGAGAGAGACTCAGAATGCACACGCGGCTGCTTTATATGAGGACACATGGACTGGACGGACTGGGCCTCCAAAACGGCTGGGCCCACGAATTTAATGAACTCTGGTTAATTAAGGATTAACACTCACTTAAGCCTAATGATCACCTAATTAACTCTCAATTAAACACAATTAAATGTAAAACGAAAATTAAAACAGTAATTAAATCCTAAATGAAAATTAAGACTATTCTAACCTAATTAAAACTAAGAAGACCCTAATTAACACTAACGAAAATTAAGACCTAATTAATCTACTTAAATCCTAATTAAATCTAAAAAAAGAATTAACTATTAAATTCTAATAATCCTATTTATCTCTAAACAAATAAAAATAGAAAAACCCTATTAATTTCTACACTAATGAAAACTCTATTGATTTATAATTAATTCCACTAATTTCTATACAAACAAAAATAGAAGAAAAACTCTATTAAATCTATTAACTTCTATTTATTTCTAAACAAATAAAAATAGAAAAACCCTATTAAATTTTATTAAAAAAACCTAGTAAAAGAATATCCTATTAAAAATCATTAAAAAACTCTACTTAATATCTAAAAAATATGATTTATTCTAAAAAGAAATTAAAACTAAAATCTATTTAAAAACAATTAATATCTATTAAAAAATCTATCTAACACCTAGAAAAATCAATTAACTCCATAAAAATTCTAGAAAATAAAGGGGAAAAATCTAAAAAAACGAGGAAGCCGATTAAATCGATTAGCGACTATATCGAAATAAACGGTAAAAACCCGGACACCGAGATGGCCTAAAAAACAATAGCTAGAGCTGAAAACACCGGGACGAGCACCAATTCTCGAAATACGTCCTCGTACTGGTCTGGAATGCCTGAAGCGCGATCAGAGGGCTGTAATCCCGATAAAGTCAACCTGACTGGAAAAAATGCAATGTACGTGGTATGCAAGTGCAAAATGAAATGATTCGAAACATGAGCCAAATTGCGATAAGTAGTTGGTCAAATTTTGGGGTGCAACAACTGCCCCTATTCAAACGGCTTGGACCTGAAGGGTTGAAGCGAACGACTTTCAAACATTCAAAGGTAGAAGACGGTTGAATACCAAAGAACCCGTAAATTTGCCAACTGCACAAGTACACGGTACTCTGATGGGAACAAATCTTCGGAAACTGAAATCATAGCTGCACGGCAACTAGCTGGAGAAATACTAATCTGAACCTCCTTCAGGATGATTCTCTGATTTATCTGACGTCATTGCGTCCTCAAATCATCGAGGGATCACTGGTTACACAGTAACGGGTGATTTGCCAACCTCACAGGTAAACGATACTCTGATTGGTAGGAACATCTTCAAAACTGGGCATGGCAGTTGCATGGCAACTTGCTGGGGAATTGGTCACGCGGTAACCGGGGAAAAGTCTGATTTCAAATCTCCGTCAGGATGATCATCTGATTTTGCTGTAGATATTCGTCCTCAATTCATCAATGGGTCACTGGTCGCTCGGTAACCGGCAATACATGGTTGATTACACCGTCAGGCGTTCTGTGTCATAGTAGAAGAATTCCTCGGGACTCGTCAGGTCATTGGGAACTTTTTAAACAATCAAGCTATTTATACCGTCAGGCATTCACAGGAGTTTTCGGGCGTCATCCAAACTTCATCAGTAAGTCGGGAATAGAATTCCCGGTCAATCATGAACCAATTGGGGATACCCCAACTTCTGCCATCAGGCACTCCGCATCAGCTGAGAGAACTGCTTCATTAAACACGGTCGGACTTCAATCATCAAGTCTTCAAGGGAAGTTTCAATTTCGCTGTTCAGAAACCTGCTGGGGATGACACATCTCCGCTGGGGATTCTGGAGAACTATCAAGTAACTCTGCTTCGGGGATCCAGAAATCATTCTGGATGAATCAACTCTGTTGAGGACTTCAAGAATCATCTTGGACAAATAACTCCGTCGGGGACTTCAAGAATTATCCTGAACCGGTAGCTATGCTGGAGATTTCAGGAATCATCCTGAGCGAACACTCTGTCGGGGACTCTAAGCATCAGCTTAAGCAACCAACTCTGGAGACTGCACTGGGGATCTTAAGAATCATCTTAAGCAAACGACCTCGCTAGGACATTCAAGAATCATCTTGAGCCGAAGACTTCGCTGGGGACTTCAAGAATCATCTTGAGCAAGCGACTTGGGGAGAATTTCAGGAATCATCCTGAGCAATCAATTATGCGGCGGAACACCTGCAAAACAAGAACGGTGGCGACCTGGCTCATGTTTCATATGCATATGCTTCGGCAATGGCACAATGCTCCACACGGCGGAAATGCTATGCGTTTATGATAAATGCTATGCAGCCATGCACAATGATGCGATCCCGTCAGCAAAATAAATGCTGAAGGGAGAATCCTCCTGTCAAGGAGAAAGAACCACTCAGATAGGGGGAGGAATCATCCTGCAGAGGAGCACAAGGTCACACCAATCTCAATTGGAATCCGCAGGGGACACAACTTCAGTTGACTGCTGCGGGGGAACGAAGCTCTACAAGAACCTGGACCTGCTCAACCGGGTTTCAAACCACAACTGCTGAGGAAAACGATGTCAATCGCAGAAATAAACTGTGCGGTCTTCGCGGCAAACCTTTCCTGGAGGTAACGACTTCGGCGGGGAAATACAGCATCAGCTATTCAACACTCTATTGGGGAGAACCAATCATGGCCCAAACGGCTTTCCAAGGACTAGTCTCTCTTGGGGATTTGCAAACTCGGCTGGGGAAGAAGGAATCATCCTGCTTGCTAGGGGGAGTACGACTCTGCGGGGAATTTCAATTCCGACGGAGACTTCAGTCTGGCACTATCAATTGCTGCACTTGCGAATAGTCTTCTACGAGACCTGCACTTGTGACCCAGTACTGGGGGATGAACATACGCTTCGGCACCTGACTCAGCTGGGGAGATGGTGATCCTTCAGGATACATCCGGTTGGGGGAGAGAATCTTCTCTGCTTGGGGATACATATCAATGCTCCTGGTCCCGTATTCAGGCTCTGCGGGGAGATGCTGCTACACTCTATCGGGGATATTAATCCTGATCTGTTGAGGGTAATCTTGCATATGCTTTACGGAGACTGACCCTTCTGGGTAACACCAGCTGGACTATCAAGTCTGATGAGGAATACATATGTATCAACACTGCTGGGGAAATAAACCCAAATCTGCCGGTCAGGGAAAGCTTCAGTCTCAACCCACTTAGGATAGTAACACATCAGGCTAATCAACGTTCAATGCTTGGGATGGCCATACTCTGCCGGGAATATCAATCAAACCCTGCTAAGGATAATCTTGATCCTATTCTGATAAGAGATGAGTGCCATCTCAATTTGCTGCAGTCTCAAACTGCTCAGGGGAAACAATCTCAAACTGTACATCTCTGCTGAGAAAATAATCCTGATTCAACAACATCAACACAGGGAATACAAAATACCAATCAGGGAGCTGGGATCACTCGAGCCTTGTGTCGGGGAATGTGACAACATACGAGTCACTAGGAATCATTGTGTCGAATATATTTTGGCTTTTTCTGGTTTAGGGATGAGAATAGGTTATCAACGAAAGTGGATTTGAGGAGGAAATACTAGACGAGAACTAGCATTCACGGTGGACTATCAGACGAGAACTGATAGCAACATACGTTAAGTTGTTAGACGAGAACTGACTTACGGTTTTCCAGACGAGAACTGGACTTTAAAATTATGTTAGCCAGACGAGAACTGGTTAAACAATAGGTTACAGAAAAGGTGACCAGACAGGGCTGGTTTCTGGTTTGGATTTCAGACGATAACTGATCTCCGGTTTGCCAGACGAGAACTGGACTTTAAAACGATTTGGTTACAAGGTTCAGCCGAGTAACAGGTTAGGTTGTAGGATAACAATCCAATGACAGCAAGGCTTCTTCAGAAGGTTTAGGTTTTGGCAGGGTAATGGCACAATTCCCCGACACTCAACTCTTGCTAGGGTGAACAAACTCATTTGAACAACTTGCCCCAGTGCAATTCAACTTGCCCCAATCCGACTCTTGGGGAAATACATTCTGAACAGAAAGCAGCTGGCAACAAGACAATCTTCAGATGACTTGCCCCAATATCTGTACAACAGAAGGATTCATCCTCAATCAATCAACTCTCAGCATGGTTGGTTTCACTATCTCTGAAGTAGCTCACCCCTGCACGAGCGTTGAGCGACTCAACATCCCCTGATTGAACACTGGAGGGATCTGCCCTCAAATCACAGGAGTTCTGGATAACTGCCCCTGATTGGGTCTCGAGAAGATCCACTTTTGATCAACGCTTCTCGAACAAACTGTCCCATAATCAACCAATGCTTCGGGACTTGTCCTCAGACTGACCGATTCCAAACTCATAGGAAGTCAATGCCCCAGATTCACAGGGTTTCACGGTATACCATTCTGATCCAGAGTGCTACGATTCAGTCCTGATTGGTTATTCCCTGTTGGAGTTCCTTCGTATCAACTACTGACCTGCAATTAAAATTGTCTATTCACGAATGGTAATTTTAATGCAGTGTTCATGCAGATTTTGAAAAAATGTATCGTCACTCATTTACGTGTCATGATAGTGAGTGACGAATGAACCAAAGAGTTCAAACGTAGTGCTGATTCGATCAGTGAAAAATACAACAAGGATATGATTAGCAAATCATGTAGGAGTCAGGTTACTCAACCTTATCGTAACGCGCCTTCAGAATAAACCCTGCCTCAATTAGGTCTTTTAAGGGTTGTATCGTGGTCGGGTTCACGGTTCGTGAAACAAAGGATATTTGGCTCAAATTATGATTTGTACCCACCCCTTCTACGTGATGATCTTCGATCCTAAAGTTCAGTTAACTTGGCTCGAGCGCTCGCCTCTTTGAGAGGTATGTAGAATATTGGGAACAACTGGTTAAAGAATTCACAAGGTGTTTCGGAGTGACAGTTACTCCTCTTTCGTTTCAGTGCCCGTATCCACACGACTTTGTCCTTGTTCGAGGATTTTTCTTTTTATATCCTTTCTTTTTCATTCTTTTGATTCCCTAATTTTTGCCTGGACTGACTGTTCAGAGTTCCCTTCGATTTTTCTTTTGAAGTCCAGCGGGATGCCCTGGTTTTTGCCTAAGTATTAACTTTCCAGCTTTTCTTTTCTTTTTACTTAGCGGGCTTTCTTATTCTTCTTTTTATTTCGAAACAAGTCGTGCGACACTGGCTGTCTGGATTCATCCGAGAGGTTTATAACTGTCTCACTCCTGACTGGTGAGGTTTAACCATTGTGGTTGACGAGGTACGACCTCTGGGGAGGAATACGATGTGATTGGTCCTCGAAAGACAACACTCCTCTATAAGACTTGAACGCTCGGTCAAGCTAACTGACAACTACCCTGCCCCGGGTTAAGATGTGAGGGTTTAAAAGTCCGAAAGAAACTCCTGCTTCTCGGCTCGAAGTGGTTAACAAGGGATTCTCTTCCTTATCTCTCCGGAGTTTAGGGGATTTGAAACAATGCCTTGTACGTCATCGGCACGGTTTTATCTGAAAGCAGATGATCATCGGTTATGAGTATTCAGTTTCGTCATCCTCCCTCCCATCTTTACAAATCATAGTGATAAAGTGGAGTGAATAAAATGCAAGTGTCAGTGTAATGCAGTAAATGAGTGACAACGACATGATTAATTCAGAAAAATGCATAGTCACTTTATCAATATTACCATTCGAAACAAACAATGTTTAACAGCAAGTAGTAACTAACAGAAAGGAAACTACAAATGCAAATGATAAAAAGTCTGAGAACTGCCAATGCTGAGGACGTCTGCCTGTCTGGACCACTGGCCTCTGGAAATAACCCTCTGAATCTGCAAGCTCAGACAGCTGAGAGGTTGTCATGCACACCAAAACTCCTTCTGGAAAGGAAATGCACCCTTTATCGATCAACTGCTGCACTTTTGCCTGAAAAGCTTTGCAATATTCGGTTGAATGCCCCGGAGATCCACCATGGTAACCACACTGAGCATGGGGGTTGTACCCAGGAGGGTAAGGCTCTGGCACGGGCTTAAGAGCTTTGGGGTCCACCAAAGAATTCTGAATCAAATGTGGCAGAATCTGGCTATACGGCACAGGCACTGGATGAGAATGAGCATTCCTTCGTTCCAAGTTGTTATGCGGTCAGTTCTGATTCTGACGCTGATTCTGATAACCTCGTTCACGGGCTCGTGGATTTGCAAGAGGAGCGACATAAGGTTCCCGATGTGGTGCCCTAGGCACAATTGTCTGTCCAGAATAACGAGATACAAAAGATACTGACCGTTGAGAAGACGGAGAACCAACAGACTTCACCAATTCATCTCGAGGATACCCAACATCATTCATGATTGCATTGACCACAACTCCTTCTTCAGTTTGAAAGCTGTAGAGAGATTCAGTTTCACTAGCCTGACCGCGTGAAACATTCTGGATTCTTCCAGTCTTTAGACCATACTCGATGCGTTCTCCTGCCCTTACCAATGCAGAGAAATTTGGTGCAACTCCAAGCATCCTTTCGAAGTACGGGCTCTGCAAGGAGTTTACGAACATGCCTTTCAACTCTCGGTCTAGAAGCGGTGGTTGCACTCTAGCAGCAAATTCTCTCCATCTCTGAACATACTTCCTGAAGGGTTCATTGTTCCCTTGAGACAATTCTTGCAGCTGCATGCGCCTAGGAGCTTCATCAAGATTGTAGTCGTACTGTTTCAGAAAAGCGTTGGCTATATCCATCCATGATCGGATCTGATCACTCTCTAACTGCATATACCAACTCAGATTTGCCCCAGTCAGGCTATCTTGAAAGCAGTGAATCATCAACTCGTAGTCGTGCACAAATGAAGTCATTCTTCGACAAAACATCACCAAATGTTGCTTCGGGCAACTATCTCCTTTGTACTTTTCAAACCTCGGCATTCTGAACTTCGGAGGTAACACTAGGCCAGGAACCAGACACATGTCTGCAGCAGTAGGGTTAACAGCGTCTTTACCTTTCAAGGCTTTGAATCTTTCATCCAATGCACGAAACCTTTCAGCATACACGGGAGCTAATGGGTCTTCAGTCTTTGCTATCGGGACCTCTCTTCGGGACTTTGGCACAGGGAAAGCAAAACCCTGGTAGTCTGAGATATCAACAGAGGGAGAACGTTCACCTCGGACAACGAACTGCTCACGTAGATCTCGGTCTTCAGCAGAAGGCTGTACAAGCTGAGCTGCAGTAAGGTTGTTCAATTGCGGAAAGTCTTAGTCATGCGTAGATCCATACAAAGGATTGGACGTCACAGTGAAACCTGACAAGGTATCAACAAACTGGAAGCTGCTCTCTGACATAGCTACCAACAACTTTCAACTGACTTCACTGCTTGATTCTGATAAAATCTGCTTCAGCCCCTTGGTCGTCTTCAATGCTCACCTTCAGAATCAAAACAACTGCTGGATAAGAGCTCTGACTAGCTGGAGTATGCAATATGATGCAGGAATGTTCAAGCAAATGCAATGCAAGATGCAGCAAACACGGGATCACAGCCCCCACAAAGCTCTGATTGCTGCTGCGCTGCTGACGGGATAAGTCTGCTCTGACGAGAGAAAACCAAGATATCGGGTAGGCTGGAAGTCAAGTTTCCTGCAAAAACCCTCCCACTCACGGGTATGGACCTAAACTGACACAAGTTCGGCATCCTATGCGGTCGTTGGCGTCACAGACTTTCAAGACTGATAATACGATACCCAGAAGGTGTGGCATCATCCTGTCCTGAAGAGGCCTCACTTAGACAACATCCAAATGATCGGTCCCCAGAGTCGACAATCCTCCAAACCAACAACCGTCTCAACCCAAAGGGTTGAATGAGAAGCCAACCGGGAGAACCTCGTCTGAGCGTGGATTTCATGAGACACTAGCGCCTGCCAAGCAAGCAAGCGCCCACTAATTTCCACAACTAATTCTATGGTGCACTCAAGCCTGGGTCTGGCTTCTCACTCATCAGAGCTCCCATCCCACAACAGAACAATAGCAACAGATAATAATATAGTGCGGGAAATGTAAATACATCAGTAAAATACAACATAAAAGGTAAACACCCACAGACACGCAAACAAGCGCTAGGATTGACTCTCGCAGGGGAACCGGAGAACCAGAGATTCTGGGTTCAATCCCCAGCAGAGTCGCCAGCTGTCGCTTTTGCGAAAATAAGGTGCTGGCACAACAGAAGAGTCGCCACCTTTCGTTATTTATCCCTCGGAGCGAGAAAGGAAACGATCGGAAAAACCTAACGAAGAAAGGGTAAGACAAGGTCGTCGCAACCATTGTCTGGGTTCGGGAGTCGGTTACGCAAGGGGAAGGTATTAGCACCCCTCGCGTCCGTCGTACTCGACGGGATCCACGCTTGCGGGTTTGTCTACGGGTGAAAAACAATCTATCTATGGCTGCTAAATCTAAACTGGAGGAAATTGAATCGATAGAGCGTCGCACTCTATGCCTACGTATTCTCATCAGAGAATGAGAAATCAGAGTCAACGTAGTTCGGGAAACTACGGGGAATTTTGCTTGGCAAGACGTCGCGTCTTGGGCCTACCTATTCTCGTCAGAGAAATCAGAGCATGACGTAGTTCAGGCTAACTACGGGTAAACAAGGGTGTTCTCGGTCAAACGGGGGTGAGAGATTAAGTTGACGATACTAGCGTACGCGTTCTAGCAGTTAGGTGGACGCTGCTCGACTATTGGAGACTTAGGCGTACCTGTTTGCGGTAGAATAGACGTAGTACGTCGGGTTTTAAAGGTATGGGAACCTACGGGAACTAGAACTACGGTCTGGTCTCAAATGCACTCGGGCAAGAGAAAAGGATAACATCAGTCGTTAGCAGGAAAGCCTCGATCGCACAGCAGCGAGAGAATAAAAAGTTAGTTGTTAGTGTGCTCGCTAGGATATCGCATCCTATGCCTACATATTCTCATCAGAGAAAGTCAAAGCTGTTGTAGTTCAGCTTACAGCTAAAACGGGGACCACAACACAAATCTCATTTTATTAATATTCGGAAGGTTACAAGGATAAACTCCTAAAAAATCATACCCATCTATCATGGAGAATCTAATGAAAAAATAGTCCCCTAACAAGTGGACCTTTAATTCTACCTCTAAAAAGGCGTAAAAGAGACTCCTAAAAGAAAATATATCCTAAAAAGAAAATATTAAAATACTATCATTTTTTTATATTCCACTATATTTTCCATTTTTCTATTTTTATATTACATATTCTTTTTCTTTAAAAAAAAACTAAGCAAATGAATATAAAAGAAAATAATGAAAAAAAAAGAGAAAAACAAAGGGGGTGCGCTGGAACAGGAGGGGTGTACAGCCAGAAAAGCAAAGAATTGGGGCCCAGCCCACTAAGTAAATTCTGAAAAGAAAATAAAAAAGCAGGGGGGTTTATGGCCAAAACGGAGGTGTGAGTCCAGAAGAGCGAAGGATGGGCCCAGCCCAATCAGACCAAACAACAACAAAAATGGGGGGTGAATCGTCCAAAAACGGAGGGTGTACGGACAAAAGAAACCAATGGACCCAGCCCAGTTCACACAGCCCTCTCACCTTGCCCATTACTCAGCATGCCAACCAAAAAACCCTAACACCTTCTTTCCCCTAATCACTGTTCACGTCGTCGCTCTCTTCTCCAAACGCTTTCTTTCGCAAGCTCTCTCCATCTCCCTCAAACTCCTTTGTTTCATCTTCCTCCAAATCTTAAACAAAAAACAAAGAAAATGTTCCGAATCTTGTAATCACTCTAATCTACGGCCTGACGATCTTCAGACGAACTTCTTGAAGATATTGAAGGTTCAGGTTCTTGATGGAGATCCAGCGATGATAATACTTGAAAAAATCTGGAGAAGGTGAAGGGCTTTGACGTTACCAGATAAATCTTGGTGATGAAGATCCTTGAAGACGCGTTGAAGATGGACGTTGCCGGATGACTCTGAAGGCGTAGACGATTCTTGAAGTTTGTTGTTTGTTTGAGCGATCTGGAGATTTGGAAGCTTGCATGAAGGTTCTATGGAGCAAGATCTGAAGAGCTTCTAAAGAGCGTGTTGAATGTATGAACTGCGATGAACACGGTGTGTTTCTGGGAGAAAACGCTTAGAGGTTTTGAAGGCTCGATGGTGAAGATCTTCGTGGATCTGGGAACTCATGAAGAATGTGGTGATTGCTCTTGGAGTTCTGGAAAATCAACGAAGAACGAGCAAAGAACGCCTATGAAATTTGTACGAAAACTGGAAAAAACCTCTAGAACGGTTGAAGATCCTCAAGAACAGATGAAGATCTGGTGGATCCGATGAAGGTTGTTGATGAAGATTGATGATCATGAGCATTTTTCTGGAAATGTTTGAAGGTGGTGGATGATCGATGACGTTCTTGCGAAGATCTCGAAGTTGTTGTTCATGATGATGAAGATTGTTGATGAATCTGGAAAAACGCATGAAAACTGATGAAGGTTGGATGAGGATTCCGGCGGGATGTGAAGTTTCCGGCGAAAAAACGGTTACCAGTGAGTGGTTATGGCGGTCGGAGATAGTTAGAAGGTGACCGGCGCGGCGGTTGCATGGCCGGCAGCGGGGTCTTCGGTGAGGGATGAGAGTGGGACAAGTGGCATCACTGCATGCAGAGTGAGACGGGAATGAGACGCGTGGGGGCTGGGAAGAGAGAGGGAGTGTCACGTGGGGTGGCATGCAGAGTGAAGTGGTGGCCTCTGCAGGTGAAACGTGGCAATGAAGTGAAGTGAGGTGGGGAGTTTTGTGAGTGAAACTTGGCCATGGAGAGAGAGACTCAGAATGCACACGCGACTGCTTTATATGAGGACACATGGACTGGACGAACTGGGCCTCCAAAACGGCTGGGCCCACGAATTTAATGAACTCTGGTTAATTAAGGATTAACACTCACTTAAGCCTAACGATCATCTAATTAACTCTCAATTAAACACAATTAAATGTAAAACGAAAATTAAAACAGTAATTAAATCCTAAATGAAAATTAAGACTATTCTAACCTAATTAAAACTAAGAAGACCCTAATTAACACTAACGAAAATTAAGACCTAATTAATCTACTTAAATCCTAATTAAATCTAAAAAAAGAATTAACTATTAAATTCTAATAATCCTATTTATCTCTAAACAAATAAAAATAGAAAAACCCTATTAATTTCTACACTAATGAAAACTCTATTGATTTCTAATTAATTCCACTAATTTCTATACAAACAAAAATAGAAGAAAAACTCTATTAAATCTATTAACTTCTATTTATTTCTAAACAAATAAAAATAGAAAAACCCTATTAAATTCTATTAAAAAAACTTAGTAAAAGAATATCCTATTAAATATCATTAAAAAACTCTACTTAATATCTAAAAAATATGATTTATTCTAAAAAGAAATTAAAACTAAAATCTATTTAAAAACAATTAACATCTATTAAAAAATCTATCTAACACCTATAAAAATCAATTAACTCCATAAAAATTCTAGAAAATAAAGGGGAAAAATCTAAAAAAACGAGGAAGCCGATTAAATCGATTAGCGACTATATTGAAATAAACGGTAAAAACCCGGACACCGACATGGCCTCAAAAACAACAGCTAGAGCTGAAAACACCGGGACGAGCACCAACTCTCGAAATACGTCCTCGTACTGGTCTGGAATGCCTGAAGCGCGATCAGAGGGCTGTAATCCCGATAAAGTCAACCTGACTGGAAAAAATGCAATGTACGTGGTATGCAAGTGCAAAATGAAATGAGTCGAAACATTAACCAAATTGCGATAAGTAGTTGGTCAAATTTTGGGGTGCAACAGCTGCCCCTATTTAAACGGCTTGGACCTGAAGGGTTGAAGCAAACGGCTTTCAAACATTCAAAGGTAGAAGACGGTTGAATACCAAAGAACCCGAAAATTTGCCAACTGCATAAGTACACGGTATCGATGCCTGTTTGTTTAACAGATGCCTGACGGCGAGATCGAATGTTCTTCTTAAGTTTTGATTGAGACGGCCTTCGGGTTCAATGCTTGTTTCTTTAACATATACTTGACGGCGAGGTCAGATGTTCCTATCAACTTCGTGTTGAGCCGGCCTTCGGGTTCGATGCCCGTTTGTTTAACAAATTCCTGGCAGCGAGATCAGATGTTGCTCTCAACTTCGTGTTGAGCGGGACTTCGTGTTCGATGCCTATTTGTTTAAAAAATTCCTTACGGCGTGGTCAAATATTCCTATGAACTTCGTGTTGAGCCGGCCTTCGAGTTTGATGCCTGTTTGTTTAATAGATGTATGACGGCGAGGTCAGATGTTTCTCTCAACTTCGTGTTGTGCCACCCTTCGGGTTCGATGCCTGTTTGTTTAACAGATGCCTGACGGGGACGTCAAATGTTCCTCTCAGCTTCTTGTTAAGCCGGCCTTTGAGTGCGATGCTTGTTTGTTTAACAGATACCTGACGGTGAAGTCAGATGTTCTTCTCAACTTCGGGTTGAGCCGACCTTCAGGTTCGATGCCTATTTGTTTAACAGATGCCTGACGGCGAGATCGAATGTTCTTCTCAAGTTTTGGTTGAGACGACCTTCGGGTTCAATGCTTGTTTCTTTAACATATGCTTGACGGCGAGGTTAGATGTTCCTCTCAACATCGTGTTGAGCCGGCCTTCGGGTTCGATGCCTGTTTGTTTAACAAATGCCTGGCAGCGAGATCAAATGTTGCTCTCAACTTCATGTTGAGCGGGACTTCGTGTTCGATGCCTATTTATTTAAAAGATGCCTTACGGCGATGTCAGATATTCCTATGAACTTCGTGTTGAGCCGACCTTCAGGTTCGATGCCTGTTTGTTTAACAGATGCTTGACAGCAAGGTCATATGTTTTTCTCAAGTTCGGGTTGAGCCGGCGTTCGGGTTCGATGCCTGTTTGTTTAACAGATGCCTGACGGCGAGGTCAAATGTTCCTCTTAAATTCTTGTTGAGCCGGCCTTCGGGTTCGATGCATTGTTGTTTAACAGATGCCTCACGGAAAGGTCTAATGTTCTTATCAACTTCGGGTTGAGCTGGCCATCAAATTTGATGCTTGTTTGTTTAACAGATGTCTGACAGCGAGGTCAGATGTTCTTCTCAATGTCGGGTTGAGCCGGCCTTTGTGTTCAATGCCTGTTTGTTTAACAGATCCCTGACGGGGAGGTTAGATATTCCTATGAATATCATGTTGAGCCGACCTTCGAGTTTGATGCCTGTTTGTTTAATAGATGTATGACGGCGAGGTCAGATGTTTCTCTCAACTTCGTGTTGTGCCAGCCTTCGGGTTCGATGCCTGTTTGTTTAACAGATGCCTGATGGGGACGTCAAATGTTCCTATCAACTTCTTGTTAAGCCGGCCTTCGAGTGCGATGCCTGTTTGTTTAACAGATACCTGACGGTGAATGTTGTACCCCAAAATTTGACCAACATTTATTTACCAAGTTTGTGGCTCATTGTATTTATCATCTGCATCTCATTGATATGTGGGCAGTAGATCAAGAGGTAGGATTACCTAGCAAGAGTTATATGAGGCTATGAAGAAAGTCAAGAAGTTTGTTCAAGTGTTCAAAGGTTGATACCTTTGTCAAAGAACTCAAGAGATCCTTAGAGGAATTGGTTGAAACCAAGGTTGTGTGTCACATAACTTGAGAGCTGTGGGAGCTCCTCAGATGATTCTGAGACTATGAGAATGGACTTAAAGCTTTGAGAAAGCTTATGAGATGTCTTGAAAGTCATCATGAATCCTATAGAGGTCATTGTACAAGAATTCAGAAGATTCAGCCATGAGTGGTGGAATTAGGGTTTGACTGGGTCAACCCTAGGTCAACTGATGATTTGGAGAGGGTTGAGACCTAATCCAAGATCCATGTGATCATGGAATGATGCATTGAAGTGCTATAAGGATGATTCCTAGACCAACTCATCATGATTGAGGAGTTTGAGAAGTTTTACGCTAGGGTTTCTAAGGATGGACAGTGTAAAATCCTCTAGTTTGATCCCTATCTTCAAGGCAGTTTAGCTCAAGATGTGATTGTCATCTCATCTTCCCCCCAACATGAATGTTGTAGAGCTTGTCCTTATCTTAAATTTGAGTACTAGAAGTCCTTTATAGAATTTGTGGAACTCAAGTTATGACTTTGACAAATTACAGGTCATCTGAGGTATGTGAATCTGGGTCCTTGAAAGTCACCCAACTTGCATCCAACTTTTTCCCTAGTAGGATGATTCCTATGGATTCTTGGTCAACATGAATGTTGTAGAGCATCTTCTTAGCTTTCTAGAGAGTACTATAAGTCCTTGATAGGATTTGTAGAACTCAACTTATGGCTTTGACAAGTCAAGGGCATTTTGGTCATTTGGAGGTTATAGGTCATTTCAAGCATAAGGCCATATCTCCTATTTCCAAGCTTCAAATGGAAAAATCTTCAACATCAAACTTGCTTAGAATGATTTTTTAAGGCTAGTAGGGAGGTCATGTGATGTTGAAAAGGCTTGTATCAAAAAGTGATGAAAATGGCCTAAAATGGATGCATAAGTTAATTAAGGTGAAATTGAAAATTGGAAATCACAAGTTATAAATCCAAACCATGTCATATAATAGGTCATTTTCACTCCAAATGAAATTCTAAGAACAATGTTTCAGCCATAATTTTGATTTGGGGCTTAGATCTTAGGGCTGCTTTGGAAATGGCTTACTTGCATATTAAGGTACCAAAGCAAAACTCAACAAAACTCAATAAGCAAGTTGGTTATGCATTGTAACTCATCATAAATCTCATATGGGGAGAATTTCAAGTCAGAATCAAAGGTTACAAGAACCATGGCATGAGATAGCACATAAGGAGAATTGAAATCAAAATGTCATGACATGAGAAGTTCAAATACTCATTAGATGATCCTAGAGGGTTCTAGATGATTCTAAACCACTCTATATAACATGTATGACTTGCTCAGATGCAAGGTTGGTGAGAATTGGTGCAGAGAAGAGAGAGTGAGATCAAGAATCTTCCATTGCAAGTCAAGTTTCATTTCTTCATTCTTCTTCATTTCCATTCATTCTTTCCACACAAACACATTCTATACATCATAGTGAAGGTGTGCAGATCAAATTGAGGGCAATTCCATTGATGAATCGTGCATGAGCTTTTGGATTTTCACCTCTGCAATTCAAGATCGGTTTCCAAGAATCAAGCAATTTCAACCATTCTTTTTGCATACAGAAGCTAGAAGACTACTCAGTGAAGGAATTGGGAAAGATTGAAGGCCTGAATTGAAGGATTTCTCCATCTGTTCACTCAATTTTACCAGGTTTGTAACTTTCTCTCTACACTCTAATTTAAGTAGAATTAGATAGAATTAATAGGTTAGAATGGTTAGGGATAACTAGGAGATCATTTCTGGAAAGTTTGAAGAGAATTGGTGATGGTTTTGTTGTTGACAAGATTTCTGTTTGGACCAAGAACTCCCTGAATCTTGAGTGATAATCTTAGTTCTTTAGTGGAGGTTGATCAGTGATAGGAGGTGAAAATTTTAGTGTAAGCAATTTCAAGAATCTTGAGTTTTGATGTTCAAGAATAATTTGAGGTTTGATTCGTGTTTGGAGTTTGAGTGAGATTCAACAGGATTTGAGATCATGATTAGATTCAGTGTGGAAAATGGAGCATATTAGGGTTTTACATTTTGGATTTTGATGAGGTTTTGAGGGTATTCGAATGAGGAGAAAGGAGGAGTCGAAGCTCTGTTTCAATGGAGTTCTACCTCCAGAAATTTGAAATTGGAGAAGACGACCATGAAACTGTTGGATCAGGCGTGGACCAGTTGAATGATTGAGGATCCAAAGGCCAGGATTTGATCTCGCGTGTGAAGGAAAAGTTTGAAGCATGAGGAAACGCAGCATTTCATTTAAGGGGATTTGGGCTGGATTGCTGACCACACCCCACACACGAGGCCCACTCCATTTTGAACTGAATTTCACTTCTATTTGCACCGTTGTTTTTATATTTTTCTTTTCATTTTCTAATTAATTTCTGATTAATGAATTGGGCTTAGCGCTTTGCTTTCTGAACCCCCCAGTCTGGGCCCAAGCGCATAATGAACTATGTTTTGTTACGTCCTGCACCCCAGCTTCCATGTTCTAATTTCATTTTCTTCCATTTTACTTTAATATTTGAAAATTCATATCAATTTGAAAATTAATGATTTTTTAATGGGGATTTTTGCTCCCATTTCATATTCATGTCTAGAAAATTATCACATAAAAATATTTTCCTTTCATGCATTTTTAATATTTTTTGTATATTTTCTACTTTTATTGCATTTTATTTCTTTTATGTTGATCCATGAATTTGTAGAATTTTGTTTAGGGAGTTCTATTAGCATTTATAGACCATTCTTTTTAGGATAGTTAGATATAAGCTTTAGCTTCCCCCTGGATTTATTCCATAATTTTGTGATGCATTTTAGGATAGTTTTGATTAGATGACATTAGGTTGTGTAGAATTAGGTCAAACTTCAACATAGGTCTATAATAACCTTAGAATTTTGGGTTTTTAGGACAAATTAGACTATGGGACATATAGGGCATTAAGGGTAGGTATGTAGGATCCCTTAGAAATTATATTAGGATTTAATATAGTGGTATACTATTTTTAGATGATTTTTGTAGTTGATGATTGTTTGTGTTGCCCTTGTTGGCTTGTATGGTTGTTTGCTTTGCTTTGTGGGTTTGGAGAGCTTGGTTTTGTTCTAAGGAGCATTGAGGAACATAGTAGAAGACTTGAGGATGGATTGAGGAGCTTGGGAGCTTGATCTTTTTTGTGTTGTTTTGTTTTTAGGGTTAGGGATTAGGAAGAGTTTAGACCTAGTTAAATTCTTTCTTAAACATGGATGGTATCATTCACCTCCAGTCCTCCCTATGATTCAAAGTCCTTCCATGGCATACACCTCTCTCCTTTGGAGGGATAAGTGATGTACCTAGGAAGTAGAACTTTTGAGGGAACCATTCCTTTGATGTTGAACCCTTATAGGTCACCTTTGGTGGTCAATAAGCAGTTCAATATCCCCAGCTTATCCAATAAGTGATTTCCTCTGGTTTGATCATCTTGAGAGATGCTGAGCTTCAGCCTGAAGATGAAGACTTCATTGAAGAGTGTAGAAGAGGATGAATCCTTGAACATTGCCATTCCAGCTGAAGCTTGAAGAGCAACAAGAGCAAGTGGATACTTGAAGACCCCTGAAGACGAAGTAAAGACTGAAGGATGAAGTTGACACTTCTAAGTGGTTGAGATTGATTTTGAAAAGCTGAAGCTTGAAGAACAAAGGAAGTTGATACTTACTTTGATACCTGGAGATCCTGAAGGAGCCAAGTTGGTACTTATGATTGATAGTGAAGCCTGAAGGTGGAGCTGATCAAGGAGCTGAAGCTCAGAGAAGATAAGTTGAAACTTATGTTGAAGGGTTGAAACCTGGAAAAGCAAATTGAGGTTTGTCAAGAGTGATTGAAGTCTGAAGACTGAGTTGCTGTTGGAAGAGCTGAAGCTTGGAGTTGAGAGAGGAGTTGCTTGCTTTTCTTTTTCTTTTTTCTGTATTGATGTGTTTTGTTTGACTTGTTTGATGCATTAGAATAAGTTCATATCTAGACTAGGTAGAATCTAGGAGCATGATTGCACTAGAGGTTGAGTTGCTCCCTCTGCTTGTATTGTTACTGTGTTGCTTTGCTTGCGGGTATTCGGTAGAGCCCAGCTCCCTTGCCCATGTGATTTGTTTGCCTGATGGCATTTTATTTCATTTTATCTGTATGACTGCAGTTTACTGTTCTTGCTTGATAGCATGTTGTTTCATTTCAGTATGATTACTGTTATCCATTCTGGCTTGAGGTTGAGATGAGCTTGTGGAGGCTGAAGCCCCACACACATTTCCTCCCTCACTTGCATTGCATGCATTTTACTGTTTAAGCTGATGCTTTATCTGTTTATGTGTATCATTGACATGATCCCTTAGGACTCTCATTTCCTTTGATAAGGAATTGATGATAGAACTGTAGGTTGAAACCTATGCATGACAACTTCTAGGAGTTCCCTGTTCAAACCTCAACCATAGGATGAATCCATGGCATGACAACAGTAGGACTTGATAGTCTCCCTCCTAGTTGGGCCTGTTCTCTTCTCATCTCAAAACAGTTTAAGATACAGTAATCATGAATGATTTCTTTCGTACGTTACGAGCCTTAAGCTATCTGAGAAAGGATTGTGGGAGAGTTTCTTTTCCACAGTCTGGATGTTTAGTATGGTACCCTTTGGGTGACATGCGACGCATTCACTCTCAGGTTATAGTCTCTAGTGTGATTGAAATCGCAAACACAATAAAAAAACACTTCTTTCGTAAAAGACAGGAAATAAACCGTAGTTTCCCGAACTACGTGAGCTCTGATCTCTCATGCCTGTTGAGAGTACGTAGGCACAAGATGGCGATGTCTTGGCGAGCTACCTTCCCCCATAACCCGTCGTAGGCCGAACTACGTTGACTCTGATTTCTCGTTCTCTGATGAGAATACGTAGGCATAAAGCGCGACGCTTTGCCGAGTCATTTTTTCTTTTCTTTTTAAGCCAGCCTTGATAGGTAGATAGAATAAAACCAACCCGTCCAAGTAAACACAACAAGCGAGGATCCCGTCGAGTACGACGGACGTGAGGGGTGCTAATACCTTCCCCTTGCGTAACCGACTCCCGAATCCAGACAACGGTTGCGATGACCTTGTCTTACCCTTTTTCGTTAGGTTTTTCCGATCGTTTCCTTTCCCGCTCTGAGGGATAAATAACGAAAGGTGGCGACTCTTCTGTTGTGCCAGAACCTTATTTTCGCGCAAGCGACAGCTGGCGACTCTGCTGGGGACTTCAATGGTTCCCTACGAGAGTCAATCCTAACGCTTGTATGTTTACCTGCTGGGTTGCGTTTATTTATCGCATTTTACTTCTCGCACTTTATTTCCCGCATTTTATATTCAGTATAATATGATTATCTGTGCTGTTGTGGGATGGGAGTTCTGATGAGTGAGAAGCCAGACCCAGGCTTGAGTGCACTGTAGACTTAGAGTGGAAATTAGTGGGCGCGTGCTTGCTTTGCAGGCACTAGTGTCTCATGAAATCCACGCTCAGACGAGGTTCATCCGGTTGGCTTCACTTTCAACCCTTTGGGTTGAGACGGTTGCTGGTTTGGTGGATTGTCGACTCTGGGGACCGATCATTTGTGATTCAGCTAAGTGAGGCCGCTTCATGAGCTGGTGATGCCACACCTTCTGGGTATCGTATCACCCCTCTTGAAAGTCTGTGACGCTGATGAACGCATAGGATGATGTACCTTGAGTCAGTTTAGGTCCATATCTGTGAGCAGGGTTGGGTTTATTGCAGGAAACCGTAACCTTCAGACTACCTGGTTTTCTTGACAGTGGATCAGTTTTGTTGGTACCAGGGTTTCTCAGTTGCAGATATGTCGGTTCTTGATAGAGCAGATTTGATCAGAGGATCTTATCATCAGGTGTATGTCTGTTCTTGATAGAGCAGGTTTTGATCAGGGGATCTTATCATCAGATGTATGTCTGTTCTTGATAGAGCAGAGTTTTCATCATCAGTTGTTTGTTCTTGATAGAGCAGATTTGGGGTCTGAAGATCTCATCAGCAGATGTTGTTTGTTCTTGATAGAGCAGATTTTTGAGTGGGGTCTGAAGATCTCATCAGTAGATGTTGTTTGTTCTTGATAGAGCAGATTTTTGAGTGGGGTCTGAAGATCTCATCAGCAGTTGTATGTTTGTTCTTGATAGAGCAGATTTTTGACTGAGGTCTGAAGACCTCATCAGCAGATATTTCTTGATCCTACATCAGAGGTCCTTATTATCAGACATTTGTTCTTGACAGAGCAGAGTTATGGTCCTGTGTATATGGCCCTATCAGATGGTTGTTCTTGACAGATCAGATCTGTGGTCCTACACCGGGGTTTTCTTCTTAGCAGCGGTTGTTCTTGATAGAGCAAGATTATGGTTTTGTCGATACAGAATCTCCACAGCACCAGTTACCTGGACCTCTTATTTCATGATTGCATTTTGCATTAGTTTGCATTTTCATTTGCATTTCATTAACGTGTGTCTGTGTTACAGGTACCGTTTTCCCCGATCCAGGATTTCTTGCCTCCTATTGTATTGTTATGGGCTCTCTGAGGAAGACCGTGGCTTACGAGTTCCCTACCCCCGATGTGGTTAAGTTGACTGGTTTGATAGCTCTAGCAGATGATTCTGTGAGGGATGAGTTCAGAAAATCTTATGGCAGGTTGCTCAGTTTGGTTTGCAAACCTTCTGCATTTGAGGTGAATGGGTTGCACGCTCTGCTGCAGTTCTACGACCCTCCGCTGAGATGTTTCACTTTCCAGGACTTCGTTCTCGCACCTACGCTGGAAGAGTATGCTGATTTGCTAGGTGTGCCTATCAAGAGGTAGATGCCTTTTGTTCACATGGATGGTGAGCCGGATCTGGCTGGTTTAGCTCCTTCACTTCACATGGACGCCTCCGAGTTAGTATTGACTAGTTGGAACAAGGTTCCTGGGTTCTCCTTGCAGTTTCTGGTGGGTAAGGCTCAGCAGTGTGCCAAGGACGAATGTTGGGGCGCGTTCAATGCCATCCTCGCTTTATGCATATATGGCATTATTCTATTCCCTAATATGCCCGATTTTGTAGACTTTGATGCGTTTCACATCTTTGCTTCGGGGAATCCAGTCCCTACCTTGATCGGAGATGTCTATCACTCAGTCTACTACAAAAATGAGAACAGGAGGGGGAAGAATGTCTCATGCTGCGTACCCTTGCAGTACAAATGGCTTGAAAGTCATCTGCCCAAAAGGGGTCCTTTTGTCTTGTCTGCAGCCACAACTGAGTGGCCTGAGCGTCTGATGAGTTTATCTGCAGAGGATATTGACTGGTTCGACAAAGATAGGTTGGGTACTGAGGTGATCTTCAGTTGCAGCGGGTTTCCAAACGTGCCTCTGATAGGTAGGAAGGGCTGCTTAAACTACAATCCGTCGTTGCTGGTTCGACAGTTCGTGTATGCTTTGAGAACTCCGCCGAAGGATGAAGAGGTACAGGAATCTCTGTACCTCACTGGTATTCTAGAGGGGGATCTGCTGTCCAGGCTTCAGCGCGCGTGGAATGGTATCAGTAAGCGAGGAAAGCCATTGCTGGGAAAAAGCAATAATCAAGCCTACCTTCCGTATTTGACTTGGCTCAGAGCCAGAGTAAATGCTATAGGGATGTCGTTCCCTCATGCCAAGCCAGAAAGTCCTCCAATGGTCGAAGAGCCTACTACTGTGCCCATTCAGCAGCATAATCAGGTATTAGCTGAGCAAGATGAATTGAAGCGAGCGAACAAAGAACTGGAGAAGGAATTAGCTCAGCTCCGAAGCGAGAGGAACGAGGTCGTCCACTCTTTCAAAAGGCAGACAGAGCTGGTGAACCAGCTGGGTACGGACCCGACTAAGCAGATAGCCGAGCGTGAACGCATGGGTCGAGACTTCAAAGCTGTCAACGACGTACTGGCTACGAAGAAGCAGCACTTGGACGAGGCATATCAGAGGATATTCAAGTTCAACCAGCACTGGAAGGCTTCCCTGGCCACCAGGAAAGAGCGGGAGGATAAGATGATGCTACAGATCTCCAAGCTGGAAGCCCAGGTGAAGGACAGCAAAAAGAGGTTTGATGAAGAAACCGCCCGCAGATATGCCGCCGAAGGCCAGCTCAACAAAGCTCTTGCTAACCTGAAGCAGGGCAAGCTGACGTTTGAGTCCAAAAAGCGGAAGTTAGAAGATTGCTTCGGCGAAGGAGCATGGGAAGGTTCGGTTGAAGGACTTCAGTATACCATTGTGCAAAGGGAGTTACTCGTCGAGGGGTTGCTCACTCTGCCGGATCATCCTGAGACGAAGGAGTTGTTAGAAGAGTATCGCGCCCGTGGCCGTACTTGACTAGTTGTATTCCTTTTGTTTTGATCTTTGTTGTATGCTGACCATCACCAGGCTTGTTGGCTGAGGTCACGCTGTCGATTCATCTTCTACTCGCTGATGTTATGTACTGCCTTGATAGGCTTTCTTTATATATGAGATTGATGTTTCCATGATTGGGCTCAGACTTCTTCTTCTTATTATTATCAGCACTGGCACTCAGGCACTAGGATCGGGGGAAATCTCCCAAACACACAGACACACGCATGCATTTGCATGGCGAGCATTTTGTTGTTTTTCCTAACCCTTTAGTGTTTACAGGTTTTTCAGGTTCACAGGTCCCAGGCTGTTTCCGGTGGTTCCAGGATTGATCAGAGACTAATTCACCGTTATCCAACTAGAGCTAATCAGACAAGGATCATGGACCAAGTGCAAACAGATGTTCAGGAGCTCCGCGAGAGGATGGATCGCTTTATGGAACTTATGCAAGTGGTCGCCAATGGCCAGAACCAGCTCAGGACTTTGGTTCAGCCTTTGATCTCCAGGGTTGATAGCAACGGCATACTCCACGGTGGGACCGTGCCTACTCCTCCACCAGTTGATACTCCACAGAATGGTGTCCCCGTGGTCGGGGGCAACGGCAGTGCTTATGGCAACGTGATGGCCAATATCGGACTCAATACGACGGGCGTCGGTAATGGGAGTCTGGGAGCTAATGTCAACATCGGGCCGGGCAACGGCAATGCAGGCGTCGGGAATCTGTTGGTGCCTCAGCCATGGCTTGAGGATCATCAGGATGATGTGTTCTCTCAAAGAGGTGCTGAAGGGGATCTAAATGCTGAAGCGCGGCTCAGATTCAAAGCACTTGAAGATTAAATGAGAGATATTGAGAATCAGAATACTTTGGGCGTTGATATGTCCAAGCTGGGGTTAATTGTTGATTTCAAGGTACCTCCTAAGTTCAGGGTACCTAACTTTGAGAAATATAAGGGCACCACTTGCCCTCGTGTCCACCTTAGATCGTACTACAGGAAGATGTATGCCTATTCCGAAGACGAGAAGTTGCTGATGCACTTCTTCCAAGACAGTCTTTCTGGGCCATCCTTCGAGTGGTACATGGGCCTGGAGCCCACTAGCGTGCGCACATGGAAGGACCTTGCTGAAGCGTTTGTCCATCATTACTAGTACCACAGCGACTTGGTCCCGAACCGAGTCCAGCTCCAGAACCTATCGCAGAGGAATAATGAAGGATTTAAGGAGTACGCCCAGCGGTGGCGTGAGTTGGCAGCCCGGGTTCGGACGCCAATGGTTGAACATGAGCTCGTGCAGATGTTTGTTGCCACCCTCCCAGGGGTTTACTATGAAAAGTTAGTCAGCGGTATGTCTAGGACGTTCTCAGCTCTCATTATCATGGGCGAGCACGTCGAGAATGGAATCAAGATCGGGAAAATTCAAGGTGAGTCATCCTCAGCTGGAGGAGGTGGAAAGAAACCTTATGCTGGTAAAAGGCGAGAAGGAGATGCGAGCGCTGTGACCAACGCTCGAAGGAAGGGCAAAGGCCCTCAGCAGCAGATAGCCAGTATAAATATCCCAACAGCTCCACAGTAGCAGCAGCCACAGCAGCAGCAACCGAATCAACGGGGATATAGAAAGTACCAGAATCGGGCATTCCTGGCAAACCGTCACTTCGAGGCACCGCCCATGTCGTACGCGCAACTCTTGCAGACTTTGCTTCAGCTTCAGTTGGTTTAGAAGAGGATGATGACTCCCTTGACAGGGGCACCTCCACCAGGGTACGATGCAAATGCCACTTGCGATTTCCACTCAGGGGCACCTGGCCACACAATCGAGAACTGCAAAGCCTTTAAGCACAAGGTGCAGGACCTGGTAGACGCCAAGATTATCAACTTATCCGATAATGTGCCCAATGTCACGAAGAATCCTATGCCAAATCATAGGGGAGGCGGAGTGAACGCCATTATCGAAGAAGAGAGTGCAGATTTGTTGACTGATGTCAGAGATTTAAAGACACCGCTTAGTTTCGTCAAAGCTAAGTTGTTGAAAAGAGGGTTCTTTCCAGGATGCGGAGAACTATGCATGGACAGTGCTACACATTCTGATGGATGTGAGCAGTTGGTAGAAGGAATTCAAAGTCTGATGGCTGAGGGGATTCTGCAGTTCAACCGGAGGGCTGAAAGTGTATCAGGAGAGGTAGTGTTGAAGCAGGCCGATGAAGTCGCCACCATCATCATTCCTCGCCAGCCAATAACCATTTCTGCACCCAGACCGCCTACTATTACTATTACCAAAGCTGGGTCGATACCATTCGAGAGCACTAACGCCGTTCCGTGGCATTATGGGGCTGAAGTCTATTGCAACGGTCAAAGGTTGGAGTTAGAGCCGTACGGGTCGACTGTGGAGAATCTCGCAGGAATCAGTGGTATTACTCGTAGCGGAAGAGTGTTTGCGCCGCCGGAGGTCGTGGCAGAGAAAGCGGTCAGAGCTGATGCGGCCGATAAGGGTAAAAGCAAAGTCGTCGAAGAAGTCCCGTGTGGGGTAGAGAAAGATTTGCTTGTTAAAGATGCCGAGGAGTTTATGCGGTTGATCAAGAAGAGCAACTACAAGATTGTAGACCATCTCCATCAAACGCCCTCGAAGATTTCTATTCTCAACCTGTTGCTGTGTTCTGAAGCACACCGCAACGCGCTACTGAAGGTATTGAACGCTGCCTACGTACCGCAAGAGATATCGGTGAATCAGCTAGAAGAGGTGGTAGCCCATGTTAATGTTGGCAATGGGCTAGGTTTCACAGACTTAGAGCTGACGCCAAAAGGGAGGAATCACAACAGCGCCGTGCACATCTCGATAGAGTGCAGGGGCACAATCATGTCGCACGTGTTGGTGGACACAGGTTCGTCACTGAATGTTCTTCCGAAGAAGGCATTAATGAAGTTGGACACTCGCGGATTGCTCTGCACACCCAGTGATCTGGTGGTGAAGGCGTTCGACGGAACTAAACGCCACGTTTTCGGGGAGGTGACCCTGCCGATCCAAGTTGGCCCAAAAACGTTCGACGCGGTCTTTTATATCATGGACATCATGCCTGCCTACAGTTGTCTCTTAGCCTGGCCGTGGATCCATGCTGCTGGTGTCGTGACCTCCACGTTGCATCAAAAGCTCAAATATGCTGTCGGAGGAAGCATAGTAACCGTGTGCGGTGAGGAGGACATAATGGTGAGCCATTTGTCATCCTTTAAGTATGTTGAAATGGATGGCGAAATCCATGAAACTCTTTGCCAAGCGTTCGAGGCTGTCAAAGTGAAAGATGTAGCTCCTGTAGTTGCAGAAAAGCCAGAGATGAATCTCTCCTCATTCAAAGAAGCTCGGGCCGTCGTCCAAGCTGGATCTACCCCAGGCTGGGGGCATATTTTGGAGATACCGAACAAGCAGGATAAGTTTGGGTTGGGGTATTCTCCTGGAGCTGAAGCTTCTTCTTCTTCGTCTAGCAGCGCGTCACGGCGTAAGGGGCCGATCCTATTTACCAGTGGCGGTGTAATCTTCGAAAGCATCAACGCGGCGTCTAAAGACAGCGGGGATAGCGATTGTGATCTCGACTCTTGGATTCATCCAAGCAAGCCGGGCGAGGGCCTCAACAATTGGACCATCAAGAATATCATCCAGCTGACAAGTGAAGAGTAATGATTTACTTTTTTCAATCATTGTACAACCCTATGTCCTACCCGGGGCATAGCGGTTTTATTGTCAGGGCCTTGTTGGATTATGTACATGCATTTTGTTAATAAATCAAAGGCGTTTTCTTCGTATTCAAATATTGTGATCTCTGTTATTCCTGTTTTACATTTGTTTTGAAAAACAGCAAAATGGCAATGGGGTTTGTGCTAACCTGCATATTCTTGTTTTAAACTTAACCCTTGTTATTGCAGGATCCACATAACAGATGACATCGACTCTGGACCTTCTACGGCTCACTTCGACTTCGATTGCCATATCTATCAAGTCGAAGAAGAGATTGATGAGGACGAAGACCTTCCTCAAAGAGTTGGCCCGCTTGTTGAAACAAGAGGAAAAGATTATTCTGCCTCATGAAGAGGAGATTGAGATCGTGAACCTGGGTTCTGAAGAGCTCGTCAGAAATGTCAGGATAGGGGCCGCGTTGCAGAGTGATGTCAAGCAGAGATTGGTCGAGATGCTTCGAGAATATAGTGACGTCTTTGCTTGGTCATACGAAAATATGCCCGGACTTGACACGGACATCGTGGTCCACCACTTGCTGCTGCGAGAAGATTTCCCTCCCGTTAAGCAGAAGCTTAGGAGGACGAGACCGGATATGGCCGTTAAGATCAAAGAAGAAGTGCAGAAACAGCTTGATACTGGCTTCTTAGCGTTCACCACTTACCCTCCGTGGGTCGCCAACATAGTGCCTGTACCGAAGAAGGACGGTAAGGTACGCATGTGCGTCGATTATCGGGATTTGAATAGGGCGAGCCCTAAAGATGATTTCCCGTTGCCTCATATCGATGTGTTGGTCGACAACACAGCCCAATTCTCCGTGTTTTCGTTCATGGATGGCTTCTTCGGTTACAATCAGATCAGGATGGCGCCGGAGGACATGGAGAAAACGACATTTATCACCCCCTGGGGGACGTTTTGCTATAAGGTAATACCCTTCGGTCTGAAGAACGCAGGGGCCACTTACCAGCGAGCAATGGTAACTTTGTTTCATGATATTATTCATCATGAGATCGAGGTCTATGTTGATGACATGATTGCAAAGTCCCAAACGGAGGAAGAGTATCTGGTCAACTTATTGAAGCTTTTTGAGAGGCTTAGGAAGTTCAGGTTGAGGCTGAATCCTAACAAATGAACTTTCGGAGTGCGGTCCGGAAAGTTACTGGGGTTTATCGTGAGTGAACGAGGCATCGAGGTCGATCCTGCGAAAATAAAAGCCATTCAAGAAATGCCAGCGCGGAAAACAGAAAAAGAAGTTTGTGGTTTCTTGGGCAGAATAAATTACATTGTGAGGTTTATCTCTCAGCTCACGGCCACCTGTGAACCGATGTTCAAGCTTTTAAAGAAAGATCAGGCAATTACTTGGAATGAGGATTGCCAGAAGGCATTCGACAAGATAAAGCAGTATCTTCAAGAACCTCCAATCTTGATACCCCCAGTGGCTGGACGGCCATTAATCATGTACTTGACAGTTCTTGAGAATAGTATGGGGTGTGTTCTCGGTCAGCACGACGAGACGGGCAGAAAGGAGCATGCCATTTACTACTTGAGTAAAAAGTTCACAGATTGTGAATCTCGTTACTCGATGCTGGAGAAGACGTGTTGTGCACTAGCCTGGGCTGCCAAACGTTTACGACAGTGCATGCTCAACCACACCACTATGCTAATTTCGAAGATGGATCCGATCAAGTACGTCTTCGAGAAGCAGGCTCTTTCGGGCAGGATTTCCAGATGGCAAATGGTGCTAACGGAATATGATATTCAGTACGTGTCCCAGAAGGCCATCAAGGGAAGCGTATTGTCTGATTACCTTGCCGAACAGCCGATCGAGGATTACCAGCCGATGAAATTTGAATTCCCTGACGAGGATATTATGTTTCTCAAAGCGAAGGATTGCGATGAGCCGTTGCCCGACGAGGGGCCAGATAGGAAATCCCAGTGGAAATTGATATTCGATGGGGTGGTTAATTCCTACGGAAGTGGCATCGGGGCTATCATCACGACCCCCCACGGATCCCACATCCCGTTTACTGCGAGACTGACGTTTCCAGTTACCAATAATGAGGCGGAGTATGAAGCATGCATCATGGGTCTAGAAGAGGCAATTGATTTGAGAATCATGAATCTAGACGTATATGGTGACTCAGAGCTTGTGATCAACCAAATTAAAGGGGAGTGGGAGACTCGTCAATCGAATTTGGTGCCGTACCTGAATTATGCCAGAAGGCTGCATCCGTTCTTTGATCGAGTGGAACTCCATCATGTGCCCAGGGCTGAAAATCAGATGGCTGATGCCTTAGCCACGTTGACTTCAATGTATAAAGTCAATTTTTGGAATGAGGCTCCAAGAATTGTACTATCGCGTCTTGATAGACCGGCATTTGTCTTTGCAATCGAGGAAGCCGCTGACGGCAAGCCATGGTTCCATGACATCCAGACTTTCCTTATGACTAAGAAGTATCCTGCGGGTGCGTCAACCCAGGATAAGAAGACTCTGAGGAGGCTGTCTGGAAATTTTTATCTCAATCCTGATGGAGTGTTGTATAAGAGAAACCACGATCTCGTGCTACTCAGATGTGTAGATGAGAAAGAGGCGAGTATGCTCATGGAAGAAGTCCATGAAGGCACCTTTGGTACGCATGCCGGCGGGCATGCTATGACGAGAAAGATCCTGAGAGCATGATACTACTGGCTGACAATGGAGTCGGATTGCTTCAGATTCGCGAAGAGATGTCATAAATGCCAGCTTTATGCTGATAAAGTTCATGTGCCGCCGTGCCCGTTGAATGTCATGTCCTCCCCGTGGCCGTTCTCCATGTGGGGCATCGACATGATAGGCAAGATCGAGCCCACTGCATCTAACGGTCATCGCTTCATTCTGGTAGCTATCGACTACTTCACCAAGTGGGTGGAGGCAGCCTCATACGCTAATATGACCAAGCAGGTGGTGGCTAAATTCATAAAGAGGGACATCATCTGTCGCTACGGAATTCCCGAGCGGATCATTACTGATAATGGTTTGAACCTAAATAACCAGATGATGAAGGAGCTGTGTCAGAGTTTCAAGATTGAACACCACAACTCATCTCCTTACCGGCCGAAGATGAATGGCGCCGTTGAAGTAGCCAACAAGAACATAAAGAAGATTGTTCAGAAGATGGTTGTGACATACAAAGATTGGCACGAGATGCTGTTGTTTGCACTGCACAGTTATCGTACGACGGTACGTACGTAGACCGGGGCAACTCCTTTCTCCTTGGTGTACGGTATGGAAGTTGTCCTACCATTAGAAGTGGAGATCCCTTCTTTGCGAGTTTTGGTTGATGTGAAACTCGACGAGGCAGAATAGATTACGAATCGACTGAACCAACTCAGCCTGATGGACGAGAAGAGGTTAGCATCGATTGCGTTTGGTCGTCTGTACCAAAGCTGAATGAAGAAAACTTATGATAAGAAGGTGCGTCCTAGAAGCTTTCAGACGGGTGATCTCGTCCTGAAGAAGATTCTTCCTCCACACTCCGATCACCGGGGCAAGTGGACTCCAAATTACGAAGGTCCGTATGTCGTCAGCAAGGTCTTCTTGGGAGGAGCTTTGTTGTTATCCACGATGGATGGTGAAGATTTTGCATCCTCGGTGAACGCGGACGCAGTTAAAAAATACTTTGCTTGAAAGCGACCCGCTGGACAAAAAAGGAGAGTCCAGGCAAAAAAGGGGCATCCCGGCGAACCAAAAACAGAATAAAAGGTTCGGGCAAAAATTAGGGATATAAATTGAAAAAAGGTACACCCGCGAAGTCGAAAACCTACACTGGACGGCTTCGGCAAAAAAGGGTATCCTGGTGAACTGAAAACCCGCAAAGGGCGGTTCACGCAAAAGTTAGGGATTTGAAAAAGCAAATGACTGCGTTCCGCGTGTGGACTTTCATTGTTTAGTGGTTTGGAGGACCTGAGGGCCGTTCATCTGAATCAATCTCTTCCGAAGCTGAAGCATCGGAGAAGTAACGAAGTCGAGTAGGTCATAGAGGGATCAACTCATGGTGTTCGTCTACGCCTCGTTGCCGACATTTGTATATACTGATGTATATTTATGTTTTATTTTTGCGCGGCTTCCTCATTCCAGGAGCTTGCATCTGTTGTAAAACATTTTTTTACCCATTCAGGGGTTCGTTGTCAATAAAATGCATATTATTCAGCAATTATGTTTGCCTGTTTAGCATTTATCTATTTTTTTTGCGAAAAAGAACGCCGATGTTTTTGATAAAATACGCATACATAAACTTACTGGCCTAGGCCACTGATTGTTGAAACAATTAAATACTTGAACATTGTCACGAGATAATAACCTTGATAGGTCCCTTTGAGAAGGGTATCTTGTCTGTTTGTTTGTGTTGTTACAGGTGTAGCATATTCCAGACAGCGCGCCGTGCGTATCCCTGAAGCATGATGATTCCTCTTTCTCCAGCAGAGTTCAGTAGCCTCTCCCCGTAGAGTCTGAACGCGAGATCGTGAGCATTGATATGTCTCCCCAGGCAGAGATGATTCTCTCCCCAATCAGATGTATCCTGAAGGAATGTCACCTCCTCAGCTGAGTCAAGCGCTGAAGCGCGTGTTCACTCCCTCAGCACCAGGTCACAAGTGCAGGTTTCGTAGGAAACTATTCGTACGCCGAGGTATGCAGCAACTGATGGTGCCAGACTGAAGTCTCCAGCGGAATTGAAATTCCCCACCAGAGTCGTACTCTCCCCCGAAGTCGGATGATTCCTTCTTCCCCAACGGAATTGAGATTCCCCCGCAGAGTCGTACTCTCTCCGGTGAAGTAGAATGATTTATCCTTCCTCAACCGAGTTTGCAGATACCCAAGAGAGTCGAATCCTCGGAAGCTGCTCAAGCCATGATTGGTTTTCCCCAGTGGAGTGTTCATCAACTGAAGTTGTTTCCCCATATAGTCGTTATCTCCAGGGAAGTAGCCGAGAAGGCCACGCAGTTTATTCCCGCGATTGACATCGCTTTCCCTCAGCAGGTTCAGGTTCTCGTAGAGCTTCGTGCCCCTGCAGCAATCAACTGAAGTTGTTTCCCCCGCAGCAGTCAACTGAAGTTGTGTCCCCGGCGGAGTCCAATTGATATTGGCGGGACCATGTTCTCCTCAGCAGGATGATTCCTCTATCTGAGTAGTGTTTTCTCCTTGACAGGAGAATTCCCCCCGACATTTATTTTGCTGACGGGATCGCATCATTGTGCATGATTGCATAGCATTTATCATAAACGCATAGCATTTCCACCGTGTGGAGCATTATGCCATTGCCGAAGCATATGCATAATAAACATGATCTGGGTTGTTACCGCTCTTGTTTTGCAGGTGTTCCGCCACAGAATTGATTGCTCAGGATGATTCCTGACATTTTCCCCAACGGAGTCGCTTGCTCAAGATGATCCTTGAGATCCCCAGCGAAGTCTTCGGTTCAAGATGATTCTTGAATTCCCCAGCAGGGTCGTTTTCTTAAGATGATTCTTAAGACCCCAGTGCAGTCTCCAGAGTTGGTTGCTCAAGCTAATGCTAAGAGTCCCCAGTAAAGGTTGCCCAGGATGATTCCTGAAATCCCCAACAGAGTGTTCGCCCAGGATGACTCCTGAAAGCTCCAGCGTGGTTATCGGTTCAAGATGATTCTTGAAGGTCCCCGACGGAGTTACTTGTCCAAGATGATTCTTGAAGTCCTCAGCGGAGTTGATTTATTCAGAATGATTTCTGGACCCCCGGAGCGGAGTTACTTGATAGTTCTCCAGAATCCCCAGCGGCGAAGCGTCCTCCCTAGCAGGTTTCTAACGGTGAAGTTGAAATCTCCCTTGAAGACTCCATGATTGAAGTATGACCGTGTTAATGAAGCAGTTCTCACAGCTGATGCGGAGTGCCTGATGGCAGAGGTTTAGATGTTCCCAGTTGGCTCATGATTGACCAAGAATTCTATTCCCGACTTGCTGATGAAGTCTGGCTGATGCCCGACAATTTCTTTGAATGCCTGATGGCATGATCAACCTGATGGTTGAAGTCCGGCTGATGCCCGACAATTTCTTTGAATGCCTGATGGCATGATCAACCTGATGGTTGAAGTCCGGCTGATGCCCGACAATTTCTTTGAATGCCTGATGGCATGATCAACCTGATGGTTGAAGTCCGGCTGATGCCCGACAATTTCTTTGAATGCCTGATGGCATGATCAACCTGATGGTTGAAGTCCAGCTGATGCCCGACAATGGTCGTTGAATGCCTGATGGCATGATCGACTATGTATTACCGGTTACCGTGTGACCAATTCCCCAATGAAGTTTCTTCACCCTGACGGCGAGGTCAAATTCCTTAGTTCTCCAGCGGCGATGTTGGATGTTCGTTTTTGACTGCGAGGTCAGATTATTTTGAGTTCTCCAGCGGTGATGTTGGATGTTTGTTTTGACGGCGAAGTCAGATTATGTTGAGTACTTGACAGCGATGTCGGGTGTTTCCCAGAGTTATAGTGGGCTGGCGGTGATGTCAGATAGGTTAGTTCCCCAGCGGCGATGTTGGGTATTTTGGTTGTCCGACGGGGATGTCAGATTCTTTAGTTCTCCAGCGGCGATGTTGGGTATTTTGGTTGTTCGACGGCGATGTCAGTTTTCCAGCGGCGATGTTGGGTATTTTGTTTGTTCGACGGCGATGTCAGATTCTTTAGTTTTCCAGCGGCGATGTTGGGTATTTTGGTTGTCCGACGGCGATGCCAGTTTTCCAGCGGCGATGTTGGGTATTTTGGTTGTTCGACGACGATGTCAGATTCTTTAGTTTTCCAGCGGCGATGTTGGGTGTTTTGGTTGTCCGACGGTGAGGTCAGGTGTCTGATGACAATGTCAGAAGAATTTAATGTGGATAACTGACGACAAGGTTCAGATCAGTATGTCTCTAGCTAGTTGCCGTGCAACTATTATTTTGGTTTTTCGAAGATTTGTTCCCACCAGAGTACCATGTGCTTATGCAGTTGGCAAATTTCCGGGTTTATTGGTATTCAACCATCTCGCACCTTGATTGGCTGAGAGCCGTTCGCCTCACCCAGTCAGGTTCAAGCCGTTTGAATAGGGGCAGCTGTTGCACCCCAAAATTTGACCAACATTTATTTACCAAGTTTGTGGCTTATTGTATTCATCATCTGCATCTCATTGATATGTGGGCAGTAGATCAAGAGGTAGGATTACCTAGCAAGAGTTATATGAGGCTATGAAGAAAGTCAAGAAGTTTGTTCAAGTGTTCAAAGGTTGATACCTTTGTCAGAGAACTCAAGAGATCCTCAGAGGAATTGGTTGAAACCAAGGTTGTGTGTCACATAACTTGAGAGTTGTGGGAGCTCCTCAGATGATTCTGAGACTATGAGAATGGACTTGAAGCTTTGAGAAAGCTTATGAGATGTCTTGAAAGCCATCATGAAGCCTAGAGAGGTCATTGTACAAGAACTCAGAAGATTCAGCCATGAGTGGTGGAATTAGGGTTTGACTGGGTCAACCCTAGGTCAACTGATGATTTGGAGAGGGTTGAGACCTAATCCAAGAGCCATATGATCATGGAATGATGCATTTAAGTGCTATAAGGATGATTCCTAGACCAACTCATCATGATTGAGTAGTTTGAGAAGTTTTAAGCTAGGGTTTCTAAGGATGGACAATGTAAAATCCCCTAGTTTGATCCCTATCTTCAAGGCAGTTTAGCTCAAGATGTGATTGTCATATCATCTTCCCCCCAACATGAATGTTGTAGATATTGTCCTTAGATTTAATTTGAGTACTAGAAGTACTTGATAGGATTTGTAGAACTCAAGTTATGACTTTGACAAATTACAGGTCATCTGAGGTATGTGAATCTGGGTCCTTGAAAGTCACCCAACTTGCATCCAAACTTTGCCCTAGTAGGATGATTCCTATGGATTCTTGGTCAACATGAATGTTGTAGAGAATCTTCTTAGCTTTCTATAGAGTACTAGAAGTCATTGATAGGATTTGTAGAACTCAACTTATGGCTTTGACAAGTTAAGGGCATTTTGGTCATTTGGAGGTTATAGGTCATTTCAAGCATAAGGCCATATCTCCTATTTCCAAGCTTCAAATGGAAAAATCTTCAACATAAAACATGCTTAGAATGATGTTTTAAGGCTAGTAGGGAGGTCATTAGATGTTGAAAAGGCTTGTATAAAAGAGTGATGAAAATGGCCTAAAATGGAGGCATAAGTTAATTAAGGTGAAATTGAAAATTGGAAATCACAATTTATAAATCCAAACCATGTCATATAATAGGTCATTTTGACTCCAAATGACATTCTAAGAACAATGGTTCAGCCACAATTTTGATTTGGGGCTTAGATCTTAGGGCTGCTTTGGAAATGGCTTACTTGCATATTAAGGTACCAAAGCAAAACTCAACAAAACTCAATAAGCAAGTTGGTTATGCATTGTAACTCATCATAAATATCATATGGGGAGAATTTCAAGTCAGAATCAAAGGTTACAAGGACCATGGCATGAGATAGCACATAAGGAGAATTGAAATCAAAATGTCATGACATGAGAAGTTCAAATACTCATTGGATGATCCTAGAGGGTTCTAGATGATTCTAAACCACTCTATATAACATGTATGACTTGCTCAGATGCAAGGTTGGTGAGAATTGGTGCAGAGAAGAGAGAGTGAGATCAAGAATCTTCCATTGCAAGTCAAGTTCCATTTCTTCATTCTTCTTCATTTCCATTCATTCTTTCCACACAAACACATTCTATACATCATAGTGAAGGTGTGCAGATCAAATTGAGGGAAATTCCATTGATGAATCGTGCATGAGCTTTTGGATTTTCACCTCTGCAATTCAAGATCGGTTTCCTAGAATCAAGCAATTTCAACCATTCTTTTTGCATACAGAAGCTAGAAGACTACTCAGTGAAGGAATTGGGAAAGATTGAAGGCCTGAATTGAAGGATTTCTCCATCTGTTCACTCAATTTTACCAGGTTTGTAACTTTCTCTCTACACTCTAATTTAAGTAGAATTAGATAGAATTAATAGGTTAGAATGGTTAGGGATAACTAGGAGATCATTTCTGGAATGTTTGAAGAGAATTGGTGATGGTTTTGTTGTTGACAAGATTTCTGTTTGGACCAAGAAATCCCTGAATCTTGAGTGATAATCTTAGTTCTTTAGTGGAGGTTGATCAGTGATAGGAGGTGAACATTTTAGTGTAAGCAATTTCAAGAATCTTGAGTTTTGATGTTCAAGCATAATTTGAGGTTTGATTCGTGTTTGGAGTTTGAGTGAGATTCAACAAGATTTGAGATCATGATTAGATTCAGTGTGGAAAATGAAGCATGTTAGGGTTTTACATTTTGGATTTTGATGAGGTTTTGAGGGTATTCGAATGAGGAGAAAGGAGGAGTCGAAGCTCTGTTTCAATGGAGTTCTCCCTCCAGAAATTTGAAATTGGAGAAGACGACCATGAAACCGTTGGATCAGGCGTGGACCAGTTGACTGATTGAGGATCCAAAGGCCAGGATTTGATCTCGCGTGTGAAGGAAAAGTCTGAAGCATGAGGAAACACAGCGTTTCATTTAAGGGGATTTGGGCTGGATTGCTGACCACACCCCACACACGAGGCCCACTCCATTTTGAACTGAATTCCACTTCTATTTGCACCGTTCTTTTTATATTTTTCTTTTCATTTTCTAATTAATTTCTGATTAATGAATTGGGCTTAGCGCTTTGCTTTCTGAACCCCCCAGTCTGGGCCCAAGCGCATAATGAACTATGTTTTGTTACGTCCTGCACCCCAGCTTCCATGTTCTAATTTCATTTTCTTCCATTTTACTTTAATATTTGAAAATTCATATCAATTTGAAAATTAATGATTTTTTAATGGGGATTTTTGCTCCCATTTCATATGCATGTCTAGAAAATTATCACATAAAAATATTTTCCTTTCATGCATTTTTAATATTTTTTGTATATTTTCTACTTTTATTGCACTTTATTTCTTTTATGTTGATCCATGAATTTGTAGAATTTTGTTTCGGTAGTTCCCTTAGCATTTTTAGACCATTATTTTTAGGATAGTTAGATATAAGCTTTAGCTTCCCCCTGGATTTATTCCATAATTTTGTGATGAATTTTAGGATAGTTTTGATTAGATGACATTAGGTTATGTAGAATTAGGTCAAACTTCAACATAGGTCTATAATAACCTTAGAATTTTGGGTTTTTAGGACAAATTAGACTATGGGACATATAGGGCATTAAGGGTATGTATGTAGGATCCCTTAGAAATTATATTAGGATTTAATATAGTGGTATACTATTTTTAGATGATTTTTGTATTTGATGATTGTTTGTGTTGCCCTTGTGGGCTTGTATGGTTGTTTGCTTTGCTTTGTGGGTTTGGAGAGCTTGGTTTTGTTCTAAGGAGCATTGAGGAGCATAGTAGAAGACTTGAAGATGGATTGAGGAGCTTGGGAGCTTGATCTTTTTTGTGTTGTTTTGTTTTTAGGGTTAGGGATTAGGAAGAGTTTAGACCTAGTTAAATTCTTTCTTAAACATGGATGGTATCATTCACCTCCAGTCCTCCCTATGATTCAAAGTCCTTCCATGGCATACACCTCTCTCCTTTTGAGGGATAAGTGATGTACCTAGGAAGTAGAACTTTTGAGGGAACCATTCCTTTGATGCTGAACCCTTATAGGTCACCTTTGGTGGTCAATAAGCAGTTCAATATCCCTAGCTTATCCAATAAGTGATTTCCTCTGGTTTGATCATCTTGAGAGATGCTGAGCTTGAGCCTGAAGATGAAGACTTCATTGAAGAGTGTAGAAGAGGATGAATCCTTGAACATTGCCATTCCAGCTGAAGCTTGAAGAGCAACAAGAGCAAGTGGATACTTGAAGACCCCTGAAGATGAAGTAAAGACTGAAGGATGAAGTTGACACTTCTAAGTGGTTGAGATTGATTTTGAAAAGCTGAAGCTTGAAGAACAAAGGAAGTTGATACTTACTTTGATACCTGGAGATCCTGAAGGAGCCAAGTTGGTACTTATGGTTGATAGTGAATCCTGAAGGTGGAGCTGATCAAGGAGCTAAAGCTCAGAGAAGATAAGTTGAAACTTATGTTGAAGGGTTGAAACTTGGAAAAGCAAATTGAGGTTTGTCAAGAGTGATTGAAGTCTGAAGACTGAGTTGCTGTTGGAAGAGCTGAAGCTTGGAGTTGAGAGAGGAGTTGCTTGCTTTTCTTTTTCTTTTTTCTGTATTGATGTGTTTTGTTTGACTTGTTTGATGCATTAGAATAAGTTCATATCTAGACTAGGTAGAATCTAGGAACATGATTGCACTAGAGGTTGAGTTGCTCCCTCTGCTTGTATTGTTACTGTGTTGCTTTGCTTGCGGGTATTCGGTAGAGCCCAGCTCCCTTGCCCATGTGATTTGTTTGCCTGATGGCATTTTATTTCATTTTATCTGTATGACTGCAGTTTACTGTTCTTGCTTGATAGCATGTTGTTTCATTTCAGTATGATTACTGTTATCCATTCTGGCTTGAGGTTGAGATGAGCTTGTGGAGGCTTAAGCCCCACACACATTTCCTCCCTCACTTGCATTGCATGCATTTTACTGTTTAAGCTGATGCTTTATCTGTTTCTGTGTATCATTGACATGATCCCTTAGGACTCTCATTTCCTTTGATAAGGAATTGATGATAGAACTGTAGGTTGAAACCTATGCATGACAACTTCTAGGAGTTCCCTGTTCAAACCTCAACCATAGGATGAATCCATGGCATGACAACAGTAGGACTTGATAGTCTCCCTCCTAGTTTGGCCTGTTCTCTTCTCATCTCAAAACAGTTTAAGATACAGTAATCATGAATGATTTCTTTCGTACGTTACGAGCCTTAAGCTATCTGAGAAAGGATTGTGGGAGAGTTTCTTTTCCACAGTCTGGATGTTTAGTATGGTACCCTTTGGGTGACATGCGACGCATTCACTCTCAGGTTATAGTCTCTAGTGTGATTGAAATCGCAAACACAATAAAAAAAACACTTCTTTCGTAAAAGACAGGAAATAAACCGTAGTTTCCCGAACTACGTGAGCTCTGATCTCTCATGCCTGTTGAGAGTACATAGGCACAAGATGGCGATGTCTTGGCGAGCTACCTTCCCCCATAACCCGTCGTATGCCGAACTACGTTGACTCTGATTTCTCGTTCTCTGATGAGAATACGTAGGCATAAAGTGCGACGCTTTGCCGAGTCATTTTTTCTTTTCTTTTTAAGCCAGCCTTGATAGGTAGATAGAATAAAACCAACGCGTCCAAGTAAACACAACAAGCGAGGATCCCGTCAAGTACGACGGGCGTGAGGGGTGCTAATACCTTCCCCTTGCGTAACCGACTCCCGAATCCAGACAACGGTTGCGATGACCTTGTCTTACCCTTTTTCGTTAGGTTTTTCCGATCGTTTCCTTTCCCGCTCTGAGGGATAAATAACGAAAGGTGGCGACTCTTATGTTGTGCCGGCACCTTATTTTCGCGCAAGCGACAGTGAGGTCAGATGTTCTTCTCAACTTCGGGTTGAGCCGACCTTCAGGTTCGATGCCTGTTTGTTTAACAGATGCCTGGCGGCGAGATCGAATGTTCTTCTCAAGTTTTGGTTGAGACGGCCTTCGGGTTCGATGCTTGTTTCTTTAACATATGCTTGACGGCGAGGTCAGATGTTCCTCTCAACTTCGTGTTGAGCCGGCCTTCGGGTTCGATGCCCGTTTGTTTAATAAATGCCTGGCAGCGAGATCAGATGTTGCTCTCAACTTCGTGTTGAGCGGGACTTCAGGTTCGATGCCTGTTTGTTTAACAGATGCTTGACAGCGAGGTCATATGTTCTTCTCAACTTCGGGTTGAGCCGGCGTTCGGGTTCGATGCTTGTTTGTTTAACAGATGCCTAACGGCAAGGTCAAATGTTCCTCTTAAATTCTTGTTGAGTCGGCCTTTGGGTTCAATGCATGTTTGTTTAACAGATGCCTCACGGCAAGGTCTAATGTTCTTATCGACTTTGGGTTAAGCTGGCCATCAAATTTGATGCTTGTTTGTTTAAAAGATGCCTGACAGCGAGGTCAGATGTTCTTCTCAATGTCGGGTTGAGCCGACCTTCGTGTTCAATGCCTGTTTGTTTAACAGATCCCTGACGGGGAGGTTAGATATTCCTATGAATTTCATGTTGAGCCGACCTTCGAATTTGATGCCTGTTTGTTTAATAGATGTATGACAGTGAGGTCAAATGTTTCTCTCAACTTCGTGTTGTGCCAGCCTTCGGGTTCGATGCCTGTTTGTTTAACAGATGCCTGATGGGGACGTCAAATGTTCCTCTCAACTTTTTGTTAAGCCGGCCTTCGAGTGCGATGCCTGTTTGTTTAATAGATGTATGACAGTGAGGTCAAATGTTTCTCTCAACTTCGTGTTGTGCCAGCCTTCGGGTTCGATGCCTGTTTGTTTAACAGATGCCTGACGGTGAGATCGAATGTTCTTCTCAAGTTTTGGTTGAGACGGCCTTCGGGTTCGATGCTTGTTTCTTTAACATATGCTTGACGGCAAGGTCAGATGTTCCTCTCAACTTCGTGTTGAGGCGGCCTTCGGGTTCGAGGCCCGTTTGTTTAACAAATGCCTGGCAGCGAGATCAGATGTTGCTCTCAACTTCGTGTTGAGCGGGACTTCATGTTCGATGCCTATTTGATTAAAAGATGCCTTACGGCGAGGTCAGATATTCCTATGAAAATCGTGTTGAGCCGTCCTTCAGGTTCGATGCCTGTTTGTTTAACAGATGCCTGACAGCGATGTCATATGTTATTCTCAACTTCAGGTTGAGCCGCCCTTCGGGTTCGATGCCTGTTTGTTTAACAGATGCCTGACGGCGAGGTCAAACGTTCCTCTCAACTTCGTGTTGAGCTGGCCTTGGGGTTCGATGCCTGTTCGTTTAACAGATGCCTGACGACGAGGTCAGATGTTGCTCTCAACTTCGTATTGAGCGGGACTTCGTGTTCGATGCCTATTTGTTTAATAGATGCCTAGCGGCAATGTCAGATGTTCTTCTCACCTTCGGTTTGAGCTGGCCTTCGGGTTCGGTTCCTGTTTGTTTAACTGATGTCTAACAACGAGGTCAGATGTTCTTCTCAACATCGGGTTGAGCCGGCCTCCGGGTTCGATGCCTGTTTGTTTAATAGATCCCTGACGGCAAGGTCAGATGTACTTCTCAACTTCGTGTTGAGCCATCCTTCGTTTTCAATGTCTGTTTGTTTAACAGATGCCTGACAGCGAGGTCAAATGTTCCTCTCAACTTCTTGTTGAGCCAGCCTTCGGGTTCGATGCATGTTTGTTTAACAGATGCCTAACGGAAAGGTCTAAAGTTCTTATCAACTTCGGGTTGAGCTGGCCTTCAAATTGATGCTTGTTTGTTTAACAGATGCCTGACAGCGAGGTCAGATGTTCTTCTCAACGTCGGGTTGAGCCGGCCTTCGTGTTCGATGCCTGTTTGTTTAACAGATCCCTGAAGGGAGGTCAGATATTCCTATGAACTTCATGTTAAGCCGTCCTTCGAGTTTGATGCCTGTTTGTTTAATAGATGTATGACAGCGAGGTCAGATGTTTCTCTCAAGTTCGTGTTGTGCCATCCTTCGGGTTCGATGCCTGTTTGTTTAACAAATGCTTGACGGGGACGTCAAATGTTCCTCTCAACTTCTTGTTGAGCCGGCCTTCGAGTGCGATGCCTGTTTATTTAACAGATACGTGACGTTGAGGTCAGATGTTCTTCTCAACTTCGAGTTGAGACGAACTTCGGGTTCGATGCCTGTTTGTTTAACAGATGCCTGATGGTAAGGTCAAATGTTCCTCTCAACTTCGTGTTGAGCCGCCCTAGGGGTTCGATGCCTGTTGGTTTAACAGACGCGTGACGGTGAGGTAAGACATTGCTCTCAACTTCGTGTTGAGCGGGACTTCCTGTTCGATGCCTATTTGTTTAACAGATGCCTGGCGGCGAGGTCAGATGTTCTTCTCACCTTCGCTTTGAGCCAACCTTCAGGTTCAATTCCTATTTGTTTAAATATGTCTGACAACAAGGTCAGATGTTCTTCTCAAATTTGGGATGAGCCGACCATCAATCTCGATGCCTGTTTGTTTAACAGATGCTTGACAGCGAGGTCATATGTTCTTCTCAAGTTCGGGTTGAGCCGACGTTCGGGTTCGATGCCTGTTTGTTTAACAGATGCCTGACAGCAAGGTCAAATGTTCCTCTCAACTTCTTGTTGAGCCGGCCTTCGGGTTCGATGCATGTTTGTTTAACAGATGCCTAACGGCAAGGTCTAATGTTCTTATCAACTTCAGGTTGAGCTGGCCATCAAATTGGATGCTTGTTTGTTTAACAGATGCCTGACAACGAGGTTAGATGTTCTTCTCAACGTCGGGTTGAACCGGCCTTCGTGTTCGATGCCTATTTGATTAACAGATCTCTGACGGGGAGGTCAGATATTCCTATGAACTTCATGTTGAGCCGGCCTTCGAGTTCGATGCCTGTTTGTTTAATAAATGTATGACGGCGAGGTCAGATGTTTCTCTCAACTTCGTGTTGTGCCAACCTTCGGGTTCGATGCCTGTTTGTTTCACAGATGCCTGACGGGGACGTCAAATTTTCCTCTCAACTTCTTCATAAGCCGCCTTCGAGTGCGATGCCTGTTTGTTTAACAGATACCTGACGGTGAGGTCAGATGTTCTTCTCAACTTTGGGTTGAGCCGATATTCGGGTTCGATGCCTGTTTGTTTAACAGATGCCTGACGGGGATATCGAATGTTCTTCTCAAGTTTTGGTTGAGACGGCCTTCGGGTTCAATGCTTGTTTCTTTAACATATGCTTGACGGCGAGGTCAGATGTTCCTCTCAACTTAGTGTTGAGCCGGCCTTCGGGTTCGATGCCCGTTTGTTTAACAAATGCCTGGCAGCAAGGTCAGATGTTGCTCTCAACTTCGTGTTGAGCGGGACTTCGTGTTCGATGCCTATTTGTTTAAAAGATGCCTTACGACGAGGTCAGATATTCCTATGAACTTCGTGTTGAGCCGGCCTTCAGGTTCGATGCCTATTTGTTTAACAAATGCTTGACAGCGGGGTCATATGTTTTTCTCAAGTTCGGGTTAAGCCGACGTTCGGGTTCGATGCCTGTTTGTTTAACAGATGCCTGACGGCGAAGTCAAATGTTCCTCTCAACTTCTTGTTGAGCCGGCCTTCGGGTTCGATCCATGTTTGTTTAACAGATGCCTAACGGCAAGGTCTAATGTTCTTATGAACTTCAGGTTGAGTTGGCCATCAAATTTGATGCGTATTTGTTTAACAGAAGCCTAACAGCGAGGTCAGATGTTCTTCTCAATGTCGGGTTGAGCCGACCTTCGTGTTCGATGCCGTTTTTTTTAACAGATCCCTGACGGGGAGGTCAGATATTCCTATGAACTTCATGTTGAGCCGTCCTTCGAGTTTGATGCCTATTTTTTTAATAGATGTATGACGGCGAGGTCAGATGTTTCTCTCAACTTCGTGTTGTGTCAGCCTTCGAGTTCGATGCCTGTTTGTTTAACAGATGCCTGACGGGGACGTCAAATGTTCCTCTCAACTTCTTGTTAAGCCGGCCTTCGAGTGCGATGCCTGTTTGTTTAACAGATACCTGACGGTGAGGTCAGATGTTCTCCTCAACTTTGGGTTGAGCCTACCTTCGGGTTCGATGCCTGTTTGTTTAACAGATGCCTGACGGCGAGATCGAATGTTCTTCTCAAGTTTTGGTTGAGACGGCCTTCGGGTTCAATGCTTGTTTCTTTAACATATGCTTGACGGCGAGGTCATATGTTCCTCTCAACTCCGTGTTGAGCTGGCCTTTGGGTTCGATGCCCGTTTGTTTAACAAATGCCTGGCGGCGAGGTCAGATTTTGCTCTCAACTTCGTGTTGAGTGGGACTTCGTGTTCGATGCCTATTTGTTTAATAGATGCCTAGCGGCGAGGTCAGATGTTCTTCTCACCTTCGGTTTGAGCCAGCCATCGGGTTCGGTTCCTGTTTGTTTAACTGATGTCTGACAACGAGGTCAGATGTTCTTCTCAACTTTGGGTTAAGCCGGCCTCCGGGTTCGGTGCCTGTTTGTTTAACAGATGCCTGACGGTAAGGTCACATGTACTTCTCAACTACGTGTCGAGCCATCCTTCGTGTTCGATACCTGTTTGTTTAACAGATGCCTGATGGAGGAGGTTAAATGTTCCTCTGAACTTCTTTTTGAGCCGGCCTTCGGGTTCAATGCATGTTTGTTTAACAGATGCCTAACGGCAAGGTCTAATGTTCTTATCAACTTCGGGTTGAGCTGGCCATCAAATTTGATGCTTGTTTGTTTAACAGATGCCTAACAGCGAGGTCAGATGTTCTTCTCAACATCAGGTTGAGCCCGCCTTCGTGTTTGACGCCTGTTTGTTAAACACATCCCTGAAGGTGAGGTCAGATGTTCTTGTCAACATCGGGTTGAACCGACCTTCGTGTTCGATGCCTGTTTGTTTAATAGGTCCCTGACAGCGAGGTCAGATATTCCTATGAACTTCGTGTTGAGCCGGCCTTCGGGTTCGATGCCTGTTTATTTAATAGATGTCTGATAGCGAGGTCAGATGTTTATCTCAACTTCGTGTTGTGCCAGCCTTCGGGTTCGATCCCTGTTTGTTTATCAGATGCCTGAAGGCTAGGTCAAATGTTTTTCTCAACTACGGGTTGACACGACCTTCAGGTTTGATGCCTGTTTGTTTAACAGATTCCTCAAGGTGAGGTTAGATGTTCTTCTCAACTTCTGGTTAAGCAAACCTTCGGGTTTGATGCATGTTTGTTTAACAGATGCTTGACGGTGAGGTCAAATGTTCTTCTCAACTTCGGGTTGAACCGCCCTTCTGGTTCGAAGCATGTTTGTTTAACAGATACCTGACGGGGACGTCAAATGTTCCTCTCAACTTCATGTTGAGCCGGCCTTCGGGTCTGATGCTTGTTTGTTTAACAGATACCTGACGGTGAGGTCAGATGTTCTTCTCAACTTCGGGTTCAGCCGACCTTCGGGTTCGATGCCTGTTTGTTTAATAGATGCCTGACGGCGAGGTCAAATGTTCTTCTCAACTTTTGTTTGATCCGGCCATCGGGTTCGTTGCCTATTTATTTAACAAATGCTTGACAGCGAGGTCAGATGTTCCTCTCAACTTCGTGTTGAGTCGACCTTCGGTTTCGATGCCCGTTTGTTTAACAAATGCCTAGCGGCGAGGTCAGATGTTGCTCTCAACTTCGTGTTGAGCGGGACTTTTTGTTGGATGCCTATTTGTTTAAAAGTTGCTTTACAGCTAGGTCAGATATTCCTATGAACTTCGTGTTGAGCCGGCCTTCGGGTTCGATGCCTGTTTGTTTAACAGATGCATGACAGCGACGTCACATGTTCTTCTCAAAATCGGGTTGAGCCGCCCTTCGGGTTCGATGCCTATTTGTTTAACAGATGCCTGACGGCGAGGTCTGATGTTCCTCTCAACTTCGTGTTGAGCCGGCCTTGGGTTTTGATGCCTGTTTGTTTAACAGATGCCAGACGGCGAGGTCAGATGTTGCTCTCAACTTCGCGTTGTACGGGACTTCGTGTTCGATGCCTATTTGTTTGATAGATGCGTGGCGGCGATGTCAGATGTTCTTCTCACCTTCGGTTTGAGCCGGCCTTCGGGTTCGGTTCCTGTTTGTTTAACTGATGTCTGACAACAAGGTCAGATTTTCTTCTCAACTTCGGGTTGAGCCGGCCTCCGGGTTCGATACTTGTTTGTTTAACAGATCCCTGACGTCGAGGTCAGATGTACTTCTCAACTTCGTGTTGAGCCGCCCTTTCAGTTAGATGCCTGTTTGTTTAACAGATGCCTGATTGTGAGGTCAAATGTTCCTCTCAACTTCTTGTTGAGCCGACCTTCGGGTTCGATGCCTGTGTGTTTACAAGATGCCTGATAGCGAGTTCTAATGTTCTTATCAACTTCGGTTTGAGCTGGCCATCAAATTCGATGCCTGTTTGTTTAACAGGTGCCTGACAGCGAGGTCAGATGTTCTTGTCAACATCGGGTTGAGCCCGCCTTCGTGTTCGATGCCTGTTTGTTTAAGAGATCCCTGACGGCGAGGTCAGATATTCCTATGAACTTCGTGTTGAGTCGGCCTTCAAGTTCAATGCCATTTTTTTAATAGATGTCTGACGGCGAGGTCAGATATTCCTATGAACTTCGTGTTGAGCCGGCCTTCTGGTTCGATGCCTGTTTGTTTAATAGATGTCTGACGGCGAGGTCAATGTTTCTCTAAACTTCGTGTTGTGCCAGCCTTCGGGGTCAATGCCTGTTTGTTTAACAGATGCCTGAAGGCTAGGTCAAATGTTTTTCTCAACTACGGGTTGAGACGGCCTTCGGGATCGATGTCTTTTTGTTTAAAAGATGCCTCACGGTGAGGTTAGATGTTCTTCTCAACTTCGGGTTGAGCCAACCTTCGGGTTTGATGCATATTTGTTTAAGAGATGCCTGACGGCGAGGTCAGATGTTATTCTCAACTTCGGGTTGAGTCGTCCTTTTAGTTCGATGCCTTTTGTTTAACAGATGCCTGTCGATGACGTCAAATGTTCCTCGCAACTTCGTGTTGAGCCGGCATTCGGGTTTGATCCCTCTTTGTTTAACAGATACCTGACGGTGATGTCAGATGTTCTTCTCAACTTCTGGTTGAGCCGACCTTCAGGTTCGATGCCTGTTTGTTTAACAGATGCCTGACGGAGAGGTCAAATGTTCCTCTCAACTTCTTGTTGAGCCGACCTTGGGTTTAGATGCCTGTTTGTTTAACAGATGCCTGACGACAAGGTCAGATGTTGCTCTCAACTTTGTGTTGAGCGGGAATTTGTGTTTGATGCCTATTTGTTTGATAGATGTCTGGCGACGAGGTCAGATGTTCTTCTCACCTTCGGTTTGAGTCGGACTTCGGGTTCGGTTCCTGTTTGTTTAACTGATGTCTGACAACGAGGTCAGATGTTCTTCTCAAATTCGGGTTGAGCCAGCCTCCGGGTTCGATACTTGTTTGTTTAACAGATCCCTGACGTCGAGGTCAGATGTACTTCTCAACTTCGTGTTGAGCCGCCCTTTCAGTTAGATGCCTGTTTGTTTAACAGATGCCTGATTGTGAGGTCAAATGTTCCTCTCAACTTCTTGTTGAGCCGACCTTCGGGTTCGATGCCTGTGTGTTTACAAGATGCCTGATAGCGAGTTCTAATGTTCTTATCAACTTCGGTTTGAGCTGGCCATCAAATTCGATGCCTGTTTGTTTAACAGGTGCCTGACAGCAAGGTCAGATGTTCTTGTCAACATCGGGTTGAGCCCGCCTTCGTGTTCGATGCCTGTTTGTTTAAGAGATTCCTGACGGCGAGGTCAGATATTCCTATGAACTTCGTGTTGAGTCGGCCTTCAAGTTCAATGCCATTTTTTTAATAGATGTCTAACGGCGAGGTCAGATATTCCTATGAACTTCGTGTTGAGCCGGCCTTCTGGTTCGATGCCTGTTTGTTTAATAGATGTCTGACGGCGAGGTCAATGTTTCTCTAAACTTCGTGTTGTGCTAGCCTTCGGGGTCAATGCCTGTTTGTTTAACAGATGCCTGAAGGCTAGGTCAAATGTTTTTCTCAACTACGGGTTGAGACGGCCTTCGGGATCGATGTCTTTTTGTTTAAAAGATGCCTCACGGTAAGGTTAGATGTTCTTCTCAACTTCGGGTTGAGCCAACCTTCGGGTTTGATGCATATTTGTTTAAGAGATGCCTGACGGCGAGGTCAGATGTTCTTCTCAACTTCGGGTTGAGCCGTCCTTTTGGTTCGATGCCTTTTGTTTAACAGATGCCTGTCGGTGACGTCAAATGTTCCTCGCAACTTCGTGTTGAGCCGGCCTTCGGGTTTGATCCCTCTTTGTTTAACAGATACCTGACGGTGATGTCAGATGTTCTTCTCAACTTCTGGTTGAGCCGACCTTCAGGTTCGATGCCTGTTTGTTTAACAGATGCCTGACGGAGAGGTCAAATGTTCCTCTCAACTTCTTGTTGAGCCGACCTTGGGTTTAGATGCCTGTTTGTTTAACAGATGCCTGACGGCTAGGTCAGATGTTGCTCTCAACATCGTGTTGAGCAGGAATTGGTGTTTGATGCCTATTTGTTTGATAGATGTCTGGCGACGAGGTCAGATGTTCTTCTCACCTTCGGTTTGAGTCGGACTTCGGGTTCGGTTCCTGTTTGTTTAACTGATGTCTGACAACGAGGTCAGATGTTCTTCTCAAATTCGGGTTGAGCCAGCCTCCGGGTTCGATACTTGTTTGTTTAACAGATCCCTGACGGCGAGGTCAGATGTACTTCTCAACTTCGTGTTGAGCCGCCCTTTCGGTTCGATGCCTGTTTGTTTAACAGATGCCTGACGGCAAGGTCAAATGTTCCTCTCAACTTCTTGTTTAGCCGACCTTCGGGTCCGATGCCTGTTTGTTTAACAGATTCCTGACAGCGAGGTCTAATGTTCTTATCAAATTCGGTTTGAGCTGGCCATCAAATTCGATGCCTGTTTGTTCAACAGATGCCTGACAGCGAGGTCAGATGTTCTTGTCAACTCCGGTTTGAGCTGGCGTTCGTGTTCGATGCCTGTTTATTTAATAGATCCTTGACGGCGAGGTCAGATATTCCTATGAACTTCGTGTTGAGCCGGTCTTCGGTTTCGATGCCTGTTTGTCTATTAGATGTCTGACGGCGAGGTGAGATGTTTCTCTCAACTTCGTTTGTGCCAACCTTCGGGTTCAATGCCTGTTTGTTTAACAGTTGCCTGAAGGCTAGGTCAAATGTTTTTCTCAACTGCGGGTTGAGACGGCCTTCAGGTTCGATGCCTGTTTGTTTAAAAGATGCCTCACGGCGAGGTTAGATGTTCTTCTCAACTTCGGGTTGAGCCAACCTTCGGGTTTGATGCATGTTTGTTTAACGGATGCCTGACGGCGAGGTCAGATGTTCTTCTCAACTTCGGGTTGAGCCGCCCATCTGGTTCGATGCCTGTTGTTTAACAGATCCTTGACGATGACGTCAAATGTTCCTCTCAACTTCGTGTTGAGCCGGCCTTTGGGTTCGATTCATGTTTGTCTAACAGATACCTGACGGTGAGGTTAGATGTTCTTCTCAACTTCGGGTTGAGCCGACCTTCGGGTTCGATGCCTGTTTGTTTAACAGATGCCTAACGGCGAGGTCAAATGTTCTTCTCAACTTTTGTTTGAGCCGGTCTTCGGGTTCGATGCCTGTTTATTTAAAAAATGCTTGACGGCTAGGTCAGATGTTCCTCTCAACTTGGTGTTGAACCGACCGTCGGTTTTGATGCACGTTTGTTTAACAAATTCCTGGCGGCGAGGTCAGATGTTGCTCTCAACTTCGTGTTTAGCGGGACATCATGTTCGGTGCCTATTTGTTTAAAAGATGCCTTACGACGAGATCGGATATTCCTATGAACTTCGTGTTGAGCCGACTTTCGGGTTCGATGCCTGTTTGTTTAACAGATGCCTGACAGCAACGTCATACGTTCTTCTAAACTTCGGGTTGAGCCACCCTTCGGGTTGATGCCTATTTGTTTAACAGATGCCTGACGGCGAGGTCAAATGTTCCTCTCAACTTCATGTTGTGCCGGCCTTGGGGTTCGATGCTTGTTTGTTTAAAAGATGCCTCACGGCGAGGTCAGATGTTGCTCTCAACTTCGTGTTAAGCGAGACTTCGTGTTCGATGCCTATTTGTTTGATAGATGCTTGGCGCCGGCAAGGTCAGATGTTCTTCTCACCTTCAGTTTGAGTCGGCCTTCAGGTTCGGTTCCTGTTTGTTTAACTGATGTCTGACAACGAGGTCAGATGTTCTTCTCAACTTCGGGTTGAGCCAGCCTCCGGGTTCGATGCCTGTTTGTTTAACAGATCCCTAACGGCGAGGTCAGATATACTTCTCAACTTCGTGTTGAGCCGCCATTCGGGTTCGATGCCTGTTTGTTTAACATATGCCTGACGGCGAGGTCAAATGTTCCTCTCAACTTCTTGTTGAGCCGGCCTTCGGGTACGATGCCTGTTTGTTTAACAGATGCCTGACAGGGAGGTCTAATGTTCTTATCAAATTCGGTTTGAGCTGGCCATCAAATTTGATGCATGTTTGTTTAACAGATGCCTGACAGCAAGGTCAGATGTTCTTGTCAACGCTGGTTTGAGCTGGCGCTCGTGTTCGATGCCTGTTTATTTAACAGATCCCTGACAGCGAGGTCAGATATTCCTATGAACTTCGTGTTGAGCCGGTCTTCGGGTTCGATGCCTGTTTGTTTATTAGATGTCTGACGGCGAGGTCAGATGTTTCTCTCAACTTCGTTTGTGCCAGCCTTCGGGTTCAATGCCTGTTTGTTTAACAGATGCCTGAAGGCTAGGTCAAATGTTTTTCTCAACTGCGGGTTGAGACGGCCTTCGGGTTCGATGCCTGTTTGTTTAAAAGATGCCTCACGGTGAGGTTAAATGTTCTTCTCATCTTCGGGATGAGCCAACCTTCGGGTTTGATGCATGTTTGTTTAACGGATGCCTGACGGCGAGGTCAGATGTTCTTCTCAACTTCGGGTTGAGCCGCCCATCTGGTTCGATGCCTGTTGTTTAACAGATCCTTGATGATAACGTCAAATGTTCCTCTCAACTTCGTGTTGAGCCGGCCTTCGGGTTCGATTCATGTTTGTTTAACAGATACCTGACGGTGAGGTTAGATGTTCTTCTTAACTTCGGGTTGAGCCGACCTTCGGGTGCGATGCCTGTTTGTTTAACAGATGCCTAACGGCGAGGTCAAATGTTCTTCTCAACTTTTGTTTGAGCCGGTCTTCGGGTTCGATGCCTGTTTATTTAAAAAATGCTTGACGGCTAGGTCAGATGTTCCTCTCAACTTGGTGTTGAACCGACCTTCGGTTTTGATGCCCGTTTGTTTAACAAATTCCTGGTGGCGAGGTCAGATGTTGCTCTCAACTTCGTGTTTAGCGGGACATCATGTTCGGTGCCTATTTGTTTAAAAGATGCCTTACGACGAGATCAGATATTCATATGAACTTCGTGTTGAGCCGACTTTCGGGTTCGATGCCTGTTTGTTTAACAGATGCCGGATAACAACGTCATACGTTCTTCTCAACTTCGGGTTGAGCCGCCCTTCGGGTTTGATGCCTGTTTGTTTAACAGATGCCTGACGGCGAGGTCAAATGTTCCTTTCAACTTCATGTTGTGCCGGCCTTGGGGTTCGATGCCTGTTTGTTTAAAAGATGCCTCACGGCGAGGTCAGATGTTGCTCTCAACTTCGTGTTAAGCGGGACTTCGTGTTCGATGCCTATTTGTTTGATAGATGCCTGGCGCCGGCGAGGTCAGATGTTCTTCTCACCTTCGGTTTGAGTCGGCCTTCGGATTCGGTTCCTGTTTGTTTAACTGATGTCTAACAACGAGGTCAGATGTTCTTCTCAACTTCGGGTTGAGCCAGCCTCCGGGTTCGATGCCTGTTTGTTTAACAGATTCCTAACGGCGACGTCAGGTATACTTCTCAACTTCGTGTTGAGCCGCCATTCGGGTTCGATGCCTGTTTGTTTAACATATGCCTGACGGCGAGGTCAAATGTTCCTCTCAACTTCTTGTTGAGCCGGCCTTCGGGTACGATGCCTGTTTGTTTAACAGATGCCTGACAGGGAGGTCTAATGTTCTTATCAAATTAGGTTTGAGCTTGCCATCAAATTTGATGCCTGTTTTTTTAACAGATGCCTGACAGCGAGGTCAGATGTTCTTGTCAACGCCGGTTTGAGCTGGCGTTCGTGTTCGATGCCTGTTTATTTAACCAATCTCTGACAGCGAGGTCAGATATTCCTATGAACTTCGTGTTGAGCCGATCTTCGGGTTTGATGCCTGTTTATTTATTAGATATCTGACAGCGAGGTCAGATGTTTCTCTCAACTTCGTTTGTGCCAGCCTTTGGGTTCAATGCCTGTTTGTTTAACAGATGCCTGAAGGCTAGGTCAAATGTTTTTCTCAACTACGGGTTGAGACGGCCTTCGGGTTCGATGCCTATTTGTTTAAAAGATGCCTCACGGTGAGGTTAGATGTTCTTCTCATCTTCGGGTTGAGCCAACCTTCGGGTTTGATGCATGTTTGTTTAACGGATGCCTGACGGCAAGGTCAGATGTTCTTCTCAACTTCGGGTTGAGCCGCCCATCTGGTTCGATGCCTGTTGTTTAACAGATCCTTGACGATGACGTCAAATGTTCCTCTCAACTTCGTGTTGAGCCGGCATTCGGGTTCGATTCATGTTTGTTTAACTGATACCTGACGGTGAGGTTAGATGTTCTTCTCAACTTCGGGTTGAGCCGACCTTCGGGTTCGATGCCTGTTTGTTTAACAGATGCCTAACGGCGAGGTCAAATGTTCTTCTCAACTTTTGTTTGAGCCGGTCTTCGGGTTCGATGCCTGTTTATTTAAAAAATGCTTGACGGCTAGGTCAGATGTTCCTCTCAACTTGGTGTTGAATCGACCTTCGGTTTTGATGCCCGTTTGTTTAACAAATTCCTGGGGGCAAGGTCAGATGTTGCTCTCAACTTCGTGTTTAGCGGGACATCGTGTTCGGTGCCTATTTTTTTAAAAGATGCCTTACGACGAGATCAGATATTCATATGAACTTCGTGTTGAGCCGACTTTTGGGTTCGATGCCTGTTTGTTTAACAGATGCCGGACAACAACGTCATACGTTCTTCTCAACTTCGGGTTGAGCCGCCCTTCGGGTTTGATGCCTGTTTGTTTAACAGATGCCTGACGGCGAGGTCAAATGTTCCTTTCAACTTCATGTTGTGCCGGCCTTGGGGTTCGATGCCTGTTTATTTAAAAGATGCCTCACGGCGAGGTCAGATGTTGCTCACAAGTTCGTGTTAAGCGGGACTTCATGTTCGATGCCTATTTGTTTGATAGATGCCTGGCACCGGCGAGGTCAGATGTTCTTCTCACCTTCGGTTTGAGTCGGCCTTCGGGTTCGGTTCCTGTTTGTTTAACTGATGTGTGACAATGAAGTCAGATGTTCTTCTCAACTTCGGGTTAAGCCAGCCTCCGGGTTCGATGCCTGTTTGTTTAACAGATTCCTAACGGCGACGTCAGGTATACTTCTCAACTTCGTGTTGAGCCGCCATTCGGGTTCGATGCCTGTTTGTTTAACATATGCCTGACGGCGAGGTCAAATGTTCCTCTCAACTTCTTGTTGAGCCGGCCTTCGGGTACGATGCCTGTTTGTTTAACAGATTCCTGACAAGGAGGTCTAATGTTCTTATCAAATTAGGTTTGAGCTTGCCATCAAATTTGATGCCTGTTTGTTTAACAGATGCCTGACAGCGAGGTCAGATGTTCTTGTCAACGCCGGTTTGAGCTGGCGTTCGTGTTCGATGCCTGTTTATTTAACCAATCTCTGACAGCGAGGTCAGATATTCCTATGAACTTCGTGTTGAGCCGATCTTCGGGTTTGATGCCTGTTTATTTATTAGATATCTGACAGCGAGGTCAGATGTTTCTCTCAACTTCGTTTGTGCCAGCCTTTGGGTTCAATGCCTGTTTGTTTAACAGATGCCTGAAGGCTAGGTCAAATGTTTTTCTCAACTACGGGTTGAGACGGCCTTCGGGTTCGATGCCTATTTGTTTAAAAGATGCCTCACGGTGAGGTTAGATGTTCTTCTCATCTTCGGGTTGAGCCAACCTTCGGGTTTGATGCATGTTTGTTTAACGGATGCCTGACGGCAAGGTCAGATGTTCTTCTCAACTTCGGGTTGAGCCGCCCATCTGGTTCGATGCCTGTTGTTTAACAGATCCTTGACGATGACGTCAAATGTTCCTCTCAACTTCGTGTTGAGCCGGCATTCGGGTTCGATTCATGTTTGTTTAACTGATACCTGACGGTGAGGTTAGATGTTCTTCTCAACTTCGGGTTGAGCCGACCTTCGGGTTCGATGCCTGTTTGTTTAACAGATGCCTAACGGCGAGGTCAAATGTTCTTCTCAACTTTTGTTTGAGCCGGTCTTCGGGTTCGATGCCTGTTTATTTAAAAAATGCTTGACGGCTAGGTCAGATGTTCCTCTCAACTTGGTGTTGAATCGACCTTCGGTTTTGATGCCCGTTTGTTTAACAAATTCCTGGGGGCAAGGTCAGATGTTGCTCTCAACTTCGTGTTTAGCGGGACATCGTGTTCGGTGCCTATTTTTTTAAAAGATGCCTTACGACGAGATCAGATATTCATATGAACTTCGTGTTGAGCCGACTTTTGGGTTCGATGCCTGTTTGTTTAACAGATGCCGGACAACAACGTCATACGTTCTTCTCAACTTCGGGTTGAGCCGCCCTTCGGGTTTGATGCCTGTTTGTTTAACAGATGCCTGACGGCGAGGTCAAATGTTCCTTTCAACTTCATGTTGTGCCGGCCTTGGGGTTCGATGCCTGTTTATTTAAAAGATGCCTCACGGCGAGGTCAGATGTTGCTCACAAGTTCGTGTTAAGCGGGACTTCATGTTCGATGCCTATTTGTTTGATAGATGCCTGGCACCGGCGAGGTCAGATGTTCTTCTCACCTTCGGTTTGAGTCGGCCTTCGGGTTCGGTTCCTGTTTGTTTAACTGATGTGTGACAATGAAGTCAGATGTTCTTCTCAACTTCGGGTTAAGCCAGCCTCCGGGTTCGATGCCTGTTTGTTTAACAGATTCCTAACGGCGACGTCAGGTATACTTCTCAACTTCGTGTTGAGCCGCCATTCGGGTTCGATGCCTGTTTGTTTAACATATGCCTGACGGCGAGGTCAAATGTTCCTCTCAACTTCTTGTTGAGCCGGCCTTCGGGTACGATGCCTGTTTGTTTAACAGATTCCTGACAAGGAGGTCTAATGTTCTTATCAAATTAGGTTTGAGCTTGCCATCAAATTTGATGCCTGTTTGTTTAACAGATGCCTGACAGCGAGGTCAGATGTTCTTGTCAACGCCGGTTTGAGCTGGCGTTCGTGTTCGATGCCTGTTTATTTAACAAATCTCTGACAGCGAGGTCAGATATTCCTATGAACTTCGTGTTGAGCCGGTCTTCGGGTTCGATGCCTGTTTGTTTATTAGATATCTGACAGCGAGGTCAGATGTTTCTCTCAACTTCGTTTGTGCCAGCCTTCGGGTTCAATGCCTGTTTGTTTAACAGATGCCTGGAGGCTAGGTCAAATGTTTTTCTCAACTGCGGGTTGAGACGGCCTTCGGGTTCGATGCCTATTTGTTTAAAAGATGCCTCACGGTGAGGTTAGATGTTCTTCTCATCTTCGGGTTGAGCCAACCTTCGGGTTTGATGCATGTTTGTTTAACGGATGCCTGACGGCAAGGTCAGATGTTCTTCTCAACTTCCGGTTGAGCCGCCCATCTGGTTCGATGCCTGTTGTTTAACAGATCCTTGACGATGACGTCAAATGTTCGTCTCAACTTCGTGTTGAGCCGGCATTCGGGTTCGATTCATGTTTGTTTAACAGATACCTGACAGTGAGGTTAGATGTTCTTCTCAACTTCGGGTTGAGCCGACCTTCGGGTTCGATGCCTGTTTGTTTAACAGATGCCTAACGGCGAGGTCAAATGTTCTTCTCAACTTTTGTTTGAGCCGGTCTTCGGGTTCGATGCCTGTTTATTTAAAAAATGCTTGACGGCTAGGTCAGATGTTCCTCTCAACTTGGTGTTGAATCGACCTTCGGTTTTGATGCCCGTTTGTTTAACAAATTCCTGGTGGCAAGGTCAGATGTTGCTCTCAACTTCGTGTTTAGCGGGACATCGTGTTCGGTGCCTATTTTTTTAAAAGATGCCTTACGACGAGATCAGATATTCATATGAACTTCGTGTTGAGCCGACTTTTGGGTTCGATGCCTGTTTGTTTAACAGATGCCGGACAACAACGTCATACGTTCTTCTCAACTTCGGGTTGAGCCGCCCTTCGGGTTTGATGCCTGTTTGTTTAACAGATGCCTGACGGCGAGGTCAAATGTTCCTTTCAACTTCATGTTGTGCCGGCCTTGGGGTTCGATGCCTGTTTATTTAAAAGATGCCTCACGGCGAGGTCAGATGTTGCTCACAACTTCGTGTTAAGCGGGACTTCATGTTCGATGCCTATTTGTTTGATAGATGCCTGGCGCCGGCGAGGTCAGATGTTCTTCTCACCTTCGGTTTGAGTCGGCCTTCGGGTTCGGTTCCTGTTTGTTTAACTGATGTTTGACAATGAAGTCAGATGTTCTTCTCAACTTCGGGTTGAGCCAGCCTCCGGGTTCGATGCCTGTTTGTTTAACAGATTCCTAACGGCGACGTCAGGTATACTTCTCAACTTCGTGTTGAGCCGCCATTCGGGTTCGATGCCTGTTTGTTTAACATATGCCTGACGGCGAGGTCAAATGTTCCTCTCAACTTCTTGTTGAGCCGGCCTTCGGGTACGATGCCTGTTTGTTTAACAGATGCCTGACAGGGAGGTCTAATGTTCTTATCAAATTAGGTTTGAGCTTGCCATCAAATTTGATGCCTGTTTGTTTAACAGATGCCTGACAGCGAGGTCAGATGTTCTTGTCAACGCCGGTTTGAGCTGGCGTTCGTGTTCGATGCCTGTTTATTTAACAAATCTCTGACAGCGAGGTCAGATATTCCTATGAACTTCGTGTTGAGCCGGTCTTCGGGTTCGATGCCTGTTTGTTTATTAGATATCTGACAGCGAGGTCAGATGTTTCTCTCAACTTCGTTTGTGCCAGCCTTCGGGTTCAATGCCTGTTTGTTTAACAGATGCCTGAAGGCTAGGTCAAATGTTTTTCTCAACTGCGGGTTGAGACGGCCTTCGGGTTCGATGCCTATTTGTTTAAAAGATGCCTCACGGTGAGGTTAGATGTTCTTCTCATCTTCGGGTTGAGCCAACCTTCGGGTTTGATGCATGTTTGTTTAACGGATGCCTGACGGCAAGGTCAGATGTTCTTCTCAACTTCCGGTTGAGCCGCCCATCTGGTTCGATGCCTGTTGTTTAACAGATCCTTGACGATGACGTCAAATGTTCCTCTCAACTTCGTGTTGAGCCGGCATTCGGGTTCGATTCATGTTTGTTTAACAGATACCTGACAGTGAGGTTAGATGTTCTTCTCAACTTCGGGTTGAGCCGACCTTCGGGTTCGATGCCTGTTTGTTTAACAGATGCCTAACGGCGAGGTCAAATGTTCTTCTCAACTTTTGTTTGAGCCGGTCTTCGGGTTCGATGCCTGTTTATTTAAAAAATGCTTGACGGCTAGGTCAGATGTTCCTCTCAACTTGGTGTTGAGCCGACCTTCGGTTTTGATGCCCGTTTGTTTAACAAATTCCTGGCGGTAAGGTCAGATGTTGCACTCAACTTCGTGTTTAGCGGGACATCGTGTTCAGTGCCTATTTGTTTAAAAGATGCCTTACGACGAGATCAGATATTCCTATGAACTTCGTGTTGAGTCAGCTTTCGGGTTCGATGCCTGTTTGTTTAATAGATGCCTGACAGCAACGTCACACGTTCTTCTCAACTTCGGGTTGAGCCGCCCTTCGGGTTTGATGCCTGTTTATTTAACAGATGCCTGACGGCAAGGTCAAATGTTCCTCTCAACTTCTTGTTGTACCGGCCTTGGGGTTCGATGCCTGTTTGTTTAAAAGATGCCTCACGGCGAGGTCAGATGTTGCTCTCAACTTCGTGTTAAGCGGGACTTCGTGTTCGATGCCTATTTGTTTGATAGATGCCTGGCGCCGGCGAGGTCAGATGTTCCACTCACCTTCGGTTTGAGTCGGCCTTCGGGTTCGGTTCCTGTTTGTTTAACTGATGTCTGACAACGAGGTCAGATGTTCTTCTCAACTTCGGGTTGAGCCAGCCTCCGGGTTCGATGCCTGTTTGTTTAACAGATCCCTAACGGCGACGTCAGATATACTTCTCAACTTCGTGTTGATCCGCCATTCGGGTTCGATGCCTGTTTGTTTAACATATGCCTGACGGCGAGGTCAAATGTTCCTCTCAACTTCTTGGTGAGCCGGCCTTCGGGTACGATGCCTGTTTGTTTAACAGATGCCTGACAGGGAGGTCTAATGTTCTTATCAAATTCGGTTTGAGCTGGCCATCAAATTTGATGCCTGTTTGTTTAACAGATGCCTGACAGCGAGGTCAGATGTTCTTGTCAACGCCGGTTTGAGCTGGCGTTCGTGTTCGATGCCTGTTTATTTAACAGATCCCTGACAGCGAGGTCAGATATTCCTATGAACTTCGTGTTGAGCCGGACTTCGGGTTCGATGCCTGTTTGTTTATTAGATGTCTGACGGCGAGGTCAGATGTTTCTCTCAACTTCGTTTGTGCCAGCCTTCGGGTTCAATGCCTGTTTGTTTAACAGATGCCTGAAGGCTAGGTCAAATGTTTTTCTCAACTGCGGGTTGAGACGGCCTTCGGGTTCGATGCCTGATTGTTTAAAATATTCCTCACGGTGAGGTTAGATGTTCTTCTCATCTTCGGGTTGAGCCAACCTTCGGGTATGATGCATGTTTGTTTAACGGATGCCTGACGGCGAGGTCAGATGTTCTTCTCAACTTCGGGTTGAGCCGCCCATCTGGTTCGATGCCTGTTGTTTAACAGATCCTTGACGATGACGTCAAATGTTCCTCTCAACTTCGTGTTGAGCCGGCCTTCGGGTTCGATTCATGTTTGTTTAACAGATACCTAACGGTGAGGTTAGATGTTCTTCTCAACTTCAGGTTGAGCCGACCTTCGGGTTCGATGCCTGTTTGTTTAACAAATGCCTAACGGCGAGGTCAAATGTTCTTCTCAAGTTTTGTTTGAGCCGGTCTTCGGGTTCTATGCCTGTTTATTTAAAAAATGCTTGACGGCTAGGTCAGATGTTCCTCTCAACTTGGTGTTGAACCGACCTTCGGTTTTGATGCCCGTTTGTTTAACAAATTCCTGGCGGTGAGGTCAGATGTTGCTCTCAACTTCGTGTTTAGCGGGACATCGTGTTCGGTGCCTATTTGTTTAAAAGATGCCTTACGACGAGATCAGATATTCCTATGAACTTCGTGTTGAGCCGGCTTTCGGGTTCGATGCCTGTTTGTTTAACAGATGCCTGACAGCAACGTCACACGTTCTTCTCAACTTCGGGTTGAGCCGCCCTTCGGGTTTGATGCCTGTTTATTTAACAGATGCCTGACGGCAAGGTCAAATGTTCCTCTCAACTTCTTGTTGTACCGGCCTTGGGGTTCGATGCCTGTTTGTTTAAAAGATGCCTCACGGCGAGGTCAGATGTTGCTCTCAACTTCGTGTTAAGCGGGACTTCGTGTTCGATGCCTATTTGTTTGATAGATGCCTGGCGCCGGCGAGGTCAGATGTTCCACTCACCTTCGGTTTGAGTCGGCCTTCGGGTTCGGTTCCTGTTTGTTTAACTGATGTCTGACAACGAGGTCAGATGTTCTTCTCAACTTCGGGTTGAGCCAGCCTCCGGGTTCGATGCCTGTTTGTTTAACAGATCCCTAACGGCGACGTCAGATATACTTCTCAACTTCGTGTTGATCCGCCATTCGGGTTCGATGCCTGTTTGTTTAACATATGCCTGACGGCGAGGTCAAATGTTCCTCTCAACTTCTTGGTGAGCCGGCCTTCGGGTACGATGCCTGTTTGTTTAACAGATGCCTGACAGGGAGGTCTAATGTTCTTATCAAATTAGGTTTGAGCTTGCCATCAAATTTGATTCCTGTTTGTTTAACAGATGCCTGACAGCGAGGTCAGATGTTCTTGTCAACGCCGGTTTGAGCTGGCGTTCGTGTTCGATGCCTGTTTATTTAACAAATCTCTGACAGCGAGGTCAGATATTCCTATGAACTTCGTGTTGAGCCGGTCTTCGGGTTCGATGCCTGTTTGTTTATTAGATATCTGACAGCGAGGTCAGATGTTTCTCTCAACTTCGTTTGTGCCAGCCTTCGGGTTCAATGCCTGTTTGTTTAACAGATGCCTGAAGGCTAGGTCAAATGTTTTTCTCAACTGCGGGTTGAGACGGCCTTCGGGTTCGATGCCTATTTGTTTAAAAGATGCCTCACGGTGAGGTTAGATGTTCTTCTCATCTTCGGGTTGAGCCAACCTTCGGGTTTGATGCATGTTTGTTTAACGGATGCCTGACGGCAAGGTCAGATGTTCTTCTCAACTTCCGGTTGAGCCGCCCATCTGGTTCGATGCCTGTTGTTTAACAGATCCTTGACGATGACGTCAAATGTTCCTCTCAACTTCGTGTTGAGCCGGCATTCGGGTTCGATTCATGTTTGTTTAACAGATACCTGACGGTGAGGTTAGATGTTCTTCTCAACTTCGGGTTGAGCCGACCTTCGGGTTCGATGCCTGTTTGTTTAACAGATGCCTAACGGCGAGGTCAAATGTTCTTCTCAACTTTTGTTTGAGCCGGTCTTTGGGTTCGATTCCTGTTTATTTAAAAAATGCTTGACGGCTAGGTCAGATGTTCCTCTCAACTTGGTGTTGAGCCGACCTTCGGTTTTGATGCCCGTTTGTTTAACAAATTCCTGGCGGTGAGGTCAGATGTTGCTCTCAACTTCGTGTTTAGCGGGACATCGTGTTCGGTGCCTATTTGTTTAAAAGATGCCTTACGACGAGATCAGATATTCCTATGAACTTCGTGTTGAGCCGGCTTTCGGGTTCGATGCCTGTTTGTTTAACAGATGCCTGACAGCAACGTCACACGTTCTTCTCAACTTCGGGTTGAGCCGCCCTTCGGGTTTGATGCCTGTTTATTTAACAGATGCCTGACGGCAAGGTCAAATGTTCCTCTCAACTTCTTGTTGTACCGGCCTTGGGGTTCGATGCCTGTTTGCTTAAAAGATGCCTCACGGCGAGGTCAGATGTTGCTCTCAACTTCGTGTTAAGCGGGACTTCGTGTTCGATGCCTATTTGTTTGATAGATGCCTGGCGCCGGCGAGGTCAGATGTTCCACTCACCTTCGGTTTGAGTCGGCCTTCGGGTTCGATTCCTGTTTGTTAACTGATGTCTGACAACGAGGTCAGATGTTCTTCTCAACTTCGGGTTGAGCCAGCCTCCGGGTTCGATGCCTGTTTGTTTAATAGATCCCTAACGGCGACGTCAGATATACTTCTCAACTTCGTGTTGATCCGCCATTCGGGTTCGATGCCTGTTTGTTTAACATATGCCTGACGGCGAGGTCAAATGTTCCTCTCAACTTCTTGTTGAGCCGGCCTTCGGGTACGATGCCTTTTTGTTTAACAGATGCCTGTCAGGGAGGTCTAATGTTCTTATCAAATTAGGTTTGAGCTGGCCATCAAATTTGATGCCTGTTTGTTTAACAGATGCCTGACAGCAAGGTCAGATGTTCTTGTCAACGCCGGATTGAGCTGGCGTTCGTGTTCGATGCCTGTTTATTTAACAGATCCCTGACAGCGAGGTCAGATATTCCTATGAACTTCGTGTTGAGCCGGTCTTCGGGTTTGATGCCTTTTTGTTTATTAGATGTCTGACGGCGAGGTCAGATCTTTCTCTCAACTTCGTTTGTACCAGCCTTCGGGTTCAATGCCTGTTTGTTTAACAGATGCCTGAAGGCTAAGTCAAATGTTTTTCTCAACTGCGGGTTGAGACGGCCTTCGGGTTCGATGCCTGTTTGTTTAAAAGATGCCTCACGGTGAGGTTAGATGTTCTTCTCATCTTCGGGTTGAGCCAACCTTCGGGTTTGATGCATGGTTGTTTAACGGATGCCTGACGGCGAGGTCAGATGTTCTTCTCAACTTCGGGTTGAGCCTCCCATCTGGTTCGATGCCTGTTTTTTAACAGATCCTTGACGATGACGTCAAATGTTCCTCTCAACTTCGTGTTGAGCCGGCCTTCGGGTTCGATTCATGTTTGTTTCACAGATACCTGACGGTGAGGTTAGATGTTCTTCTCAACTTCGGGTTGAGCCGACCTTCGGGTTCGATGCCTGTTTGTTTAACAGATGCCTAACGGCGAGGTCAAATGTTCTTCTCAACTTTTGTTTGAGCCGGTCTTCGGGTTCGATGCCTGTTTATTTAAAAAATGCTTGACGGCTAGGTCAGATGTTCCTCTCAACTTGGTGTTAAGCCGACCTTCGGTTTTGATGCCCGTTTGTTTAACAAATTCCTGGTGGCGAGGTCAGATGTTGCTCTCAACTTCGTGTTTAGCGGGACATCGTGTTCGGTGCCTATTTGTTTAAAAGATGCGTTACGACGAGATCAGATATTCCTATGAACTTCGTGTTAAGCCGGCTTTCGGGTTCGATGCCTGTTTGTTTAACAGATGCCTGACAGCAACGTCACACGTTCTTCTCAACTTCGGGTTGAGCCGCCCTTGGGGTTTGATGCCTGTTTGTTTAACATATGCCTGACGGCGAGGTCAAATGTTCCTCTCAACTTCATGTTGTGCCGGCCTTGGGGTTCGATGCTTGTTTGTTTAAAAGATGCCTCACGGCGAGGTCAGATGTTGCTCTCAACTTCGTGTTAAGCGGGACTTCGTGTTCGATGCCTAATTGTTTGATAGATGCCTGACGCCGGCGAGGTCAGATGTTCTTCTCACCTTCGGTGTGAGTCGGCCTTCGGGTTCGGTTCCTGTTTCCTTAACTGATTTTTGACAACGAAGTCAGATGTTCTTCTCAACTTCGGGTTGAGCCAGCCTCCGGGTTCGATGCCTGTTTGTTTAACAGATCCCTAACGGCGACGTCAGATATACTTCTCAACTTCGTGTTGATCCGCCATTCGGGTTCGATGCCTATTTGTTTAACATATGCCTGACAGCGAGGTCAAATGTTCCTCTCAACTTCTTGTTGAGCCGGCCTTCGGGTACGATGCCTGTTTGTTTAACAGATGCCTGACAGAGAGGTCTAATGTTCTTATCAAATTCGGTTTGAGCTGGCCATCAAATTTGATGCCTATTTGTTTAACAGATGCCTGACAGCGAGGTCAGATGTTCTTGTCAATGCCGGTTTGAGCTGGCGTTCGTGTTCGATGCCTGTTTATTTAACAGATCCCTGACAGCAAGGTCAGATATTCCTATGAACTTCGTGTTGAGCCGGTCTTCGGGTTTGATGCCTGTTTGTTTATTAGATGTCTGACGGCGAGGTGATATGTTTCTCTCAACTTCGTTTGTGCCAGCCTTCGGGTTCAATGCCTGTTTGTTTAACAGATGCCTGAAGGCTAGGTCAAATGTTTTTCTCAACTGCGGGTTGAGACGGCCTTCGGGTTCGATGCCTGTTTGTTTAAAAGATGCCTCACGGTGAGGTTAGATGTTCTTCTCATCTTCGGGTTGAGCCAACCTTCGGGTTTGATGCATGTTTGTTTAACGAATGCCTGACGGCGAGGTCAGATGTTCTTCTCAACTTCGGGTTGAGCCGCCCATCTGGTTCGATGCCTGTTGTTTAACAGATCCTTGACGATGACGTCAAATGTTCCTCTCAACATCGTGTTGAGCCGGCCTTCGGGTTCGATTCATGTTTGTTTAACAGATACCTGACGGTGAGGATAAATGTTCTTCTCAACTTCGGGTTGAGCCGACCTTCGGGTTCGATGCCTGTTTGTTTAACAGATGCCTAACGGCGAGGTCAAATGTCCTTCTCAACTTTTGTTTGAGCCGGTCTTCGGGTTCGATGCCTGTTTATTTAAAAAATGCTTGACGGCTAGGTCAGATGTTCCTCTCAACTTGGTGTTAAGCCGACCTTCGATTTTGATGCCCGTTTGTTTAACAAATTCCTGGTGGCGAGGTCAGATGTTGCTCTCAACTTCGTGTTTAGCGGGACATCGTGTTCGGTGCCTATTTGTTTAAAAGATGCGTTACGACGAGATCAGATATTCCTATGAACTTCGTGTTGAGCCGGCTTTCGGGTTCGATGCCTGTTTGTTTAACAGATGCCTGACAGCAACGTCACACGTTCTTCTCAACTTCGGGTTGAGCCGCCCTTGGGGTTTGATGCCTGTTTGTTTAACAGATGCCTGACGGCGAGGTCAAATGTTCCTCTCAACTTCATGTTGTGCCGACCTTGGGGTTCGATGCTTGTTTGTTTAAAAGATGCCTCACGGCGAGGTCAGATGTTGCTCTCAACTTCGTGTTAAGCGGGACTTCGTGTTCGATGCCTAATTGTTTGATAGATGCCTGACGCCAGCGAGGTCAGATGTTCTTCTCACCTTCGGTGTGAGTCGGCCTTCGGGTTCGGTTCCTGTTTCCTTAACTGATGTTTGACAACGAGGTCAGATGTTCTTCTCAACTTCGGGTTGAGCCAGCCTCCGGGTTCGATGCCTGTTTGTTTAACAGATCCCTAACGGCGACGTCAGATATACTTCTCAACTTCGTGTTGATCCGCCATTCGGGTTCGATGCCTATTTGTTTAACATATGCCTGACGGCGAGGTCAAATGTTCCTCTCAACTTCTTGTTGAGCCGGCCTTCGGGTACGATGCCTGTTTGTTTAACAGATGCCTGACAGAGAGGTCTAATGTTCTTATCAAATTCGGTTTGAGCTGGCCATCAAATTTGATGCCTATTTGTTTAACAGATGCCTGACAGCGAGGTCAGATGTTCTTGTCAACGCCGGTTTGAGCTGGCGTTCGTGTTCGATGCCTGTTTATTTAACAGATCCCTGACAGCAAGGTCAGATATTCCTATGAACTTCGTGTTGAGCCGGTCTTCGGGTTTGATGCCTGTTTGTTTATTAGATGTCTGACGGCGAGGTGATATGTTTCTCTCAACTTCGTTTGTGCCAGCCTTCGGGTTCAATGCCTGTTTGTTTAACAGATGCCTGAAGGCTAGGTCAAATGTTTTTCTCAACTGCGGGTTGAGACGGCCTTCGGGTTCGATGCCTGTTTGTTTAAAAGATGCCTCACGGTGAGGTTAGATGTTCTTCTCATCTTCGGGTTGAGCCAACCTTCGGGTTTGATGCATGTTTGTTTAACGAATGCCTGACGGCGAGGTCAGATGTTCTTCTCAACTTCGGGTTGAGCCGCCCATCTGGTTCGATGCCTGTTGTTTAACAGATCCTTGACGATGACGTCAAATGTTCCTCTCAACATCGTGTTGAGCCGGCCTTCGGGTTCGATTCATGTTTGTTTAACAGATACCTGACGGTGAGGTTAAATGTTCTTCTCAACTTCGGGTTGAGCCGACCTTCGGGTTCGATGCCTGTTTGTTTAACAGATGCCTAACGGCGAGGTCAAATGTTCTTCTCAACTTTTGTTTGAGCCGGTCTTCGGGTTCGATGCCTGTTTATTTAAAAAATGCTTGACGGCTAGGTCAGATGTTCCTCTCAACTTGGTGTTAAGCCGACCTTCGATTTTGATGCCCGTTTGTTTAACAAATTCCTGGTGGCGAGGTCAGATGTTGCTCTCAACTTCGTGTTTAGCGGGACATCGTGTTCGGTGCCTATTTGTTTAAAAGATGCCTTACGACGAGATCAGATATTCCTATGAACTTCGTGTTGAGCCGGCTTTCGGGTTCGATGCCTGTTTGTTTAACAGATGCCTGACAGCATCGTCACACGTTCTTCTCAACTTCGTGTTGAGCCGCCCTTGGGGTTTGATGCCTGTTTGTTTAACAGATGCCTGACGGCGAGGTCAAATGTTCCTCTCAACTTCATGTTGTGCCGGCCTTGGGGTTCGATGCCTGTTTGTTTAAAAGATGCCTCACGGTGAGGTCAGATGTTGCTCTCAACTTCGTGTTAAGCGGGACTTCGTGTTCGATGCCTATTTGTTTGATAGATGTCTGGCGCCGGCGAGGTCAGATGTTCCTCTCACCTTCGGTTTGAGTCGGCCTTCGGGTTCGGTTCCTGTTTGTTTAACTGATGTCTGACAACGAGGTCAGATGCTCTTCTCAACTTCGGGTTGAGCCAGCCTCCGCGTTTGATGCCTGTTTGTTTAACAGATCCCTAACGGCGACGTCAGATATACTTCTCAACTTCGTGTTGATCCGCCATTCGGGTTCGATGCCTGTTTGTTTAACATATGCCTGACGGCGAGGTCAAATGTTCCTCTCAACTTCTTGTTGAGCCGGCCTTCGGGTACGATGCCTGTTTGTTTAACAGATGCCTGTCAGGGAGGTCTAATGTTCTTATCGAATTCAGTTTGAGCTGCCCATCAAATTTGATGCCTGTTTGTTTAACAGATGCCTGACAGCGAGGTCAGATGTTCTTGTCAACGCCGGTTTGAGCTGGCGTTCGTGTTCGATGCCTGTTTATTTAACAGATCCCTGACAGCGAGGTCAGATATTCCTATGAACTTCGTGTTGAGCCGGTCTTCGGGTTTGATGCCTGTTTGTTTATTAGATGTCTGACGGCGAGGTGAGATGTTTCTCTCAACTTCGTTTGTGCCAGCCTTCGGGTTCAATGCCTGTTTGTTTAACAGATGCCTGAAGGCTAGGTCAAATGTTTTTCTCAACTGCGGGTTGAGACGGCCTTCGGGTTCGATGCCTGTTTGTTTAAAAGATGCCTCACGGTGAGGTTAGATGTTCTTATCATCTTCGGGTTGAGCCAACCTTCGGGTTTGATGCATGTTTGTTTAACGGATGCCTGACGGCGAGGTCAGATGTTCTTCTCAACTTCGGGTTGAGCCGCCCATCTGGTTCGATGCTTGTTGTTTAACAGATCCTTGACGATGACGTCAAATGTTCCTCTCAACTTCGTGTTGAGCCGGCCTTCGGGTTCGATTCATGTTTGTTTAACAGATACCTGACGGTGAGGTTAGATGTTCTTCTCAACTTCGGGTTGAGCCGACCTTCGGGTTCGATGCCTGTTTATTTAACAGATGCCTAACGGCGAGGTCAAATGTTCTTCTCAACTTTTATTTGAGCCGGTCTTCGGGTTCGATGGCTGTTTATTTAAAAAATGCTTGACGGCTAGGTCAGATGTTCCTCTCAACTTGGTGTTGAGCCGACCTTCGGTTTTGATGCCCGTTTGTTTAACAAATTCCTGGTGGCGAGGTCAGATGTTGCTCTCAACTTCGTGTTTAGCGGGACATCGAGTTCGGTGCCTATTTGTTTAAAAGATGTCTTACGACGAGATCAGATATTCCTATGAACTTCGTGTTGAGCCGACTTTCGGGTTCGATGCCTGTTTGTTTAACAGACGACTGACAGCAACGTCACACGTTCTTCTCAACTTCGGGTTGAGCCGCCCTTCGGGTTTGATGCCTGTTTGTTTAACAGATGCCTGACGGCGAGGTCAAATGTTCCTCTCAACTTCATGTTGTACCGGCCTTGGGGTTCGATGCCTGTTTGTTTAAAAGATGCCTCACGGCGAGGTCAGATGTTGCTCTCAACTTCGTGTAAAGCGGGACTTCGTGTTCGATGCCTATTTGTTTGATAGATGCCTGGCGCCGGCGAGGTCAGATGTTCCTCTCACCTTCGGTTTGAGTCGGCCTTCGGGTTCGGTTCCTGTTTGTTTAACTGATGTCTGACAACGAGGTCAGATGCTCTTCTCAACTTCGGGTTGAGCCAGCCTCCGGGTTCGATGCCTGTTTGTTTAACAGATCCCTAACAGCGACGTCAGATATACTTCTCAACTTCGTGTTGATCCGCCATTCGGGTTCGATGCCTGTTTGTTTAACATATGCCTGACGGCGAGGTCAAATGTTCCTCTCAACTTCTTGTTGAGCCGGCCTTCGGGTACGATGCCTGTTTGTTTAACAGATGCCTGTCAGGGAGGTCTAATGTTCTTATCAAATTCGGTTTGAGCTGCCCATCAAATTTGATGCCTGTTTGTTTAACAGATGCCTGACAGCGAGGTCAGCTGTTCTTGTCAACGCCGGTTTGAGCTGGCGTTCGTGTTCGATGCCTGTTTATTTAACAGATCCCTGACAGCGAGGTCAGATATTCCTATGAACTTCGTGTTGAGCCGGTCTTCGGGTTTGATTCCTGTTTGTTTATTAGATGTCTGACGGCGAGGTGAGATGTTTCTCTCAACTTCGTTTGTGCCAGCCTTTGGGTTCAATGCCTGTTTGTTTAACAGATGCCTGAAGGCTAGGTCAAATGTTTTTCTCAACTGCGGGTTGAGACGGCCTTCGGGTTCGATGCCTGTTTGTTTAAAAGATGCCTCACGGTGAGGTTAGATGTTCTTCTCATCTTCGGGTTGAGCCAACCTTCGGGTTTGAGGCATGTTTGTTTAACGGATGCCTGACGGCGAGGTCAGATGTTCTTCTCAACTTCGGGTTGAGCCGCCCATCTGGTTCGATGCCTGTTGTTTAACAGATCCTTGACGATGACGTCAAATGTTCCTCTCAACTTCGTGTTGAGCCGGCCTTCGGGTTCGATTCATGTTTGTTTAACAGATACCTGACGGTGAGGTTAGATGTTCTTCTCAACTTCGGGTTGAGCCGACCTTCAGGTTCGATGCCTGTTTATTTAACAGATGCCTAACGGCGAGGTCAAATGTTCTTCTCAACTTTTGTTTGAGCCGGTCTTCGGGTTCGATGGCTGTTTATTTAAAAAATGCTTTACGGCTAGGTCAGATGTTCCTCTCAACTTGGTGTTGAGCCGACCTTCGGTTTTGATGCCCGTTTGTTTAACAAATTCCTGGTGGCGAGGTCAGATGTTGCTCTCAACTTCGTGTATAGCGGGACATCGTGTTCGGTGCCTATTTGTTTCAAAGATGCCTTACGACGAGATCAGATATTCCTATGAACTTCGTGTTGAGCCGACTTTCGGGTTCGATGCCTGTTTGTTTAACAGACGCCTGACAGCAACGTCACACGTTCTTCTCAACTTCGGGTTGAGCCGCCCTTCGGGTTTGATGCCTGTTTGTTTAACAGATGCCTGACGGCGAGGTCAAATGTTCCTCTCAACTTCATGTTGTACCGGCCTTGGGGTTCGATGCCTGTTTGTTTAAAAGATGCCTCACGGCGAGGTCAGATGTTGCTCTCAACTTCGTGTTAAGCGGGACTTCGTGTTCGATGCCTATTTGTTTGATAGATGCCTGGCGCCGGCGAGGTCAGATGTTCCTCTCACCTTCGGTTTGAGTCGGCCTTCGGGTTCGGTTCCTGTTTGTTTAACTGATGTCTGACAACGAGGTCAGATGCTCTTCTCAACTTCGGGTTGAGCCAGCCTCCGGGTTCGATGCCTGTTTGTTTAACAGATCCCTAACAGCGACGTCAGATATACTTCTCAACTTCGTGTTGATCTGCCATTCGGGTTCGATGCCTGTTTGTTTAACATATGCCTGACGGCGAGGTCAAATGTTTATCTCAACTTCTTGTTGAGCCGGCCTTCGGGTACGATGCCTGTTTGTTTAACAGATGCCTGTCAGGGAGGTCTAATGTTCTTATCAAATTCGGTTTGAGCTGCCCATCAAATTTGATGCCTGTTTGTTTAACAGATGCCTGACAGCGAGGTCAGCTGTTCTTGTCAACGCCGGTTTGAGCTGGCGTTCGTGTTCGATGCCTGTTTATTTAACAGATCCCTGACAGCGAGGTCAGATATTCCTATGAACTTCGTGTTGAGCCGGTCTTCGGGTTTGATGCCTGTTTGTTTATTAGATGTCTGACGGCGAGGTGAGATGTTTCTCTCAACTTCGTTTGTGCCAGCCTTCGGGTTCAATGCCTGTTTGTTTAACAGATGCCTGAAGGCTAGGTCAAATGTTTTTCTCAACTGCGGGTTGAGACGGCCTTCGGGTTCGATGCCTGTTTGTTTAAAAGATGCCTCACGGTGAGGTTAGATGTTCTTCTCATCTTCGTGTTGAGCCAACCTTCGGGTTTGAGGCATGTTTGTTTAACGGATGCCTGATGGCGAGGTCAGATGTTCTTCTCAACTTCGGGTTGAGCCGCCCATCTGGTTCGATGCCTGTTGTTTAACAGATCCTTGACGATGACGTCAAATGTTCCTCTCAACTTCGTGTTGAGCCGGCCTTCGGGTTCGATTCATGTTTGTTTAACAGATACCTGACGGTGAGGTTAGATGTTCTTCTCAACTTCGGGTTGAGCCGACCTTCGGGTTCGATGCCTGTTTATTTAACAGATGCCTAACGGCGAGGTCAAATGTTCTTCTCAACTTTTGTTTGAGCCGGTCTTCGGGTTCGATGGCTGTTTATTTAAAAAATGCTTGACGGCTAGGTCAGATGTTCCTCTCAACTTGGTGTTGAGCCGACCTTCGGTTTTGATGCCCGTTTATTTAACAAATTCCTGGTGGCGAGGTCAGATGTTGCTCTCAACTTCGTGTTTAGCGGGACATCATGTTCGGTGCCTATTTGTTTAAAAGATGCCTTACGACGAGATCAGATATTCCTATGAACTTCGTGTTGAGCCGACTTTCGGGTTCGATGCCTGTTTGTTTAACAGACGCCTGACAGCAACGTCACACGTTCTTCTCAACTTCGGGTTGAGCCGCCCTTCGGGTTTGATGCCTGTTTGTTTAACAGATGCCTGACGGCGAGGTCAAATGTTCCTCTCAACTTCATGTTGTACCGGCCTTGGGGTTCGATGCCTGTTTGTTTAAAAGATGCCTCACGGCGAGGTCAGATGTTGTTCTCCACTTCGTGTTAAGCGGGACTTCGTGTTCGATGCCTATTTGTTTGATAGATGCCTGGCGCCGGCGAGGTCAGATGTTCCTCTCACCTTCGGTTTGAGTCGGCCTTCGGGTTCGGTTCCTGTTTGTTTAACTGATGTCTGACAACGAGGTCAGATGCTCTTCTCAACTTCGGGTTGAGCAAGCCTACGGGTTCGATGCCTGTTTGTTTAACAGATCCCTAACAGCGACGTCAGATATACTTCTCAACTTCGTGTTGATCCGCCATTCGGGTTCGATGCTTGTTTGTTTAACATATGCCTGACGGCGAGGTCAAATGTTCCTCTCAACTTCTTGTTGAGCCGGCCTTCGGGTACGATGCCTGTTTGTTTAACATATGCCTGACAGGGAGGTCTAATGTTCTTATCAAATTCGGTTTGAGCTGGCCATCAAATTTGATGCCTATTTGTTTAACAGATGCCTGACAGCGAGGTCAGATGTTCTTGTCAACGCCGGTTTGAGCTGGCGTTCGTGTTCGATGCCTGTTTATTTAACAGATCCCTGACAGCGAGGTCAGATATTCCTATGAACTTCGTGTTGAGCCGGTCTTCGGGTTCGATGCCTGTTTGTTTATTAGATGTCTGACGACGAGGTGAGATGTTTCTCTCAACTTCGTTTGTGCCAGTTGTCGCTACTGCGAAAATCGGCGCCGGCAGAACAGAAGAGTCGCCACCGTGCGTTATTTATCCCACGGGAGGGAAAGGAAATGCTCAGAGTAAACCTCGCACAACATGGGAAAGGTATTGTCGTCGCAACCAAAACCTGGATTCGGGAGTCGGTTACGCAAGGGGAAGGTATTAGCACCCCTCACGTCCGTCGTACTCGACGGGATCCACGCTTGTTTTCGGGTATGGATTGTTATTCTATCTAAACTATAGGTCAAGGGTTAAAAAGAAAATAAAATGAAAATAAAAATGACTCGGCAAAGTATCGCACTTTATGCCTACGTATTCCCGTCTGGAACGAGAAATCAGAGTCAACGTAGTTCGCCTACCTACGGGAAAGGAGGGGAAGGTTGCTCGCTAGGATATCGCATCCTATGCCTACGTACTTCCACACGGCATGGAAGATCAAAGCAAACGTAGTTCGGGCTACGCCCGACACAAGCTGTTCAAGTGTTTTTTATGAAAAATCTCACCTTAAACAAGGGTTTTCTTATTGCAAAAAGGTTGATGTCTGTTCAAATCTTTTGACGGAAGAAATGAATTGATTTTGTTATAACCTTTATTAATGTTTTTCTGTTGTTCTGAAGGAAAAAGAGATGACACTCTACAAATCCTAGGGTTAAAAGGGAATAAAATCTACCCTAATGTTATCATGCATGGGTTAACTCCTAATGTCTGTCATGTTAATCTCTTGCACAGAGAATAACAGAGCTCCTAAGGGAAATACAGAAGCAGAATACAGAATACAGTAATAGTAAAGACTGAATAAAGCACACAAGCTAGGCAAGGGAGCCAAACTCTACCTCGAACCTGAATACAATAGGCAAAAGTGAAACACACTTCACTTTAAACCTAGGGGAAACAAAACACACAATACAGTAAAATAGAAACCCCAAGCCCTGAACAGCAAAACCTCCAGACAGATGCACAGCACATCTTCTTGCAAATGAATCTTCAAGTTCAACCTCTGTTAGACCCCCAAAACTTTGCTAGCTTCTTACTTTGATAGTCTTCAATGATGACTTCCATCTTCAAGGGTAGCTCTCCAAGATAATAACACAAAAATCAAGAGATAATTCCATGCTTGTCATCTTGTAGACAACCAAGGGAAGTGTACAAGAGACTTGCATAATGGGACTGGTTCCCTCAAAGTTCTACCTCTAAGACCAAACTTATCCCTCCAAAGGAGGGGAGTGAGTTCTTAGAGGGACTTTTAGTAATTGGGAAATAATGGAAGCAAAAGGAAGCATTCCATATTTCAGAACCAACCCTCTAATCTAGAGCTCTACCTAGCTCCTAAACCCTAAAACTCCAGCAGCAGCTTCTGGCAAGCTCCAAACCCTTCAGTTGGATCTTGATCTTCAATCTCCTCTACCACAAGCTTCCTTGAACAAGGATCTCACAATAAGCCAAACCTCACAATGATACCCCAAGAAATATACTCCAAGAGACAGATGACATCACACAATCAAACAAATTAATCAGTCAAATTCATTCATACTGAGAAAATACCCAAAAAATATAAAATCAAAGGGGAAAATCCTAATCTTTATTCTAGGGGAGCTATAACCTCTACCCTTAATATCCCCTATATTCCCTACCCCAAAATCAAAACAAAAATCCCTAAAGAAAATGTTTTATACACCTAAGTTGTCTAAAACCCTAATTTTGAACCCCTAAATGTCACATAAGCAAACTACTAAGAATAACCTTCTAAAAATCCTAGTACAAAAACCAGAGATCCTACACATTCATATTTGATAGCACAAAAAAGACTGGACTTGGAATCAATAGGGAAATGCATGAAAAAAATTCCACAAAATTGCATATAAAATGAAACACCTAAAATAGTCCTTTAATTGAAAAATGCATGAAAAATATCAAATAAAATATAAAATGCTATTTTCACTTTTTATAATTTTCTAGACACTTTAAAGAAAACAATGCAAAAAGAATCATTAAAAATTATGAAGTTTTCAATTTAATATGATTTTTACAATGCATGAAAAATATTAAAGGAATTAAAATGAATTAATAAGGAATAAAATGGGGGAGGGGTGCGAATAGCATACACGCTCAGTTAATATTCCAGGTGGGCTTTAAAGGGGGGTGCGCATAGAACATTGCTTAAGCCCGTAACCATTCAGAGAAAACAAAAAACAATAAAAAGCGCCAGGGGTGCATTAAGTGAATTCACACGGGTATTTCCAATTGGGCTCCAAAACGGGGAGTGTGATTAGTAATCAGACTAAACCCATGAACTTCAACTAATTAACACGGTGCGTTTGATGTTTTTAAAAAATTCCCTCCACTTGCGAAATTACATCTGAGCCGTGAGATTAAAAGACAAAGTCAAATATTCAGGCTGATCCAAGGGCTCTTGGTTGTCTTCTTCCTTGGACACCTAGGGTTTCATGAATTTTAGTCTCCACACGTGAATCTTCCATCTCCTCTACCTCTCTCACTAAGCCATGAAAACTCACGATCCAAAAATCAAACTTAACCTACTCATTGCCCTCTACACAGCCATGGTCCTAGATTCCTCTAAAACCCAACAAATAGTCCAACTCGACAGCTACAAGCTCTGGGCACCATGGTTTTGCACTGATATGCATGGAAACAATTCTTGATCAAACTTATACTAAGGTATTCTATTCCTCAGGGTGATCATTCTAAACTAAAGAACTAGTATTATAGTGCCCTAGGTTATGTGTTCTTGATCCAAAAACAGAACTTGCCATGGAACCAACCTTCAAGACCAGCCCTTAAACTCTTCACAACACATCTCCTAATGGTCTCTAGCATGTATCTCCTAACCATATGATCTAACAATGGATAATTAAAGAAATTCGAGTGAAGTTGCATACCTTGCAAGTGATGATGGCAATGGTGGCTAGCCTTCAATTCAAACCTTGATGCTTGCCTCAAGTGATCTTCAATGGCTAATAGTGCTTCTGTTTGCAATAGTTCTTGACCAAACTTCTTGAATCACCCAATCCACTTCTTCATGCAACTTGGAGGGAAGACTTGGATCACACGAAATAGCCACTAATTCCTCTGGTTTTTCTTTGCCAATTGCTCTATGATGATGGAAGATGATGATGATAACCAGAACTATGATGATTGATGAAGCTTTAATGGAGTTTGAATGTGAAATGCAATTTGGAGTAATGGAATCAAACTATGGTTTACAATTACAATGAATCACCAACCCTTGCATGGATCCTCTCTAGGGTTTATATAGATGAGAATAGAAGCCTCTAGAACTTTGGAGAACCTTCCATGAAGCTTCTAGAACTTCTCATGCAATGAGAATTTCAAATTTCCTATTTTTAATAAATCCCATGAGATCTCATGATATCCATGCAATTCTCCTTAAAATCTCCTCATATGAGATGGTAAAATGAAAACAAGGCATTTTAAGTCATTTTAAGGCTTTGGCAAGCTTTTCCTTTTGGTACCTTGAAATGCAAGAATCAAATTTACAAGGGAAGTCCAATTTTTAAGCCTAAACTCAAAAATGTGGCTAAACCATTGTTTTCAAAATTTTGATTCCAATCAAAATCATCTATCATATGCCCCATTTTGGATTTGTAGATCTCTCAAACCAAAAATCAATTTCAACTTTTTTAACTTATAAGCCATTTACAAGCCATTTGCACCCCTTTTAAAAATCCATGCTATGAGCTTTTACAAACTTTCAAACCCTCTTTTCTAGCCTTAAAATCCCATTTTGAACAACTTTGATGTTGTGAAGTTTTTCATTTGAAGCTTCCTTGTATGAGTTTTAGGCATATGCTAAGAATGACCTGTAATCCTCAAATGACCAAAATACCCTTAGCTTGCCAAGACCATAAGTAGAGTTCCACAAATCATATGAAGGCATACCATACCATTCTAGAAAGCTAAGACAATAAGAAACAACTCTCATGTTGGCTAGAAATCCATTTGGAATACCCTTGAAGGTCAAAGGTTGCTTGGAAGGCAGACAATTTTCACAGACAAATTTCAGTGCCCTCGGATGACCTGTAACTTGCAAGAGCCATAACTTGAGTTCTATAAATCATCTTGATGACTTCCACCCTTAAAATTAAAGCTATGAAGATACTCTACAAGTTTCATATGGACCAAGAATTCATATGAAGCTTGCATCTTGAGCTACACTGCCTTGAAGTTTGACCTAAATCAGGGGATTTTACATTGAAACCCTAATTTAGTAACTCCAGTTCTCCTTGAATCCTCTTGATTTTTCTTTATCACAACATCATATCCATATCCCTATAGCAAATAATGAATCCCCCATTCTTCAAATGATCCTTGATACCCTTCAAAACACTTCTTTGACCTAGAATTGACCCAGTGCTGACCCTAGTTGACTGACTTCAACTGAGGCTCTTGCAATGATTCAAATGACTTGGTTCTCCTCAAAGATGATTCTCGAGACTCTTCATATCATCCATACACACCTCATGCTCTTGGCTCATAGCTCACATTTCCTCTGATGATCCCCACTAGCCTCACGATAGGAGAGAATTCACTGATCAACCTGGCAGCTCTTCAAAGCTCAAATTTTTCCCTGATGACCTGAGTAGTCTTGAATATGAATGAAACCCTTGGATATACCTCTTGAAATAATAACAACACTTGATCCCCTGATTAAGATAGCTTGCCTATGCAGATGAATACACTATGTACATGATGACAATGCAAATGACTATGCAATTGAAACATAAACCTAGGTTAGAAAGGTTGGGCAAATTTTGGGGTGCAACACCAGCCTTCGGGTTCAATGCCTGTTTGTTTAACAGATGCTTGAAGGCTAGGTCAAATGTTTTTCTCAACTGCGGGTTGAGACGGCCTTCGGGTTCTATGCCTGTTTGTTTAAAAGATGCCTCACGGTGAGGTTAGATGTTCTTCTCATCTTCGGGTTGAGACAACCTTCGGGTTTGATGCATGTTTGTTTAACGGATGCCTGACGGCGAGGTCAGATGTTCTTCTCAACTTCGGGTTGAGACAGCCTTCAGGTTCGATGCCTGTTGTTTAACAGATCCTTGACGATGACGTCAAATGTTCCTCTCAACTTCGTGTTGAGCCGGCCTTCGGGTTCGATTCATGTTCGTTTAACAGATACCTGACGGTGAGGTTAGGATTTCTTCTCAACTTCGGGTTGAGCCGACCTTCGAGTTCGATGCCTGTTTGTTTAACAGATGCCTAACGGCGAGGTCAAATGTTCTTCTCAACTTTTGTTTGAGCCGGTCTTCGGTTTCGATGCCTGTTTATTTAAAAAATGCTTGACGGCTAGGTCAGATGTTCCTCTCAACTTGGTGTTGAGCCGACCTTCGATTTTGATGCCCGTATGTTTAACAATTTCCTGGGTGCGAGGTCAGATGTTGCTCTCAACTTCGTGTTTAGCGGGACATCGTGTTCGGTGCCTATTTGTTTAAAAGATGCCTTACGACGAGATCAGATATTCCTATGAACTTCGTGTTGAGCCGGCTTTCGGGTTCGATGCCTGTTTGTTTAACAGATGCCTGACAACAACGTCACACGTTCTTCTCAACTTCGTGTTTAGCCGCCCTTCGGGTTTGATGCCTGTTTGTTTAACAGATGCCTGACGGCGAGGTCAAATGTTCCTCTCAACTTCATGTTGTGCCGGCCTTGGGGTTCGATGCCTGTTTGTTTAAAAGATGCCTCACGGCGAGGTCAGATGTTGCACTCAACTTTGTGTTAAGCGGGACTTCGTGTTCGATGCCTATTTGTTTGATAGATTCCTGGCGCCGGAGAGGTCAGATGTTCCTCTCACCTTCGGTTTGAGTCGGCCTTCGGGTTCGGTTCCTGTTTGTTTAACTGATGTCTGACAACGAGGTCAGATGTTCTTCTCAACTTCGGGTTGAGCCAGCCTCCGGGTTCGATGCCTGTTTGTTTAACAGATCCCTAACGGCGACGTCAGATATACTTCTCAACTTCGTGTTGAGCCGCCATTCGGGTTCGATGTCTGTTTGTTTAACATAGGCCTGGCGGCGAGGTCAAATTATCCTCTCAACTTCTTGTTGAGCCGGCCTTCGGGTACGCTGCATGTTTGTTTAACAGATGCCTGACAGGGAGGTCTAATGTTCTTATCAAATTCGGTTTGAGCTGGCCATCAAATTTGATGCCTGTTTGTTTAACAGATGCCTGACAGCAAGGTCTGATGTTCTTGTCAACGCCGATTTGAGCTGGCGTTCGTGTTCGATGCCTGTTTATTTAACAGATCCCTGACAGCGAGGTCAGATATTCCTATGAACTTCGTGTTGAGCCGTTCTTCGGGTTTGATGCCTGTTTGTTTATTAGATGTCTGACGGCGAGGTGAGATGTTTCTCTCAACATCGTTTGTGCCAGCCTTCGGGTTCAATGCCTGTTGGTTTAACAGATGCCAGAAGGCTAGGTCAAATGTTTTTCTCAACTGCGGGTTGATACGGCCTTCGGGTTCGATGCTTGTTTGTTTAAAATATGCCTCACGGTGGGGTTAGATGTTCTTCTCATCTTCGGGTTGAGCCAACCTTCGGGTTTGATGCATGTTTATTTAACGGATGCCTGAGGGCGAGGTCAAATGTTCTTCTAAACTTCGGGTTGAGCCGCCCATCTGGTTCGATGCCTGTTGTTAAACAGATCCTTGACGATGACGTCAAATGTTCCTCTCAACTTCGTGTTGAGCCGGCCTTCGGGTTCGATTCATGTTTGTTTAACAGATACCTGACGGTGAGGTTAGATGTTCTTTTCAACTCCGGGTTGAGCCGACCTTCGGGTTCGATGCCTGTTTTTTTAACAGATGCCTAACGGCGAGGTCAAATGTTCTTCTCAAATTTTGTTTGAGCCGGTCTTCGGGTTCGATGCCTGTTTATTTAAAAAATGCTTGACGGCTAGGTCAGATGTTCCTCTCAACTTGGTGTTGAGCCGACCTTCGGTTTTGATGCCCGTTTGTTTAACAAATTCCTGGTGGCGAGGTCAGATGTTGCTCTCAACTTCGTGCTTAACTGGACATCGTATTCGGTGCCTATTTGTTTAAAAGATGCGTTACGACGAGATCGAATATTCCTATGAACTTCGTGTTGAGCCGGCTTTCGGGTTCGATGCCTGTTTGTTTAACAGATGCCTGACAGCAATGTCACACGTTCTTCTGAACTTCGGGTTGAGCCGCCCTTCGAGTTTGATTCCTGTTTGTTTAACAGATGCCTGACGGCGAGGTCAAATGTTCCTCTCAACTTCATGTTGTGCCGGCCTTGGGGTTCGATGCCTGTTTGTTTAAAAGATGCCTCACGGCGAGGTCAGATGTTGCTCTCAACTTCGTGTTAAGTGGGACTTCGTGTTCGATGCCTATTTGTTTGATAGATGCCTGGCGCCGGCGAGGTCAGATGTTCTTCTCACCTTCGGTTTGAGTCGGCCTTCGGGATCGGTTCCTGTTTATTTAACTGATGTCTGACAACGAGGTCAGATGTTCTTCTCAACTTCGGGTTGAGCCAGCCTCCGGGTTCGATGCCTGTTTGTCTAATAGATCCCTAACGGCGACGTTAGATATACTTCTCAACTTCTTGTTGAGCCGCCATTCGGGTTCGATGTCTGCTTGTTTAACACAGGCCTGGCGGCGAGGTCAAATTATCCTCTCAACTTCTTGTTGAGCCGGCCTTCGGGTACGATGCCTGTTTGTTTAACAGATGCCTAACAGGGAGGTCTAATGTTCTTATCAAATTCGGTTTGAGCTGGCCATCAAATTTGATGCCTGTTTGTTTAACAGATGCCTGACAGCGAGGTCTGATGTTCTTGTCAACGCCGGTTTGAGCTGGCGTTCATGTTCGATGCCTGTTTATTTAACAGGTCCCTTACAGCGAGGTCAGATATTCCTATGAACTTCGTGTTGAGCCGGTCTTCGGGTTTGATGCCTGTTTGTTTATTAGATGTCTGACAGCGAGGTGAGATGTTTCTCTCAACTTCGTTTGTGCCAGCCTTCGGGTTCAATGCCTGTTTGTTTAACAGATGCCTGAAGGCTAGGTCAAATGTTTTTCTCAACTGCAGGTTGATACGGCCTTCGGGTTCGATGCTTTTTGTTTAAAAGATGCCTCACGGTGAGGTTAGATGTTCTTCTCATCTTCGGGTTGAGCCAACCTTCGGGTTTGATCCATGTTTATTTAACGGATGCCTGAGGGCGAGGTCAGATGTTCTTCTAAACTTCGGGTTGAGCCGCCCATCTGGTTCGATGCCTGTTGTTTAATAGATCCTTGACGATGACGTCAAATGTTCCTCTCAACTTCGTGTTGAGCCGGCATTCGGGTTCGATTCATGTTTGTTTAACAGATACCTGACAGTGAGGTTAGATGTTCTTCTCAACTTCGGGTTGAGCTGACCTTCGGGTTCGATGCCTGTTTGTTTAACAGATGCCTAACGGCGAGGTCAAATGTTCTTCTCAACTTTTGTTTGAGCCGGTCTTCGGGTTCGATGCCTGTTTATTTAAAAAATGCTTGACGGCTAGGTCAGATGTTCCTCTCAACTTGGTGTTGAGCCGACCTTCGGTTTTGATGCCCGTTTGTTTAACAAATTCCTGGTGGCGAGGTCAGATGTTGCTCTCAACTTCGTGCTTAACTGGACATCATGTTCGGTGCCTATTTGTTTAAAAGATGCGTTACGACGAGATCAGATATTCCTATGAACTTCGTGTTGAGCCGGCTTTCGGGTTCGATGCCTGTTTGTTTAACAGATGCCTGACAGCAACGTCACACGTTCTTCTGAACTTCGGGTTGAGCCGCCCTTCGGGTTTGATGCCTGTTTGTTTAACAGATGCCTGACGGCGCGGTCAAATGTTCCTCTCAACTTCATGTTGTGCCGTCCTTGGGGTTCGATGCCTGTTTGTTTAAAAGATGCCTCACGGCGAGGTCAGATGTTGCTCTCAACTTCGTGTTAAGCGGGACTTCGTGTTCGATGCCTATTTGTTTGATAGATACCTGGCGCCGGCGAGGTCAGATGTTCTTCTCACCTTCGGTTTGAGTCGGCCTTCGGGTTTGGTTTCTGTTTGTTTAACTGATGTCTGACAACGAGGTCAGATGTTCTTCTCAACTTCGGGTTGAGCCAGCCTCCGGGTTTGATGCCTGTTTGTTTAACAGATCCCTAATGGCGACGTCAGATATACTTCTCAACTTCGTGTTGAGCCGCCATTCGGGTTCGATGTCTGTTTGTTTAACATAGGCCTGGCGGCGAGGTCAAATTATCCTCTCAACTTCTTGTTGAGCCGGCCTTCGGGTACGCTGCATGTTTGTTTAACAGATGCCTGACAGGGAGGTCTAATGTTCTTATCAAATTCGGTTTAAGCTGGCCATCAAATTTGATGCCTGTTTGTTTAACAGATGCCTGACAGCGAGGTCTGATGTTCTTGTCAACGCCGATTTGAGTTGGCGTTCGTGTTCGATGCCTGTTTATTTAACAGATCCCTGACAGCGAGGTCAGATATTCCTATGAACTTCGTGTTGAGCCGTTCTTCGGGTTTGATGCCTGTTTGTTTATTAGATGTCTGACGGCGAGGTGAGATGTTTCTCTCAACTTCGTTTGTGCCAGCCTTCGGGTTCAATGCCTGTTGGTTTAAAAGATGCCAGAAGGCTAGGTCAAATGTTTTTCTCAACTGCGGGTTGATACGGCCTTTGGGTTCGATGCTTGTTTGTTTAAAATATGCCTCACGGTGAGGTTAGATGTTCTTCTCATCTTCGGGTTGAGCCAACCTTTGGGTTTGATGCATGTTTATTTAACGGATGCCTGAGGGCGAGGTCAGATGTTCTTCTAAACTTCGGGTTGAGCCGCCCATCTGGTTCGATGCCTGTTGTTTAACAGATCCTTGACGATGACGTCAAATGTTCCTCTCAACTTCGTGTTGAGCCGGCATTCGGGTTCGATTCATGTTTGTTTAACAGATACCTGATGGTGAGGTGATATGTTCTTCTCAACTTCGGGTTGAGCTGACCTTCGGGTTCGATGCCTGTTTGTTTAACAGATGCCTAACGGCGAGGTCAAATGTTCTTCTCAACTTTTGTTTGAGCCGGTCTTTGGGTTCGATGCCTGTTTATTTAAAAAATGCTTGACGGCTAGGTCAGATGTTCCTCTCAACTTGGTGTTGAGCCGACCTTCGGTTTTGATGCCCATTTGTTTAACAAATTCCTGGCGGCGAGGTCAGATGTTGCTCTCAACTTCGTGTTTAGCGGGACATCATGTTCGGTGCCTATTTGTTTAAAAGATGCCTTACGACGAGATCAGATATTCCTATGAACTTCGTGTTGAGCCGGCTTTCGGGTTCGATGCCTGTTTGTTTAACAGATGCCTGACAGCAACGTCATACGTTCTTCTCAACTTCGGGTTGAGCCGCCCTTCGGGTTTGATGCCTTTTTGTTTAACAGATGCCTGACGGCGAGGTCAAATGTTCCTCTCAACTTCTTGTTGTGTCGGCCTTGGGGTTCGATGCCTGTTTGTTTAAAAGATGCCTCACGGCGAGGTCAGATGTTGCTCTCAACTTCGTGTTAAGCGGGACTTCGTGATCGATGCCTATTTGTTTGATAGATGCCTGGCGCCGGCGAGGTCAGATATTCTTCTCACCTTCGGTTTGAGTCGGCCTTCGGGTTCGGTTCCTGTTTGTTTAACTGATTTCTGACAACAAGGTCAGATGTTCTTCTCAATTTCGGGTTGAGCCAGCCTCCGGGTTTGATGCCAGTTTGTTTAACAGATCCCTAACGGCGACGTCAGATATACTTCTCAACTTCGTGTTGAGCCGCCATTCGGGTTCGATGCCTGTTTGTTTAACATATGCCTGACGGCGAGGTCAAATGTTCCTCTCAACTTCTTGTTGAGCCGGCCTTCGGGTACGATGCCTGTTTGTTTAACAGATGCCTGCTAGGGAGGTCTAATGTTCTTATCATATTCGGTTTGAGCTGGCCATCAAATTTGATGCCTGTTTGTTTAACAGATGCCTGACAGCAAGGTCAGATGTTCTTGTCAACGCCGGTTTGAGCTGGCGTTCGTGTTCGATGCCTGTTTATTTAACAGATCCTTGACAGTGAGGTCAGATATTCTTATGAACTTCGTGTTGAGCCGGTCTTCGGGTTCGATGCCTGTTTGTTTATTAGATGTCTGACGGCGAGGTCAGATGTTTCTCTCAACTTCGTTTGTGCCATCCTTCGGGTTCAATACCTGTTTGTTTAACAGATGCCTGAAGGCTAGGTCAAATGTTTTTCTCAACTGCGGGTTGAGACGGCCTTCGGGTTCGATGCCTGTTTGTTTAAAAGATGCCTCACGGTGAGGTTAGATGTTCTTCTCATCTTCGGGTTGAGCCAACCTTCGGGTTTGATGCATGTTTGTTTAACGGATGCCTGACGGCGAGGTCAGATGTTCTTCTCAACTTCGGGTTGAGCCGCCCATCTGGTTCGATGCCTGTTGTTTAACAGATCCTTGACGATGACGTCAAATGTTCCTCTCAACTTCGTGTTGAGCCGGCCTTCGGGTTCGATACATGTTTGTTTAACAGATACCTGACGGTGAGGTTAGATGTTCTTTTCAACTTCGGGTTGAGCCGACCTTCGGGTTCGATGCCTGTTTTTTTAACAGATGCCTAACGGCGAGGTCAAATGTTCTTCTCAAATTTTGTTTGAGCCGGTCTTCGGGTTCGATGCCTGTTTATTTAAAAAATGCTTGACGGCTAGGTCAGATGTTCCTCTCAACTTGGTGTTGAGCCGACCTTCGATTTTGATGCCCGTATGTTTACCAATTTCCTGGGTGCGAGGTCAGATGTTGCTCTCAACTTCGTGTTTAGCGGGACATCGTGTTCGGTGCCTATTTGTTTAAAAGATGCCTTACGACGAGATCAGATATTCCTATGAACTTCGTGTTGAGCCGGCTTTCGGGTTCGATGCCTGTTTGTTTAACAGATGCCTGACAACAACGTCACACGTTCTTCTCAACTTCGTGTTTAGCCGCCCTTCGGGTTTGATGCCTGTTTGTTTAACAGATGCCTGACGGCGAGGTCAAATGTTCCTCTCAACTTCATGTTGTGCCGGCCTTGGGGTTCGATGCCTGTTTGTTTAAAAGATGCCTCACGGCGAGGTCAGATGTTGCACTCAACTTTGTGTTAAGCGGGACTTCGTGTTCGATGCCTATTTGTTTGATAGATGCCTGGCGCCGGCGAGGTCAGATGTTCCTCTCACCTTCGGTTTGAGTCGGCCTTCGGGTTCGGTTCCTGTTTGTTTAACTGATGTCTGACAACGAGGTCAGATGCTCTTCTCAACTTCGGGTTGAGCCAGCCTCCGGGTTCGATGCCTGTTTGTTTAACAGATCCCTAACGGCGACGTCAGATATACTTCTCAACTTCGTGTTGATCCGTCATTCGGGTTCGATGCCTGTTTGTTTAACATATGCCTGACGGCGAGGTCAAATGTTCCTCTCAACTTCTTGTTGAGCCGGCCTTCGGGTACGATGCCTGTTTGTTAAACATATGCCTGACAGGGAGGTCTAATGTTCTTATCAAATTCGGTTTGAGCTGGCCATCAAATTTGATGCCGGTTTGTTTAACAGATGCCTGACAGCGAGGTCAGATGTTCTTGTCAACGCCGGTTTGCGTTGGCCTTCGTGTTTGATGCCTGTTTATTTAACAGATCCCTGACAGCGAGGTCAGATATTCCTATGAACATCGTGTTGAGCCGGTCTTCGGGTTCGATGCCTGTTTGTTTATTAGATGTCTGACGACGAGGTCAGATGTTTCTCTCAACTTCGTTTGTGCCAGCCTTCGGGTTCAATGCCTGTTTGTTTAACAGATGCCTGAAGGCTAGGTCAAATGTTTTTCTCAACTGCAGGTTGAGACGGCCTTCGGGTTCGATGCCTGTTTGTTTAAAAGATGCCTCACGGTGAGGTTAGATGTTCTTCTCATCTTCGGGTTGAGCCAACCTTCGGGTTTTATGCATGTTTGTTTAACGGATGCCTGACGGCGAGGTCAGATGTTCTTCTCAACTTCGGGTTGAGACATCCTTCAGGTTCGATGCCTGTTGTTTAACAGATCCTTGACGATGACGTCAAATGTTCCTCTCAACTTCGTGTTGAGCCGGCCTTCGGGTTCGATTCATGTTTGTTTAACAGATACCTGACGGTGAGGTTAGATGTTCTTCTCAACTTCGGGTTGAGCCGACCTTCGGGTTCGATGCCTGTTTGTTTAACAGATGCCTAACGGCGAGGTCAAATGTTCTTCTCAACTTTTGTTTGAGCCGGTCTTCGGGTTCGATGCCTGTTTATTTAAAAAATGCTTGACGGCTAGGTCAGATGTTCCTCTCAACTTGGTGTTGAGCCGACCTTCGGTTTTGATGCCCGTTTGTTTAACAAATTCCTGGTGGCGAGGTCAGATGTTGCTCTCAACTTCGTGCTTAACTGGACATCGTATTCGGTGCCTATTTGTTTAAAAGATGCGTTACGACGAGATCGGATATTCCTATGAACTTCGTGTTGAGCCGGCTTTCGGGTTCGATGTCTGTTTGTTTAACAGATGCCTGACAGCAATGTCACACGTTCTTCTGAACTTCGGGTTGAGCCGCCCTTCGGGTTTGATTCCTGTTTGTTTAACAGATGCCTGACGGCGAGGTCAAATGTTCCTCTCAACTTCATGTTGTGCCGGCCTTGGGGTTCGATGCCTGTTTGTTTAAAAGATGCCTCACGGCGAGGTCAGATGTTGCTCTCAACTTCGTGTTAAGTGGGACTTCGTGTTCGATGCCTATTTGTTTGATAGATGCCTGGCGCCGGCGAGGTCAGATGTTCTTCTCACCTTCGGTTTGAGTCGGCCTTCGGGTTCGGTTCCTGTTTATTTAACTGATGTCTGACAACGAGGTCAGATGTTCTTCTCAACTTCGGGTTGAGCCAGCCTCCGGGTTCGATGCCTGTTTGTTTAACAGATCCCTAACGGCGACGTTAGATATACTTCTCAACTTCTTGTTGAGCCGCCATTCGGGTTTGATGTCTGCTTGTTTAACACAGGCCTGGCGGCGAGGTCAAATTATCCTCTCAACTTCTTGTTGAGCCGGCCTTCGGGTACGATGCCTGTTTGTTTAACAGATGCCTGACAGGGAGGTCTAATGTTCTTATCAAATTCGGTTTGAGCTGGCCATCAAATTTGATGCCTGTTTGTTTAACAGATGCCTGACAGCGAGGTCTGATGTTCTTGTCAACGCCGGTTTGAGCTGGCGTTCATGTTCGATGCCTGTTTATTTAACAGATCCCTTACAGCGAGGTCAGATATTCCTATGAACTTCGTGTTGAGCCGGTCTTCGGGTTTGATGCCTGTTTGTTTATTAGATGTCTGACAGCGAGGTGAGATGTTTCTCTCAACTTCGTTTGTGCCAGCCTTCGGGTTCAATGCCTGTTTGTTTAACAGAGTCCTGAAGGCTAGGTCAAATGTTTTTCTCAACTGCAGGTTGATACGGCCTTCGGGTTCGATGCTTTTTGTTTAAAAGATGCCTCACGGTGAGGTTAGATGTTCTTCTCATCTTCGGGTTGAGCCAACCTTCGGGTTTGATCCATGTTTATTTAACGGATGCCTGAGGGCGAGGTCAGATGTTCTTCTAAACTTCGGGTTGAGCCGCCCATCTGGTTCGATGCCTGTTGTTTAACAGATCCTTGACGATGACGTCAAATGTTCCTCTCAACTTCGTGTTGAGCCGGCATTCGGGTTCGATTCATGTTTGTTTAACAGATACCTGACGGTGAGGTTAGATGTTCTTCTCAACTTCGGGTTGAGCTGACCTTCGGGTTCGATGCCTGTTTGTTTAACAGATGCCTAACGACGAGGTCAAATGTTCTTCTCAACTTTTGTTTGAGCCGGTCTTCGGGTTCGATGCCTGTTTATTTAAAAAATGCTTGACGGCTAGGTCAGATGTTCCTCTCAACTTGGTGTTGAGCCGACCTTCGGTTTTGATGCCCGTTTGTTTAACAAATTCCTGGTGGCGAGGTCAGATGTTGCTCTCAACTTCGTGCTTAACTGGACATCGTGTTCGGTGCCTATTTGTTTAAAAGATGCGTTACGACGAGATCAGATATTCCTATGAACTTCGTGTTGAGCCGGCTTTCGGGTTCGATGCCTGTTTGTTTAACAGATGCCTGACAGCAACGTCACACGTTCTTCTGAACTTCGGGTTGAGCCGCCCTTCGGGTTTGATGCCTGTTTGTTTAACAGATGCCTGACGGCGAGGTCAAATGTTCCTCTCAACTTCATGTTGTGCCGGCCTTGGGGTTCGATGCCTGTTTGTTTAAAAGATGCCTCACGGCGAGGTCAGATGTTGCTCTCAACTTCGTGTTAAGTGGGACTTCGTGTTCGATGCCTATTTGTTTGATAGATGCCTGGCGCCGGCGAGGTCAGATGTTCTTCTCACCTTCGGTTTGAGTTGGCCTTCGGGTTCGGTTCCTGTTTATTTAACTGGTGTCTGACAACGAGGTCAGATGTTCTTCTCAACTTCGGGTTGAGCCAGCCTCCGGGTTCGATGCCTGTTTGTTTAACAGATCCCTAACGGCGACGTCAGATATACTTCTCAACTTCGTGTTGAGCCGCCATTCGGGTTCGATGTCTGCTTGTTTAACACAGGCCTGGCGGCGAGGTCAAATTATCCTCTCAACTTCTTGTTGAGCCGGCCTTCGGGTACGATGCCTGTTTGTTTAACAGATGCCTGACAGGGAGGTCTAATGTTCTTATCAAATTCGGTTTGAGCTGGCCGTCAAATTTGATGTCTGTTTGTTTAACAGATGCCTGACAGCGAGGTCTGATGTTCTTGTCAACGCCAGTTTGAGCTGGCGTTCATGTTCGATGCCTGTTTATTTAACAGATCCCTTACAGCGAGGTCAGATATTCCTATGAACTTCGTGTTGAGCCGGTCTTCGGGTTTGATGCCTGTTTGTTTATTAGATGTCTGACAGCGAGGTGAGATGTTTCTCTCAACTTCGTTTGTGCCTGCCTTCGGGTTCAATGCCTGTTTGTTTAACAGATGCCTGAAGGCTAGGTCAAATGTTTTTCTCAACTGCGGGTTGATACGGCCTTCGGGTTCGATGCTTGTTTGTTTAAAAGATGCCTCACGGTGAGGTTAGATGTTCTTCTCATCTTCGGGTTGAGCCAACCTTCGGGTTTGATCCATGTTTATTTAACGGATGCCTGAGGGCGAGGTCAGATGTTCTTCTAAACTTCGGGTTGAGCCGCCCATCTGGTTCGATGCCTGTTGTTTAACAGATCCTTGACGATGACGTCAAATGTTCCTCTCAACTTCGTGTTGAGCCGGCATTCGGGTTCGATTCATGTTTGTTTAACAGATACCTGACGGTGAGGTTAGATGTTCTTCTCAACTTCGGGTTGAGCTGACCTTCGGGTTCGATGCCTGTTTGTTTAACAGATGCCTAACGGCAAGGTCAAATGTTCTTCTCAACTTTTGTTTGAGCCGGTCTTCGGGTTCGATGCCTGTTTATTTAAAAAATGCTTGACGGCTAGGTCAGATGTTCCTCTCAACTTGGTGTTGAGTCGACCTTCGATTTTGATGCCCATTTGTTTAACAAATTCCTGGCGGCGAGGTCAGATGTTGCTCCCAACTTCATGTTTAGCGGGACATCATGTTCGGTGCCTATTTGTTTAAAAGATGCCTTACGACGAGATCAGATATTCCTATGAACTTCGTGTTAAGCCGGCTTTCGGGTTCGATGCCTGTTTGTTTAACAGATGCCTGACAGCAACGTCATACGTTCTTCTCAACTTCGGGTTGAGCCGCCCTTCGGGTTTGATGCCTTTTTGTTAAACAGATGCCTGACGGCGAGGTCAAATGTTCCTCTCAACTTCTTGTTGTGTCGGCATTGGGGTTCGATGCCTGTTTGTTTAAAAGATGCCTCATGGCGAGGTCAGATGTTGCTCTCAACTTTGTGTTAAGCGGGACTTCGTGTTCGATGCCTATTTGTTTGATAGATGCCTGGCGCCGGCGAGGTCAGATATTCTTCTCACCTTCGGTTTGAGTCGGCCTTCGGGTTCGGTTCCTGTTTGTTTAACTGATGTCTGACAACGAGGTCAGATGTTCTTCTCAACTTCGGGTTGAGCCAGCCTCCGGGTTTGATGCCTGTTTGTTTAACAGATCCCTAACGGCGACGTCAGATATACTTCTCAACTTCGTGTTGAGCCACCATTCGGGTTCGATGCCTGTTTGTTTAACATATGCCTGACGGCGAGGTCAAATGTTCCTCTCAACTTCTTGTTGAGCCGACCTTCGGGTACGATGCCTGTTTGTTTAACAGATGCCTGCCAGGGAGGTCTAATGTTCTTATCAAATTCGGTTTGAGCTGGCCGTCAAATTTGATGCCTATTTGTTTAACAGATGCCTGACAGCGAGGTCAGATGTTCTTGTCAACGCCGGTTTGAGCTGGCGTTCGTGTTCGATGCCTGTTTATTTAACATATCCCTGACAGCAAGGTCAGATATTCCTATGAACTTCGTGTTGAGCCGGTCTTCGGGTTCGATGCCTATTTGTTTATTAGATGTCTGACGACGAGGTCAGATGTTTCTCTCAACTTCGTTTGTGCCAGCCTTCGGGTTCAATGCCTGTTTGTTTAACAGATGCCTGAAGTCTAGGTCAAATGTTTTTCTCAACTGCGGGTTGATACGGCCTTCGGGTTCGATGCTTGTTTGTTTAAAAGATGCCCCACGGTGAGGTTAGATGTTCTTCTCATCTTCGGGTTGAGCCAACTTTCGGGTTTGATGCATGTTTATTTAACGGATGCCTGAGGGCGAGGTCAGATGTTCTTCTAAACTTCGGGTTGAGCCGCCCATCTGGTTCGATGCCTGTTGTTTAACAGATCCTTGACGATGACGCCAAATGTTCCTCTCAACTTCGTGTTGAGCCGGCATTCGGGTTCGATTCATGTTTGTTTAACAGATACCTGACGGTGAGGTTAGATGTTCTTCTCAACTTCGGGTTGAGCTGACCTTCGGGTTCGATGCCTGTTTCTTTAACAGATGCCTAACGGCGAGGTCAAATGTTCTTCTCAACTTTTGTTTGAGCCGGTCTTCGGGTTCGATGCCTGTTTATTTAAAAAATGCTTGACGGGTAGGTCAGATGTTCCTCTCAACTTGGTGTTGACCGACCTTCGGTTTTGATGCCCATTTGTTTAACAAATTCCTGGCGGCGAGGTCAGATGTTGCTCTCAACTTAGTGTTTAGCGGGACATCGTGTTCGGTGCCTATTTGTTTAAAAGATGCCTTACGACGAGATCAGATATTCCTATGAACTTCGTGTTGAGCCGGCTTTCGGGTTCGATGCCTGTTTGTTTAACAGATGCCTGACAGCAACGTCATACGTTCTTCTCAACTTCGGGTTGAGCCGCCCTTCGGGTTTGATGCCTTTTTGTTTAACAGATGCCTGACGGCGAGATCAAATGTTCCTCTCAACTTCTTGTTGTGTCGGCCTTGGGGTTCGATGCCTGTTTGTTTAAAAGATGCCTCACGGCGAGGTCAGATGTTGCTCTCGACTTCGTGTTAAGCGGGACTTCGTGTTCGATGCCTATTTGTTTGATAGATGCCTGGCGCCGGCGAGGTCAGATGTTCTTCTCACCTTCAGTTTGAGTCGGCCTTCGGGTTCGGTTCCTGTTTGTTTAACTGATGTCTGACAACGAGGTCAGATGTTCTTCTCAACTTCGGGTTGAGCCAACCTCCGGGTTTGATGCCTGTTTGTTTAACAGATCCCTAACGGCGACGTCATATATACTTCTCAACTTCGTGTTGAGCCGCCATTCGGGTTCGATGCCTGTTTGTTTAACATATGCCTGACGGCGAGGTCAAATGTTCCTCTCAACTTCTTGTTGAGCCGACCTTCGGGTACGATGCCTGTTTGTTTAACAGATGCCTTCCAGGGAGGTCTAATGTTCTTATCAAATTCGGTTTGAGCTGGACATCAAATTTGTTGCCTGTTTGTTTAACAGATGCCTGACAGCGAGGTCAGATGTTCTTGTCAACGCCGGTTTGAGCTGGCGTTCGTGTTCGATGCCTGTTTATTTAACAGATCCCTGACAGCAAGGTCAGATATTCCTATGAACTTCGTGTTGAGCCGGTCTTCGGGTTCGATGTCTGTTTGTTTATTAGATGTCAGACGGCGAGGTCAGATGTTTCTCTCAACTTCGTTTGTGCCATCCTTCGGGTTCAATGCCTGTTTGTTTAACAGATGCCTGAAGGCTAGGTCAAATGTTTTTCTCAACTGCGGGTTGAGACGGCCTTCGGGTTCGATGCCTGTTTGTTTAAAAGATGCCTCACGGTGAGGTTAGATGTTCTTCTCATCTTCGGGTTGAGCCAACCTTCGGGTTTGATGCATGTTTGTTTAACGGATGCCTGACGGCGAGGTCAGATGTTCTTC